>JAVLUX010000003.1:4512500-5205000 GCA_032164185.1 Moxostoma hubbsi | reverse complement strand
GCTAAACAAAATGTTAGAAACCCTTAAGCATTATGAAATGGCTCTATTACATTTTCTAAATAAACCCTTGCAGGTGACAGCACCATTTGAATCATGTCCTTTGTTTATTTGCTCAGCTTAATGTAGGCCTAGTATATTGAAATTGCTGTTAAACAGAAATACATTATTGTTGTTTGCAAAAAATACAACAATTAAACCAATACTGTCTGATATTTTAAATGTATCCTGGTGAATGACAACAATAAAACTGTGTCTACAATTGATACTAAAAGTGATTTGAGGCTATTTACACTCATACTCATTTGACATTTGAAGATACAATAATGGTATTGTATAGCCTTTTAAATGTGCTTCATAATGTCTTATCCAATTAATTTGATCTGAGGAAAGTTGTTATTGCTTTACTTCAATTACTTGGATGATAGCACAATTTGGCGAAACAAAAAATACATATTTGTAGTATTTCAGATTGATAACGTAATTGATACTGAAATTAAACTTTTAAAATACACTGAGAGAAGAAATGGTTAACTGAAGTGACGACGCAGTTCATAGGGCATGAATGATGATAACCGGGCACCCCAGTTTTTTTTTTCTTCACGTCTGGACAAAGAGAAACCCCGCCCACTAACGCCCACTGTGCGAATACTAATTATAAGCATTGTGCCCATAACAATGCAGGCTGACATGTAGCATTTGCAGACATATGATTGGTGACTCTCACGCACGATCTGACGTCTATATGCTTGTTATATTTTTCCAACTTTGGTGCGCCAACTTTACTAGGCGAAATCTGTTGCTTTTATTATAACGAACCAAAAATATCACCTATTTTAGTTATTTGTTTTCATCACCGTTTGAAATCGACGAATTCCGAAGAATATATATTTTTTTAATAAAACATAGTTTTGTCGGGAAATTAAAATCCAATTTATTTATTTCCAGTATACCACAAACCTTTGTAAATATCCATCTTATTTTTTTCCTTGGGCCTTGAGCTCTTTATGTTTTATCAGCCTCTCTATTTACATGAATGCTAGTTAAGAATTTAACTGTAATCAAATCTGTTTATTTAGCCAAAATATGGTCAACGACAGTCGTTCAAGAATGCACACATATTGTAGCCAATAATCATTAAGGATATAGAAGTATAAAAAAAAGTCTAGTACAGCAGTTGCACGGAAAGGATACTAATATTTACATTGCCGCTATATGTATGTGTTATACACTGTTAAAAACATGAACAATATTAAGAGTCGTTTGAAAATCTGGACGGCATCCAAAAGAAATGTTGAGCTATTATGGACTTCTGGTCCAGTATAAAGTTAATTTTAATATTGATTTTTTTTCCAGTATATTGATACAGATACAATGTATCAATATATCTTCAAATTAGGTCAGTAATGAATCAGTCCCAGAACATCCACTTTAGTGCATGAGGGTGATACGTCACGACTCAATGTTGCAAGATCAAAGAAAATGCTTGATGAATATTAATAATGTACATTTATGACCTGATGTCTTTAAGAAATTATATGAATAAGAATACTTTAAAATTTACGGAGACGCAATAAATTTGCAACTGGCATTGTTGCAGGAAAATATGTGTAAATGTAAAAAATGGCCATGTTAATAAATAATGTGTTAATTATAGGCTTACTGCACATATATTATATTCTTATTATTATATTAATAATAATAATAATAATAATACAAATAAATTAATAACAGTTTATTACTATTATATATCACTAATAATAATAATAATAATAATAATACAATTATATTATTACTGATATTAATCACTAATAATAATAATAACAATATTTTTTATTGTTATTAATTACTAACAACAAAATAAATGCAATAATAATAATTATTAGTATTATTATTAATAATGTTATTAATCACTAATAATAATAATGATTATTATTAGGCCTATTGTAATGTATTTAATCTAAAGAAGCCTTTTCTTGTAATATGACTTAAAAAGCTGCACCTAATTCAGTATCGAAGCACAATAACAAAACAAAAAAACAAAAAAGCTTTTATTTTAAGTCGTACCTGAGTTTCTGAAAGATTCAGCTGTCTGGAGAGCTCCGTGCGTTCGCGACCGACCACGTACTGACACCGCTGGAACTCGAGCTCCAACCGGTAGAGCTGTTCCGCCGTGAAGGAGGTCCGCGTGCGTTTCGGCCGGTCTAGGTCGAGGCCTTTTGGCAGTACAATCTCCCGAATAGTGCCCTTGGCGTCTGTTTAGGAGATATATACAATACATTAGGATACCGTTGGAATCATTATTATTTTATAGTCACATGGCAAAAACGCTGTGGTAATTTTGATATATTCAGTCAGTTATCTTCTAAGAAAATAGCTTTATTACCATTTCATCAAATCCAAAATACTGTAAATCTGCTCTAAATGAAGATGAGATCTATACTGGGCTGAGCCGGTGAAGAGGTGCTCAGCAGTTTGAATGTTTTAAAACTTCATTGCTGCAGTGCGTAATGTAGAAGTTTGAGCTGGTCTGTTTGTTGGATGAATCCTTGAAAAAGTACTACAACGTCTACATTCAAGTTCCAAGCAGTTCAAAGCAACTGAACAAGCAAATGGACTGCATTTGTGTTAGCAATCACATCATGAAGATCATTTTTTCTTTCTCATCATGTCTTGTTGAAAACACTGCATCAAGGGACATGCTGTGTGTGGTAAATATTGGGAATATCCATATGTTCCACCAAAATGCCGTTTCATCTGCCAGTCAATGTCTTGGATGGTACATTTGGTAAGATCTTCCATAATGTTTACCATTGAGCAAAAAGCTAAAATGTTACAAGTTTCAAGTAGGTTTAACATTATATGAGAAAATGTCTAAATTATTGCATCTCACAACATCATTTCTAAATTTAAAGTTGTTGTTTTGAGCTCAGTTGCCATACTGAGGAAACGATGAAAATGTTTCTTCCGGTAAATTTAGTGTTAAAGAACTGCTATTTATGAACTATTCCAGCTATTGTTCCAGGTTGGCCAATTTCATCTATCAAACACATATTTCAATCATTGAACTCATATGAGATTCTGGCTTATGTGTTCAAATAAACTGCATTTCTTCCAATCAGTGTACACTGTTATTTTGATTTAGTGAATCTTTCATTTCTGTTTTCAGTTTGATTGATGAATCATCTCACCAGATTTGAGAAAACACTATTATTTACAGAAACACATCCACAGTTTCTTCTTGCACCAAACATCTTCCATGCGGAAAGGTAAAAAATTGTAGGCCTACATTTTGAAATATAGATGCTTTAATAAAGAAAAAAAAGTCATATTTAAGAAATTGTATTGTCCAAAAAAACAAACAACAACAACAAAAAAAAAATTGAAATCTTAATTATTTGCTGACCGTTTCACAACTTCTAAACGGTAACCGTTACATGATATTAAACGTTGATATTATACGTATGGATTTAGATTGGAAATAATTGGCTATATTTTTCTAATATTATGTGGGGAAGTATTCATATTTTGAATGACGTTCTGGAGATCATAGCTCCGCCTATGTGGATGTCTTCCTGGCAAACCCAGCCCAGTATCACATATGATATGATATGATATGATATGATATGATATGATATGATATGATATGATATGATTATCACTCTTGGATGACCTGCAGTATAACAATAACCTTAATTGTATTTGTAGATATAAAACACTAAAATGCTTATTGCTCTTTCCTCATAGTTTAAAATCGACCAGAGCCTATCGGCCCATAACACAGACTTGTTGACCTTTCGGTGACCCGGGGTTCTCATGAGGGAACCAACGCATTCAATCATCAGATTTAAAAACAAATAGTGACTCCGGGGATTGTGGGCTTAGCTCCGCCGAGCCACTCAGCCAAAACCACTCAGATCCCCTACAAGCCCGTCTACTCAGACCCGATCCATTCATTGCCATTATTGCAGCGCTAATGCAAATGCGTAAAAATGCGTAAAATATCTGCAATCGGCGACAAAATCAGCAGTTCACGGTTCATGATTAGAGTTTTAAGGTATGTATGATGATATAATAACAATAATAAAAAGGTCTTGTCCTTTAAGAACATGTTTTTTTCTCGCCTGAGATTAGCAGATATAGATCAATATAATAGTAGTATAAAAATTCTTCTATAAATGTACAAAAATAGGTCAGTTGAAAATGTTCAACTGCACTGAATGACATGATAAGCAATGTTTAAAATATTAACAATAATTTGGCCCAAGATTTTAATGGTCGTTTTAGCTACAATTCAGATCATTGTTTGTGCAAGTCTATATCTTACATATTAATTTATATACAGTCCTACATACCGAATAAGGGCATCAGTGAATTTAGCTTTTATTTTCAAGGTTTAGGCTACATCAAAACACGCTGCCCGTCCATTTAACGTATACAAAAACAGAAGAAGAAGAAAAAATTACATAAAAAAATAAATAAGCAATCAAGCATGATCACAGACCCCCAAATTATTGCGTCAAAACGTAATTCTTACTTCTTGGTATGATAACAATTATTCTGAAGTTTTAAATGTGTTTAGAAATATACTCAAAGATAGATACATATTAATATTTACAGAACCAATATCATAGAGGCGTCATGTTAGTATTTTTAAGCATCTATATGTTTAGATCTCACACATTGACATCCAAGGAAACAGAAATGAACACAACGAATACATTGAAATATAACCCCAAACTGAGCTCATGAAAAGCCAGTAGTTTATGATTTAATCCCTTTCATATTTTCAATCGACATTAATCGCGCATTCGATTGCATTTTGCTTGTATTTTCTTTAGCTAAATAAACCTAAACATCCCAACTTGAACTTGAACTGTCAAATTCTTCTAACATATAACATATCGAATAATATACACGTGTTTGATTGTTGTCACTACAAGAACATAACAGGACTTTAAGAGACATTCTGATTCTAAAAATATGTCAAAATAAATAAATAAATAAAAAATAGAAAATGAAGGTGTCTGTTTGAGACAGCAGACAAATGTTTTTTTTTTTTTTTGTTTCCCCCCCCCCCCCCCCCCCCCCGAAGTACTGACTATTTTAAGACAAATGTGCAGTAACCGTGATTGTAAATTAAGAGTTAGTTTATACAGATTTAGTCTTCGATCACTCACCTCTGACCAGAATTCTTCGACAGTAGTCCGGGTCCACTCCTAAAAGTTTATCGTGCCCATCCTCGCTGGATGAAGTCGGTGTGGATGCCGATGTCCCCGGTGTGTCGGTGGAGCTCTGCACGGGTGACCGGTTTCCCACTTCAGTTTGGCTTTTGAAGTCTCTGCCTCGGTCACGGCACAACGAATTGGAAGCACAATGGTTTCGATCCTCGGCGTTTCCATCGCCCATACTCGTGGCTTGATCGAACATCGAATAATTCAAGATTTATTTGTTCTCTTAGTTTTTTTATAGCTATTCTCGAGGTTTAAGAAATAGTCTGTCGCCCCTGTTTTCTGTTTCCTTTCCTTAAATGGGAAGACTATTTCCAAAACAACATAAAATAATTGGAATCCAATATCACAGAGTCCAGCGACGGAACCGAGTTCCAGCCCAAGTATTTTAGCATGTTCCGGGATCCGACGTTTATGCAGGTGGAGATCTATAGAGAAGGGAATGAAGGTGGAGGTGTAGGTGGAGGGGGCCCTGTGGGCAAGTGGAAGGATTCTCCTGAGCTATAGGATCGTGTTCAACCCAAAATGCATTCTGCATAAATGCGCAAGTATTCAAGGTCTATGACCGAGGCACTGGGAGGCGCTTCACTGCTTAACCACGTATAAGTAACTCCACACAACAAACATGCATCCGAGGAGAGCAAGCGTTCCCTCACTATTCTAGTCAATGTACTCGTCTGAACGGGGTTTCAGCTGCTCTAGACTGGTGAGCTCGATGTCCACAGGAGCTCTGGCAAGAGAAAGAACCAGCGGATTTCACGATTTCGGAAGGAGGAGGGGGGTCATTTTCTACTGGACCAAGTCGGAATATTCGTTGGCAAAATAATAAAATAAATACCGAGATTTATAAATATATAGGCGAACCCATATTTATTTAAAAATGCTTCAAATGTTTTGATGTACAGCCGTCTTGTGAATATATAATTCTAGAGTAGGTGGCATACTTTTTTTTTTCTTTTGCAAACTGACTGACAGCATCGACGTCACTTCCGGGATGTAATCCATCCATTGCTTGGTAAACAGAGAGAGTAAGAGCACCAGGAGGGTTTAACGCTCGTTAGCATTCAGCGAAACATGAATGAAATATGAAATGAGTTACGCTGATTCGTTTTACTTTTTTTATTATTATTTAGTTTTTTTTCAACGTTTTTTCTTTGCCTTCGGGAACTGGAACATCCGTTTTTATTTATAGGCTAAGCTTTTTGATTTCTTTATGGTGAATCGCCTATAGCAACTATTGAAACTAATAGCATATTGTTTTCTTAAACGAATATTTGGGGTTCAGTTATGCTCAATCGACAGCAGTTGTCGCATGATGTTGATTAACACAAAAATGAATCTCGACTCGTCTCTCCTTTTCTGTAAAAGAGGCAAACATCGAGGTTGAGACACTTACAATGGAAGTGAATGGGCAGATACTTTGACGGTTTAAAAGCAGAATTTTAAAGCTTCTAATTTTATAATATATATATATATATATATATATATTAATTCTGTTGAATTATGAATTCTGTATGAATTATTTGAGCTGTAAAATTAAATCTCCGATACCGAGATTGCAGGGTTTACGTTGTTGACCTCATTGTAACCCATATTTTATTTTTCTATAGAAAAGGAACTTTGACTTCTACAGTAGCCTAATCATCAAAATGCTGCCAATTGAGCTTCATTTGTTTTGGGCCAGGAATATTCCATTAATTTAATATTTTTAGTGAAAGCACACGAAGCCCCGAATACTATTATTTTATCTCCGAAAAATAAATATACCCCTTGCTCTATCGTCTCATGCATTAAAAAAACAAGAGGGAAATAAATACCTGTTGGCTTCTATTTTGTAACCTCATGTACCTTTAAATTTAAAACGCGATTAGACTGAACATATATGACAATAAGCGTATGCCCTACACTGTAATAAAAATAAATAATAATCATGTTGTTTTTACAAAAAAAAAAAAAAAAAAAAAAAAACTGGCAGCTGTGGTTGCCAGAATAATCATGTAATAAATACAGTAAATATGTAAACAACTTTACAGAGCAACCTGTATATTTTACAGTTTAAAATGTTTGTAGTTTATGACCACCCTGGCACAGTAAAAAATAAAAAAAATAAAATGTTACAGAAAAAACTAATATGTCATAAACTTGATATTAACCCTCTGAAACTGTATAAATCATATTTTTGCTTTATAATGTATTGTTAATCACTGTAGTAATTACAGAAGAGCACATGATGACGTGAAGTTCATCAATAGAGGCTCTTCCAGGAACAATGACTAATAAACATGTAGAGACACTCACACAAACACTAAACACCATCAGTGTACCTCATGTGAAATTACAAACATGAACTAAACTATATCAGATATAACACAGAACACCCCAAAGTACATAACTGATATTAAAAATAAGAAGAAACAGAATTATTCCCATAAATTATAATGAAATGTAAAGGGTCAAGCAGGTCAAGCCTGATTATTGTATTTTTACTGTCATTTGAACAATAATTTACTGTAAAAAGTACATGTTCTCTCATGTTAAACATAACAACACATTTTGTACCATTAATTATACAGGAAAATGGTCTTTTTACATCTAAAAATTGTAAATGTTACAACGTATTATTGTAAAAACTATGCACTGTCTTTTAAAATATATATATATAAAAAATATACTGTATATTTTACAGTCTATTTAATTTAAAGACTTTTATTTTTACAGTGAAGATATGCCATTTTTTCTTTCCTCGTGTTATTGTTTTGATGTCCCCCTTTGAAAACGTCGATGTCCAGTGTTTTAGATATAACCTGCTTTACAGATAGGCCACAGAGAAACAGCTTAATTTCTTTATTTTTATGAATCTTGATTAACTTTAGCACAACATGTGAGGTCTATTAGACAGAACGGACATCCGCAAGAGTAATAAGTGAAAACAAAGTGCAGGGAAGAAGTTTGTGGGACTGATTATCGTGTGGATTGACTACACAGACCATTGCGTGTTGAGATATATGAAAGTTATGTTTATTTGAACCGCAGGTGTTCATCTCATCATTGAACCGTTTCCATAATACACAACAACAACATTAGAATCCTTTATCTGAGTGCTCAATCCCATTACGGAGGCCGCAATGACATAATTGCAGTTTTGCCACTTTCAGCAGTGTTTATCATTCAGTGCTGAAATGGCTCATTATTGTATTCAGCTGCTCAACGCAGATTAAACCGTGAATGTTTTGAATGGAGCTGTCACTCACTTCCTCAATCCCACAGTACAGTCAAGAGAGCTTTAATTGCTTCCACTGCTCCACTGTCTCACACACTGCTCCTCTCCTCCACCATACACATGTTGCAGAACAGCCAATCCGTTTCCCATATACCATAAACACAACCAAGCACACACAACACGCCGTGGCCTGCACTTTCCCTTTACATCAAAAAAAAAGAAAAAAGAAAAAAAGTGAATGGTTGCGTTTGCATAATCAATCATTTAAACAAACTTCACGGAATTAGGAGTGTAAAGATGATGAATGTGTCATTATTTTGATAAATAGCACTGTGTGCCAAAGGTTAGAAAAGATCTGTCTTATCTTGGCATAGTGGCAGCTGTCAAACACATTTAGGATCCAGCTTTGCAGCATTGATACTGCTTCAGCCTCTGGGTCTGATTAACCGAGTAAGGGAGCATGTCTGTACTAGGCTAGTTGTGAGAACGGGGCAGGTTGTCACATGGGCTGTAGTCCTGTAACTATAAGGTTTTGAGTAGTGATCAACGTACATGGGGTTTCCACTGGCCGATGTATCCTATAAAGACAGCAAGGTGGCACATATAATGCTGATTAATATATTCAGATTTATTCATTTAACAGTTTGAGTCAAGTGGTCAAGTAAGAGTTGCATATACATACAAACGAATAACTGAAACAATTGAATTGCTGATATGAAATACACACACACACACACACAAAAATACAATTAACTGACAACAGAGATTGTTTAGAATTAACTGGCTGTCAGCAGATTTTGGAAGTGACTCAAGGGACTAACTAACACATTTGTTCAGATGCTGACAATTTAAATAAGACAAATATCGGTCGATTAATTGTGCCAGCCAAATTACATAAATGCTTGTTTATTCAAACACCTAGCTCAAGGGTGTTTTAAGATAGCAGTTATTAAAATATTTATTGAATTACTAACTCTGAGCTAATTTCAATATCAGCATATTTTTGGAAAATGGCATATGTTTTTTTTTATTTTTTACTTTAAAGTATTAATATTTACACACACACCATATGTATTCTTCTCAAAGAAGATTCAACAAACAGCAGGTTCCTATTGTTACTTCTTACCCATAGTGTGACAACATGCCCCGGTATAAGGATTCATGTTTTGTCCCATTAACTTAAATAATTTTTTGTTTGTTTTTGTATTGAAGCCTGTAAAAAAAAACCTTGAGAAATATTAAATGTAGTAAAAAAAAAAAAAAGTGTGACAACTTGCCCCGTTCTCATATTTGTGTGGTATGAGAAAGACTCTCGCTGTTGTATCAGTGAACCTTTCGCCTTCTCGAAGTGTGCGTTAGCCAAATCAGTTATCACTTAAAGTTTAACGTGCATATGTGACTCTACTAGCCAAACACACACAATATAAAATACAAATTCAACAGTGGGCACCTGTGGACATCTGAATAATTCATTCATCAGACAGGCTGATTTTTATGTTATTGTGTATCAAATTGTGTCGACGTTGTAGCTACATTTTCAAAAATGTTTGGTCTGTAATGCATGTTGTAACATCTAAAATAACTCGTTTTGTCCAAGTAATAAATATTAATTACTGTTATTAATCACTATTTTACTATTAATGACTAATAAACCTGTCTACATAACACCGCAAGTTGCAATAAGATCAGGTAGAAATAGTAAACTTACAACACATTTGATTAACACAATTAATTGTGTAGTGCTTAATCAGTAATCGTTGCAATTGTCTACCAATAAAGACCTGGAAATTAATAAAGTCTATTCAATGTTAGTATATTAATTATTTAAATAATCGTATGATTCAATAGCAGGAAAGTTTACAGCCGAAAGAGCTTAATTAAATATTAATAGAGATTCTGCTGTGCGGATAAAGGATAAAAACGTTTGGACGACACGTCGGTAAGTTGTTTCAAATAAAAGGCGATACATGTTGAACAAACTGACGCTGGAACAGAAAGCTCTTTTCATGTTTTAACATCTTTTTCCATTTTTACCTTTGTGCGACCTTCGGGGCTTTTTCTTTTTTTCTAGCATTTATGTTAATGCCAACGGCGAGAATTTTGACAAAGGTGTGTGTTTTTTGGGGAACTTTGATATTTCAAACTCAGCTCCTATAATACATCTATAATACACGTTGTACACAAAATAGCTACCTTCAGGACAAAAATGTCCCCATTGAAACCCATTAAAAGATTTGATCTTATTGCCATTAAAGCATAAAAAACATGAATTCTCTGATATTATGCTTTCATTCCGGAGCCCTGGCTTCAAATTTGTATTTTTTAAAATATTTTCCACCAGATGGCGCCATTTCTCTCATGTTTATCCTGTGGAGCAAATACAAGCTTTTTTCCTATTTTCTGTTTGCTGTATTATAGAGACCTGCAGGACAACTGAATAAATGATGCAGCTAAAATTGTGTGTGTGTTTTGGTATATGTGTCTTGAGAAATGTGTGTGTGTGAACAACAACAGCGGTATTATGTAAACAAACTGGCATTTAAAGGGTTAAAATCCTGAAAATGAATGAATATTTGGTAGTTAGTAAGTCAGTGAAAGTGGAAAATAATATTAATATATAATAATTTTATGGCAGTTTTTTGATACGGACATTTTTGTCGTCTATAGGTCCTGAGTGTGAGATTTTTTTTTTTTAATTATTATTTTAAATCTGACCGCACAAAACATAATAATGCATCAAAATCAATGTTGTTGCTAATCATTGACATATTCCAGACTGTGATAATCCAAAAATAAACAAATAAAGAAATGGCCTAAATAAAAAAATAAAAACAAGTAGCTTAAATAAAATTCCTCTGCATTTAGTATATGGAAAATAATTAATTTTGCGTGTATGTGTTTTATAAAACAACAGTGGCATTATATAAACAAACTTGCATTTAAAGGGTTAAACTCCTGAAAATGAATGAATATTTGGTAGTTATGATTCAGGACTGATGTTGGTTAAAAATTAACTAATTGAAAGAGGAAAATAATATGAATAATATTATCACGGCAGTTTTTTGCACTGGACCTCCGAGTAACTGTTTAAACTGACGCACAAGGGTGAAGTTACAATAAAGAAACATTTTGGGATTTGAGAATGACGCGCAGATTTAAAAAGTGGGTTACAATACTCTTAATTAATATAAATATAAGTTAATGTCGGCTATTGTGTCGAAATAAAACATAAATGACGTCATGACAACATAATCATCTGAAAAGCAATTGTTATGATGGAAATACATTTCGATTGTTTTCAAATGTACGTAATAACAGAGACGCGTTTGGTTTGTGATAGAAGCATCTTATTTGAGCAAACACACGTTTAGTTTTTGCAAGATAATTGACCTAAAACTTATTTTCTACTTTTTTTTTTCCGTCAAACTGTCAATGTTGCAGCAATCGCTACATTTGCCATTTATTGATGAAAAATGATGTGTAATTTTGTATAAGCACCAAAGGTTTGGACAGTTTTTATCTTTGCGTGTATGTTCATTTCTACATTAAACAATGTTGATATGAGTGTTTATGTTTGGGCTTTATACGCTCATCTGATTCAGTCCATCAGCATCAGACTGAGCCGGCTTATGGCCCGGAGCAAACTGGGGGTGGAAGGAGGTTCGGTTCTGCTGGATAACTGTCGCCGGGTCCTCCTTGAAGCTTATATTGTATCAGACCTCAAAGTGCCTCAAATCAATAGAGACAACAGAGACAATATTCTGGCCTTAAGCGAAGGCATCCGAATGAATGACATGCTGATTGGGGTGTTAAATATAGATCATTCAAATTAGAACAAGACAACATGTCATACAGGCAACGCATAAATGTTTTCTTTTCATGGTTATTAGTTATGATAAAACTGAAAGGCAATGGACTTTAAATGCATGTGATGTGCTACTAAATTTGTGTTGACAAGCATATGAAAGATTTCACTTCAAAACTCGCTACACGTTATTGAATAAAAATATGTAAATGTAGGCCTATTTACTTGTTTTTGTTACTAATGAGTTTCATCTGAAGTGCAGATTTTTAACTCTGCAATGAATGAAGATCAATAATAATAATAAAATATTACGATCAAACCGACTTTCCGTCCTAGAAATAAAGCTGCTTAATAAAATCTCTGCTTTTATTGATTTTCAACATTTGTCCATTTGCAAATTTTGATCTGTAGCTTTTATGAGATAGTTTTGCTCAGTGACATGAGATCTTACCAGTCAGCACACATACGCCATGTGGAAAATGTGTCAATAAAAATGTCACCTTTGAAAGAATAAACTTTTGATAAGCATAAAGCATTTGTATACTTGTAATTTGACTGATCAAGATAAAAACAACTTAAAAAAAATAAAGTGCGTGAGTGGCATAGGTTTTCAATTCAACCTATTTTATTACACTGAAACAAAACGCCATGTTTATTTGATGGAGTACACTGACCACTAGCGGATGTTCAATGCAACAACTCAAAGTCATTTTACCACACAAATGATTTTAAAAGCATTTCAAGTCAAGTAAAAATTTGATTAAAAAAAAAAAAGTCATAAAATGCAAGTTTGTTTATATAATGCCACTGTTGTGACACACACACACACTTCTGCATTTTGACATTTTCAATAATTTTTTTTTTTTTTAGTATGTTTAAATGATTTGAATTATGGGGACACTTGAATTGTCCTCAAACGGCTGCCCATATTGTCTATGCCTAAATCCACCACTAAATATACTGTAAATACAAACTATATTTAACATATAGACTACAGATTTCAAGAAGATTCACACCTTTTGAAACTTCAGGAATTTGGGAACCTCGCAAATATGGGGGTCGGTGAATTAAAGAAAAATGCTACACTTCAGTAACGCTCGCAACATTCAACGGAAATGGTTAAAAAGTTAGAAACAATAATGTACATGTTGTTAGGCACTTATGATTCTGAACAGCCCTTTAAATGACAATCACATTAAAATGTATCAAAGCAGACAACATTTGCATGAAGACCATTCAATCTATTTCAGCACATGAATCAACACATTCACACTTAATGCCAAAAAGGTTCATAGCGTGAAATTGATTTTGTGGTCAGTAGCACACCCTACAGTTTTTGGATCACGTTTGGTTTAAGAATTCCCAAGAGATTTAGCTGAACACAATTATAGGCCCTACAGTATTAATAACAAGACAAAAGACTGCATTTAATCTCAAATAAACATTCAGTCATAACACTGGAATTCAGTTAGTTAAAGGATAACACACTGCTTGATTATTTTCTTCCGAACCTGAAAAAAAAAAGCTACCCTAAACAATCGTTCCATTGTAACAGTAAGAACAAGCAAGTAACCACAGTGTGTTTGACAGACAAAAGCACCCTTGACTGTGTTCATAATCTGGAATATTTTGTTCCCACCCACAGTGCAGATATGTGGCACTGATTATAAAGTCTGAAATTTAGAAGTTTAGTCAAATCCTTGCCAGTCGCTTTGCTCAGAGTCATACTCGAGCTCTTCTCCTATGCATCGCACGCCATCCAGCAGCATGGGAGTCCCATGGTGGCGGTCTAACAGACAGACAGACAGACAGAGAGAGAGAGAGAGAGAGAGAGAGAGAGAGAGAGAGAGAGAGAGAGAGAGAGAGAGAGAGAGAGAGAGAGAGAGAGACTTTTAAATAGAGAAGGTGAGAGGGTAGAAGTCTTTATGGGGCGGTTGCTTCCCACTGGCCATCAGTTTACCCTCATAGAAGAGCCATTTGAGAGACTATTTTGTTTTATCTCACAGTGTGAACATTTTTTTAATTCTTTGACATTAATATGAGCAATATTTATATAACAGCAGTGTAAAGATAATACATTGACAGCACTCGATTAAACAGCTACTTGACAAAATTAGAATGATTCATACAAAAACACTTAGTCCTTAAAAGGAATATTCCAGGATGAAAACAAGTTAAGCCCAGTTAACAGCATGTGTGGCATAATGTTGATTACCACAAAAAATTATTTCGAAAAAAAATTGTTTAATAAAAAAAATTGCGGTTACAGTAAGACACTCACAATGGAAGGGAATAGGGCGAGTCCATAAACGCTAAAATATGCAGCTTCAAAAGTATAGACAAATGACAAACATTATACAAGTTAAAATTAGGGCTGTCAATTGATAAAAAATGTGATTAATCGAATTAAAATCACACACGTAAATACAATAATTCAATATATAATGGGTAAATGATTAAAGACAGTTATATATAAACAATTATAATCAAATATATTTAAAAAAAAAATACTACTAGGTTAATTAATATGCATTACATTATTTGGGCACACAAGCATTAAAGACAATACAAACAGTGGCTTTAGAATGCAATATATTGTTTGTTTACATATTACAGAACTTCATTTTTGGCCTACAGTTCACAACAATCCATTCTGCGATTGAATTCATCAATCAGTTCGAAATTTATCAAAAGTACTTGCCTAAGGACGTCAATGTACAGCTGTATCAGATGGACACTGAGCGCATTGGTTGCCTCAATCACTGTTTTTAGTTTGCTGTGAAGTTAAAGGTGCTGCAAGCAATTTTAGCCATTCTAACTAAGACTGAGCCATTGATTTAGCCAAGCCCCCACTTTCCAAAACACCGCACAGACACTGTTGAACAGTAGGAACATTGTTTGCATACCTTTCCGTGAAAAAAATAAAATCAAAATTTTAATTTTAAAAGCAAATTACAGTACCTTAAAAGGATGTTTAAGGCAAGTGTGGTTTATTCTCTGTCCGTTGCCATGTCTCGTTTGGAAGGCTGCGTCCTCCGGAGGTCGCATTTGTCGACCGCACATGTCATCGAGGCAGTCTCATTTCAGAAAAGTGAGTAGGACACTCTAAATGCCGCCTTCGAATGAGACCTTCTTTCATGGGAATTCGGAGGATGCACGAGGTGTATCCTTCGTGGGCACTCACAACACACAATTCTTTGCTTCAACGGAAATTAACATCGTTTGTCTAAATAAAATGTGAAAATATGATGTTCAAACGCAAAGAATGTTAATTCCCAAGTTGAAGTACCTCAGTAGATGTGTGCAGAGTATATAATATGTATAATCATATTAATACATAATTCAAATAAAGTATTATTGACTAAAAGTACACCTGTAAAATCTATTTAGTTCTCTCCTTTACATCATTCAAACTCTCCTAAAATGTACCTCATACATTCCCTTCCAAAGGGACTTTGTTCCCTTCTCACTCAAAGTGCTCGCGCTTGTTAAAGGGTGACGTGCTGTCCGTTTGTCCTACGAAGGTCGTCTCGTTTAAATTAGGCTTGTTTAAAGAAGGACACTAGGTATACTGCACCCTTCAATGGATGTGTCCTAGCAATCACACAGCCTTCAAAATGAGACGGCTTATTTGAACTGCACTGCCTATACAGCTGGAGTTTTGCTTACTGCCCCCTGGAGAAAACAAGTGGTACCCTATGCTTGAATTGCTCAGATGGAAGGAATATTCCCTATTACGGTCTGGGGACATGATTAATTGTGTAAAAATACTTTCTGCATTTATTTATTTTTTTTTAATCTAATTAAATCACACTATTTAAAACAGCCCTAAATAAAATGCATTATTGTGATAAAACTACTCATCTTACAAATTTTATCTGAGCAAATATGGAGTTATATTTGTGCCACAATTCTGCACAAATATAAAAACTTTCAAAATATTATCTTGTACATGCAGATATTTTTTTGTGAACATCATATCATTTTACACAGAACTGTGGCACAAATATAACTCTGTATGCAAACTTATATCCAATACTAGTATAACAGGGTTTTGTTGTAATATTGGATATACCTTCACACTGATTTTATTGTGGTAAAATCAATTGCTAACCTTCAGTGTAGTAACCACAATATGCATTGAGGGGGACAAGTCCTCTCCAATAATCAGATATGGCCTGACTGTCCCCCCAATAATTGATATCCTTGTTGCTGATGTGGTGCAGTCCATTATACATCGCTGTCAGTTGTCATTAAGTTGTTGCAGGAATAACAAAGGTTTTAAAATGTTTTTTTTTAAATTGTTAGTATGCTCAGCAGTCTAACAACGTTTGTCATTGTCATCGTCAATCTAAAATCGATGAAGGAGGGAGTCGCAGGACTCAAGTTTCAGAAGCTAAGCAACAACCTCGTGGATTATTCCAGCGGCACGTGTCAGCACGCATTTCAGGTAAAGAGTGTTAGTGTCAAGTAAGATGAAAGTATCTAACTAAAAATGGCAAATTTGCCCAATGTTTTATGATTAAAATTTTATCCGACTGACATTCATTTCTTAGGGTGTAAACTATTCACCATTTGGCGAAATTCGCCGTTTTGAATGGAAAATATGTCATGTAGGCCTACTGTACGTGACTCTTATGTCATTCATAATTGTGAATGTGTGCAAGAGCCGTTTTCAGCATATCAGTCTTAAGATAAAGAGCAAATGCATGTACATTGTAAAGGAATTGAATGAATGTGGTAATCTGGCGCGTTTTTGAAGGAGCTTTTTTTAGGAAATTCACTTGACATCGTCTAAGAAAATGATCTATAAAACTCAAAGTAGAGCGTTATCAACCGCAGATTAAAACTAGAACATAGTAAGACCTGTGATTTGAGGCCTCCATTGTGTTTTTAGGTTCTGGCAAGGACAGTGTCATGTATTTTTAGGTTATCATTAATAATCGATTTAAGATTTTCTAAATAATTTCTTTAGGTCTTTAATTATTTCTGGATTTTGCACAGAATCTCCTAAGAGTCTTCTTTTAAAAGAGACCATTTTATTTTTAGTACGTCCTTGTCAGGTCTGTGCTCCAAAAATAGCCAGCTGACACGGTCATATCATTTTACAGATACATCAGTGAAGAAATGAAATTCAATTTATATTAATCTTTTCTTTAATAGAGCACAAAAAAAAAAAAAAAACATTTTTTAAAACCAAAGATTATCAAATATTGGTCTCATTTAAAAAAAAAAAAAAAAACTTTATTCATAAAATTATAATTTTTATCACCTTTACCATTTTAAAGGACTGAGTAGCATTATATTTGTGACCTCAACATCCATGACCCCCCACCCCTAAAATGGTTTGGTCCCCCCAGTGTTCAAGACATGGTTACAGCCTTTAATAAAATTCTTTTAACATGTATAATGTTTACATCTTGTGACTATACCTGTGAAACAATGCGTATTAGTATTTCTGTACTGGCCCAATTCACTTCCATTGTAAGTGCCTCACTATAACCAACACCTTATTGGTCAGAATAATTGTTTTGTGGAAATTGACATTATGCCATAAATACTGTTACTTGATCTTAACTTGTTTCATATTACATTAATTCACAGTGAAAAACAATAGCAAATTAATTAAAAAAATAAGAAAAATAGATATGCTGATCAAATCAGTTACTCATAACATATTAGTTGATTCTTGATCATTTTTATCAATTCTTACACCAGTACACCTCTAGAGGGCAACATATAACCGCACATTTTTTGGTGGGACTATTGTAAATGGATTGGATTGTAAGAAGTTTGTTTTATACAAGAACTCAGCCACACTCGAGTGTGAATCCAAACCTGTACCCACTTTTGAGGAGGCTATTAAACAGAGATGTGGAGGCTGAAAGTCAACCTCAAGAGCATGTTGATGTATCCCAATGGTCTTTCATTATTTGTTATTACAGCCGTAACTTTTATTTCATTCATTTTAACCAACATTAAATGACTATGTATTTTTACTGATTTTAGAAAGGCTGCATTACCTACAATATTTACTTTACTATGAAGACGTCACTTACCCATGACACGGGCATGAACTTTGACCTTCACATACACATCGTCTTTGCTCTCACTAACAATCTGAACCTCCTCACTCATCACTCCCTCCTGATGGACCATATACTCACACGTCACCCTTAGACCTCCTACAGACAGAGACAGGAATGGAAAAATATTTCAGCCAAAGAGCAGGAGATGGATGGAGAGAAAAACAGAGCAAAATCAATCATCAATATACAATAATACACTCATACAAACAGTATGTCCCTCTCCAGGCACTCAATGAAAGGCTGCAAGAATGATGTCTGCCTCTTTTATAGAAAAGCATAATGGTTTGTAGATTGGGGTAGGCAGGGGCTGGGTGTGCTTGTATAGGGGGGCAACTTCATTAAATCATAAATTTCCTCTGTACAGCCGTGGCCACAAGTATTGGCAGTGGCATACATTTTGTGATTCGCAAAGTTTTCTGCTTCAGATGTTGTGGTGTTGATTCACATCATTTCTATATTACTGTGCAGAGTGATCAGATGCATTTTAAATAATTGCAACAAGCTTCATTACCCCCCCAAAAAACTTTAAATCACAAAAACCCAAATTCACTGTCTTTTGGCCCTGGCACAAAACGACCAGCTAACATCTTTTCACTAATCATATCAGCATCACCTGGGAAAATCTGAACGAGTACTAGTCAGGTGAAATCACTCCATTCCTAAAGGCAGACTAATTGCAATAAAAGGAGGGAAGAAGTGCTTCCAATCATTGTGTTCTTGTTCGAAATGGTTACCTCTAAAAAAAGACGTGCAGCAATCAATCATCGCTTTGCATCAAAATGGCTTCACATGCAAGGAAATTGCTGCAAAGAATATTCAACTGCAGTGAAGTCTTCAGGACGTCACAGTGTCCAGAAAGTGCCAGGACCGTCTCCTGAGTCAGCTACAGAATCACGTCACCACCAGTGCAGAGTTTGCTCAATATTGGCAGCAGGTTGGTGCGAGTGCATCTGCACGCACAGTGAGGCAAAGACTTTTGGACAATGGCCTGGTGTCAGGAAGGGCAGAAAATAAGCCACTTCCCTCCAAGAAAAACATTGTGGACAGACTGAAATTCTGCAGGAAGTATAAGGATTGGATAGCAAAAGACTGGTGCAAAGTTATTTACTCTGATGAAGCCCCCTTCCGACTGTTTGGGACATCTGGAAACTCGATAGTCCGGAGAAGAAAAGGTGAATGCTACCATGAGTTCTGTGTCATGCCGACAGTGAAGCATCCTGAGACCATCCATGTGTGGGGATGATTTTCATCCAAAGAAGTGGGTTATCTCACAATTCTACCCAAAAACACTGCCATGAATAAAGAATGGTATCAAAACGTCCTGCAAGAGCAACTTCTCCCAACGATCCAGGAGCAATTTGGTGAAGATCTGTGCATTTTCCAGCATGATGGAGCATCATGTCACAAGGCAAGAGTGATAATGAAGTGGCTCGGAGATTATCACATTGAAAATTTGGATCCATGGCCAGGCAACTCCCCGGATCTTAATCCCATAGAGAACCTGTGGTCAATCCTCAAAAGGCAAGTGGACAAGCAGAAGCCCAAAAATTGTTGCCATCAGTCAGGATTTGGCCCAGAAGCTGATATCCAGCATGCCAGAGCAAATCGCAGCGGTCATAATGCCTCTTTGCATATATTGAATGTTTTTGCCAATAAAAGCCTTAAAAACTCATGAAATGCTTATCATTGTTTTCCAGTATACCACAGAAACATGAAAAAATAATCTACAAATACTGAAGCAGCAAACTTTGCAAAAAAAACTAAATTTATGTCACTGCCAATACTTTTGGCCACAGTTGTACAAGTGCAGAATAAAACACTTTGTTGTGTAACATAATGCTATTTTTTTAAGACAACTAAAGATTTACAATCTAAAATTGGTAATTTCAATTGATGATGAAGACAATAATTTAATACACATAAAATTTGGGGTTAGCCAATTATATATATATAATTTTTTTATCATCAGATAAGAGAACATTTTTCCAAAAAGTAAGATCTTTGTCCCCATGTGCACTTGCAAACTGTAGTCTGGCTTTTTTTATGGCAGTTTTGGAGCAGTGGCTTCTTCCTTGCTGAGCAGCCTTTCAGGTTATGTCGAAATAGGACTCGTTTTACTGTGGATATAGATACTCGTCTACCCGTTTCCTCCAGCATCTTCACAAGGTCCTTTGCTGTTGTTCTGGGATTGATTTACACTTTTCGCACCAAACTACGATCATCTCTAGGAGACGGAATGTCTCCTTCCTCAGCTGTATGATGGCTGTGTGGTCCCATGGTGTTTATACTTGCATACTATTGGTTGTACAGATGAACGTGGTACCTTCAGGAATTTGGAAATTGCTCCCAAGGAAGAACCAGACTTGTGGAGGTACAAACATTTTTATCTGAGGTCTTGGCTGATTTCTTTTGAGTTTGAAGGTAGGCCTTAAAATTCATCCACAGGTACACCTCCAATTCAATGCACCACCTATCAGAAGATAATTGTCTAATTGTCTAAAGGCTTTACATTATTTTCTGGAATTTTCCAAGCTGCTTAAAGGCACAGCTAACTTAGTGTAGTGTATGTAAACTTCTGACCCACTGGAATTGTGATCTAGCCAATTAAAAATGAAACAATATGTCTGTAAACACTTGTTGTAAAAATTACTTGTGTCATACACAAAGTAGATGTCCTAAACAAATTACCATAACTATACTTTACTAATATGATATCTGTGGAGTGGTTAAAAAATGTGTTTTAATGACTTCAACCTAATGTATGGAAAGTTCTGACTTCAACTGTATTTTGTATTGAAAGATAATGTTTATTGCAAAGAACATCTGGCTTTTAGGGATATGAAAAAGTTCTCAAGATTCGGTTCGATATACGATATGAGGTTCACAAATCTATATAATCACGATTCAATATAATGACACTTAAATGGCTAAATATTACAGAAAATTGCTTATTTTCTAAAGAATGATTGAGCAAAATGCTCATAATTTCTCATAAAAATAAAGTTAATTAATACACAATATAAATGCTCAAAGTTTAAATAAGAGTTGCTCATATACATTTCTCTATAAGAAAAGATCACAAACAAATAAGCTTTCAAAAATATTGGGGTGTCTCAAGACACCTGCATTCAGTTTTATTTGTTGTGCACAGTGCCATTTCTAGGCATAAGCGAACTAGCGACCACCTAGGGCTCGCTCCCCCCCCAGGGCACCAGAATGGTCTGAAATAGTACAGTTTGCGCATCTGTTTTGGGCCAAAAACGCAAATCGCTGATACGCACTTGCACCTTTACTCTGGGAGACGGTGTTCATACTATCACATTAAATTAACACTTCAAAATTAATTTCAAACTGTTTCTGAGGACTTCAGGAACATGTCCTACATGTACCTCTAACAATTTTATGCAGCTTTTGTATAAAAGTATCTTTGCATTCTGCATGTGCAGAGGCGAGTGCAAGAGACAGTTCAACATCACTAGAATAATCTATCTTCACAAAAAAAGTTCTGTGGCTGTACCATACTGCCCTACAGAGCCAAAACACAGTAAATATGCAAAGTTCTTTTCTGATTTTGCAGCCAACCATGTGACTTGGTTTTACTCCATTTTCTCTGAGAATAGTTGAGCCAAACCCATCGGTCATAGCAAATATTATAGCATAAGAGACCTGATTTTTTTTTTTCTCCAATTTGGAATGCCCAATTACCAATTCTACCAATTACTAAGTCCTAGTGGTGGCATAGTGACTCAATCCACGTGGCAGAGGATTAATCTCAGTTGCCTCCGCGTCTGAGACAGTCAATCCGTGCATCTTATCACGTGGCTTGTTGAGCGCGTTACCTTGCACATGTGGAGGATTCAGGCCATTCTCCGCGGCATCCATGCACAACTCACCACGTGCCCCACCGAGAGCGAGAACCACACATTAGTGACCATGAGGTTACCCCATGTAACTCTACCCTCCCTAGCAACCAGGCCAATTTGGTTGCTTAGGAGACCTGGCTGGAATCACACAGTACCTGATTTAATTTAACGATTTTGGACAGAATGGTTAGTTACTGCATTTTGCCTTTGTATTGTACTTCACTATAATATTTACATGGTACTCCAAGGTACTTCACAGAATATCATGGTACTACTAATGAACCAAGGCTAGGATTAGACTGGTGAGCCTACCATCCGGAGTTTCCGTTAAATTAGTGATGCGGAGGTGTGGATTTGGAATGGGGGCTGGACATACATCTTTCCCAAGCCCTGGCACCTCAGGCAACGTGAACACAATCTCATACCTGTGCTGAGTTTTCAGAAAGCCCACCTGTGAAGAGTGAAAGAGAAGCGACCACCACATTATATACAATATGGATTAGGATTGTAAAACTCAATGTCTGAATTTAATTTTAAGTGCTTTTTGAACCAGGTTTGCCATTTTTTATTATTAGATAATAGTTTTATTAAAACATTGTTCACTGTAATCATTAAAGAGGGCATAGTTAACCAGTGTCTTTAATGAAATCATACTTGAACGTTTTCATATATGAAAACATACTTATCGTTGATGAGGCCATAGTTGACTAAATAGTTCTTTGTAGATGTTCCCACTTAAATATCCTTTACATTTTCAGTGTATAGTTAGCTCAATGCAATTATTCCAATCAATAAGGGAGACTGGGGGCTTACAGAAATATTCCAGGTTCGATACATATAGGTCAATCAACAGCATTTATGTCATAATGTTGATTACCACAACAATTTATTTTGACAAAAAATTAAATAAAACCTTGATTACAATGAAGCCCATTTTTGGAAAGAAATGTGAAGCTGAAATGTGAAGCATTTAATACTGTAATAACACTTTAATTCTTCTGTTAAAACTTGTATTACTTGAGCTGTAAAGTTTAAATCGTCGATCCCAGGATTGCAGAGTTTACATCATTACGTCATCATGTCAACAAAGTTTTGATGCAGCGATGCGGCCATACTTTACAATGTTAAATAAAGAATATCCAAACTAGTCAATCCACCCGAGTCTTCTCCCATTCCGTCCGTCACTCATTCAAACTACTTCCGGTGCTGTGAAAGGGCAAGGTTTTTAGAACAGCCCATGCTTCTATGGCGAAGTCAGAAACCCATGCTGAACTGCATGTAAACAATATGGCGGCGCGCATAGGCGGCAAGCGCATTTGCATCATATCGGTCATAAATCATTGTCAACAACGCACTTGCTGTAATATGAATTCATATTCCTAACTGAAAACCATCAGTGGGAAAACAAATGAGGTGAATGAGTAACCCCAGTAAAATAACATCCTCTTACCTTAACCAGGAAGTTCTCATTTGACTCTGGTATTACCATGATGACAGAGTCATGAAGTTTCTCATCAAAATGCACATGAGAGTGAGCGGCGGCAGCAACGGGTTCCTGGGCAAAGCAAACGGCCCCTGTCTTAGATGATGCTGCAGGAAGAACAAAAGCAAACACTAATTACACAGAAAAATGACATGTGACCAGGTACAGGTCTCTGAATTCGTGATACATATTCAGACATGCTGACTGGAATGTTCAGCAAAAATCATGCTGACAAAAGTAACTAAAACTAGGCTAAGCTTGTTGACCAGCTGTAAACCAGCCAACTGACAAGCCTGACCATGATGGGAGACCTGTTAAGACTAGCCAACAAGTTTAGACCCTCAATGTTTAAAGGTGCACTCAGTATTTTATGTTGGACAAGCCATTGGGCATTCGTATTGTACTTACATTGACACTTATCAGCGTGGATGCAGCATCACAAAAGCAAATGTTTTAAGTCAGGGGATTTTTTACTGTTTAATGCCAAGGAACCCCAATTTTTAATTTTATTCTATAATGGTTATCGTCTCACTGGATAGATAATGGTATGTGGATTGCAATATTAAATAACTGTCTTTTGTATTGTATTAAAGCCAAAATAATTGAATACAATTTGATCTGAAACATTATTTTGTATTAAGTTCACAGTGCATGACAATCATTTTTAATATATGTCTAGTTTACAACCCCAATTCAAAAAAAAAGTTGGGGTAGTCTGGAAAATCCTAATAAAAAAAAAATTGAGAAATTTTACAGGTATCAGTAAAGACTACAGAAATGTTGGTATTTTTTACAACACTAATTGCAGGCAACATGTATTATAAATCATATGTAACCAAATAATAATTTGTATGAACTAATTATTAATGCTTCAATAATTTAATACTTTATAATCCACAAATTGCATTGCCTTTGTTCATTTATGAAATGTAAAGTTATTTCGGGAATGAAGGCATTTTCACTCAATACAATAGCATTTTTAACTGTGTACTAAGGGTATTATAGTTTTGAATTTAGTTTCATTTTCATTTCATTTCCGATTTCTTACTTTCAGTTATTTTGCAAACTGTGTTTGTAGGTTTGAGTTTAGTTTAATGAATTGTAGTTTTCCTTTTATTTTAGCCTATCAACAGTTTTTATTTAATTTTTATAAACACAGTTAAGTAAATGACATGGCAGGACACAACCTTTTCTGTAATGTTCTTTAAATTAAATTATGCCCCATCAAGTCCACACTACACATAGGCCTACATAGTATAGGATTATCTGTGAACAAAGCACATAAAATGAACAGAACACCACATTCCACAGATGAGTGATCCCCCACAGAGCCATTAGAGAGCCATAAAAACAAATCCATCACACCCAAATTGCTGAAGGAGACCATCTCTCCCATACCTGTTTAACTTCATACCAAGGTTTGTAATGACAACGCTGACCAATAACAAAGACCCTTCTTTGTTCCACAAACGCAACACTCTTGTAAGACCAAATGGCCAGGTAACATCTCTTGACCTATATGCATATCAGGAATGGAGATCATGAAGACAGTCCCACGGCCCGAAATCAACATAGACCGGAGAGAGTGACATTCTCCTTGCTCCCCCAGAACACCTCCTCTCCCCAGCTGCGCATTCCAGAGCCATTCTCTCTTAGCTCAGCATAGACCACACGGATTCCCCTCTCATTGGTATAATAGACAACGGTCTCAAAAT
This sequence comes from Moxostoma hubbsi, assembly GCA_032164185.1. Taxonomy (NCBI): domain Eukaryota; kingdom Metazoa; phylum Chordata; class Actinopteri; order Cypriniformes; family Catostomidae; genus Moxostoma; species Moxostoma hubbsi. The sequence goes on along the minus strand of JAVLUX010000003.1, from coordinate 5,179,597 downwards.
TGCTATCAATAAGATGTATTACTCACCAGTTGTTGCCTTAGATATATTTTATGTATCATGTATGTTTTATATAACCTGTGGAGTTCTTTCGGTGTTTTAAACCTTTATATCAGCTTTATTCTTACACACTTCCACCTAAATTATAGGAAGTATATGTTATTTGGTATCTTTTTGATGGATGAATGATTTCTAGTAGTTTGATGCAATGTAGACTTGTGCAGGATGCACCATAGGTACACTATGAAAGTTGATTCTTCATGTGGTTACTAAAACTCTTAAAAGTCTGGGCGCACGCGATCATGTGGATATTATGCAAATTACATGCAAGAACAGGGCGTGGACCTGCCCAAGCCCACATCTGATTGGGAGAAACACTCGTGAGGATGGACCAGATCGACATGGTTAAAACCCTGTAACGTTGCCACATAAGGCAAAGCACCTCCTTGTAATAATGCTTATTGACTAAATTGTTGGTTTGTCAATTATTCTATTGCTTTGCCCGGTAAGCTGTATTTTACCCCACTAATGTGATATTGACGCCCCCATACATGTTCTCGCGATCACTTCCCGTGAGATCTCGTCACGGGATGATGCAACATGTAAACAGGAAGGACTAGTATTTTGAATAAAAGAGACCGATATGCCGGTCATCGAGAGAGCTGCTCCTCACTCTCAACTACCATTGTATCCGCGTGGATTATCCTTTTTGCTGGCTGTTTTTTGGAGCATTATATGCCGTTACTTGGAAGAGTACGACCAGATAACGCTTGTTTGGATTACTCAACTCTGTGGACTTATAACAGTCACTTTACCGCACTGATCCTGCTCACGGCTTGAACATACACCGGTGAGACCGATCTAACATTGTTTGTTTGTGCGTGCACTCTGGATAACAAGACTTTTTACATACCTACCTGACATTCCCACCTCAACATATATATTTATATATATATATATATATATATATACACACATATCACTGTCTTGTCAGCGTTGTTCCATTATATGTTTGTATATATCTGTGATCTCTTAAATACACTTGGGTTTATTGTTAAACATCTGTGTTTGAGTGAGATTCTTCCTCCATATTACGAATCACTTAAGAGCAGCACCGATCCCTTTGAGTGTGTTAATACTTCCTATTTTAATAAATAGGGGAGTGTTACATAGTGGTGGCCTGTACGGGGACACAGTCTGTTATGAGTGGCATGACAAGGTATGCAGGCTGGATTCCTATATAATGAAGGATGCTCACCTGGCCTTTCCCCTTATAGCTGGTCTGGATTTCCTAAGAGCCACTGAAGCCATAGTGGATGTAGGACAAGGGAGATATGGACTGAAAATGGGCAAAGGATATATTTATCATCCATTCCTTTCTGCACTTATAAATCCTGTGCTGTCTACTAGTACGATGGGTGAAAGAGTATGCTCCACTGCTGCTGTGAGTCTCTATTACGCCTTACCGCCAACCTGGAATCCCCCAATCTACGACGTACACACACAAGTTGCTCCCATCTGGGACTCCGACAATCAGGAGGAATTACGGAGGCTGATGGATAATTGGCCTCATACTACCTCCAAAGTCCTAGGCAAAACATCTGTGGAACAACACAAAATCTTACTATCTGACGAAATGCCTATGAGATCCAGAGCTTATAGGGTTTCACCTTTCAAGAAGAAGATTATTGATGATCAAGTGGAACAAATGCTAAAAGACAACATCATCGAACCTTCCGTCTCTCCATGGTCATCACCGGTAGTCCTGGTCCCCAAACCTGATGGTTCTTACAGGTTCTGTGTGGACTATAGGAAGCTTAACAGTATGACCATACCTGACGCATATCCAATGCCTATCATCCATGACATCTTGGAATCCATGGAAGGCGCCTCCTGGTTCAGTACATTAGATTTGCAGTCTGGATACTGGCAGGTCGAAATGGAGGAAAGGAGTAAAAACAAAACCGCTTTCATCACCTCCCAAGGACTATTCCAATTCCGCTCCATGCCATATGGATTACGGAATGCGGCAGCCACCTTCCAGAGGCTGATGGAGAAGGTCCTAGCAGAACTGAGAGGGAAGTTTTGTTTTGTTTACATTGATGACATTATAATCTATTCACAAACTTTAACGGAACACGTCCAACATCTGAACACCATTCTGCAACGCCTTTGCCAAGCATCGCTTACCCTGAACATGAACAAGTGTCACTTCTTTAAAAAACAGTTAAAGTTCCTGGGACACATAGTCTCAGAGAGAGGAGTGGAGGTCGATCAGGAAAATACCCGGGCGATAGCTGAATATCCTCAGCCCAAAGATATTAAAGCCCCCCAACGCTTCTTGGAATTAGCAGGATGGTACCACAAGTTCATTCCCCACTTTGCCGACATCACAGCTCCGTTAAACAACTTAAAAAAGAAAGGAGTAAAATGGGATTGGACTCCTGAGTGCCAGACAGGTTTCGAAAACATCAAGACAATATTACAAGACCCACCTGTATTGATGCAACCTGACCTCAACCAACCTTTCCAGGTACACACTGATGCCAGTGATGTGGGTTTAGGAGCTATCATTACCCAACTTACCCCTGAGGGGGAAAGAGTGATAGCTTACGCATCACAAACTTTACGTGGACCAGAGTTAAACTATTCAACATCTGAAAAGGAGTGTCTGGCTGTAGTCTGGGCGGTGGAAAAATGGAGGCATTACCTTGAAGGGAGACAGTTTGACATTTATAGCGATCATGCTGCCTTAACCTGGGCCTTCAATAGCCCTAAAACCTCCTCTCGGCTGACCCGATGGACCCTTAGGCTGCAGCAGTTCAGCTTCAAAGTCCATCACAGGAGAGGATGTCTAAACCTGGGGCCAGACGCCTTGTCACGAGTCTGTGAATCTGAGGAGAGAGAAAGGGTGCACTATATGGCCATAACAACAACGACAAAATGTGCGTCTGACATACCCAACACATTAGATGAAATCGCTCAAGCCCAAAGTAGTGACAATGCAGTGTCTCTTCTACAAATGTCACAAAAAGCCAGAAAGGTTCAAGATCACCAAATTACCTTTGAGGTCCACCAGGGGGTGGTATATCGCCGGGTGCCTGTCAAGAATAACGGAGATAAATTCCAACTGGTTGTTCCTCAGGCATTAATACCTGGATTCTTACACTACGTACACGATAACCCTCTGGGAGGGCATCTGGGACGTATGAAAACCTTACTGAGGCTCTTGGAGGTGGCGTGGTGGCCCACGGTACGTAAAGACGTCTGGCAATACGTCAAAGGATGCTCTACCTGTCAGAAATACAAACATGACAATACAAAACCCAGCGGATTCTTACAGCACACTCAAGTGGTAGAACCAGGTCACACTTGGTGGATGGATTTCATGGGACCTTTCCCGGTCAGTAAGAAACAAAACACTTACCTACTGGTGCTAGTGGATTATTACACCAAATGGGTAGAGTTGTTCCCCCTTAGAGACAGTAAGACCCCTAAGATCGTCAAAATTCTCAGAGAAGAGATCTTTACACGATGGGGGGGTGCCAAAGTACATCATATCTGACCGGGGAGCCCAATTCACTTCCAATATGTTGTCAGAGCTCTGCAAAACCTGGGGAAGTGTCCAAAAACTTACTACCAGCTATCACCCGCAGACCAACCTGACGGAAAGAATTAACAGGACATTAAAAACGATGATTGCGTCATATGTGGGACACCATCACGAGAAATGGGACCAGTGGTTACCTGAGTTAAGATTTGCCATCAACACAGCATGTCAAGAAACTACCGGTAGAACACCTGCTGAGTTAATGATGGGCAGACAGCTGCAGGGTCCACTAGAGAGGTTGATCCTCAAACCCCCCACACCGGACCAAACATCGTATAACCAAATTGAACGACAAAAGATCATGGCGGAGGAAGTAAAGCTGCGAGTAGGAGTGCAACACGCTAGACAAGCTAGATACTACAATGCCCGACGGAAGGATGTACAATTCCAGCCGGGAGATCTAGTCTGGATAAAAACTCACCCTCTCTCATCTTCTTCCAATAAATACTCTGCCAAGCTAGCGCCCAAGTGGGAGGGACCAGCTGAAATAATAAGGAAAATGGGGCCAATAAATTACACAGTTGGTTGGGGTGACCCATATAAAACAGACATTATAAATGTGGTGAATCTGAAACGTTGGTACGGACGATCTCCTCCTATGCCGAAGGCTGGGGGGGGGGGGGATTTATGTAACGTTGCCACATAAGGCAAAGCACCTCCTTGTAATAATGCTTATTGACTAAATTGTTGGTTTGTCAATTATTCTATTGCTTTGCCCGGTAAGCTGTATTTTACCCCACTAATGTGATATTGACGCCCCCATACATGTTCTCGCGATCACTTCCCGTGAGATCTCGTCACGGGATGACGCAACATGTAAACAGGACGGACTAGTATTTTGAATAAAAGAGACCGATATGCCGGTCATCGAGAGAGCTGCTCCTCACTCTCAACTACCATTGTATCCGCGTGGATTATCCTTTTTGCTGGCTGTTTTTTGGAGCATTATATGCCGTTCCTTGGAAGAGTACGACCAGATAACGCTTGTTTGGATTACTCAACTCTGTGGACTTATAACAGTCACTTTACCGCACTGATCCTGCTCACGGCTTGAACATACACCGGTGAGACCGATCTAACATTGTTTGTTTGTGCGTGCACTCTGGATAACAAGACTTTTTACATACCTACCTGACATTCCCACCTCAACATATATATTTATATATATATATACACACATATCACTGTCTTGTCAGCGTTGTTCCATTATATGTTTGTATATATCTGTGATCTCTTAAATACACTTGGGTTTATTGTTAAACATCTGTGTTTGAGTGAGATTCTTCCTCCATATTACGAATCACTTAAGAGCAGCTCCGATCCCTTTGAGTGTGTTAATACTTCCTATTTTAATAAATAGGGGAGTGTTACAACCCAATGACAATCATTCAAAGTTGGCTTTTTGCTTTTGCTCGTGTTTACTTTGTTTGATCGTCCTGCTTGCACACTCTTCGACTACCAAGAGCTCACTCCAAGATTCATCAACTCTTCCGTCTGAGCCTTCGTTAAACCTTGGTGAAGAATAACTACTCAAAGTCCCTGCTTCCAGCAGTTCGAGACGCGGTGAAAACGTCCTTGCGCTGTAGGGCTGCACCTAACGATTATTTTTCCGATTAGTCGATTAATCTAATGACTATTTTGCTGATTTTTCTAAAAAATTTTGAAATATTATTTCTTGATTAATATAACAATTAATTAACCCAAAATAAATATAAAAAACTCGTCTCATTAATATTTCAATATTTTAATAAATTATCTTCTCTTAAACACAAACACATGTACAAAAAACAAAGTGTGCACTGCAGGGCATTATTCTGTAACAAAAATAGCCCTGTCTTAACTGGTAATCTCCATTTTACAGTCCAACATTAATTTTATTTTGGACTGCTAAACTCAAGGTTGCACAATGTTTTGATATTTCCCCTGAAAGTGATTTGAATTTTACATTTGTTTCATTTATTTTGTTGTTGGATTGCTAAATGTAGATTACTTTGAGTTATTTTAAGAACTTGTTCAATTAGAGTAAAAGGAAAGCGCAATCTACATTTAGCAATCCAACAACAAAATAAATTAAACAAATGTAAAACAACCGGCATACGAGGCTCCACCCTGCAAAGCCAACCATCCATTCGCCGCAGAGTGGTTTCCTGAGAACTCAACATCGACTGACCACCAGCCAATCAGAGCCGTGAAGATTCCCTCCAGCAAACACACAGGAGCAACCAAACGCAAGTACAACAGTCTCCTAACTCTTGCCAATCTTATTAAGCAAACAAACAAAAGGTTGGATTTATAGTGTGATGATTCTCTCAGATTGCGGTCTAAGAAATAATGGGACTTCATTCATCCTCCGTTAATATCACAATTTTTCTTGCCTCTGTATGAATGTATGCATGTTCTTGTTAGATTAGTTTATGTGTATTAGAGTAGTTCAATAAAGTCTTGTTTAATTTTACATACAAGTGTCTTGTGCTGTGTGCTTATAAGTTACTGCCTTAAACTGTCGATTTTGTTACCTTGCTCATAATCAGTAATCATAACTTTATGATATTATTACCGTTGACCACGGGATAATATTCTGTCAAGAATTGGTAAAATACTCCAATATCAATTTATCGGTGGACGAATAGCTGATAAAGTATTAAATGTTAATTCTGAATCATTTACCTATTTGGTTCTAATTCACAGTAATTCAATCACCTTTGAGTTATATTGATCTGAAATGACCTTACAATAGTGTATAGCAAGGATGACATGACATATGTATCCTGTTCTGGGTGATTAAAAATTGGCTGGCGATTGGCCCGAAAGACTCATCTAATGAAGTGAGTGGCCACAGACCGACATACCTGTATATAATATAGTTTACACTGGAGATTGTTGGATCCCTGCACTTGGAGTAAAGAAAAAGACAATTGATTGAGCAGCTGAATGTGCTCCTTGCTTCAGGCAGAGTTTTATTTGCAGGATTGGAGCAATTGTACATCCTTTTATTCAATGCTACCAGAAGATGCCACAGAATAAGTGAAATATCTGATATAATGAGGGCTGAAATGGATGTGATGCCCATATGTCACCAGCCTCCACATACATGGGAGAGGACATGCTCAAAACTGTTCTAGCAGATTGTGATGACCCACTTGTGAAGACCAGCTGTGTGTTAAACACTTCCAAATGCCAAGGGCTATATATGGATAATTGTGTGCCAAGGTCAGACCTTTCATTCATATCAAGCGATTGCAAACTCATAACATGCATGAATGGTTGTTTCCATCACCATAATGCTCATTTTAACTAATGCAAAACTCAAAAAAAAAAAAAAAATCCACCTCCTATTAACGCATTTAATATGATGCAAATTGAGTATATTCGCATAAAGCATTTCCATTCAGGATTTAATTTTTTTATTTGAAAATACGCATAAAATGGTTATGGATGCAAGAACCAGATGAGAATCATATTTAGTGCTTATGAAGCACTGAACGCAAGATGAATGCCATTGAATCTGCTGAATTTTATTGAAATTTTCAATGCTGGAAAAACCCTGTCCTTGTCTCTTCAATTCTCTTTGCCCACTGATAGATACACACACACACACGTCACCATATTCACAATATTGCAAAATCTCGAATGACTGACACTTTATATTATCACCACAATATACATTGTCATATCGCCCCACACTAGGTGTTAATATGATGAAAACGGAGCAGAAATGTTGTCTGCCACCAGAGAATGACAGACTCTCCATTTAACCAAAGCCCAGTGGTGCTGTTCATTAATGAACCTCATCTAAAACTTCACACTGTAACCATGGCAGCACCGAGAGTTTTGGCCTCTGAGAACAGTCCACCCTATGCCACAATGGAAAGAAACATTTCCAAAAATCTCACACCATAGACTGCAGACTGATCTCATAGTGAGATCAGAAAGAGTTGGTCGAATTTTCTTCAGCTAAAATTGGTCTATACTTACCGAAAATCATACCACTTTAGCCAGGGGGGTCAGTGTTAAGTAAATTTGGGCATATGGGCACATGTGAGCTCCATGTTCTGGGTGTGCTGTCCACGTAGGGGTGCCAAAAGCAAGACGAGCGAGTAGTTTTCATCTGTTAATACAGTGAAGAGAAATATCTGTTTTATAAAGTCTGCCACCAAACCCATGTCTAACAGTAACCATTAGTGGAGCAATAATTTAATGTTAGAGGTGAAAATGCAACGTCCGAATCGCTCTAGTCACCGATTTGGCAATCATGATTGCTCCCTGGTCTCGACACGGGATCCGAACCCTGGTCTTCCCTGCTGCTAACGCGACGTGCTTCCGAATGCGACATGCTTCTGGGTACGCCACAGGTGTAAGCAATCGAACTTGAACCAATGCAAACATAATCTGATAGGAGATGATGGTGGTCCATAAATCGGCCTAATGTCGCCGAACCTAGTGTACAGGAACTATCTGAAATAACATGCTGACCTCCCATGTGATCATGTTGCATGCAATGCCATTTCAGGGTGAGTTTTGAGATTAAGCCGACCTAGCACAGGAAGATGCTATGTGAATGTTGCACAGCTGTCTGTCCTTGAGAAATTGTGGATGCACTGGGATTGACCTACATTACACCGCATGACAAAAGTATCCCTAGTGCTAATCTAAAAACATTATCACATTGGGAAACTAAACAAAATCGAGGCCATCTTTGTATCTTCAGACAAACAGACAATACCTAGAGTCTGGAGAGTGACACGGATTGTTTACCACAATGTATGGTGGAAAGATTACAGGGTAAGACTGAATTATCTTTCAAAGATTTTCAGAACTTTGAGTAAAAAGTCTTTAATGGTCATAGAAAGAAGTGAACACACAAGCTCTTCTTCAAAAACATGTGTGGCCAGACAAACACACTCACACACATCCTGACAGTAAGAGACAGCCCACATATTCACCAACAACAGAGCAAAAATGAATTGTTTCAGGTTTATTAAAACCTCTTGTAGTCTCATTCCTCAGAATTTCAAACCAGCAGGTTGTTCCAAAGTCTTGATAAGTAGATTGACATAAAAACAAAATTCAATTTCTCACAGAAAAACTTTTAGTTTTAAACATTCCTGGTATGTAAAGGTTAACATGTAAGGTGAAGTCAACCTCAAATAAGGAGAACATTAATTCTAAGGAAAACAAATATTTGATATTTGGTGTTTGCACATACAAAACTTGCAAACCATGATGCTAGGGTGTTGTGGGTGGTTGTCAAGGTGTTGTAATGCCGTTCTATATGGTTGAAAGCACATTGCTATGTGGTTGCTAGGGTGTTCTGGGTAAATGCTAGTAAGTTTTTGCTAACTGATCAACACTCTGATGACAAAACTCCATGATATTCTAATCCCAGATATGACTCAGTCCCTTCTTCAATGTAAAGTCTTTGGGATTTTTTTGAGAATAAGTATGAGAAACGATATAAATTTTTTGGTTCTTGCAGATACCAATAACCGTTTTTTGTATTTTTTATTTAATCAAAATAGTGTCTAAATAAATGTATTAAAAGTTTAAATCAAATGAAAATATAGAAATATTGAAAATTGAATTTATCAAATGAAGGGCTTTATACAGAACCTCACAGCACAATCCAAACTCCAAGAAGGGCTGCCTAACAGAGCATCACATATACTGCTTAAATACAGTATTCTGTGCGTTTTTGATTGTAGCTTTTCACTTGTTTGAATCCAGGTAAAGTTGACAATTTGAATGCAAAGCCGCTACAAAAATTACCTTAAAAGTTTAGGGTTGAAAGAGAGTGAGTCAGAGAAATACTGAGAAAGAGGCTTACCTTTCTTGGCAGTGGCCATTCTTACTTCAATCAGGACTAACTCAGAAAAGTCTCAGTCACACCTCATCACAGATCTTCTTCCCTTAAAATCACTCTGAGAGAGAGAGAGAGAGAGAGAGAGAGAGAGAGAGAGAGAGAGAGAGAGAGAGAAATATGAAGAACAAAAGCTGATGGTGTATGAAGCACAAAAGTTAAAAAGATAATAAACTGTGAACAATACACTGAGGGGAAAATCCTATTCACCGAACACTGTTAAGAAGCTTGTTTTGTTTTTGCCTCAGAACTCCTTGACACACAATGAACTCAGCCAGCTGTACTAACCATAATAAAACCGGACAGACATCCCATAGAGTGGTGGATTATAAAAGAAAAGAAAGATACACTCTGAAAGAGTGCTGGCAACCGGTGTTCTAGTGTGTCTTGTCAAGGACAGGGGATGGATGGACAGATGGATCGATTAAAAAAAAAAAAAAAAAAAAAAAGAGATGCTAATAAATAGGTCTTCAAGCTCATTCCCACTCACCACACCACATTATTTCCATGCACCACAAAGTGTCAAGTCTCCCTGCCCAAAGTGTGATGGGTAGAGTCTGGACAGAGTGTTTTCCGTCCACCAAAGCAGTGCCGCTCAGGCGGCATATTCCAGCAATGTTTTGTTTCCCTTCAGCGAGCAGTCAAAAGGGTCAAAATCAGGATGGCAAAAAAAAAAAAAAAATATATATATATATATATATATATATATATATATATATATATATATATATATATATATATCTCACATCCTTATCAGCTGCCTTCCTGGGATGCCAATTTGTTTTGTTCACACAGTAACCCGAGGGTAGGTGCTTCAATTTGCTGAGCCCACATTGTTCCAGTGCAGGACATGCTGGTTTTAGTGCTTGAAGTCCAGTCACTCCACCGCAAGAAAGCAATAGAGATTGTTTCTCCTGAGAGAACACTGCATGGATTCTATAGCAGTTATTTTTTGATTGGGGGAAAAAATGGTAAATCAAAAGCATGTTCTGTCACACATCAGTCCCAGGGACTGATTTGGGACTGTGAACCTAAAACAGGCTTATTACCATGTCCTTCTTACTAAGGCACAGGTTCGTTGGCATACCAGATCTGGGTGTTTCCCTTTGGTTCATTTCTAACACTTAACAAGATCGCAAAGTGTATGGAAGCAGTTCTCGCTACCTTGAGGTTGAGCAGCATTCAAAACCTAAATTGTCTAGATATTGACTTATCTTGGCCCACCCCAAGGAGTCGGCTGCAGCCCAAAGGGACTTGCTGCTGTCACATTTTGGGAATTTGGCGTGTCAACTGGCCCAAAAGCTATCTGACACTCAGAAGATCTTCTTCCTCAGAGTAGAGTCCGATTCACATACCCTACCATGAGGGAATGGCTCTCAGGAGCACACATTAGATAATTAAATAAAACCCGAGCTGAACCTGCCAATTTGCATGCTTCAGTGAATACTGAGCATGATATCTGCTGCAGCCTGAGGACTTTTTACATACGCTGAGATATTTCTTGAAAGGGCTAAATGAGTGTTTCAATTGAGGTCCACATAACAGTCCAATGATTTTTCAGCATGAAGCTGAAACTGTGATAAATATTTGGAAACAAGTTAATTACAGCACTTAATTTGTGAAAGGATGCATTACAACATATACCAGAAGGCACAAGCACAATTGGTAAATGCAAATGCGAGCATGAACAGTCAAATGCATATAATGGTCATAATGCTCAACATGTGGAAAATTTGATGTTATCATTGCCCCACATCTGAGGGCCATCCTTCAGCCAGGCTCCCAATGGGAGTCACCAGAGAGACAAGAGGTGCAATTAAATAAGCCTTGTTTGGGCAGTGGAATTATTATTTTTTTTAAATAAGTTGACACAATATATGGCATATAACAATTCCATAACTATATTTATAAACCAATTTACTGATTTCAGCCACTCCATCAGAAGCCATTTTTATTCTTACACTGAACTGCCTGCACAGAAATAAAGCATACATCAATGCAGAGTTAAAAAACCAGCCATAGAAAGCAAAATTCTGTGTAAAGATATAAAAGCCAGACAAAATTATGCCTCAATGACCCACATCAGCCCCTATATTTAAAGCAGTTCTGATGCTATATAATGAAAACATTGATCTCATAAAATGTATATGCAGTTGGAATTGCTGTGTAAATAAATTTTTTGCTACCTCTGAGCATGCATTAAACTGTCTGTGTAAATACACTTTTTCTTGGCATTTATGCCACTTCAGATGCAGCTTCTATGCCAACTTTGCAGAGTAAAGATGGCTTAAGAGTCGGATGTCTTCGTACCTCTTTGTACTGTATATTGGCATATATGAAGAACAAAGCAGGTCGGTAATAGACATTCTTTTGACCATAGAATCATGTTTAATTTGAAGCTTGTTCACCGGTAAATTGTTCTTAAGTTTAATTCTTTTTGTATCCAGACACACAGAAAGTAAACTGTTCCACTGCAAGTGTATGGCTTCACGTGTGCAATTACAAAACCTCCTACTGTGAAAGAAAAAAAGAGCCAAACCTCTCCAATGCTTTTCGCTAACACCTACAGTATCTACTGTCAAATGAAAGACAGACCTTAAATTCCCATCAGTGAGAAAAAAATAAGATGTAATGAAGAGAGCTCATATAATGTCATAGTCTTGTTTTTCAGTGTTGAATGTCTGCTGTGATTAAGAAACTGTAATGACTGCAACAGCCAGATCAATACAGCTATTCTCATTTGAACAAACCACTCAATAGTGATCATCTAAGAACAAGGCTAGTCAACATAGCATGCTGCTCTTGCCTTTATCTCTGATCTATTTAAATGGTGTATGAAGTCTATGTATTATTAAACCAAATAAAGCACTGTATAATGAGCACAATATGCGAGAGCATATTTTTATTTATGTAACTCTATATAGCAGGTGTAGGTTCTCAATATTTGATGCAAACTAATCATTATGTGGTCTCTTTAAGAAGTGTGCATTTTTTCAATAAAATGTTCTTCTATCCCATCCAGGGTTTAAATTGGGATTTTGGAGGTGGGGAAGCTTGTAAATCGGGTAATGTTGCAACAATGTTCACTGAACTTTTTGTATGAAGTTCATGGAACTTAAGATCAAACTTGAATTGTTAAGTTGGTAAAACTAATTGGCCTGGAGTAAACTCAAAAAGCTTTGTAGCTGTTTGCCTTTAAGTTTACTCAACTATAATAGTTTCAATAAAATACATGAGTGTCTAAATATGGATTTATTAATAGGCCTGTTTGGTTAATTTCATATAAGTTTTTTCTTTCAGATTAATTGATTTGACTGGGATTCTGTTTTAATGATTTGTCTATCATACTTGTGTCATTATTCAACTTAATTGTGAAAATACATAAAATCACATGGAAAATATGGTTTAGTGGATGACAAAAAAAAAAAAAACACAATAAGAATATCACCACATGGATTTTATACATTTTATAAAAATCTGATTACAGCTGGGACAAGTTACCTTCTTGCCCATTGGGAGTCATCTTAAAAAACTGATAAAAGTTATATCTAATGTTACAATTTAAATGTAAATACACATTGTTTCTTAATGGGGGAAACAAACACCTTCTGCATGACTACCTTTTAATCAAATTAATATTCTGACAATATAATTGGTAATGAAAACTTTTGCATTAAATTATGAGTTTAAAATTCTTCACTACCTTGTGAAGAAGCATTTTCACTATAGTGACTCCCATTACATACTTGCTAGAAAAATATTTCCAAAATAAAATTAAATGCTGAATCAACAAAAATAGAGTACACATCAATATACAAATAACAGCGAAACATTTTGCAGTGTGTTAGTCGAGTGGTCTTTTGTTCTCAAGTTGTAGGCCTATGATATTTTGATCTGATGTCACTTTGGATGTGACTGATTCTGGATTCAAAAGCTCTTCAGGTATTCATCTTTTTAAACAAAAAGTAAATATCTACTGCATATCAGTGGATCTACAAAATGGGTGAACAGTTGATTCCATATTACACGATTTCTATGAATCAGAGATCGGACCACAACGCGGTACAGAAGAGGAATGAGTGTCTAAGCGGGGGTACGTGGTCTCGTATTGCACTCATATTCTGCCTCTACCAGCATCCACAACTGATTAGAGTTTAGCATAAGGAAGCTTGAAATATTTTTTGAACAAAGTACACTTGCTAAATAGAGACGGAATGTCTGTGTGCAAATGTCACATGTGACTCTTGCGAGACTTTCGGCATCTGGATGGTAACCTTATATAGACACAACCAAGGAAGGCGACCAGAGCAGAATAATTAGTGGTGCTAGCCAAGGCAATAATCACTATTACTACTATTCATACTTGGGGTTGGGGATTTGAACAAAATTTTTAAAGTATTAAAGGAATGTTCCTGTTTCAGGACAAGTTAAACTCAATCGTCAGCATTTGTGGCATAATACCGATTACTACATAAATTCTGGCTCATCATTCACGTATATACTTACAGCAAAAAAGCAATAATTGCAGTTACAGTAAGGGGACTTACAATGGGCAAAAAAGTTTGAAATATTTCAAAAGTATAACCACAACATTTAATGTGATAAAATCATTGGGGATTATAGGTTTTACCAGCTGTAAAAGGTCTCTCCTTAATGGAATGGAGGAAGCGGGAACCGGATTAACAATTCACTTTTAAAGACATTAATTCCAACATAAAACGCTGAACTGAAACATAACACATGTCGACACACACACGCACGCACGCACGCACGCTCTGTGTGTGTCTCTCTCTCGTGCTCTCTCTGGCTCCTCCTAGGCTTGGGCGGTAATACGGTAATATGGTATACCGCGGGATCTAAAAATAGCAACAGTATCAGTTTCAATACCGTCATACCGTCATAAAAAAATGCAATGCACTTATATAGGAGACAAGGATTAAATATTAAATATAATTTATTTAATGCCTAAAAATGCGTATGCGTGGTTGTCATCACGTGACAGCGTGGAGGAGAAAGAGAGAGAGAGGGGGAAAGATGGAGAGTCGCGCACCGAGTGACCTGGTCTCGAAAAAGAACACAACTTCTGCAGTTTGGCAGTATTTCAGGTTTCGACCGAACGAGAAGGGAGAGGCGGTAAATACGGACGGGGCAATTTGCAAATTGTGCAACAAAATGGTGACCGCGAGAGATGGAAATACCTCGAACCTAAGGTCGCATATACGAAACCACCATCCACTCACTGCTGCGAGGATGGACCCGAGTTCACTCAGTGCAACAGTTTCAACGCCTCCCAAATCAAGGAGACGAGGACCCACTTCTCTGGTGGAAAAATGCTGCCGGGCGTTTTCCCCAGATGTTGCGAGTGGCACGAAAGTACCTGTGCGTCTGTACCACAAGCACACCATCGGAGCGAGTTGTCAGCACCGCAGGTAAAGTTGTCGGTCCAAAAGCTAAATAAAAAGCCGGTAAAGCCGGACAAAGTAAACATGTTGGTTTTTCTAGCGAAAAATCTTGACTAGATTTGATGCCACTTGCCATTCGTTCCTATTCGTACTGTGTTTATTTTTATTTATTTAATTGATTCAGGTATTTTTATTTGGTTTTCGTTAAAAAACAATATTGGAAAGAAGACTGGAAAGTAGTTTTTATTTAGGCCTATTGCTTTGGAATAATTTTTATAATATGGATGTAAATATATATAACATAATATGTTTATGTAAATTCAACTCTGGTTGACTGTTGTGGGTCTATTTGCACTTTTTTTATAAGCTGCTCTTTGTTATTAAAAGTTGTTCGGGCGGTGAGATTTAATTTAATTGATTTGGGTGCGCGTCTCCGCGCGAAAACTGTTCTGGATGTTTATGTTAATTTAATTCTGTTTGACTGTTGTATTTGCACTTTTTTATAAGCTGCTATTTGTTGCTAATAAAAGTTGTTAATATTGTTGTGCATGTTATTTTGTTATTGTTTCAGTATTAGTGTTTGGTATTCAGTTTCAGAACGGTTTAGGCACAAGCCAACAGTTTGTTGACGCTGTCTGAGCCTTACGTCATAATTTTTAATTATTCACGGTAATACCGTATACCGAGGTAAAATAGGGAGGAGGTTTGACGGTATCAAAATTTGGATACCGCCCAAGCCTAGCTCCTCCTTTATCCCCCTTCTGCTAATTGGGCAACTCAGCACTGGGCGTGCATCCTCACAGCCCGGCCATGCCCTCCTCCTCTCCACACCAGTGCTACGTCATCATGACAACGAAGTTGTAATTTTAGGTATAACTTATCAGATAACCAAAGTACATCTCCAAGATGTCGGTTTGTGTACAAACATCTGATAAACAGATTTGCATAAAATGTTAAATCATATATGCCTTAAAGACAAATTCATCATAAAGATGAATGTCCTTTTGACATCCCAGAGGAAACAACTTGGAGATGTATGCCAAGAGAGTCCAACAGTGCTCGGCTACTTTATCATCTGCCTAGGTTCCGCAAGTTGGCTATATTGCCCATTCGTTTTTTCCCCATTAGGCTTTCATACAATCCATCCTAAAATAATTCTCAGCCATGAGACAAACCAACCAGCTCTGTGGTGAATAACAAAATTAAAAAAAAACTTCAGAAAAAAAAAATAAAAAATCCAAAAAAGGTACTGTGTAGGCATACTGACCATCTTTCATGGGGGCATGAACTACAATCCCATAAAGATTGCAAATGAAATTAATCAAATTAAAAACCATGGAAAAATATTAAACTGAGAATTAGGGGAACCTGGGTGATATGTGGGGAGGGCTTGTGCTGAGGTAGTATGCCATACGGAGTTACCGAGAGATACAGTGCCAGTAGGGCACAGAGTACGCATCTTGGTGCCAGTTGACCAACAGGCTGGGGCGCATGGTCATGTCAAGGTATTATGACATAGAACCCTGGTTGAAAATAATTCTTGAAGGAAGGATGTCTGAATGGGAAGGCAAGGATGAGAGGCGTCGGAGGGGTTCCGGTGTCCAGCTGTGGGGGGTGGCAGGGAGACGTCACAGACCGCTGCCCCACCACCAGGAGATGTTCCGTGACTAATGGGGTGAAACACTGAGGATAAGTGGCTCCCAGCTGATGACACTGCAGCTGGACTGAAGGCAATGGTGTGGTATGCCAGGCAATAATGCCAGCCAGGTTATTACACCTGCCTGTGCATACGTTTAGTTCTCTGGGAAACCAGTGATTACTGTGAAAAGGGCAGATGGATGCCAGGGAAGACTGGAGGACTGTCAGGAAAGACTGGCTGACAGCAGGAAAGTCTGCACAGGGGTATGCAGGCTAGTTACTGTACTCACAGGTCCATACAAAGGGGACACCCTTACCAACTGCACAATTAAAGGAAAACAGCCCAGTGGTCCTCTAAGAGATGGGATGGAAGATGGACCAATTAGGACCATTTTGGGTCCCCTGTTATTCAGTTTATACATTAACGATCTACCTGAGGTCTGTCTACCTAATGTCACCTGCCAGATGTATGCTGATGACACTGTCATATATCTACATGCTACTAACAAGAGACAAGCTGCAGAAGAGCTATCAGCTACAATGGTTAATATCTCAAATTGGCTAGCAAACTCGTGTCTGCACCTTAATACTGATAAAACAGTGTGCATGTTTTTTTCGAAATCGGCAAATGGAGATCTAGACCCAGATGTCATAGTAGCGGGGAAAAGACTTCCAGTAGTTCAAGAGCTTAAATATCTGGGAATAATAATAGATTCATGTTTCTCATTTAAAACACAGGTGAAAAAGGTCACAAATACAATTAAATTTAATTTGGCAAATTTCAGACACATTAGGAATAATTTGACTACAGAGGCCTCGAAGTTATATATTAATGCCATGATCATATCACACATGAATTACTGTCTTACCAGTTGGACACAGACAGGTCGGACCACATTACGATCAGTTGAAATACTTTATAAACGGGCCTTGAAAACGTTGGATAAAAAGTCTAATTCAGATCACCATTGTAAACTTTTAATTAAATATGATCTGTTAAATTGGGAAAACATGATTAAGTTTGCAGATATTTTACTTGTATATAAAATTTTTCATGGTATGGCTCCCCCTCTGCTCAATAAATTCATCCAACAAAATTTAAACTCATCTACCAGAGCATCTACAAGAGGGGATTGTAAAATACCATGTAAAAAAAGTAGCTTTGGACAGTCAGCTTTCTCTTTTCGAGCAGCTCATACATGGAATACCATACCCTCAGAACTAAGGAAGATCACATCTCTCAAATCATTCTCCAAATCCATAAAACATTAGTTATTGACAAATCAAATATGTTGCCATAATACAGAATAATGTGTCTGTATTTTCATGTTTTTATTTTTATTTCTTATTGTTATATATTTATTGTATTGTTGTAGTGTATTTATTGTTTTAATCTTAAACCTGCTAGGGACTGCAGATGAAAATTAGCCTGTATGGCTAAATCTGGCACATTTACATGTTGGACATTGTACTCATGTTAATTAATGTGCTTTGTCCCTTTTAAATAAAGAAACTGAAAAAACTGAAACTGAGGACAGACAATATGGCCAACTGAAACTGGATAATGAGCAAAGGATCCTTAGAAGATGCAGTTATGGGTGTATGAGGGTAACAACTTACAAGGCCTGCAGATTCATCAAGGAAGGATGAATTGTGGCGGGAGCTTCTAGACACAACCTTCCACTGCAGCAGCAGGTCAGCCAAAAAGGATACAGAGGTTGAGCGCAACAGTGCTCCTGAATCCACTGTTGTGGAGGTGCATTAAGAAGACCGGTACCTCTGGCAGGACAGGTGAGCTGCAAGAAGAGACAACCTTCAACCCACAGACAAGACAGGGAAGACATGACAATGAGAAGAAACCAGGGAGAAGGAGGGTAATCAAGTGGCCGAGATCTAATGATAAGGATGAATGGAGCAGACTAAATGAAGACATGTGCTCCACCTTGGAGAATTCCCTTACTGGAAGGGTGGAGGCCAAGCTTAATATATTTAGCGATGTGTAGGAAGAATGCATAGGTAGATTTGGTGAAACAGTAGTAAGGAAGAGTGTTCCCAGGGTGATGGGTTGGAGAGAGGAGATACTTCAGCTAGTGAAAGAGTGGAGGAAGCATTGTAAGGGTTGGTGGAAGGCAGTGGAGCAGAAGAAGGATGGCTTGAAGGTATTGTGGGATGTCAAGGATCTTTTCAAGTTTGCTGAAACATAAATGTAAGAAAAGAGGAGTTGGAAGCTGGTGATGGCAAAAAGAGGAACTAGAGGACTACATGGAACAGCAAATTGGTGACCCCTTCAAAGACAACCTGCTTGGCTCCCCTGGATATGTCCCATGGCCAGTAGAGCCAGTGGTGGAATTTGACATAGATCTGCCTTAGCTGAGTGAGGTGAGGCAGGTGGTAGAAAAAGACAGGGCAACTTAAGCCCCAGGCCCGAATGGGATACCACACAAGCTGTATAAGTGCCCCATGGTTCTCAAAATGTCGTGGAGACCATCAAGGGTTTCCTGGAAGAAGCAGTGCATATCTGTGGAGATGCAAAGGGCAGTGACCATCTTCATACCGAAAGAGCAGGGATTTACCAACATTAGGCAAATTAGGACTTGAACATGGAGGGAAAGCTTTTCTTTTCGGTGGTAGCTAGGAGGATGTCTGACTACCTCCTGAAGAAAGAATACATAGACACAAGCTGCCCAGAAGTCAGGCATACCAGGTTTTCCTTGGTGTGTGGAACATGCATCAGTAATATGGGAGCAGATCCAGTCTGTCAAGAGAGACATCCATGCACTCTGGCTGGAATTGGCAAATGCCTGTGGATCAATTCCACACCAGCTTATTAGCTATGCACTGGTGTTTTTCCATGTACCAGAGTGCCTTAGGAGCTTGGTAGTCAGCTAATATGGGGACTTGAAAATATGTAATGCAACACAGGACTAAACAACATGATGACAGCAACTGGAAAAAGGAATGGCGATCACCATCTTGGATGAGGCGTCTGTATACAGAAGAGAGGTTGAATGGCTGCCTCACCAGTGCAGTCAAAACAACCTGGAGCTGAACACGCTCAAAACAGTGAAGATGATAGTGGACTTTAGGACGAACACCCCAAAATTGTCCCTGCTCACCATTCTAAACAGCACTGTGGCAGCAGTGGAGTCATTCAGGTTCCTGGGCACCATCTCACAGGACCTGAAGTGGGACACCCAAATTGACTATTGTGAAAATGGCCCACCAGAGGTTGTACATCCTTCAACAGTTGAGGAATTTCAACCTGCCACAGGTGCTGCTGATACAGTTCTACACAGCAGACATTGAGTCTGTCCTCTGTAGTTTTCTGATTTCATAGCTGAACCAAACCAGACAGTTATTGAGTGCAACGGACAGTTCAGACTGCTGAGAGGGTTATTGGTTGCCTCCTGCCCTCCCTTCAAGAACTGTACACTTTCAGAGTCAGATAAAGAGTTGGAAAAATCACTCTGGACCACACTCACCCAGGCCACTTCCTCTATGAACTGTTGCCTTCTGGACAGCGATACAGAGCACCAAAACCATCGGGCACAGGAACAGTTTTTTCCCTCAGGCTATCCATTTCATGAACAGTTTAAACTGTCCCATTGAGCAATATTCATGTGTAATACACAGCGTAGTCCATTTATATTCATCCAACATATCCTACCTCTTCTGCCATACATTTCCTTGTATCTATATATAGCAGATTTATATTTGTACATGCATATAATTTACCTTTATATATAAAAAAGGAAATACTCATTTTAGACTCCCAAACATTTCTTTTGCAAATAGAATAGAAGAACAGGGAGCCCTAAAACAGATGGCATGTGCCCCCCACTGAATATTGAGTCAGTCTGGGATTACACGAAGAGACAGAAGCAACGGAGACCACTGAAATAGATAGAAGAACTGTGGCAAAATTCTCCAAGAAGCTTGGAAAATCCTATCTGTCAACAACCAAGAAAAACTGTGTCCAGGTGTACCAAGGAGATTTGGTGCTGATGGTCACACAAAATATTGATTTATCTTTTTTATGTTTTCTCAAACTTTGTATGATGTTATTTGATAAATTAAAACATTTTTTTTTTTGGAAGAAATCCTCACTATGCAATATTTTTCCTAAGTGGCTAAAACTTTTGCACAGTACTTATATATATATTATTGTCTCTCTCACACACATACATATATATATACACACGTGTGTGTGTGTGTGTGTGTGTGTGTGTGTAATATATATATATATATATATATATATATATATATATATATATATATATATATATATATATATATATATATTATATTCACTTGAGCTTCTGTCACCAAGACAAATTCCTTGTAAATGTAAGCATAATTGGCAATAAAGCTCATTCTGATTCATATGGATTCATGTGTATTTTAACATCTATGTATTGGCCCCATTCACTTCCATTGTAAGATTCTTACTGTCATTGTATGGTAATTTAATGCATTATTTTTTAATAAACGAGGGACAAATTGAAAGTATTTGTTGCAATCCACACTATGGCACAAATGCTGTCGATTGAGCTTAAATTTACATTGAACCCAGAACATTCTGAAACTTTGGGTATGTAATTCATTCAGCACCATTTGTGCCAAGGACATGAATCCCATCTCAAATTGTGCAGTTTGTTGAGGAAAGAAGTGATATTACTTTAAGTGATTGACTTTTGACTACATTGAAAGCAAGAGTCAAGCCATAACTAGGGGCCAGATTATCAATTGGGTTGACTTTTTTGACTTGGGCTACACTTAGCAACTACACAGAACAACCTAGCAAACACCTAACAATTCCCAATAAGAGGCATTCACCTTTTCTCTTTAGAAAGGTAAAAATGTAGACATTATTGCAATTCTGTAGGTCTTAACTGGAATATATTACTGGTGTAACATATTCCAGTTACAGTGCGCACAAACATATTGAGAGTGTGAAGAAACTGGGTCAATGTCCCATATGGATTGCTTTAGGAGGAGGACATATACACGCTCCTGACATAATCCCTTATGACTAAAACCATCATTTAATGAAACATATTTAGAGAAGGCTACATCTTAAACCTGAAAGCCCTGCCATCTGGAAAAATCCCAGGAGTAGAAACATGCATGACCAGCTGTGGCATGCTGTGTGAATGCATTTCTCAACTCATTGTAGCTACACTGTGATTTTCCTGAGGCATTTTGAAAATGGCAAGTACTTACCTGAGATCAAACTGGGATCCTAACTTGGGCTGGAATACATGCAGCTATTCATGCATGTCAAGCAATTATTATCACTTCAAATGCAACAACTACACGTCTTTTACAGCTCCTTAACAGTTAGAAACCCCCTTTAGTTTGTCTGTTGCATCACATAAGGGCTTGATGTGACTAAAAACTTTCAATTCCTGTTTGATGAAGAAAAAGCTAAATCTAATCTATGGGACTTTTTGACGTGCAAGACTAACAAATACCGAAAATACACAGAAACAATGAAGTGACGACTTCTATAGCATTTGAAGCAAAGCTGATCACATAATATGCAACTATATCCAGAAAAAAAGAGACCGAGAAACTTGTGCTGATGATTCATTTCAGATGCTTGTCGTTTCGTCTTTGAATAGTCATGCATTTAGTAATATGAAACGGTTTGAAATATATACTTACCTATGTTACCTAAGTGTGGTGCTGTCTTTTCACAATATAATAATTGTAGGTTTTAGCCTAAAGTCAGAGGGTCTCACGTTAAAGCCTCCAAATTCTTCTGAACGTGCATGAACAAGAACACTGGACCAGCAAACCCCAAATCAACAGATCCTGTTCGGCAGTCAGAGAACTGCGTGAAGAACTGCATGACTTTAAATACATTTTATGGCCCACGACTTCCGCTTTAATCACATGGGTCTTGAGCAATACTACAAGAGTATTTATTTACACATCATCTTTAAACGCCTTATTATGAGCGACTGCACCAACTATTCCAAAAACAATCATGTAATGGGATACAGTCATTTACATAGTTGCAACAACGCTGTCAAGAATCACAGGAGAAACGAAGCTGTTTAGCAGATGTTATTTAGAATGTGATGCTTATTTAGATGAAAAGATCTAAAACAGACATGTCAGCGATGTACATGTGCTATCTGGGTTACTAACCATTTCTGATTAAAGTTATAGCCAATTTTATTAATTTCTTGCCTTGACGATGTCATGTCAACAAACCCTAAAATGAATACATTAATTTAAACAACTTTACAGCTCAAAGAGTGCATGGGTTTTTAACAGACTAATTTATGAAAGTCTTACAATTTTGTAATTGTTGGAATTTTGCACTTCCATAAATTATATTTTATTATGATTATCCCATATCTATATAAGTTTACAATCACATGATATATATTTATTTGTTTCTTAACTATATAAATTATTACTGTATTTATACAAATAAATATTATATCACGTTGATTTTCTGTGTCATTGTGGTGAATTATCTGTATCCCATATGCGTGTACACAAACATTATACATGCTATTTCTTACTCAAGGTGGCGCTGTTGTTTTGTCATTGACATTTGATGACGAACATCTAGTAAACTACATAGCAAGTACAACACACGGACAGTATTTGTAGTTTGAATTGTTTGTATCATTTACTAAATAAACAATAAAAAAAAAAAAAAAAACACACGGACAGTATGATTTGGCTTTTGTCATTATGTAAGTTGTTGATCGATTTCAATCTAACTAAATAAGTGCCTGAAAAAATACTTATGTGTATCTTATGTGAAAATGATGTTACGTGTAGCTCAATGTGTTGTGAGTGAAAGTAATGAATCCTGTTCTAGATTTGTCCTGATTTGTTTCAATATATCTTTGATATATGAAAAATATGTCTCCTCTCCACCAGTAAGCTGGTGTGTGGTGGGCGTACTGGCGCAATATGGCTGCCGTCGCATCATCCAAGTGGATGCTGCACATTGGTGGTGGTTGAGGAGATTCCCCCCCTTCCTTGTAAAGCGCTTTGAGGTTACTGATAAAGCGCTATATAAATGTAACTAATTATTATTATTATTATTAAAACATAAAAATATATTTAATTCTATTATTTTCTAATTATCTTGAAAACATTTTGAAAATGTTACTCTATCTGGGCATTTTGTAGATCCATTTGTCATAAATATAACTAAGTGCCCAGGTCTTTAATGGAATGATGCCTCATAAGAAAGCTATTTGGAATGCTCTACATAGGCGGCAGCTCCGCACATCATTCTGAAATAGTGCTCGTCATGCGCAGGCAGCGCTCGTGAGAATCCACTTGTAAATGATTTCATTAGAGGTGATGTGAGAGGAACAACGCAATAGTCTACTCTAATGAACATAAACATGCATTGTACACACACATTTTGGGTCATATAGTCTCCTATGACATTAAAACATTTTATTGATATTTTTTTAGTTATAATCCAAATTTCTCTCGCTTCGTCCACCATCTTGGACAGCTCTTCCATCCAAACAATATCGTCATTCAACAGAAGGTGCCACAGCAGCTCATTTCTTTTCGCAATACTGACTGCCACAACAATAAGTGCTGCATTTTTAATATTTCTTTCTTTGCTCCAATCGCCGAAGCAGTTTAAAGCATGAAGCTGCTTCTGCAAACCAGCAGTTTCGGCACTGTATACATGTGAAACAGCTCCCTACGACTGCTCATATTTTTTTTTATCTGAACTTTTCACCCGGAGCGGTCCATCGCGAGCCGCCTCCGGGAGTTGGTGCTGTTCTGGTTCATGCCTTTCGAATTCTATCCCAGCTCCATTTAAACGTGAGGGGAATAACATTTAACTATTTGATTCATCATCATTACAACGCGCCACCAGCATTTCAGTCAGGTTCATCCGCACAGCTGGTTCACATCAGCCTTATTATCTCACCACGCAGCCTGTTTAGAGCGCGATCCATTCAGCGATTCTGTTTGTCTACTTCTAACATGAATATCACGATTGTTCTCCCTTCAAAATGCCGCAGACATTGTGACACAAGCCAATTCGGCTCAGCAAGAGGCAAATCACATGTCACTCACATCCCAACCCATTCATAATCATTCCGCAAACTGGCCTCCTCTCTGCATTCAAGCTCACTTCACCATGCAGCCTCGATAACATGAAGCAAGTGCTGCTTTACCAACTTTAATTAATGTTGTTCGTATGCTCACGCAAACATGTTTTCTGACATTGTTTCACATGTTCCTGACATCTAATCTAGCAAACAATTACGTTCAGGTATCCGCAGATGCTTCATTTTAAACATTACCATGTTTTAATTTAGCTCCTCATATCCTAAACAGCACAAATGTGCTGCCTTGGTGCCACAAATGCGGCATCTTTCAGGCCATATGACTAAACCTCCCACTACATCATAAACAGTGCAAAGAGCTGTCCAAGCGCTGCAACTGTGGTGTCTTTCCGGCCATGCAACAAAACCCCCCTACACTGCAAACAGCACACAATGCTTTCCACGTGCCACAACCGCAGCATGTCTTTCAGACTATGCATCTCAGCCTCCATTGCTCTGTAACCCATATTATGCCACCATCACCCACCTAGCAACTGACAACAATATGGCTGTTTCAGGTCTTACTTTAACAGCTCGACATAAGCCTGCATCTTTGCACCAATCAATTTAATTTGAACAAAGCCTCACATATGCCCTCATGACGAATCCCATGCTCAACCCATTTGTACACTAGAGTGAGTTTTTTGCTTATTTGCAGCATAAACATTTAACACAAAAGCAAGGGCTCTTCCTGTTAAATGCTGCACACGAGAATTCATTCCATTCGTCCTACCATCGTACTCCGTGCGGGTCATGCCTGTGGATCCAGCCACTTGCAGCTTCAAGCGAGCTCAGTAAATTCAGTATAAACATTCTCCCACAAATCGTATGCTCTCCCATTGAACACCACACCTGAGGATTCAGCCCATTCATATCACAAATGCCACGCAAGCATGTGCCCTGACATTGCCTCACATATATTCCATGCAACCTATTCTCCCTGCTAACATCCATCCCTCTACCCCTTCCCAACCATGGGTCACTACAGTGTATTCCCACATGAGGCTGCCTCCGCCTCCACATTCCAGGCTCAAAAATCCACATTGCTGACACTTTTTTCGTTTTCCTGCAAAGATCCAGAGCCTTGAACCTAGTAGAAAACCCGACACCAACCCCAGTTTCCTCCCTGTCCAGACCTGAAATTCCTAGAAATCCCTACACATTTCTTCTGATTGACTTTTGATTACATTGAAAGCAAGAGTCAAGCCATAGCTTGTCAATTTCAAATCTTCTCCACATTCCCCAGGACACCATTCTTCAAGCTACTGTATTTCCCCCCCAAACCCTACAAACATACTGGAGAGCCTGGAAATGCTTAAAAGATTTCCCACAATAAGCCATCCCCAGATCTCACTCCTCGTCAAGGGCATTCACAATCCCAACCCATCAGAACAGTTTCTATGCTACCTCGCCATTGACCTGCTCATCTTATGTCCAAATACCCTCAGCCAGGGCTACATATCTCCAAACCCCTCAAAAACTCTAGACATAATGTCCATCCCCACCTTCTTCAGCTTCCTTCGATGTTCAGAACTCACTACAATGTAAAAAAGAATCCATCCCACCATTTCGGACCTCCACATTATAGACCATGAGACAACCAGATACTTTATCAAACAGTGTAAAACATATCAGACCAAAAGGCATCTAATTTTAATTTTCAACCTGCCCACTCTCATCTTGCCCTTTCAATCACTAGCACTTTACCTCCACAACAGTGGTTCACAATCCAAAAACCTTATCGACCCACTCTTTGTAGATGACAAAAACCAAGCAGTTTCCCGATTCTCATTCCAAAAACATCTCAAAACCATTCTGTTTAAATCTGGCATCTCAGAAAAACTATATTCAAGCCATTCCTTCCTTATCAGCACCGCAACCCCACAGCCCATTCATACCAATTGTCTTCACATCAAAAACACTCAACAAGCCCTCATTAACTAACTACAATTCATTCACAATCAGGGTCAGCGGGATGCATGCAAGGACGGACCCACCATTTGGGCACTGCAGGTGCCTCTCCGTCTAGCCCAAGAGCCCCCCGTCTCCTACTGCTGGACGGGCCCGCCTAAATACTCAAGGGCTCTCCCTTCCAAAGTGTAGCAGGGGGTACTCCCATTCGAATGCTTGCAAGCTAACTCATGTTAATTTGTATTATGGGGTCCCCCTTTGCCACCGGTTCCTTTGTGGATTCTGCTTCAACAACAGTTTAATTTAACACTGCTGGATAATAGACAAAAAAAGGTCTGAATGAACAAGTAATCTTGGTGGTCAAAGTATGGAAATATTACTTATTTACTGATGTTTAAAAAAATCTAATTAGTGGACAGGTAAGAGTCGCATTTACTAATCCAAAGTTGAAAATTTAAATGAAGAAAACATTGGTGTAGAATTGGGAGGTGGGCGGGTTTCAGCACTGATAATTATTTAATTTTTTTTATCAGTGCTGAAAATAATTTAATAAGACATACCGTGAAATTGCATGACTGTGAGTCTGTTGTAATCAAAGTACCCTCACCGGTGTACGATTTGGCATCACCAAACTAGTGTAGCGTAATTGCCCTCTAGCATAGATGGGTGGTGTCATGTTGTACTTGTTACTTTTCTCAACACTGGCCAGGACGGGCTAATCGCAGTCGTTTATTATTACTGGATGAGGATTTTTAAAAATACTTTTGTAGATAATGCTGAGGTGGATTTCCATTCACAGGTATGAATCCTTGCAACAGTTTTTATTAAAAATAAATATCCAGTGTAAAATGTCTCCAAAGTTACAGTATATAAAAGATTCAGAGTTATAAATGTGGATGCATGGAGGATTCGTTTTTTTTACGAGCATCAAGTGCCCCCTGCAGGAAAAAAAACGTTGTGTCACTCAAGACAGTCAGTGCAACATGTGCAATTTCGGTCTGTAGCTCTGTTAGAGTCAGTCAGTATATAAATATTTTATATTATGCAGTGAACATAATTTTGTATTTATCTGTGCATTAATTTGAACTGTTATTATGCACTGTGTAATGTGTTGTAATGAAACATTACAACAGATACGTAAGTGTGAGGATGCATTTTGTGTGGTTTCCAGCTCATGTGGGGAGTAAAAATGAGGAAGCAGAAAGATTGGCAAAACAAGCAATGCAGAACAAAACAGTGGTATTGGAAATGCCAATATTGGCATACAGAAACTAGAAAATATTATATCAAGACTTGGGCATGCAAGGCTTAATAATAAAATCCAATTAATATCCAAGCATCCAACAGGGCTTTGTGAGAGGTGTGGACTTGAAACACAAAATACTCAAGGGCAGCAGGGGGTTCTCCTATTCGAAAGCCTGCAATCTAATTCATGTTTATTTGTATCATGGGCTCCCCCTTCGAAGCGCAGCGATGATCCCACAGTTTCGGATGTAGTGAGGGCCCCCACATTGCATCTCACACACTCACACACACACACACACACACACACACAAGCTAGATACTTGATTCAAAAGGGTAATTACTAGTAGTGCTAGTCAATACAGTCCTCTGCATTTTGCCAAAAGTTTGCATCTACATCACATCCAATGTGTTCTCTGATACACCTTGGGAAGACCTTTTACCTTTGGTCTTCCTCTCAATTGCCTTCCACCCGATATGCACTCTTCTTTCTCTTCGTTGCCCAACCAGTCTGTCCGCTCTGTCAGACATGTTACCATAACACAATCATTACAAAGTTGGCCCCTTTTAGAGTGTACAGATTGTCAACATTGTTCATCAAGCAAAACAGCTATGTAGGTCACAAGCTAAAAGAGAAATCTGGTTTTACCAATTGTTTTACATTAGATTTTTTAATATAAACTCAGCAAAAAAAGATACAGGACTTTTTCAGGACACTGTATTTTAAAGATAATTTTGTAAAAACCCAAATAACTTTACAGATCTTTTTTGTAAAGGGTTTAAACAATGTTTTCCATGCTTGATAAATGAACCATAAACAATAAATGAACATGCACCTATGGAGCGCTCATTAAAACACTAACAGCTTACAGACGGGAGGTAATTAAGGTCACAGTTATAAAAACTTAAGACACTAAAGAGACCTTTCTACTCTGAAAAACACCAAAAGAAAGATGCCCAGGGTCCCTGCTCATCTGCATAACATGCCTTAAGCATGCTGCAAGGAGGCATAAGGAATGAAGATGTGGCCAGGGCAATAAATTGCAATGTCCATAATGTGAGATGCCTTAGACAGCTCTAAAGGGAGACAGCTGATTGTCCTCGCAGTGATAGACCACGTGTAACAACACCTGCACAGGATCAGTACATCTGAATATCACACCTGCGGGTCATGTACAGGATAGCAACAACAACTGCCCTATTTACATCAGGAATGCACAATCCCTCCATCAGTGCTCAGACTGTCCGCAATAGGCTGAGAGAGGCTGGAGGGCTTGTAGGCTTGTTGTAAGGCAGGTCCTTACCAGACATCACTGGCAACAACATCACCTATGGGCACATACCCACCTTTGCTGGACCAGATAGGACTGGCAAAAAAGTGCTCTTCATTGACAAGTTGCAGTTTTGTCTCACCAGGGGTGATGGTCGGACTCGTGATTATTGTTGAAGGAATGAGCATTACACCGAGGCCTGTACTCTGGAGAGGGATCGATTTGGAGATAGGGGCCGTCATGGTCTGGGGCAGTGTATCACAGCATCATCAGACTGAGCTTGTTGTCATTGCAGGAAAACACAATGCAGTTGTAAGGGGGGTCCACCTATTTGTCCAATGGCGGTTTCCAACAGCGTGGCTGAAGGTCTCCTGCGTGTTCTGTCTTATCATGCGCGTTCAGTTGAAGTGATTTCAATCTAATTAAATCACTATATTATTCATTTTAAGATCCTCGTTTATTTTATCTGACTCCAATTATAAAAGTTTCTAAGGATATATTAATGTTCTAATCTTAATTATTATTATTAAATTTGATTTAACATTGAATCATCATATTTAACTCTATTTTATATTGTACTCGTTCATTCGGATTCCTGTCGATTAGAGAGTCTCGCGCCAGCTGCGAACGCGGATCTCACGGTCACAAATATGCCAGTATTGGTCATTAAAACAGTAATTGACTAAATACTAATTAGATGGCTGCTCCTCCTCGCCTTTTTATCTACAAGTATTTTGTTTAGTCCGCTTAGATAGTAAACACTTAATTACAGTAACATTTCTCTACCCAGAGGTCATGACCACTAAATTTACAAAGATAGACCAACATACCCAAGTTAAAATAGTTTTATATGATCATGCCATAGTTTCCTATGTACACTTAGCTAGAAAATATTACAATAACCATTGGTTTAGGCTTCACCCTATTTAGGCTTGGTCGACACTAAACGGAAATTCCCTATCGAGCCTGTACACACTAAGTACACCTGAGATAATGCCAATTAGTTAGTCAGAGCTCTAAAGTCTCAGTATGTGTGCCCCATGCTCCACTCAAAACCGGCTTGAGTCCGCTGCTAACCTGGTCAAAGATTTGCGGAAACATGGACTTAACGTAATCTACTAAAGACAATAGTTTAAGAATCAATCATAATAAATTCAAATGTAACAATTTATTTACCAGGTGACATAACAAAATCATCAATCCAATTAGACAGTAATAAGACATAAGAAATAAGGTTTGCATACATGTTAGAGAGACTACACAACAATGTTGTGGGAGATCTGAATGCAGACTCCCTGAGCTACTTGCCAACCCTCCTTAAGTACCAAACAATTCTATTGTTATTTCAGATGAGTGCGTTACATGTTATCCAGTAGACCTTTGAAACTTGTGACGATTAGGTCCTTTGATGTTAATAAAGAATCTACCTAATCTGCATACAGTATGTGGCCCCTGTGGGAGATTTGGGAGGGACATGTGTCAGGATTTTTCTAAGTTCTAAAATCTTAATGGAGATTTGTTTTTTCTGAAAGGGAATGAGACCACTTTACCAGTTGCACTGAGACCTCTTGAATGATATCAAACATGTATGAACAGAAAATCTCTTATATTACAGAAAAGGATGAGTCATTCTAAATAGCCCTTAGGTGAGATAGAGGTCAAATGTGGGATTTGCTTTTTATGGTCCTTAGCAAGTAGGGAGTGTTACCTTGGGTGGAGATGTTCATCTGTGTGAGAGTTTTATGATGTAGGTTCTCGCAGAGTTCTTTGCCTTTCCCGGAGGTGATGCAGACAATTTGGTGCCAGTCTTACACAGTGCGTTACAGGGAAGACATCCTCCTCCCTAATGTGGTACCCTTCCTGCAGGCTCATCCTGACATGACCCTCCATCATGACAATGCCACCAGCCATACTGCTCGTTCTGTGCGTGATTTCCTGCAAGACAGAAATGTCAGTGTTCTGCCATGGCCAGCTAAGAGCCTGGATCTCAAACCCATTGAGCACGTCTTGGACCTGTTGAATCGGAGGGTGAGGGCTAGGGCCATTCCCACCAGAAATGTCTGGAAGCTTGCAAGTACCTTGGTGGAAGAGTGGGGTAACATCTCACAGAAAGAACTGGCAAATCTGGTGCAGTCCATGAGGAGGAGATGCACTGCAGTACTTAATGCAACTGGTGGCCACACCAGATACCACCTCCCCCCCCCCCCCCCCCCCCCTTGTTCAGGGACACATTATTCAATTTCTGTATATCAATTTATGCATATCTGTAGCTATATTTAATCAGACACAAAAGTTTGAGTGATGTTAATTATTTCATACAGTTCTTCCTTACAGTTATTTCCATTCTGTGTGCATTAACTGAAGCAATGCAAGTTCATCCATTTTATATTTTAATTAGGGCTGTCGGTTTATGCGTTAATGCGATTAATTATATAAAAAAGATTACAACAATTAATAC
The DNA here is from genome assembly GCA_032164185.1 of Moxostoma hubbsi. NCBI lineage: Eukaryota > Metazoa > Chordata > Actinopteri > Cypriniformes > Catostomidae > Moxostoma > Moxostoma hubbsi. Next base: position 5,148,100 of record JAVLUX010000003.1, on the reverse strand, counting down.
AACTATTAACGTCTCCAGACAGGCCCGCATTAACCTGCCGTCAGGCCCTGGGGCTGAGAGGTTTTGTAGGCCCACAATAAAAAAAAAAAAAGTCTAATGACCACGTTTGTCTATATGCAACAAAAGCAGAAATAAGTTTCTCTCGGGGAGATATAGCCTAACGAAGATAGTATTCCATAAAAAAATCCACAACAATAAAAGTATTAATTTCTTTCACAACATGTTTTTTTTTAATATAAATTCTTACTAACCGCAAGCTTTTGAATGGTAGTGTATAATGCTACAAAAGTTTATATTTCAGATAAATTTAGTTCTTTTGAACTTTCCATTCATCATAGTCAAAAAATTAAAAAAAGTACACAAATGTTTTCAACATTGATAATAATCATAAATGTTTGTTGAGCATCAAATCATATGAGAATGATTTCTGAAGGATCATGTGATGAAGACTGAAGTAATGATGGTGAAAATTCAGCTTTAATCGCAGAAATAAATGATATTTTATTGTATTATTACTTTAAATTGTAATAATATTTCATAGTATTACTGTTTTTAGTATATTTTTGATCAGCAGGCTTGGTGAGCAGAAGATACTTATGAACTTTTGAACATCCAACAGAATGATTCTAGCTTTATTTACCGATGTAGAATTTACCCTAAAAACAACTGGATGATTAATGTGACACTGTGATAATAATGTTTGTTCCAAAAGACTTAATTAAATGCATGAAACTAGTTTATTAGATATTAGACATATAAATTGTGACAAAACAGTCTGTGTGTTGGTGGGGATTTTTCAACGATTTTAGTGCATACGATTTGTACATAACGTTAGTTACGTCCAGTAGGAGGCGGGAAAGGACTATTATGAGTGAGTAAGTCAGTCAGCAGACTATTCAACCATTTCAGTGAAAAAGGCTGCTTTATTCAGGAACAAACAATGCTATGGCTATCAATGTCAATCATTGCTATTTCAAGAGTGAATCCCGCATAAATACGGCACTCTTTAGATGTGGGACAGGGCGTTTACATTTTGAAGAGACATGGCAACTAGCCTATAAACAAACTTAATATAAATTATTGTAAATAATTAATTCACGAAATGTACCGTATCCATTTCATGCATTTAATCAGCTAATCAGCTAAAATATCTGAGGGACCCCCCCCTAAGTCTATTTTTTACTTCTTATGGTGGGTTCCGGATCCCCCCCAGCCCCCACTCAATTCGAGCACTGCTCTTCCAGCACCTGGTCCTCCTCTTTTCCAGGTAAGCGAGGTAAAGGTCCTCCAGTCTGTCCGTTCCCGGTTGGCTCTGCTCCATGCAGCCAGTCCTCGTCCTCGCAGCGCGAGTTAACGGTCTCCCGCCTGTTTGCTTGTCCTCTGCACTGTTCATCGGTGCTCCGCTTAATGAGCTCGACTCGCCTGCATTTGCAGGTTTAAAAAATCCTGTCAGCTTTGGAATCTTTTTTTAACAATTCCTTCTCACTGTTTTATTTCTGTCGCAATATTTTTCGCTTATGAGCACCACTCGCAAACTTTTTTTTCCCGACATTTTGATTTAGATATCCGCTATCTTCTGTGAGTGACTATAAGCATAAATTTGAATAGACTACTAGAGTAGACGACAACGCATGCTACAACTGTTTCTCTACATTCTGATAGGCTGTCATATCATGCTTCCCACGTGGGTCACATGTAAATTGGATCAATCAGCAGCCAAAAACATGAATATCAAGTGATTGACAGAAAATTCGACAAACTACAAAACAATGTGATTTTTTTATTGGCTTATGATAGGCCCCTTGTCTTCATAGGCCCTGGGGCTTCAGCCCCAGTAAGCCCGTGCATTAATGCGGGCCTGTCTCCAGACATGATTAGATAAGGAAAATTCCTTATATCTAAGCAATTCAAGTTTGTAGTACCACCTGTTTTCTCCAGGGGCCAGTAAGCGAAACTCCAGCTGTATCGGCATAGTGCTGCTTACACAGACAGAGAACAAAGCACACTTACCGAGCAGACAACAAAAGATGAGAACATGAGAACATGTTCTTGCATTCAAACACATGGAGCACAAATCCAAATGCAGGGATCTCAAGATGTGTTTTTCTAAGTTTTAAACTTTGTTTAACTTGATACAGCGACCTAAAAAGCGTTCGTCTGATGCAGGTGTACATTGACGCATCGTTAAACAAGCCCTTATAATAATAGATAAAGCCCGACCACCTGAGAGTGGAGGAATGGCTGCCGGCCACAAGGGGAGGAGAACCCATACCAGCCGCTAAAACACATTGGGGTCAGAGAACCGCTGACCAGGGACAGGCTCCTGGCTGTCCACCTGGAGCAGGAGGCCTGCTGCCAGGGGCGGGGGAGATCCCTTCTGTCCACCGAAAATGCACCGGTGTGTTCCGTCCACCATGGGCCAGAGGACTGCCTCAGATCCGCCTGAAGAGGCATGGCTGTCGTCCACTAGAGGGTGGAGGAGTGGCCAAGGACCACGCTATGCCGTATCGGAGAACCCGTAAGTCCTCTCTCTCTCTCTCCCACACCATATTGGCCTTTTCCTCTCTTTTTAAACATTATTATTGTGTATTTGGTTGGTATTATCACTGTTACAGTGTGTAAGTACCGCATCTATTTGTTTTGTTATTGTTGATGTTTTTCTCCCTTTGTCTCCTCCTAGATCCAGGAAGACGGGGATCACCTGCCAGCAGACAGGACTGGAAGGGTATGCCCTACCCCATAAAAAAGGGGGGTATTTTCATTCTTATAAGAGTAATACACAGCAGGCATTGAACGTCCTTTTCAGGACGCGTCTTTATAAAAATGCCCTTCCACCTCTGTGTAGTTCCTGGATGCGGTCGATATCTCTCCAAATGCGACAGTCACAGATGTGTGTCTAGTGTGTCTGGGCCACGATCACACCGAGGCAGCTTTTGTGGATGGTACATGTTCTCACTGCGACAATATGACCATGGCAAAGTTCCTCAAAGTGAATCCGCATACTCAAATTACCTCGACGACTGGCTCATTCTAGCTCATTCTCGAGAGTTACTACGCACTCACAGGGATCAGGTGCTCAGGCACCTCAGCCGTCTAGGGCTTCAGCTCAACTGGGAAAAGAGCAAGCTCATCCCAGTTCAGAGCATCTCTTTTCTCGGCATGGAGTTAGACTCAGTCTAACAGCGCTCCTCATGAACGAACGTGCTAAAGTACCTTGCTCTCTTCGAGCCTGGCATAGCGGTTCCTCTAAAACAGTTCCAGAAGCTCCTGGGGAATATGGCATCCTCAGCCCCATTCGCGGCGCTCGGGTTGATGCATATGAAACCGCTTCAGCACTGGCTTTAGACTCGAGTTCTGAGATGGGCATTGCGCCATGGCACATACCGTGTGTTAATCACCCCTTCCTGCCATCAGACTTTCAACCATTTGACAGTCCTCTGTTTTCTGCGGACAGGAGTCCCCCTACAGCAGGTGTCCAGATGTGTCATGGTCACCACAGATGCCTCTCAACTGGGTTGGGGCGCCTTGTGCAACGGGCATGCTGCCGCTGGCTCCTGGAGAGGGCCCCCACTGCATTGGCACAGCAACTGCTGGCTGTATTCCTTGATTCGAGGCAAGCATATCTTGATCCATTCAGACAGCACTGCCACGGTAGTATACATAAATCGCCAAGACAGAGTACACTCTCGTCGTATGTCACAACTCGCCCGCCATCTCCTCCTTTGGAGTCAGCCTCAACACGGCAGCGGACGTGCTTTCGTGTCAGGTCTCGCTTAACGGAGAGTGGAGGCTCCACCCCCAGGCAGTCCAGTTGATTTGGGACCAGTTCGGTAAGGCACAGGTAGACCTCTTTGCCTCCCAAGACAATTCCAACTGCCCACTCTGGTACTCCCTAACGGAGGCCCCTCTGGGGACAGATGCGCTGGCACACAGCTGACCCCGGGGTCTGTGCAAGTTCGCATTTCTCCCAGTGAGCCTGATTGCACTGGTGCTTAGCAAGGTCAGGGAGGACGGGGAACATGTCACCTTAGTGGCCCCTTACTGGCCCACTCAGACTTGGTTCTCGGATCTCAAGCTACTTGCGACAGCACCTCCCTGGCAAATTCCCCTGAGAAAGGACCTTCTTTCCCAGGGATCAGGCACCCTCTGACATCTACACTCAGACCTCATGGACAGGATGTGGGAGATCTGAGTGACCTACACACAATCAACCAAGCTAGAGCTCCCTCTACCAGGCAGCTTTATGCCCTACAAAGTGCTGCTCCCCTGTTAGCGGACCAGCGTCTCCCTTGGGCAGTCTCTCTGCCCCAGTTGCTGTGTTTGTAGAACTCCTCCCTTACTAGGTAGGACCTACCACAGCGCCACTTCCATATGTGGCTTGATAACCCATGTGACATATTGGCCACATGTTACCTCCCCCCAGCCTGGGCAGGATGTTGTCTCTGCAGAGTCTTTCCCCCTGAAAGAATAGGAACAGAAAAGAACGCCTTTCCAGACATGTTTCATAGCGTTAAGATAGCCCCAGTTCCAGAAACACAGAGAGAGAAAAGGCCACAGCTGGCTGGCTTGCTCCCATGATAGTCATGTCGCTAATCAAATATGTTTCCTGTAGAGCAGTGGTTCCAAACCCTGTTCCCCCAACACAGCACATTTTGTATATCTTCCTTATCTGACACACCAATTCAGGTCCTAGATTTTCTACTAACAATCTAATTGGTTGAATCAGGTGTGTTTGATTAGGGAGATATCCAAAATCTATAGTGTTAGGGGGCCTTAGCATAGCATAGATGCCATTCAATTTATTGCAGAGTTATAAATTATGATCAATGTTTTTGGTTTCTGGTTCCGGCAGACCCAACTAAAGCAGCCCAATTGTGGGTTGGAGGATAAATTAGGTGTATGCCTGGCTAAATAGATGAGTCTTTAGCCTAGACTTAAACTGAGGGAGTGTGTCTGCATCTCGAACCATGTTAGGGAGACTATTCCATAGTTTAGGAGACAAATATGAAAAGGATCTATCTCCTTTTGTGAATTTTGATATTCTAGGAACAATTAACAGGCCAGAATTTTGCGATTGTAATGAACATGATGGCATATAGCGTGGTAGAAGGTCACTTAAGTACTGCAGAGTTAGACTATTCAAAGCTTTGTACGTAGTTTACAGAATTTTTTAATTAATACGGAATTTAACAGGTAGCCAATGTAACGATGATAAAATGGGGCTAATGTGATCAGATTTCTTGGTTCTCATTAGCACTCTGGCTGCTTCATTTTGAACCAATTGACGTTTATTTATTGATCTTGATGGACATCCTACCAGTAATGATTTACAATAATCTAGTCTTGAGGTCATGAATGCATGAATCATGCAACAGCAACAGAGAGCATGTGCCTTAATTTAGCAATATTTCTTAGGTGGAAGAATGCTGTTCTACAAACATTTGTATTTGATTTTCAAAGGACAGATTGGTATCAAATATAACACCTAAGTTCTGAACGCTGTTGAAGATGACGTAACAGTACATCCATTGAGAGTCAAATTATATTGTAGTGGCTTATTTTTAGAGTTTTTTGGTCCAATAATTAGTACCTTTATTTTGTCAGAATTGAGTAGAAGGAAATTTCTGTCCATCCAATCTTTTATTTCATTGATACACTGCTAATTTAGAGAATTGTGAAATCTCATCAGGTTTTGAAGAAATATAAAGTTGTGTATCGTCGGCATAGCAGTGGAAACTTATTCCACGATTCCTAATAATATCTCCCAGGGGAAGCATATACATGGAGAAAAGCAGAGGCCCTATAACTGATCCCTGTGGCACTCCATATTTTACTTTTGTTTGGCTTGACAATTCCTCATTTACATAGACAAAGTGGTAGCGGTCTGCTAAATATGACCTAAACCATGCTAATGCAACTCCACAAATGCTAGCATATTTTAGCCTATTCAAGAGAATGTCATGATCTATTGTTTTGAATGCAGCACTAAGATCTAAAAGCACTAGAAAAGAAATGCAGCCATGATCAGATGATAAGAGCAAGTCATTTGTAACTCTGATAAGTGCAGTCTCTGTACTGTGATGAGGCCTAAATCCTAACTGAAATTCTTTCCATATACTATTTCTCTGTAGAAATGAACATATTTGTGAGGATACTACCTTTTCTAGTATTTTTGACATAAACGGGAGATTTGAAATCGGTCTATATTTAGCCAGTTCTCTAGGATCATGTTGTGGCTTCATAATAAGCGGTTTGATAACTGCCATTTTAAAGTTTCTTGGGACATGTCCTAAGCATAGTGAGGAGTTAATAATATTAAGTAGAGGTTCTGAAAGAGCTTAGTTGGTATAGGATCTAACAAACAAGTTTTGTTAGCTCTTCATGACCTATGACAGAGAAGGATTGAAGTTGCACGTGAGGAAAATTATTATACACTGTTTTCTGAGGTGCTATGACAGATGATTGCATAATTCCAATTTTATTTCTGATCATTTCAATTTTATCTGTAAAGAAATTCATGAAGTCATTACTCTTGTGCTGCGACGTAATATCTGGTTCTGATGAGGCTTTATTCCTAACCAATTTAATAAACTTCTAGTATTGTTTTGGTTATTTTGTAAACTCTTTCGAGTTTACAAAAAAATGCTTACCTAGCAGCTTTTAGTGCCTGTCTGTATCTAGACACTATCCTTCCATGCACCACAAAATACTTCTAATTTTGTATCTTTCCACATGCGCTCCATTTTTCGAGCTGCTCTCTTTAGAGCATGAGTGTGATCATTATACCATGGTTCTTTCTTTAATTTTCTTTAATCAAATTGGGGCGACAATATCAAGAGTGCTAGAGAAGACTGCATTTATATTTTTTGTTATTTCCTCAAGTTCTTCTGGGCTTTGGGTTTATTGAGTGTATGAGATAGATCTGGAAGATTATTAGTGAAGCTATCTTTAGTGGTCGAAAGAATAGTTCTACCTGAACAATAGCATGGTGTAGATTGAGTTACATTAGCTGATCGCAGCATACAAGAGACGAGGTAATGATCCGAGATGTCATCAATCTGTTGCAGAATTTCTATATTATCAACATCAACTCCATATGACAGAATTAAATCTAGCATAAGATTATGGCAATGATTTGGTCCTTTTACATTTTTTCTGACTCCAAGAGAGTTGAGAATATTGATAAATCCCAACGTATCTGTGGCAGCAGGGGCATGGTCAAGCGCCGTCCGGGGGGAGAAAGCGGTAAGGGCGCTTGCACCTGAGCCAAATTATGTCTAACACCTTTCTCTGATTTCAGTGAGCATGGGGAGAGCGGCATAAAAGCGGCCACAGAACCTCCAGTTGAGAGAGACAGAGAGACTGACACATGCCAATCTAGCATTGGCTGATATAAAGATACAAAAAGCCTGTTGTTATTTGAGAAGTTTTTGTTCTGTTCATGTTATCACTTTTCATTGTAAACATTGCTGTGGCCATTAAAAGAACCTTACCTGTGAAGAGCTCAGTGTATCCATTCCCTCCTTGGTGACAGCCTTTTTTACAATATCATTTTCATTATCTATGTGAATGTTGAAGTCACCAACAATTAAAGTTCTATCTACAGTAACTACAAGATCTGATAAAAAATTAGCAAATTCACCAAGGAAATCAGAATAAGGCCCGGGTGATCTATAGATTGTAGCAAGGACAAAAGACGACAGAGATTTTTTATTTATATCTGACGGTGTCACATTAAGCATTATTAGTTCAAAAGACTTACATTTATATCCTGTCCTCTGAGTAACACCAAAAACTACACTATAAATTGTAGCAACACCTCCTCCTCGACCCTTCAGAAGAGGCTCATGTTTATAACAATAACCTGGGGGAGTAGATTCATTTAAACTAATATATGCATCCGGTTCAAGCCAGGTTTCAGTCAAACAGAGAGCATCCAATCTATGATCTGTAATCATTTAATTAACAATTAGTGCTTTGGTAGAAAGAGATCTAATGTTTAGTAGCCCTGTTTTTTATGATGTGTATTTTTAATTTGTTTGTTTTGTTCAAGTTTGACCTTAATCAAATTTTTTCTAAATGATTTAGTGAGGGTATTGTGTTTGGTAGTTCGGGGAACAGACACAGTCTCTATGAGATATCTAGGTGATACAGTCTCTATGTGTTGTAGTTCATGTGACCTGTGTTACGTCTCAAGGCAGCTAGCAGACGTTCGGATTAACCAGTATGTCTGCTTCCTGACCTGGGCCCCAGTTAGTCAAATACTATCATAATTAAGCCTATGAGCCAAATTAATAGAGAGCAGTGCGGCACCTTCCATGGATGGATGGAGTCTGTCTCTATTTAGCAGGTCAGGTCTACCCCAAAAACTCTTCCAATTGTCTATAAATCCTATTGAATTGACGGATAAAGATTCAAAGATCAAAGTCAGAAAAATTATCTTCCCATCACTACGACAGACTGGAGCAGACTGATGAGCTGGCTGGAAACTACCGTGGTCTGCCTGAACTAATGCTAAAGTTCCATTTCATTCAGGACCAATCTTATTAGATTGGAATTTATTTGTTAAAGCTCTAGACAATAGTTTTGTGGGATAGCTTCAATCTGAGGGGTTCTGCATACATGCTGAAAACATGGTATACCTCACAGAGGCTTGACCATGACGTAGAACATTTAGTTCTTTAGATTGGTCAGGGAGCATGACAAGGCGCACCATAATACTTGATGGAGTGTGGCTCCTCTACCAAAGCAGAGGTAGCTTTTAGTTAAGACTGACAGAGATGTGTGGCTTCTGAATGAATGATATTGGGGAGGTAGCTTGCCTCAGGCAAGAGAAGCAGTTTTTGGAGAAACACATGAGGATTTTGAGATTGACCTGGAGAGATATGATAGAAATAATGTTGTTTTAAAGAAATTAATGTATTCACTGCTACTATATGTAAATGAGTTAATTAAAACTGTTTTGTGTCCACAGACACCTGCAAATGGAATGATAACGTGCATGTGAGAGGTGGTTGGGTATAAAAGGAGCCTACAAATATATATCAGATAGGGTGTGGAAACATTTATTATAAACCTGACCTATTCAATTCTAATAGGTCAGGGGACTGTGAGGGCCATGGAAAAACCTTCAGTTTGTGCCTCTTGAGGTCATCCATTGTGGATTTTGAGGTGTGTTTAGGATCGTTATACTGTAGTAGAAGCCATCTTCTTTCATCTTCAGTTATTTTACAGATGGTGTGATGTTTGCTTCCAGAATTTTCTGGCATTTAATTTAATCCATTCTTCCTTCTACCAGTGAAATGTTCCCCATTCCGCTAGCTGCAACACAAGCCCAAAGCATGATAGATCCACCTCTGTGCTTAACAGTTGGGGATTCTTTTCATTAAATTTTGCACCCTTATTTCTCCAAGCATACCTTTGCTCATTGCAGCCAAAAAGTTCGATTTTAACTTCTTCAGTCCATAGGACTTGTTTCCGAAATGCATCAGGCTTGATTAAATGTTCATTTGCAAACTTCTGATGTTGAATTTTGTGGCAAGGATGCAGGAAAGGATTTCTTCTTATAACTCTTCCATGAAGGTCATATTTGTGCAGGTGTCACTGCACAGTAGAACAGTGTACCACTACTCCAGAGTCTGCTAAATTTTCCTTAAGGTCTATTCAATTTAAACAGGACTCTCTGAAAGTTTTCTTGGTCTTCCAGACCTCAACTTGACCTCCACCATTCCTGTTATCTACTATTTTTTTTATTACATTACAAACGGAGGAAACGGCTACCTGAAACCACTTTGCTATCTTTTTATAGCCTTCTTCTACTTTGTGGGCATAAATTATTTTAATTTTCAGAGTGCTAGGAAGCTGCTTAGAGGAGCCCATTGCTGCTGATTGGGACAAGGTTTGAGGAGTCAAAGTATTTGTAAAGCTTTGAAATTTGCATCACCTGGCCCTTCCAAAAGATGATTGTGTACAAACCATAGCAAGCTAATTAAGGCCTGAGATCTTGGTAAAAGTTATCTGAGAGCTCAAATCTCTTTGGGTGCCCAAACTTTTTCCACTCTAAAATTGTGCATAACAAAAATAATACACTTATCTTGCCTAAAATGTTCATCTTTAACTTTATACCTTTTTGAGATCAATTCATCTTCTACTCACTTAAATAATCACAACAACAAAAATTTTGGCAAGGGGTGCCCAAACCTTTGCATATCACTGTAGATGAAGACTTATATTACTTTCTAAATACACATGGCTTTTATCCAGACTCCTTTGCATAAATGTCCCACAATCTCCATATCACCAAGATGTCATTGTGGAGTAAGAGAGTTGTTATGCTTTCAAAACCCTTGAACCCTTGCTACCTCGTAACTTCAAGAGCCACACAAAGTCACCTACCACATAAGAATCTTGTCAAGCCTGTGAGCACGCCACCTTAAGTTATTTCACCAAGCTTAGTGGTAGATCATTCGATGCCTTCTTGAAAGAATAGCTTTCCATATGCACTGAATCATCTATTAGCAACCTGAAAGAAACAGGTGAACCTGTCACAAGTGAACCACAATTACTTTATATTCCTTCCCCACTTAAGAGTTCTGACCTTGCAGATGGAAGTCAGAGCCCAGCTACAACTAAAAACAACGATTACGGAAATACAATCAACTGCCATTAGGGTAACTGATGCAAATCTACCTCATGCGTCCAATGCATGGTTGTGGAACATATTGTAAGGAGTGATGGGGCATACATGCATGCATCTTTCAGGCTTGGTGTGTTCTTGGGAAAAAGTCCATATCCAAGTACTGAAGTGGACTATGATCTATGGAGTAACATTGTGGAGCTTATTCTGCAAGTTCTTTTCCTTTCAGACTTACATTGTCTAGGAATATCCTAGACAGCTTTCTACTGCCAGCAATAGACATAGTCAAACACCTAGACTCAAAAGCTCTACTCACAGCTTACCAAGACTTATTGGACTCATTGGATACTGTGGAAGATGGTTCTTAAATGCGCTACAGCTGTGGTTCCCAACCCTATTCCTGGAGGTCCCCGAACAATAACATTTTTGGATATCTCCCTAATCAAGCAGACCTGATTCAACTCATTAGCTTGTTAGCAGAGACTCTACAACCTGAATTGTGTGTGTAATTTATGGGAGAGTTATAAAATGTGTAATGTTGGGGTGCCTCCAAGAACAAGGTTGGGAACCACTGCGTTACAGAATGCTGGAGGGAAGCCATCCTTATACTTACAGCGGTTACAGCTCTAGTCAATGCAATCAACAGAGATTGTGTCTACTGCTGATAAAGCTGCCCAGCAGCTTCTTAAACAGTTTTGTCGAGGGTGTTGGAAAAATGTGTTGATAGCATGTGTCCAGCTTAAATGTAAGAGAGAAATCCTGCCTCTATTCCCCAAATAACTCCTTCAGTTATGTTGTGAGGAAAGCAAATACACTGCTAAAGAGAGCAGAATGAGAAAGTATCTTGGAGCTCACAATCAAAAGGTCGCTTCCCACATTGTAACCACTTGTCCAATTGACAGAGAGCTGGACATGACCTCAGAAGAGAATAATGTATCAGAGCCAACTTACCAAATGAAAAGTGTGTGTAGCCCCAAAGAAATGCTGTCATGATTTGAAAAAACAAGTCACTAAGTTACAGAGCCAGATTACAAAACTAAATGAACAGAAGTGCCCAAACCATCAAGTGAGTGCTACTAAGATGAGAAAAGTGCCTTTTTCCAAAAATTATATGAAGAACCCTCCTCCCACCAAAACGAAAAAACTTGACAGGCCCAAACCCTGCTACAGTTTCCACTGTGGTGAGGACAGAAACATTTCTTCTGTGTGTGATAATGAGTCAAACCTTTTGCTAGTGGCAAGCAAGAAGAGACAGTTAAAGGAAAGACGTTGCGTTTGTCATATTCACTATGGTTCAGCTGGTCCAGAGTCTTTAAACAAGAACTAGCCTTTATGATGGGATGCACAAAGGCGAGCAGATGTAGAATTAGTCCTAATGCCACTGCTTAAATACAAGACTATCCAAAGTCTTGTCACACCATATCCTGCTCTGTTCATACACCCAAGGGGCTGGTTTGGGCGCGGTCAAGTGTCTGGAGAGAGAGAGCGGTAAGGGTGCTTGCACCTGAGCTAAATTATGTCTAACACCTTGCCTCTAATTTCAGTGAGCATGGGGAGAGCAGCATAAAAGAGCCACACCACTAGCAGATGAGGGGGAGAATCTGAAGTTTATTATTAATCAGAAAAGTTACTATGAAGCTGAAGTCTATTGAGAATCTGAAGTTTATTGTTAATTTACTGTGAAGCTGAAGTTTTGAGAAGCTGACATAATAAAAGCCTACTCATCTGGGTGAAGGAACTGATTCCCTGTGTCCTTCACAGTATATATCAAAGGGAAAGCTTTCCCCTGTCCCCTAGACACCAGGTCTTTAACTGACCACAATTTCTCAGTCCTTCCACAAGCAAGTTAATCAGAGTTAATCAGATTTAACCATAAATCTCTAGAACAACCTGTTGTAAGTGGAGGCTCCAAATGGCCAAAATGTTCCTTACTTGGGTTATGTTGATGTAAACATTACTTTCCCCAAATAATTTATTGGGCCTGAAGTTGAAGTGTCAACCCTTGTTTTGGTTGACACGCTGGATTTGGTTTTCGAGAAGTAGTTTGAGATCAACACTTCAGAATCCAAACCACTGCCATATGGATATAGGGCAGTTGTGAAGACTATTGAGAACAGATATGAGCAGATATAAATTGTGTTAGATTACTTGGTGATTAGGGACATAAAACAATATTGTATTGTATTGTTCAATATTATGCTTTCGATACAATACACATTGTATCATTTGATATATAAATAAAAATATAACTGATAGTGTTGCGTAGAAAAGGTGCCTTTAAATAGAGCAATGCAACACTGTGAGCGCTGCCCATGAGGTCTGAGAAAACAAGTATCCTCGTCTGATTCCTACCAGCACAGCAGGTTTAAAGAGCAGAGATTCAATGATAGAGACACAGGCAATTCACAGCCCAGACAGCAAGTATAAAGCCAAATTGAAAGATAGCATGTAAACCAGAGCTTGAAGATCCTCCTGCACATTTGAGGGTGTTTGGGAACATTATGGCTTCCGAGTAAGCCTCGACCAAGATGGCAAATGCCAAATAGAACATACCACTGCACCTTATAGAATTTGCCTAATGGCGGTCACATGATCCGATGCAAATACATCCCTCTGTCCAAGGACAGCCAATGACCAGTACAATAAATAATGTCTCTCTATGTCAAAAAGGTGGTCGGCCCCTGCACTAGTGTGAATCTGGCCAAAGAGCTCTCAGAGGCAGTAGCTATGTAGAAGCTAGAGAGAGCAAATGTGACCATACAAGCAACTACTGATAATGCCAGAAACATGGTAAATGCTGTGGTGACTGCTGGTCTTGGGCCACTAATAGGATGTTTTGCTCATTCTATTAATCTTGCAATTCAAAAAGCAACCTCAGTGACCCAAATCTCTAATCTCCTTGCAAAAATCAGAAAAGTTGTCAATTTCTTTCACAAAAGCACAACAGCCACACGTCTTGAAGACAAAACAGGAAATGCTTCAACTTCCAGCCCACAAACTTTTATGATGTCACAACTAGATGTATGGAAGTCATGACATAATTGAGAGATATCTTGAGCAGCGGGCCGCTGTATTCTCTGCATTGGCAGACGAAGTTCTGTGGAAAAATGCCAAAGACATTGTGGCATTGTGTGACAATGATCTCCAGCTGGCTGAAGAGTGGCTCTCTATTATGAAATAGAAGACAGTGACAACACAGACAGACACCTAAATAGGAAACATCCACAACAGACTGGTGCAAGACAAAAAAAAAAAACAAGGAGGTAATGAGGAGGGCAAGTGAACAAAATCACCTAATAATCAGACAGATAACAAAGCAAATGAGAGGGAAGGGTTATCACTGAAGACAGACATGAATACACAAGGGAATAAGAAAACACAAACCCAAGTGCATTCACACAGTACGAGATAAATCACAAGTGCATAGATTCAGCCCCAGAGAAAATAAATCAAACCAACCAAAGTGGCTGAATCCAGACACAAGACATAAAACAGGCATAGAACACCTACATGTCAGGGCTCTGCCACAAAGGGGAAAAACCCAAAACTAAGGGCAGAATCCTGACAGTACCCCCTCTACAGGCGACAGATACCAGACGTCGCCAATTTAAACATTAAACAAAAACAGAAAACAAAAAACATAATAAACAGAGGGGGTCAAACAGAAAAGTCCACTGTGGCACCGTCAGAACAAGTCAGGGTGGTGCTGATGAAACAGACCAATGGGGAGGGGGCTTCAGGTAGGGAGTGGGGTCAGGCGGCCTAAGAAGAGGGTCCAGGAAGGGGGTGGGGTTCGGAGGAACTGGATGTACATGTCGTCTGTAGCAGGGAAGTGGACAGGCAGCTCCAGGATGGGAGTGATTACAGACGGCTCTAACACAGGAGCAAGTACATAAGGCTCCAGGATGGGAGCAAGGACAGATGGTTCCAGGATGGTAGTGGAATCAAACAGGGAAACAAAAACAAAACTAAGGGCAGAACCCTGACAGGGAGTTCAATTGGATGCCACAGGTTATCACCAACGCTACCAGTACATTTCAAACGTTGATGGAAAAATGTATGTTGTTGTGCATGTTATAAAGACATTCAGGTGAACTCTCTGTTTACACTGTCAAACCCAAAGCAAAGATGGTCCACTACGAATGTTACATAGAGACCTCTTTCTGCCATTTGGGTTTTTATCAGCGCCTGTTGAAGAGAGTCAAGCTGTGTCCACAACAAGGAAATGACCAGCAACATGACAAAATACTGATGTTGACAGCCAAGAAGATTAAAAGTGTTACCTGAGCAATGACGATGAGGAATAGTTAAAGTCGGCATCACACTACCCAATTTTACTAGTGATATTCAGATATGAACTTCATTAACATTATCGCTGGCCAGCAGCAGAGAGATGGCTTGCGCATTAGCGTCTGCCAGCGGGAGGTTGTTAATCACTTGACTGTCGGTACTTCCTGCTAAACTAATGGTTCCAGTGACGGGAAAAAAGGATCCAACATTTTAGAAAAAAATTATTCTGTTTTTCACTGAAGAGCTGACAAAACTGATCTGAAAGTCTTCATCGCAATCAGCTGCATATAACAAACACTAATTGTAATTCACAGTGCCTCTGCCTCATAGCATTTTTCCTGAATTGTTTTCTACACTAAAAAAGACTAATGAAACCAGCGGAGGCACAACAGTCTGTTTTTATTGAACAATCACACACTTTCACTTGTTATGTTATTCCATGAATCTTATCCTTAATTACATTTTTACAATTGTTTATGCTCACTTGGTACTCCTGTTGTTATTTTGGCATGTGACAGGGAGAGAGTGAGCTGTGGTGAGTTGGTATGTCTGTCACCACTCCACCATTTTTAATCGGCAAGTGTGTCATACTTTAGACCGAAGAGATATAGATCTCAGCAAAACTGTCTGCATGTGTGACACCCTTGCTCATAAATCAAGTTGTTTTGAGTCTTCTAGTGTGGTGCCAGCTTAACTCACATCCCTGTAGAACTCCCAGCAATAAACACCACAAGGTTTGTCCAAGATTGTGATGTGGTGAGACATTCAAAAGAACTGCTTCTTACATCCATTATTATTTTTGAACCAATCTTTCTTGATCTAGGAGCTATCTCTGAAGAGAAAGGAGGCAGCATTTTAAGGCATTTTAAGACACAAAGGTTGTTCCAAAATGTAGGTATATTAATTATGCTGCCTCATAAGATAAATCATTTTGGACAAATTCTAAGGTATTATCATATGTATTGTTCCCCAGATAGGTAATCCCAGAATGCACCGTGATGAGATCGTTTGAAGAATAAATCCAAGATGACAGACGGAGCACTATTTGAATGATGCGTGGAGCTGCCGGGATTTCTAAATTTTCAAAAATGTCTGGGATTCAGCTTTAAGTGCATTATGATGTGCATCTGGTCTAATACTTCATTGTGTGTGCACGCATATTTGAATTGCTTTAGTCCATCTTTGTAATTCCCGCCTTCTTGCACACCAATTGGTTGATTTATAAGAGGCTTGCAGCAACTATTGGCCAATTTCCTGCCTGTCAATCTCTCCTTGTGTTGTTGTGTTCAGCATCAAACAGTTGCTTGTCAGTAGCAGCAAATGACAGTTGAGTGGAAACAATGCCTAAACGAAAGTGCAAATTTACAGAAGATTTGCACAAAAAATTCCCATGCTTGTCCAGGTCGAGATCCGTGGGAAGCAGAATGTATGACATGTAAAGCTGCCACTTATGTGTCAGTTGCTAATAAAGGTACAAATGATTTAGAAGCACACATTAGCTCTGCTAAGCATAAAGTGTTAGCAAAAGGTGAAAGGTCATCAGGTAAATTAACGGACTAATTTTTGCCACCAGAAAAAATTGTTATTACATTATTTTCCATGGCCATTCAAAATAATAGTTTATTTAGTAAAACTCATGGCATCAATTATTTTATTTTAGTACATGGACATTCAAAAGAATTTTGGAAAAATATATATATATATATTTATGTTATGGTCTTTTTCACTGTATTAAAGTTTGCATTCATAGTAACACTGTTTTGAACTCCATTATTCCCCCCGCCTTCGAAATCAGTTGTGATTGGCTCCCTTTTATACAGAATTCCAAAAAAAAAATAAGTGTGTTTGAAGAAGAGCTCATACAAACTGACTGGGCACCACTCTTATCTACTGATAATTTAGAAATTGCACAACAAGCTCTTATAGATAAAATAAACAGTATAAAGTGCAAATATGTAAAACAATTTGGAAACAATCTACCTTGGATGAATAACCATATATGGAGTCTTAAAATGTGATAATTTTGTTAGTTATAATATTTGTTGCCTAATGTACAAAATTATTAACAACCTTGCTCCACCACCTTTGAAAGAATTTGTGCTTGGAAAACTCAAGACACACCAACTCCAGGTCAAGTGGAGTTCTCAAAAGTGCTCTCTCACAGAGAAGTTGCTCCAAAAGATGGTGCTTCAGAATAAAGAACAAAATATAATTGAAACAAGCAATAAACAGGAAATAATAAGCGATCACCTAGTGATCTTAAGACTTAAATGTTTTTTGTTTCCTATGGGGCAGCAGATATTTGAGAGTCTGTGGGAGGGACTGTAATTGGGCCAAATATCTTAAAAAACAAAAAACCATTTAGAAAGAGATCTGCAATTACTCAGGTCAAGTGTCTTGGAATAAAAGCTCTGGCATTACTTCATCTTTATTTAGTATCATGGCATACTGTGAGAAGCCTGCAGACCTAGAAATAAAAGGTCATATCGTTATTTTCATGTGAGAAACTGTAAAATTAAAAATAAAAACAGTATTTAAAATAGTGTGAAATAGAATTTTTTGAGTCTTGGAAAATTTTCAATGAGAGCTGTCAACTTTCCAGTGACAAAAGCGACAGCGTCCATTGGCGACCAAATGTGGGCGTGTCCAGCGACGCAACATTGTTGCGAAATGTTTAACTTTAAGCAAATGAATAGAGGGAGCGACAGCCAATACATGAGAAGATGGTTGAGCTCACATGATCCTTCTCTCTCTCTGCTCCTGTAGTTGGTGGAAAGATGGAGGAGAGGCTAATCCTTGCTGTTAGATATTTACCAGTGTTATGTCTCTGCCCACATACTGGGACATATTTAAGAAAAATTATGCATGGAAAGGTGTATCTGAGATCGTGGGGATTCCAAGTAGGTTTAAGTCATCAAATAGCCTGTAAAATTAACTATTAAATAATATGTTACATATATGACGGCAAACGAAACCATATAAATGATCAGATATAGTGAATAAACGTACCATATTAATAACACAATTAAATGCGATTAAAATGGACACGTTATTAAACCTTAAGAATTTGGAAGCTAATTTTGAATTTTTAGTTAAAAACCGGAAAAAACAACCACGTTGTCTATTTAAAAAAAAATAAAATACTGAAAATGAGTCTTTCAGTATGAGTCTAACTACTTACCCAGCCCTCTGCCTGGCTGGGCTTTGAGGCTGTTACTATGGTAACGGAGTTCACGAGGTGATTGTCTAAGTAAGACGGGCGCGTGCAGAATATAAACTTTCAGCGCACGTGAAACTCTCAACATGAAAACTTGGCGGAACAACGCGATCTCCAGGAGTTGTATCCGCCGAAGAAGCGAATAAATCAGCTATTTGGGGAATGGCTATCTAAAAAATGACACAGGAGTTGTTGAAGACAGTGTGCAAAACATGCAGATGAAAAGTGCCAGCTAAAGCGGTGAACATCTAATATGTTCCAGCACCTGAGGGAACACCATCCAGAGATTCATGACCAGATGAAGGTAATAATTTTACAAAACACAGTAAATATTATATGTAGTGTAGCCTACCGTTTACCTTTTGGTAAAGTCTGAATTGAAACTGTAAATCCGAAGAGTTGTGTATTTTAAGTTGAAAAGAGGAGAGGTTCAGCTTTATATTGTGAATGCGAATATATCTTCCTACTTGAATAAGATTTCAATGAGTGTAAAAGTGTTGTGATTATCCGGCTGATCGTTAAATTACTGAATAAAGAAAGAAGGTTCTCCAAGCTTGACACTAGGCTGTGCGATTTGGCAAAAATATCTAATTGCTATTTTGTCTGACAGATATTGCGATTTGATTTGCGATTTAATTTTGTAAAGTCAAGCTTCAGCTCAATATTCTCAGTAGTGTTTAGCACACACTCTAAATTAGAGTACAACATGCCTTTAACTGTAGACCCCTCCACTACCTTGTAATCTAGCAGATGTAGTGTGCCTTTCTATCCAATAGATGGTTAGCTTCTTGCTGCTGAAATGCAGTCAGTACTGCCTACAGAATGCATTCTAATTCAAGAAAAAGAACTGAAAAGATATGAACTGATTCCAACATTTATTACAATTTCTTTTTAAATATCCAGTGCAAACAATTTCCAGTAAGAACAAAAAAAAAAAACAACCTTACCTTTCTGTAAACAAGCTCTTCTGAATTTGGTAGGTCTGGCTTATATTAACTAAACACAAAACAATGATCACAAATGCTACATAAAATATTCACAATCAACTAAAACTGTCAGGACTGATAACCAGTATTTAAAATATTGCACAGCATACATTCAAGTACAAATACTTTGAACTTAACATTTTCTTCACACAGTAAAGGCTGCTAGTAAGTGGCATTACAAAATAAAAGCACAGCACAAATCTCCAACCGAAGCCTTACAATCAGTTGCTAAAATTTCTTCTTCTCCCCAAGTCAACACTTGATTGAGTACACACTGTAAAAAAAACTGTAGTTTTACGGAATTTTACTGTTTTATTTTACAGATTTTTCATGTATTTTTGAAATGTGGTAAAAAAAAACGTCAAATTACAGAAATAGACTGCAAATGTACATTTCCTGTGTAAAATTACACGAAAAACATGTAAATGTGCATAACAAAAAAAAATCGTGTTTTTTTTTTACTTTCTTATTGTTTTTTTTTTCACAGAAAAAAATACTGTGAAGACATGCAAATGTATAAATACTTCACAAATATTACAAAAAAAAAAGTTTTTATATTTATATAATATTACATATTAATTAATAGATTAGCATTTAAATACCTTTTACCGGAATGAAAATAGAGAAATAAACATGGTTTATGAAATTGGTCTGTTAATTAAGATAAGTTTATTCACTTTTTATTTATTTATTAGGTTCTTTGATTATAACATTGTCGTCATTGTGTAAAAGAGCCTGCGTGAATCAGTTTTTGAACCGGTTCGTTTGAATCAGTTCCATCACTTCTGCGACTGTTCGCAGCGGACATCTTGTTCCGCTTGTGAAAGTAGTTCTGCTGCGTTCAGTGTGTTATTACGCATTTATTCTCATAATAATATAATATCATCTTATATTACATTATTTCTTTAAGTACACTGATATTTAAATGACAGCTATGAAGATTTTAAATATTCGAACTGAAGGAATTCCCGCCATGGCGCAAGGATACAATCCCTTCTAAGCACACAGTGGTGGGATAACTACGCACGCGACAGGTCACAGGGATCACTCGACCGACCTTGGACGTTCATCTTAACCGTCAATGGATGTGAAGCGATAATAAGCAGGTAAAATGCATGGTTTCTAATTTCATCATTACTATATGTGAGTTTTACATTTGGACATTTTTTTTTACCGTTTCGAATTGTTGACTGTTTTAAACTTGGGCGCAGGCCGGTAACGTTAATTATTTAAAATATTGATCATGTTTAAAATGCAGGTCTTGGTTGATGGTAACGTTACCGTGTTAACTTACTTTAGTTTTTTTCTTCTTCTTTTTGTTTGATTTTAGCCAATTCCTACTTCAAAGTTTTGTAATTTTTAGGATTCCTGTTGCATTTTATTACCATCTAACGTTAGGCCTAACGTATTTTTCCACCTGAGGGAAATCTTAACGTTACTTGCCAAACGGCCGTCGACGAATAGCGCTATTTTTTCTATGATATAACGTATATATTCCACTTGCCCAGTAATATGTAATTAAGTTAACGTTATATTAGTCGTAACTTAAGTGGCGTATTATCTTAAGTTAAAGCTAAAAATTGCCGTTTTCCGAGGCGAGGTTGGATAACTTAAGTTCATCATTACGTCACCCTTTACTTATGTCTAAAGGGTTTTCAAGTAAGTTATCGTTATTTAACCAATGACTAGTATTAAAAAGAGCTTGTGACTAAACCGCTTGACTCCGTTGGACCTGTCAGTCAAACCTCTTAACTTCAACCCGCCTCATGAACGAGTACTGCGTCCCAATTCGCCTACTTATACTACGACCTAAAAGTATGTACTCTTTTTTTGAAGAAAATGTACATACTTTTGAGTGTGTAGCAAAAGAGTATGCACGTTCTGGGACATACTACGAAGACGTCATGCAATGGAAGAGAACGTGGTTGCCTAGTTACGCACACCGCGACAGTTAAACAAACATTCTACATTCCATTCATCCTTATATGTCCAATGCAATGCAGTGCAATGCGCCAGTTAATGAGGCGCTCAGTGTCTTCATCGGACCCTACAAGATAAACATGGTACTTTTTTTGCACAACACAAATCCATTAATATTATGAGACAATAAAATATAACTTTAATTAGCGCTAAACGTTTAAGTTCTTACACTTAAAAACTGAGGGCGCATCTCCGCTTCCGCATCCGGCCGCCACGTTTGCATCATCTCAAAGCTCCTCCCTCCCGCACGCAATGGGTTGTGGGCAATATTAGCCGTTAGAGTGTGCATCGATCTGCACTTCGGATTCTGACCGGAAATAGTAGACCATCCGGGTATCTTTGGAACACTCATTTCAACATACTACGATTTGGGACGTACTAATTCTATTTTCGAATACTATTTAGGACGGATAGTATGCGAATTGGGACGCAGCAAGGAGATTAGTGATGGTGGGTCGGTCATGAACAAATCGTTCAATTTGAACGAATCTTTCATATGACTCAAGAACACCAGGGCTGTCACGTGATGAACGAACGACTCGAGTTTATGTTTTTTTAATGAGCTGGTGGTTCAAACAGTTGAATGCACTAGTAGTTAGTCAGTTTAGTAGCCATGAAATTAAAAGTGAAAATTGTTGTTTTTTTTACAGAATGTTGCAGTGCTTATTACAAATGAGTTATCCGTGCACAATAATAGATTTCTTAACATGTCCCATACACTTACATGCTTGTTTTTGTTTCTCCCTGCAGATAAGTTTCGTGAGCTGCTAAGATCAAGATCAGGGGAAAAAGGTGATCATTGCACCATGTAAAGATGTTTGCAGATTACACTTGTAATAGTTGTAGTGTTTCTGTGAAAACCCTAAAAGGTTATGTACAACATCAAGGGCTACACAGAAATGAGGCACATTACCTATATGCATGTTGCATGGCAGGTTGTAAGTTACGCTTCAGAAATTACAACGCATTTAAATGTCATGTTTACCGTCATCATCGACAGTCATCTTCTGTGTCACAGTGTGAGTCTCTGCAGGGACCCTTCACATGTGAAGTTACAAACTGTCAGAAACAGTTGATTGATCTTTCAGATATTTTGGGTCACCTTAAATTTCACATTTCAAAAAGAGAGCAGGTGCATTGCCCCTTCAAAAACTGTGATCGCTCATTTTCAGTGAAATCATCTTTCACGTCCCACCTATCTAGAAAGCACAAATACTCTACAGCTTTGCATGTCTCTGGTGCATACTGTCTTCCTTCAGTTCCTTTTGAGTCTCAGTTCTCTGTTACTGAAAGCCACTCAGATGAAGGGGAAGATGACGATGGACATGAGGAGGATATGCTGGACCCTGCTCAAATGAAAAGTTTATACATGAGAAATCTGTCCATGTTTTTCATGAAGTTGCAGGCAAAGCACCTGATCCCTTCCTCAACAGTACAGTTAATCGTAGAAGAGATTAATAAACTTAGTGGAGTGTGCCAGCAGTACACAAAGAAACAACTTAAATTATCTCTTCAAGCAAAAACTAAACTCTCTGAGACAGAAATTGAAGGTGCTTTGAAAACCCTAGATGACATGGATATTCATGCATCATGCAGCTCTGCTCTTTCCACAAAGTACAAGAGAAAACAGTACTTTGAGGAAAACTTTCCCTATGTGCATCCAAAATGCATTTTTTTGGGGATTGATGAAAACAGAAATGAGAGGCATGCCCAATATATTCCCATAAAAGACACATTAACAGCACTACTGAAAGATCCTGCTGTATGGGAAGAATGTTGTACATCTAGGAATGAGAGTACACCTCTCATTTTAAATGATGTGTGTGATGGATTGGTATTCAAATCCAATCAGTTGTTTTCGGAGCCAGGTGTCACTTTGAAAGTGATCCTGTATCAAGATGCATTTGAGGTGGTTAATCCCCTTGGATCTGCTAAGAAAAAACACAAGATGCTTGGAGTGTACTTCACTTTAGCAAACTTTGATCCTTTTCATCGATCCGCTATTGACAACATGCAGCTTTTGCTTTTGTGCCGAGAATCTGATTTCAAACAATTTGGTCACGAAAAAGTGTTCTCTCCACTGATATCTGATCTTAGAGAACTGGAGACAAATGGACTGAACATACATGGAAACAATGTGAAGGCAACAATCTTTTGCATCGCAGGTGATAATTTGGGTTTGCATAATATCGGGGGTTTCACAGAAAACTTTAGTACATCTCGCTATTTCTGCCGATACTGTAGTGTAACAAGAAGTGAGCTAGATAATTTGGAGCACCAGGCTCCGATCCGCACAGTTCAAGACTACAATGACACTGTTGAAGAGCTGCAGAATCATGATGCTAGTGAAGTCAGAGGTTTGAAATTCGACTCCGTCTTTAATTCTCTGGCTTTTTTTCATGTCTGCCAGCCAGGCCTGCCACCCTGTATTGGCCATGATTTGTTTGAGGGTGTAGTGGCATCCGACCTTGCCATTTACCTCAACTATTTTGTCAAGGTGAAGAAATTCTTCACATATTCTGAACTTAATCGCAGAATCAGGCAGTTTACCTACCAAGGATCTGACAGTAATTCTACACCCTCTAATGTTTCTGAAAAGGGTGTAAAATTAGGTGGCCAGGCAACAGAAAACTGGTGTTTGCTGAGGCTTCTACCAGTTATAATTGGTGAGAAGATCACAGATACAGAGGATCCAGTTTGGCAACTCACTGTCCAGCTGAAAGAGGTAGTGGAGGTCATTTGTGCACCTAGAATATCAGTACCTCAGATTGCTTTGCTTAATGTTCAGATCCGTGACTATCTAGAGGCAAGGAAAGAAATGTTTCCTACACACAAACTGAAACCAAAGCATCATTTCCTCACTCACTATCCTGCGTTGATACTGAAATTGGGCCCACTAATACGGTTGTGGACAATGTGGTTTGAAAGCAAACATTCGTACTTCAAAAGATGTGCGCGAAGAACACAAAATTTCAAAAACGTGTGTCAAACGCTTGTCAGGAACCACCAGCTTCTGCAAGCATACCTACATTCAGGCTCCTTTTTTGCACCCTTATTGGTGGCAAAGAATTTCACTCCTTTCCACGCTGAACTGTATAGCAGTGCAGTGCACACTGCTGTGGGGACAACCTTTGACAACGAACCCAATATTGTGGCATCTACAGAGATACAGTGGAAAGGCACTCTGTATAAAAAGAGTTTCTTTCTTTGTTTAAGCCAAGGCGAGTCAACTGAATTTGAACAAATTGAGCTCATGCTTGTGAAGGAGGAGAAGCATGTGTACTTTATTGTTACACCTCATGATGTGTCTTATTTGCCAGAGTTCGGACTATATGAAGTGAAAGATGCAAGGCAGAGCATGAAGTGTAGGAAAGCAGAGCTCAAACTGGATTATTATCCATTGCCTGCGTACAAGCTTTTTGGGACAAAAGTAATTTCACTGAAACATAGCGTTGTTGACACAGAGTAAAGATAATGCTGGGCAACGATTAATAGCAATTATAAATTATACATCCAAAATAAAAGTTTGTTTACATGATATATGTGTGTGTACTGTATAATTATTTTGTATATATAAATACACACACATGCATGTCTATATATAAGAAACATTTGCTTGTATATACTGTATATATTTATATATAATTTAGATTATTTATAAATATAAATATTTTACACATAAATTAAAAATAAATCTTAAATATATACATGCATGTGTATTTATATACAAAATAATTATACATACACACACATATATTATGTAAACACAAACATTTATTTTGAATGCGATTAATCATTGCCTAGCACTAATAAAGATGAATGCAAAGGTGTCCATTCCTGTTCCTGGAGATCTGCCTACCTGCTGGGTTCAGATCCAGCCCTGATTAAACACACCTGTTTGTAATAAACAAGTTCTCCTGAAGTTCTTAAAAGGGATATTTCACCCAAAAATGAAAATTCTGTCAGTAATTACTCATCCTCATGTTGTTCCAACCCTGTAAGACTTTCATTCATCTTCGGAACACAAATGAATATATTTTTGATTAAATCTGAGAGCTGTCTCACTCCACCATAGGCTTCTATGTTATTGAAACTTGCTGGCCCAGGAAGTTGCGCAAAAACAAACAAAAATAACGACTTTATTCAACTATTAATTTTCTTCTCTGTGGGCCCTCTGAGTTAGTTCATGTAGTGTAACAGCGCAGCGCTTCTGGGTTGTACATCAAAAGCGCTGCGCTGTTACACTACGTGAACTATCTCGACACCCACACAGAAGAAAATTAATAGTTGAATAAAGTCGTTATTTTTGTTTGTTTTTGCGCATAAAAAGTATTCTCGTCGATAGATAAACTTATGGTTGAGCCACTGTAGTCACTTGGACTATTTAAAACATTGTCTTTACTAACTTTCTGGGCCGGCAAGTTTCAGTCCCTTAGAAGCCTATGGTGGAGTGAGACAGCTCTCAGATTTAATCAAAAATATCTTAACTTGTGTTTCGAAGATGAAAGAAATTCTTACGGGGTTGGAACAACATGAGGGTGAGTAATTAATGAAAGAAGTTACATTTTTGAATGAACTATCCCTTTAATTAGCTGCTTCAGTTGTGTCTGAGCAGAGTTGGAGCTGAACTCTGCAGGTAGGTAGATTTCCAGGAACAGGACAGGGCACCCCTGCTATACACAAATCTTCTAGAGAAATAGTACTCCATTTTATATTTTTGAACAAATCAAGACTGTTATATACAATGAGCTATTGAGAGAAAGTTCAAAATTCTTACCTTTTGACTCCATCCCAACACAATGCCAAAAGTGAACATACCCTAAACACACCTTCGTATGAGCAATGGTGGTATGAGCAGTCCCTAAGAGGAAATGTTAAACTGAATGGTTTGTGATATTTAATACATTTTAGCTGGAGGTGACTATATGGTCAAGAGTTAAGCAGCTTTTACTACTTGCATATTATTTGAGTTGTGCATAAATTACAGTGATCTGAGAAACCTGTGTTGCATTTCCCAAAAGCATCACAAGCCTAAGTTGATCATAGAGACCATTAGTGGCAACGGTTCTATGATTAACTTAGGCTTACTATGCTTTTGGGAAATGCATTTGGACTAGTTGTCTGTCTTGTCTCTCTATAGTGTCATGGATGGAAGGAGTGCTCTTGCCTCTTTTATTAAATCAGCTCTTCCAAAAATGAGCCAGCTTGAGCCTTTGCTTGAGGCGCTGGGGGAGCTAGGAGTCCAGGAGCGCGAGGACATTAAGTATGTCCAGGAGAGTGACCTTCTTCCCATCCTCAAGCCAGTGGAAGCAAGGAGACTCCTGTCATGCTTCAAATCCACAAGTATGTGTTTGAATTTGTATATAATGCAACTCATATTTAAGCAATAAGCCCCGTGAAGCCGTGTTTTACAGTGGATTTTACTGGATTTGTATTACTCTTGCAAAATATATTACACAACATGAGTCTATGATTATGTCCTTTATTAAGGTCAAAGTGATGTGTCTGAAAGCCCTTCCAGCAACCGACTGTCGTCAAACAAAGCCTGTGACAGTCCTGATGAAATGTCCCTTTCTGGTGAGTACGTTGTGTACTGAATGCCTTTAATGGGACATTTAGCTCTATTTTAGATCTACTTCTAGTATTTCAGGATTAATTTTTCACATAAAGAATCGTAGGGTGAACATTTCGTTCATCACACCTGAATTTTCTTGTTAGGTGTTTTTCAATGATATATCCAACCTTAAATAATGTTCACACTGTTGTACAAGCCATAATTTATTGAAAGACCATAATATATTATAAAACCGGATGTAAATATGTGAGGCTCTTCCAGCTCTGGCATCTCCTAGTATCATCTGTTTCTTTGATGAATTGAAACATTAACTAACCCACACCCCAAATTTTACACTGTGTGGAAAAATAGATGGC
Source organism: Moxostoma hubbsi (assembly GCA_032164185.1). Lineage (NCBI taxonomy): Eukaryota > Metazoa > Chordata > Actinopteri > Cypriniformes > Catostomidae > Moxostoma > Moxostoma hubbsi. The sequence goes on along the minus strand of JAVLUX010000003.1, from coordinate 5,121,060 downwards.
TTTACAGTGTATGTAGCATTATTTCATAACAGCCTATGTTCTTTGTGTACTTCTGCAACTCTTTAGGTGCCTACATCTCAGCAAGTTCAAACTCAGTGTTAACATCTAGTTCAAGTGTTGGTTTCAACCCTCATCAACTGCCTGACAACAGCTGGCATTATAGTTTTGAAATTCCTTTTAAGAAGATGCCATCTGAGATCATCGGAAAACTGGAAACAGGGACGCGACCAACAAAAAGTGAGAGACTTGAAATTATACGACTGATAGTGAGTGAAATATTAACAATATGTCCAACACCCGGGAAGAAACACATCAGTGAGATTGCAAGAAAGATGGCCAAGGCATATCCTGGGGCATTCAGAGATGTCATTGAAGGTGAAATTGTAGGCAGTGGGTATGATTCAGTCATCAAACAGATGATCAGCAGAGTGGATAATGTGAGGAGAGGAAACACATCACTTTCTTTAAAGATACAAGCTGTTAGCAACAGTGAAGTTGAAGATACTCCATGTAGAAAGAAAAGACTAGACACCTATGGGTGTTTAAACTGGCAACCGGTGCGGCTACCATCTAATGAAACACCTGATTCCCAGAAACGTGTACAGGAGGAATTGAAGAAAATGTACAAAGAAAGGTGCCCTGACACCAAATGTATTGAGAACATGATGAGGGCCACCTTCTTCACCCAAAGAAAAGACATCCATCAGTGGTATTGAGACCTCTGATTTGACACATCAATGGCCATATTTATTTGAGACAGTTGGCATGAAGACTCATTTTAAAGAGCTTACAGGAATGGACATTGATAAAAGCATAGCAAGTAAGTGTGCAAGGGTTGTATCCTACTTCAAGTGTAGTGACAAGACAGCAAAGATGGAGACCATCTTCAGAGAAATGTCACAAGAATGTCTTCACAAGAATGTGGATGATGTCAACACTGCTGGGTTTCTTCAGCTAGTTCTCAAGTACTTCAGCGAGAGAGAGGACCAGATGTTCTATAAAGTGGATCAGACAACCCTGCCCTCTGAAGTGGACTGTGCTGAACTTCCAAGGACACCCTGCATAATTGTGTGTGGTATGTTTGATATTTTTTGAAGTAAAACTATATTTAATAATTACTGGAATTTGTTATTTGGGCTCTGTTTGTCACAGTGCCATAGATCCCTTATTTTGTCTTATGCATTTGTTACAACAGGAAGTTCTCCTTTGAATGCAGAGTACTTTTTGTTATCTGTGGACCAAGTGATAGTTAACAGCCACATCACCATCTTCAGTGATGCTGTCAGGATGATGTTTGCCTCATACTACTGCTTGAACATTTCATACCCAGCAGACCAAGGAGCAACCCTGGAGTTCTTGCAAAGGTAAAAAAGCAGCAATGTCAGTCAACAATTCTCATTCTCTCTCACACAGCGTCCTCGCACACTCACTCTCTCAATCACTCACGCATCCTCACATACACTCTCTCACCCACATCCTATCGTACGCTCACTCTCACACACATCCTCACATACACTCTCACACACATCCTCACTTTCTCACCCACATCCTCTCATATGCTCACTCTCACACACATCCTCATACACTCACTCTCACACACATCCTCACACTCACTCTCTCAACCACATCCTCACACTCTCTCTCTTACCCACATCCTCACTCACTCACACACATCCTTACCCTCACACTCACTCTCACACATCCTTACATACGCTCTCACACGCATCCTCACACTCACTCTCTCACGCATCCTCACACTCACTCTCTCACACGCATACTCACACTCACTCTCTCACACGCATACTCACACTCACTCTCTCACACGCATCCTCACACTCACTCTCACACATCCTCATACACTCTCTCACACACATCCTCACACTCACTCACATACACTCTCTCACACGCATCCTCACACTCACACACATCCTTACCCTCACACTCACTCTCACACACATCCTCATACACTCTCTCACACACATCCTCACACTCACTCACGCATCCTCACACTCACTCTCACACACATCCTCACATACACTCTCTCACACACATCCTCACACTCACTCTCACACACATCCTTACCCTCACACTCACTCTCACACACATCCTCACATACACTCTCTCACACACATCCTCACACTCACTCTCACACACATCCTTACCCTCACACTCACTCTCACACACATCCTCATACACTCTCTCACACACATCCTCACACTCACTCACGCATCCTCACACTCACTCTCACACACATCCTCACATACACTCTCTCACACGCATCCTCACACTCACTCTCACACACATCCTTACCCTCACACTCACTCTCACACACATCCTCACATACACTCTCTCACACGCATCCTCACACTCACTCTCACACACATCCTTACCCTCACACTCACTCTCACACACATCCTCACATACACTCTCTCACACGCATCCTCACACTCACTCTCTTTTATTGCTAATATATTAAGAGCATATTTTACAGTCCATGATTTATTACTGAGATTTCTTTTTTTTTTCTTTTTTATTCGACAGATGCCTTTTCAAGATAAACCCAGAGAAGGGATCAAAAGTAGAAAAGAGCACATCAAGAAAGCAACTGGCAGTCAGTCCAAAGGTGCTTTCACTGATAAACAAAATTGCTGACTATGAATGGATGGAGTAAAAATTTTGGGAGAGTGACAAATCCGAGTGTTAAATTTAAAAAAAAAAAAAATTTTTCTAATCTATCTGTTGACAAAAAAAAATTATTAGTGTTTTGTTGTTGTTAGGAACTAGAACGAGTTATACTAATTGTTATATTAATGAATTAAACATTAAAAAGGATGTATGAGAGCTCAAGAAAATTGTATGTAAAAACTGTATTTTGAATAAAGGAAAATTACTGTAATTTTACGTGTTGGTTATTTTCTGTCATTTGACGGGTTTTTTCCGGCACCCCAGCTGCCGAAATATTACCGTTTTTTTACGGGGATTTTTTTTACAGTAAGGAGATTTTTGTGTAGAATAACAGTAATAAACCGTTATCATATGATAAGAAATTACTGTTTTTTTACAGTTTATCTCTGTTTTTTCATGACAGTATTTTTCTGTTTTTAAACAGACATTTTCTGGCACCCCTGCTGCCAGAAAATTACCGTTTTTTTACGGGATTTTTTTTACAGTGCAGCATTTACACATTTTTGGCCAAAAACACTAACATGTCTACCTTTGCCGGTTTCAAACATGTCACCACGTTTCCGCCAGCACTAAAGAGTCTCTCCGATGGGGAACTTGTGGCTGGTATACATAGGTATTTGCGAGCCAGTTTGCTCAGCCTTGGAAAGTTAACCCTATGTACCTTCCACCAAGCCAAGGGATCTTGCTCTCCATCAATAGCAGGAGTCATGAGGTAGCTGTTTAGCTCAGCTTCCATTGTTTCCTCCAATTGCACAGAGGTAGCAGGGGGCACAGGGGTGCTCCTAAAGAAGCTGCCCAGTGACCGCTTGCCCTTCTTCACTGTGGATGTTGATGGTTCTGCCTCGGCTGCACTTTGATGCACGTCACCTGTGGTGCTGAGACGAGCCCTCTTCTCCTGAAAAACAGAGAACTGTCTTTTCATTCTAATGTCATTTTGAGCAATTGGGCATTTTTATGTAAGCATTTAAAAATTGCCTGTCAATGTAAAAAACAAAATGGCTTAGATTGCATGTATTTTAATAACAAACTATTCTAACATATTGTATGTAGTGTAATTTAGAGCTACTTTAATGTCGTCATCTGCTGCTATTTTAAGTTATTTTCTCTCATAGCATTAATTTTTATCACATTCTATTGCTGTTGCATATCGACACACATAAAAATCTATCACTATATTTGTCCTCCATATATCCAAGGGCCCTTGACTTTATGGCCTTCGTTAGGTCGGTGTCATCATCCTTTTCAGCCAGGGTTGCTGAGTGCTTCACAGAAAGCAGGTAATTAAGTTATACAAACAATCTCAAGCAGTCTCAAAGTGATTATGTTCCAACAATAACATCTAAAAGACAAAAGCAACACTTAAAAGGTAATAAACAAGCATATTGCAACTAACTACACACCCATAGGGAGAGGTCGACTTACCAATGGCAAGATGCATACTGTGGCCAAACCACTGAAGTCTGGTCCATTCGTTTAACTCCGTTGCTTTGAAAACATTTGCTGCATTATCAGTGGTTATGCACGTGTGTCCATCTTCGTTCAAATGCCAACTGGATAAACACTCCCTTACTCCATGCGCAATATTCTGTCCCGTGTGGTCTACAGGGAAGTATGCCGTTTGCAGACAGCGAGTCTTCAGCTTGAAGTCATCATTGATAAAGTGCACAGTGAGACTAAGATACGGTTCGGTCGTCCTGCTGGACCACAAGTCTGTTGTTGTGGCGTAATATTCCACGTGTGTCAATTCCGTCTCCACTTTATTCCTACATTCCATGTACAACTGTGGGATTGCAACTCTGCTAAAATATGTGCGAGATGGAATTGTATATCTCTTATCCAGCGTTCGGATGAGGTTTTTAAACCCCTCTTTGGTGCAAATGCACTATGTCTTTAGCAAGGTACTGGCTTATGGCGTTAGTTATCTCCTGGTGCCTTCGCGAGGTCATTTCATATGGTGTAACAGCCACAAACAACTCTGAAATTGTACTTTGCTGTTGTTTGCTACTAGATGGAGTGTCACTGGAAGTATTTTCATTTGACTTTTTAGCAACGCACTCCTCAAATAGCCTGTGGTGTTTTTTCAAGTGCTGGTGGAGGTTTCTAGTATTCCCACGTGTTGTGGCAACAATTCCACTACAGCTCTTGCAAATTACCATTTTTTGTTCGGTGTCTGTCACTTCGAAGCCGAAATAATCCCATATTACCGAAGTGCTGTTTTTCTTTGGTATTAATTTGCCTAATGATCGCGTCTGCAGATGCCATAATCCCACTCCACTGCGCTTTCCTGTTTGTTTTTTAATGGTGGGGGTTTACGTAGTTGGCTAGGGCAGTGCTGATTGGGGAGAGCGGAGGTGTGCTCACACAATTGGTTAGTAAGACTGCCACACAAAGAGGGCAGTTATGCTTTTGCTCCAGACTCGCTGCATATTTTTCATATCGCATCCACATCGCAGCCTTTTGCGATTAGCTAATCGCAACGTTTCAAATCGCGATTGCGATTCGATTAATCATTCAGCCCTACTTGACACGTTTTATTTTAAACATATGGTTTAAGTTATAGATGTTTTTTGCTTATATATTATATGCTTATATATTTAATATGTATTTTTTGAAAGGGTATACATACTTTATTAATGAAAAGGTACAGTACGTTTTGGTGTCAAAGGGCAGATTAAAATTGCACCTAATTTACCAACTTTTTTCAACTTGTTTTCAGTTAGGAACATATATGTTAACTGCATGTCCTAACGAATGCTGCAATAAAACTTAAGTTGTGATATGTTTGTGGCGGTTTGTATCATTGCATTTTTGGTAAATGATCAAATAATCGTAAAAATCTTGATTTTTTTTTTATTTTTTTTTTTTTATCAGGCAATAATCGTACCATCAAAAATGCATATTGTGACATCCCTAATCACATCTAATTTTGGGGAAAGGGACAAACCAATTATATTTGAGGTCAGTGACGTGCACAGACGTTAGCGCGACAGGAGCAGAAGAATAAAAAAGGGCACTGATTTGAATATGCTATCCATCGGTCTCTGTGGCGCCGTTCGGCTGTTAACCGAAAGGCTGGTGGTTCAGCACGACTAGGGACGTATCGTGTTTTTGCCGTATTTCAAAAATGTCACGATAACAAACAGACTGCATTCACATATGGTTCCTAATACGTTTTAATTTTATATAAAATATCAAACCATGCTTACTTGTGAGCCTGCTCGTATAACGTAATGGAGATCATAATACTTGCTTCAGCTTAGTTCGTTCAAGAAATTAAATTATCGAATAAATTAGCTTTAACTTAAGTCCTCCAATGATGCATTATGATTCCCTTTTTGTTGATAAAATCCAAAAACGTGTCTCGTCCCTGGGTGGGCTCGAACCACCAACCTTTCGGTTAACAGCCGAACGCGCTAACCGATTGCGCCACAGAGACCAGATATGTCCGAATTTTCCATTGGTGGAAAAAAAACATGAATCGCTTCTATTGAAGCGGTATAACTTTCCATACAAATAACAAAAGATAGATAAAACAACATACATTTATATAAAGAACAATAAACCAGAACGTTATATCTGGTTTGTATTTTTTTTGTGTGTTTTTATTTGAATAGTAGGTTGTGTAATGCCACTAGATGACAGTGCAGACTAACAAATAGACACGTTTCTACCGCAATGTGACGCACAAACACTCACGTTTACGTCTATTGCTCGCTTACCGGGTTCTTGCTGTGTGCCTTCCACAATATATATTTTATAGTGTTAATGTTATAGCACATTTTCAAGCATATTACATTTACATTCTTTCACACAAGTCATTAAACGTTGTGGAAATTTGATTATTCAGTATGCGCCCTTTCTTTTCTATTATTTCTGATTAACTGTAAATGAACCAAACATGCTCAAATAATTAGATAAATAGTTTCTCATTTTGTAGCTAAGTTGACTGAAGTTTCTTTGTATGGCCATCTCTGACAAGGTCAGATAGAAAAAGGGAGGAAGAGAAATGTGTCTTATCGGAAGCGTGAAACACATCTTATTATGGAATGTGCCGAGGAAGACTAGTGTGGATGAAGAATTGAGCATTTCAGGACAGAAAGAAGAAAGATGGGCGGTTATATGGTAATTACTTTTTATCAGTTCTTATTATTTGTGTCACTATTAAAACGATCGTTACAAATAATGATACATGGACTGGTATAAATGGTGTAACAATTTATATAAATTATTTATAAATCAATAATAATAAGGTAAGGATAAATACTCACAAACCTGTTTGAATTAAAATGTGTGATGAAAAAAAACACATTATAGGATATACTCTATATAATTGCAGCAGTGCAGTTTGTAAACAATATTCACACTCTATAATTAGGTTTTACTTATGAGAGTCAATAACACACATTTTCCAGGTTATATATTTACAGCAATGCAATTTGTTAACATAAAGCCAAAATAATATACTATTTACATGATTGGGTATTATTTAGATAATACGCGCGCCTCATTGGTCAATTCTTCGAAGAATCCAAGTAGCGAAACGGGCCGTGAATGGTCAATTCCAGCAACCAGGTAGTGACAAGCGTCTGATTGGTTCATTCTTCGAGTATTCTTGGTAGCGATGCGGGCCGTGATTGGACAATTTCTGGATGTAGAGCGCGTATGAGGGTGTATTACAAAGGAGACAGTATGTCAATATTTGGAAGACATTGACAGATATGTCTGAAATAGTACGAGTAGTATGCATAATATGTAACTCTGAACTCAGCCACAGAATCTGTCTTATAACACGCTTATTCGAGAAATCAATAAATAATAAACGACTGCAACGCCAAAGCAGGTTAAGTGAGTCACAGATTCAAGGTGGTGATATCTACGTTTCTACAGCTCGGTTCATGCTGCTAACTGAACTGCCGTTACCCTTCCAGTCCGCACATAATCAAAATACAGTACTGCACTCCGACCTCCAACAACATAATTCAACATTTCACTATTTATAATATGAATAAAATTTATAAAATGGCTGAATTCTTAGAACAAACTGCAGCCCGGCTAGCTCAGTCGGTAGAGCATGAGACTCTTAATCTCAGGGTCGTGGGTTCGAGCCCCACGTTGGGCGTAAATTTTTAATTTTTGCTTTTTAATCAAGTTTACACCAAATGTACATAAATAATCAGACATTATGTATTTTAGTATAATTACATTTAAAACATTAACAGTTTAATTTGTAGATACTAAACAAGCATTAAAGTCATTTTTATTATGCTCCCTTTTAAACTGAAGGTTAGTACATTTGGTGTTCCTACAGAATTGTGTCAGCCTGGGGTGGATTTAGTGATTTGGGGGCACTAGGCAAATTTCAGGGATGGTGCCCTCTTCAATGACACACATTTACATTCCTTTTCTCTTAAAGGTGCAGTAAGAGAAACATATATATTATGGAATGGTATGGAGAAAATATTCCTTCGTCCTGAAAGATATAATTGAAATACAATAAGTGTGCCACAATACCTCATTAGTCTATGTGACAGCACCAGGCTGTGCAAACAAAAATGCATCCATGGTTGTGTCTTTCTCTCTGGTTGCTACATTTCTGAAAAAGAGCGAATAACAAAGTCTGACAACACATTATATAAAAAACACAATCTGGCTACTATGAACTACATGTCAAGTCAACTGGTTTTTATTGTTGTTTCAACCATAAACAGTTAGTACAGTACACAGCGAAACGAGACAACTATCCTCCAGGACCATGGTGCTACAGAAAACAACATAAGACAAACAGAACCAAATGAGACTACACAGACTAAATAAAATACCTATATAAAGTGCACGTGCAAACGCGTGCAATAAAGTACAGGACAGTACAATAAATTACTAACAATGAACAGGACAATAGACACAGTGAGACAGTGCAGCGCCGACCAGTGCAAAAAGATGACAGTTGACAGTATCTAATGACAGTTTCTAAAAATGCCAAATGTAAACATAACATACTATGAGATAGTGTTCTATGCACATAGCAGTTATTGAGGTAGCAGCCAGTTATAAAGTGACAATAATTAAAGTGCAACTCAGGACGTGTGTGTGTGTGTTAAACCAGTCTCTGAGTATTGAGGAGTCTGATGGCTTGGGGGAAGAAGCTGTTACACAGTCTGGCCGTGAGGGCCTGAATGCTTCGGTACCTCTTGCCAGACGGCAGGAGGGTTAAGAGTTTGTGTGAGGGGTGTGTGGGGTCGTCCACAATGCTGGTGGCTTTGCGGATGCAGTGTTTTTTGTAAATGTCTTTGATTTTGTAAATGTCCCCGATGATCTTCTCAGCTGTCCTCACTATCCTCTGCAGGGCTTTGCGGTCTGAAACGGTGCAAGTCCCAAACCAGGCAGTGATGCAGCTGCTCAGGATGCTCTCAATAGTCCCTCTATAGAATGTAGTGAGGATGGGGTGTGGGAGATGTGCTTTCCTCAGCCTTCGAAGAAAGTGGAGATGCTGCTGGGCTTTCTTGGTAATAGAGCTGGTATTGAGGGACCAGGTGAGGTTCTCTGCCAGGTGAAAACCAAGGAATTTGATGCTCTTGACGATCTCCACAGAGGAGCCGTCGATGTTCAGCAGGGAGTGTTCACTTTGTGCTCTCCTAAAGTCAACAACCATCTCTTTTGTTTTCTCCACATTCAGAGACAGGTTGTTGGCTCTACACCAGTCCGTTAGCCGCTGCACCTCCTCTCTGTATGCTGACTCGTCGTTCTTACTGATGAGACCCACCACGGTCGTGTTATCAACTTGATGATGTTGTTCGAGCTGTGCATTGCTGCACAGTCGTGAGTCAGCAGAGTGAACAGCAGTGGACTGAGCACACAGCCCTGGGGGGCCCCAGTGCTCAGTGTGTTGGTGGTGGAGATACTGTTCCCGATCCGGACTGACTGAGGTCTCCCAGTCAGGAAGTTCATGATCCAGTTGCAGAGGGAGGTGTCCAGGCCCAGCAGGTTCAGCTTTCCAATCAGGTGCTGGGGAATGATTGTGTTGAATGCTGAGCTGAAGTCTATGAACAGCATTCTAACGTATGAGACCTTTTTATCTAGGTGGGTGAGTGCCAGATGGAGGGTGGTGGCAATGGCATCGTCTGTTGAACGGTTTGGACGATACGCAAACTGCAGTGGGTCTAGTGAGGGGGGCAGCTGGGTCTTAATGTGCCTCATGACAAACCTCTCGAAGCACTTCATGATGACGGGTGTGAGTGCGACGGGATGGTAATCGTTGAGGCAGGACACTGAAGACTTCTTTGGCATGGGGACGATGGCGGTGGCCTTGAAGCACGTTGGAACGACGGCGCTGCTCAGAGAGATGTTGAAGATGTCGGTAAGAACATCTGCCAGCTGGTCTGCACATCCTCTGAGCACTCTGCCAGGAATGTTGTCTGGTCCAGCAGCCTTCCGTGGGTTGACTCTACGTAGAATTTTCCCCACATCAGCCGTGGTAAGACAGAGCACCTGGTCGTTGGGAGGAGGGGTGGTCTTCCTCACCACCACGTCGTTCTGCACTTCAAACCGAGCGTAGAAGTCGTTCAGTGTTCGGCATCTTTCTCACAGGCAACTGATGTTGTCCTGTAGTTGGTGATGGCCTGGATGCCCTGCCACATGCGCCGCATGTCACCGCTGTCCTGGAAGTGACTGTGGATTCTCTGGGTGTGTGCGCGCTTTGCCTCTCTGATGGCCCAGGACAGTTTGGCCCTCGCTGTCCTTAGGGCTGTCTTGTCGCCTGCTCTGAAGGTGGAGTCACGGGTCCTCAGCAGCGTGCGCACCTCCGCAGTCATCCACGGCTTCTGGTTGGAGCGTGTGGTGATGGTCTTGGAGAAAGTGACATCATCAATGCACTTGCTGATGTAGCTGGTCACTGATGCTGTGTATTCCTCCAAGTTGGTAGAATCGCCATATGTTGTAGCCCCCGTGAACATGTGCCAGTTAGTACAATTAAAACAATCCTGAAGAGCAGAGATGGCTCCTGCTGGCCAGGTTTTCACCTGCTTCTGAAGTGGTTTTGTGCGTCTGATGAGCGGTCTGTATGCTGGAATTAGCATAACAGAGATGTGGTCTGAGTAGCTGAGGTGGGGGCGGGACTCTCCCCGGTACGCGCCTGGGATATACAATACTGTATATACCACTACAATAACTTTTTCTTTCTTACTCTCCCTCATTCTTAATGCACTTTTCCACCATCAACTTGACCTTGAATGAACTATACCCAAATTATTAAACTAAAAGTTGACTTTGCATGTTTCCAGTAGGCTTTGATCAACTTTTAAATTCGAAAACATAAAAAGTTAGCTAGATTTATGCTGCTAAAGAGCAGGGTTGGAAAGAGTACTGAAAAATAACACTCAAGTCAAAGTAATACTTAAAAGTTACATTTTAATAAATGTAGTGTGTGTAGAGTACAAGTACCTGTTTTAAAATCTACTCAAGTAAGAGTAAAAGAGTAGGCTAGCTCATTTAAAAGTACTCATGAGTGGTGGGAATTGAGTACTGAGTTGCGATAGCTATGCCCCTTTATAATAAAAACTATTCTGCTAAAAATCTTAGTTTGTGTTCTTCTTCATACACATCTGGGATGGCATGAGGGTGAGTAAATGATGAGAGAATTTACATTTTTGAGTGAACTGTTGTCTGGGGGTTACATTGTCCTCCTTTTGAGATACAATGTTACACAATTATTTAGTTCATGTATCTTTTAAGCCCAGAATGAGTTGTGTTCTCATTCTAATGTATGATGCAAAACTTTGTGAAGTTTGTGACTGGTGGAATGTTCTGCTGAAGTATTGCTCTAGAAATGTTGATACATTTCTATCAGGCATTAGAAAAAGGATAAAGGCTAAGCATAATTATAAATAATTTTATCATCTCTACTTCCCAGGTAATTTATTATACAAATTAACACACTCTTCATCAGGGGTCGATATTATTAAAAAATATCACAGTTTTATTCTATTACATAAATACTTTTAAAGCTACTCAAGTTATTCAGCCAAAAGCAGTGAGTGGTTTTCTCATTTCCTTGTTGTTTGATTAATAGCCGTCAAATGACCTAGCCTTCTAGACAGTGCTCAGTTCGGTTACATGTACACTCCAAGTCCAACATTTTAATCCAAATACGCTTTTTGTCCCACGGTTTACACACACTTTAGACCAAACCGACTGCGTTTACATTAATGCCTCATTGCAGTATTTGATAATTTAAGCGTGAACCTGCAATAGCGCTCAAGCATTAGCCAGCAGCCACCTGTCAATCAAACAACACACAGCTACAAACGTCAGGAAATAAAAAAATCAATCTTTTATATTTCAACTAGATCAACCAACCAGTGGTGCTCTTGCTATCCTGATCGATGTAATGAACACCTCTGTTCTATATGCAGAATATAGGCTAAATATAGAAAATTACTCAAATATTTATCATCGATATCGATCTCTCTTTTTTTTTTTTCATTTTTCATTAACATCAAGATTGTATTATCGCCCAACCCTGTTGATAACATCGCCTTAATCTCTCACAGCAACCTAATAGTGTTGTCAAAAATATCGATATTTCGATAAATATCGATACTGAAATATCTGAACGGTACCAATATTAATTTCCCAAAGTATCGATACACCGATAGGCTACTAGCCGAGCTGTCACTTTTACTTCTCTCCAAAGGCGCGTTGACAAACACCACACGTGCACTCGCACTCGTCTCATTCACTAGCAAAAGTGAAGTGAAAGGAAAGATGGCGAGTGCGGCGCCGACGCGACCGCCTTTGGTCGATAAAGAACACAGCTGGAGTGCTATCTGGAAATATTTTGGATATGAAGCAAATGAACATGGAAAGCCGAAGGACACAAGCAAGCCAATATGCAAGAGATGCTACAGAGCAGTGCTAACACCACTAATATAGCAAAGCACCTGAAAGACCGACACCCGGATCTATATAAAGAATTTCGAGAGATTGGTAACTCTTCTCATTTGAACATTTCTGAAACATTAACCAAGATGGCCCATTATTGCTGTTGATATGAGAGAGTGTGTTGTCTGTATTGTTAAAAGCACTATATAAATATAGGTGACTTGACTTCATGTCGATCCAGTGAGCATTGTTTTCGCGTGTGATGCACGCACGTTTGCGTTTAAATCTGTTCATCAAATAACGTTAATGTATTAACCAGCATTTATGACCGATGAGCAATGTATTTGTTACAGTATATTTTAATCTTTGATAACAGTAGGTAATAAAAATACAACGGATGTTAGCTCTGGTCCAATGAAAAAAATATTAACAGATAGAACTTTGGATTTTAATTAGTACATGTATTAGTAAATGTTAGTTTAAATAAACTTTTTACTAAGATTAATAAATGTTTTGGAAGTATTTTTCATTAATTATTCATGTTAACAATTAAATATCTATTACCATTAACCTAAGTTCTTAGATTAGTTAGTTCAGTACATTTTAAAAGTGTGGTCTAAAAATAAAAATAAAAATGTTTATTATTTGATTTTACGTGGAAATACAAAAGATTGCACTTTTTTTTTTTTACTTGCACTTTATTGGTTTTTGAATGTATGGCAATCTGAGAGGCCTTTGAACAAGTGCACTACCTCAGGACATTTTTGTTATAATATACCTCATTTGTCATGTTCTAGACTTGTTATTTCAAAAATCAAATCACTTTATTGTCACACTACTGTGTACACGAGTGCAACAGTAGGTGAAAGTCTTGTGTGCAGTTCCGAGCAACATTGCAGTAATGACAGTGACGAGACATAAACCACTTTACAATAAACAACATATTACACAACACAATTTACATAACAAATGTACACATAATTACACAACAATTTACATAACAAATGTACACAATACACACAATGTAGAATACACATACACTAGATAAGGGTATAAATATATATATACACTAATTGAATTGGGGAGAATATATTTGACAGAATGAAGATTAATAAAGTGCAGTGCTGATTGTTGATCGTGAGAGATCATGTGTTCAAAAGTCTTATTGCTTGTGGGAAGAAGCTGTCATGTAGTCGACTGGTGCGGGTCCTGATGCTGCGATACCGCCTGCCTGATGGAAGCAGTGAAAGCAGCCCATAGCTTTTTAGCTATAAAATAAAGCATTTTTAAAGCATTTTTAGCTTTAAATAAAAAAAATACCCCCTTAATATTGTGGCAGTTTTTTTTCTCCGTGGTATCGAATATCGATATTTTTCAAGGTATCGTATCGAAGTTAGAAATTCTAGTATCGTGACAACACTACAACCTAATAATCTCTGTGATAGAAAGCTAATTTACAGGCTACATTATAGAAACACAGAATCGAGTAAGCAGAAATATGAAATTTACCTTCATATGTTTCTTCAAATTAGAGGCAGGACTAATGCTGATATTTGGCTTGAGCAAGTTAAACTCACTTGACACAGTCAAGCAACTTTTTCCCTGCGAAAAGCCCTTTCAGGTGTTGAACTGTGCTTGAGGCATCCCAGATCTACAGCTGCTGTTCAAGTGTGTGATTTGATTTGATGGAAGTCACACTCTCCCAAGTCAATCACATTGATGGATAAAAATTAAATCAGGACAGGGAAGTATCCATCACAGATGGTGGAAAAATATTGCAGTAAAAGTACAGTTACTAACCTTAAAATATACTCAAGTAAAAGTATACAATTTTTAAACTACTTCAAAAAGTACAATTCTTGGGAAAAATGTTCCTTATATATTCCCATATGTATTCTCCTTGCATAACATGTGCCCATACCTGTTATCTGTTACAGACAGTTTACATGATATAGACGCAGGACACAATGCAACCCTCACAACCTACGGCAACTTTGCACATCAGCACCTGCTCTGCTCTCATACTATGAACAAAGCTGACTTCATTCCAGCCTTCACCACACAGTCCACCCTCAGCTTTCTCACACTGACAGAAATATGGATAAGTTTAGAGGATACAGCAACACCCCTGCTCTCTCCAACAACTTTTCCTTCTCTCACACCGCTCAACATACAGGTAGGGGTGGGGAAACATCTTTGCTCATTCCAAACAACTGGACATTTTCACCACGCTCCTCTCTAGGTAACAATGCTTCATTTGAATTCCATGCTATTACTACAATGCAACCCACAAAAATCCATGTTGTTGTCATATATCACAACTTTCTTGAGGAGCTGGATGTCCTGCTGTCCTCCTTCCCTGAAGATGGCAGGCCAGTTGTGGTACTTTGAGATTTCAACAAACACCAAGACAAGCCCCAGGCCACTGAACTTCATGCTCTTCTTGCCTCATTTGACTTGGAAAGACTAAGCACTACTGCAACTCACAGATCAGGCAACCAGCTGGACCTCATTTTTACATGTAACTGTACCAACACGAATATTCTTATTACTGCTTTACATGTCTCTGATTACTACTTTGTTCTATTCAGCATTACTCTCCCATCTACATTAAAACAGAATCCACCTTTGGTTTCCTTTCACCATAACCGCTGCTCTCTTTCACCCACATGCCTTTCCACTGCTGTCTCTACCTCTCTTCCCACACAAAACTTATTTTCCACCCTTGATGTAAACACTGCCATAGACACACTAGGCTCTACTTTAACAACCTGTGTAGACAGCATCTGTCCTTTCTCCTCTAGGCCAGCACGTATGACACCACCCAGCCTCTGGCTGGCTGACGTTCTTCGTGACCATTGGATTGACGTCATCTTTTTCAGAAAACATGAAATCTGCAAAAACAGCACCACAGACACTCACAGCTTATTTGGGACATTCAACACACTCCTCTGTCCTCCCACTCCACTGCCTGACACCTCACTGACAGAAGATGTCTTCCACATTTTTAACTAATAATGTTACAGGCATCAGCAATACATTCTCAGCACCACACCCTCTCAAACACCCACCTCCTGTCCCCTTGATCCCATTCCTTCTCACCTTCTCCAAGCCATCACTCTTTCCATCCTACCTACACTCACACACATACTTAATACACCCTACTTACAGGCATTTTTACCTCTACATTTAAGCAGGCTTGAGTAACCCCACTGCTTAAAAAAAATCTGCACATAACCCGACAATAGAACAGTACAGTCCAATCTCTCTCATCCCATTAATTGCAAAAACACTTGAAAGGACAGTTTTCAATCAGATCTCTAAACAGTCAGGCTGCAAAAGTGGACATTACACAGAGACTGCCCTGCTGTCTGTCATTGATTCACCGAGACAGTCGAGAGCTGTATGTAGATAATCTGTTCTGATTATACTGGACCTATCTGCAGTCTTTGACACAGTCAACCATCAGATCCTTCTGTCCACCCTCTCTACTCTGGGTATCACATGAACTGTGCTTGACTGGTTTACGTTCTATCTCTCAGGTAGGTCCTTCAAGATAGCCTGGAGAGGTGATGTGAGGTGTCTAAGTCACATAAGCTACTTATTGGTGCACCTCAGGGCTCAGGGCTTGGGCCACTTCACTTCTCTATTTACACAACATCACTGGGACCCATCATTCAAGCACTTGGGTTCTCTTACCACTGCTACTTTTTACTCTAAAATGTCAGGAAAAAAAGACCCTTCCTCTCTGAACATGTCACACCACTTCTTGTTCAGTCACTTGTCATAACTAGTATGGACTACTATAACATGCGCAATTAGGCCTGTGCAAATGATCCAGAATGCAGCAGCATGTCAGTCTTTAATGAATCAAAGAGAGTGCAATATTACACCACTCCTTGTCTCTCTTCTCTGACTGCCAGTTGATGCATGGATCAAATTCAAGGCTCTGATGCTAGCATACAAACAGTCACTGGGTCTGCTCCAGCATACCTAAAATAATTTCAGCAGAGCTACATTCCCACCAGAAGCCTGCAGTGGCACCTATTTGTACCAACATAAAGAGGTACCAAAATACTTTCCCAGACTTTCGGTTTCACTGTAGAATGTTGGTGGAATGATCTTCCAAACTCCATCTGTCTTCAAAAAATGGCTAAAAATATATGTTTTCCATGAGCACTTGAACATTCACTAATAAAAAAATGAAATAATAAATTATGTATTATTCCTCTTGTGTAAGTCACTTTGGATAAAATCATCTGCCAAATGAATAAATGTAAATGTACACTACGAAAAAGTAAACATAGCAATTTAAAAGTTAACAAAAACAGTAAAATACCAACTTTAAAGTACATATAAACCTATGACTGTTTATCACTTCATGATAAACATGTGCATGACTGGGGATGTCATGATGTGAATTTTTTGATGGCACGATTATTGTCTGATAAAAAAAAAATCATGATTTTACGATTTTTATGATTATCTGCAAATGTACCTATTATGCAACAATAAAAACCTCCACAAACATATCACAACTTAAGTTTTATTGCAGTATTCGTTAGGACATGCAGTTAACACATATTCCTACTTATAACTGAAAACAAGAAGGTAAATTAGGTGCAATTTTCAATCTGCCCTCTGACACCAAAACGTACTGTACCTTTTCAACAATAAAGTATGTATACCCTTTCAATACATAAAAATGGCATTATATATATATATATATATATATATATATATATATATATATATAACTTAAACCATATTGTAACCCGTCTTGTCTTTCTGCGTTGTGTTCTGGGTTGTTCTCAAATAGACTCAGAGGCACGGCCGGTCACAATGCAGTTTATTATCTGCGGTCACAAACAATATGACAATGAGTGCTGCGGGACATCTGGTTAGCATCTCAGTCAAATCCAACATTGTTCTGCCTCTATTAACATTAATCACATTTAACCTCTTTTCATATAGAAAAACTACATTTGTAATCAAAACAAATACAAAGAAAATATCACAGATATTCCCAATAAAAAACACATTGTAAATTCCCCTTTGTCATACATTAATTCTCTTATATAAACTACACATATAGTTATTGAGTCATCTCAAACAAATATGCACAAACACAAAAAACATACCTGCGGTCACAAACAATATGACAATGAGTGCTGCGGGACATCTGGTTAGCATCTAGAAAATTAGCATCACGTCAGTACAATGTTAATGGCCGAACAGCTAGCTCACCACATGCGGCAGCAGCTACCGAACTGCATTTAACATATAAAAAACACATTATCGCGGCTCGTAGTTCATTAAGACTACTGCAGGATTCACACATCATCATATTCACTCTTAATATGATGATAAGTCAACAAATAAGTGATAATAACAATTTATATATCCGTTTTATTATCGGAGAAATCTGACGTGAACTCACCTCAGTCAAATCCAACATTGTTCTGACTGAGGACAAACTTGCGCGGCGCAAATCCCCACTCTGATGACGTCACGCGCACACACTGCACTAACCCGACGCGCAGGCAGAATGAACTCAGAATGAAACTCAGTAATACCAAAAGAATATTTTTGGGTGGAATTCACAAGTATACAAATAAACATGTTACATTCACCCCCCCTGAATTCCACCAAAATATCAACACCCCTGAATTCCATAATAACACCAAAGATGCATTAATGTAAACTCTCTCGTACCCAGACCAAACAGCAATGAGATCTAATCCCAAAGTTCAGTAAAAACTATCTGTAAAACAGATCAAGAGAAAAAGAAGGTTGATCAGGCCCTCATCCTCTCAGGAACATAAAGGTGCAGCCTACACCTCTAAACATCAGGTCCCCTGGCTTGAAAAACTCCACAGTACAGTTTCACATTCAAGGATGGAGAAAAAAAACAAACAAAAAAACTTAATATGCACTCTAAATTAAACTTTCTGAGGCAAAGAGAGACCCCATAAAACAGGTTTCTGAACCATACTCTCAATAAGCCTATTGACAGACCTAACCACTCTCCCAGCTCTAGTTACAACCCTGCCTTGAACTCTATTATTAACAGTTTGAGTCACAGTAGAGTCAGCATGTGAGCAGGCTTTAGTGGGGGTAAAGTCAGTCGGACTCGTATCAACGTCAGCAGGTTCATTCGATTGAACAGGGTCTGGGTCAGACAGAGTCACTTCAGGTGGACTGGCCATGTCTTCATGAGCATGAGACTCATCCTCAAGTTCTGGAATAAAAGCTTCTTCGGCTGCTGAAGCCCCAGCAGCTTGATCTGGGTCTGACAGAACCCATGAGGATGTCCGTGCCAAGGAAGACTCTCGCTCCAGATTGCTCAGATTATCCACATCTCCACAGACACTTGAGCCTCCAACTTCCAACGAGCTGACCAAAGACTGACTCTCCAGGGTGTCTTGGATAGGAAGGAAGCTCACGTCAAGCAAGAGGTTCCTGTGCACAACTTTGCTGTGGCCAGAGGCATCGCTGATTCTGTAAATGTGAGTCTTGGGGTTCCGCTCCACTACCGTATACACTGTAGGTTCCCACTTGTCGGCTAACTTCTTTTTTCCTTTTTCTCTCTTGTTCGCAAGCAGCACTCGGGCTCCAACATGTAAGGAAACCCCTCTGACCTTTTTATTGTACTGATGAGCCTGCTGTTCCTGCTCTTTAGTGGCGTGCTGCTGGGCGATGTTGGCGGCCTCAGACAGGTAAGATAGCAGGGTCTTTGAGTAGGTGCTGAAGTCTGTCACAGTGAGGTCGTGCAGAACAGATTGAAAGACAACATCAACTGGGAGCCTTGGAACGCGGCCAAACATCAAGTGGAAGGGTGCATAGCCAGTTGTTTCGTGAGTAGTCGCGTTGTATGCAAATGTCAGCGTCTGGAGCTGCTGTGGCCATTCTTGCTTGGCTCTCAGAGGAAGACTCCGTATCATGTTTCCCAGTGTGCGGTTAAAGCGCTCTGTGCCCCCGTTGCCCATTGGGTGATATGCCGTTGTATGAGACTTTGCCACCCCCAACAGCTGCAGCAACTCAGACACCAGCTCACTCTCAAAATTAGGGCCCTGGTCAGAGTGGATGCGCTCAGGGAACCCATAGACACAAAAGACATGATCCCATAACTTCCTGGCCACTTGCTTGGCAGTCTGGTCTCTGCAAGGAAAGGCAAAAGCCATTTTCGTAAAGTGGTCAGTCGCCACCAGCACATCAACAGAGTTCTTGTTCTTATCCTCTGCTGACCAAAAGTCAATGCAGACCAGTTCCATGGCAGCTGAAGTTTTAATACTTTCTAAAGGGGCTCGTGCTGAGGGCTCCGGAGATTTTGCAAGTACACACCTCTCACAGCATCGCACATGCTCTTTTGTGTCTCTCTCCATACTGGGCCAGAAGAAGCGCTGTCTCGCCAGATGGAGCGTCCTCGCCTGTCCTTGATGTCCTGCCAAGTCATGAACTCCCTTCAAGGCCTCACCCCTCAAACTGGCTGGCAGTAACAACTGGAATCTCCTCATCCTACTCACAGGGTCTTTCGTTTCTCGGTACAAGACACCATTCCGAATGACTAGCCTCTCCCAGTGTTTCAGTAAAGCCAACGGACCGGGGCCCATATTTTGCCTCTCTCGTCTGGATGGGCGACGTCTGCGGACCACAAACGGGAGTACTGAAGATATTGTGGGATCCTGAAGCTGCTTATCTTCCAATTCGCGTAGAGTGAGTGAGGGCAGGGTACACTGGCCTGCAGGTTGCAGCTGTTGGACATGTTGGCCAAGACAAAGAGCCCTGTTCTCCACCCCACTCCTCCATGAGCTGTGAGAGGCTAGAGCAGCTTTGACTTCAGCTGCACTGTAGGAGCCTGCAGTGTAATGTGTTGGCTCGTGCTGTTGAACCGCTTGGAGGTGTTGGACGCCCAGTCTGAATGTCTGTTGCACCTCCGCAGCCTCCGCACCTTCAGCCTCCTGCACTAGGTTACCATATGGCTCTTGGATCAGACGCCTGCTAACTGAAGTGGTAAAGGGATCCCGACTGAGTGCGTCTGCTACAACATTTTTAGGGCCTGGGATGTATTTCAGATCGAAGTTGTATGAAGACAGTTTGGCTACCCACCTCTGTTCGTATGCATCGAGCTTGGGCTTGGTCATGATGTGGGTCAGCGGGTTGTTGTCTGTCCACACAGTAAAGTTATGCCCTTTTAGCCAGTGACTGAACTTCTCAGAGACGCTCCACTTCAGTGCCATAAACTCAAGACGATGAGCGGGATACCTTTGCTGTGACTTGCTGAGGGTCTTACTGGCGAAAGCAATGGGGTGAGCCTTGTCCTCCCCTACTGGCAATTGAGACAACACAGCCCCAAGCCCGTCCAGGGATGCATCAACGGACAGGATGAATGGTCTCGAGAAATCAGGATGGGCCAATACAGCACAGTTGAGCAGATCTGTCTTGAGCTTCTGGAAAGCCTTTTCGCATTCAGGAGTCCAATCCGCTGCAGTCAGTTTCCTGTACATACCCGCACCTCCACCACTCCGACCAGTCTGGCCTCTCCTCTTCTGGCCTGCTGTCAAAGCAAACATTGGCTTGGCAATGGCTGAACAGCCAGGAATGAAAGACTGGTAGAAGAACACCATGCCAAGAAATGACTTCAGCCTCTTTACAGATGGGGTACGACCATCCTCCTCCATCAGAGCCTCCTTTGGCATCTTGCAGATGACATCAACTTTGTTGGGATCCACCGCAACTCCACTTTGGTCAATGACGTGGCCAAGGAACCTCACTGACCTCATCATAAGGTGACATTTCTTGGGGCTCAGTTTGAGGTTGTTGTCTCTGAGTTTACCGAAGACCACTTGGAGCCTGTTTAGTGCTTCCTCTTCAGTGGGCGCAAAAACAAGCAGGTCATCTAAGTAGCAGAGCAGGCTGGTGAAGTTTAGGCTACCAAAGATGCTTAGCATCATACGCATGAACGATGCTGGGCTGTTACAAAGTCCTTGCGGCATTCTGTTATATTCATATAAACCAACAGGTGTCGTGAAGGCTGTATACTTCTTGTGTTCCTCACACATTGGAACATTATAGAAGCCCGATGTCAGATCCATTGTACTGAAAACAGCATTACCTCCCAGTGCTGCTAGACAGTCGGCCTGATGAGGCAGAGGGTGAGCATCTTTTAAAGTCCGTGCATTCAGCCACCTGAAGTCTGTGCAGATTCTGAGCCCCCCATCTTTCTTCCACACCATGACGAGAGGGGATGCATACTCACTGATGGACTTGCGGATGATCCCCCTCTCCTCCATGTCTGAGAGCACGCGTCGTAGCTGTTGGTAATGCGCAGGAGGGACTCTCCTATATGGCATGCGAAATGGGCGATCGTCTGTCAGGCGAATGCTGTGCACAAACTCTCTCGCCTCGCCACAATCAAGTGAGTGTCTGGAGAAGATATCTTCATACTCTTGAACCAGTTCGACAAGACGTTTCTTCGCCCAAAAGCTAGCTTGGCATGAGTCAATGTCCAGATCGCTCAACCCCAGGCTGGACAGGCGTTCTTTGAGGTCAGCATCCGTGACAGCTGAAACTATAACACTCTCTGACTCCAAGCCCTCCATCTCACACAGGCCTTGCTGAACGTTGAAGTCCTCCACAGCAAGACACGTGAACACATCAGCGATGATGGCATTACGTCTCAATGTAATTGGCTTCGGCGAGAGATTTGTTATCTTCAAGGGCACCCACCTGTCAGCCCACATCTCAGTGATTACACGACCCACAAGGATGTCCCGTGGACCTGACCTGGAACCACATGGCTCCACAATGACTGTGCTGCCTGGAGACATCGGCACCTTACTGGACAGCCTACCCCACACTAGGTGTTCGTGTTGGGGTTCCAGTGTGACAGCATGAGGCAGCTTCAAAGGGCCAATCTTGTCTGGGACATCCTCACCCTTCCATCTTGTGGAGCAGGACAGCATATCAAGGAACAGATCACAGTCTGACGGTACTTTCTTGCCTCCAGCTGATATGAGTCTCCAGTAGTTTTCATCATTCTTCATGGTACGTGCGAGGTGCTTGAGGACGTTTGAACCGATGATGAGCTCATCACGCTGGCCCGGCACAAGCAGAACAGGAACAGCGCACTTCACTCCATACATAGACAGCGTCAAGTCATAAACACCTCTGGGACGCGTTTGCTTTCCCCCACAACCCACAAGCACAATTCTTTCGGCTGATTCAGGCTCTTTAATAAGGACTCCCGCCGCCTTGAGTAATGCTTCAGCCCCCTCACTCATCGTACAAGCCATGGATCCTGAGTCAATCATGCCCTTCAGTTCCACCTTGTCATTAACCACAACTTGGGTGTAAAATAATTCACTGAAAGCTGGCACCTCTCTAGAACCTTGAACCACGACCTGAAGACCTTCTGGTACGGCCGAACAAGCATTAACGTAAAGTAGCTCCAAGTCCTCGTTTCCAATGAGGGTTTCGTGTTGATCCCCCACACTGCCCCTCTCCAAGTGTGGGCTCTCTAGTTTCCCGCTGGTGGCCCTTGTCTGGCATCAGCCTGGCCCACCCGCTTCCGTCCATACTTGTCACAGTCCTTCTTCCAGTGACCAGGAGCAAAACACGCAAGACATAGGTTTTCTCTCCTGCAATGTGCGAGTGTGGAATGTCTGACATCGTCACAGACTCTACAACTCCTCCTCTGAAAGGGCATTGGAGCATATGATGGCTCTTGTGCAGGGGCTTGGACGTTCTGACGCACCACCAAGTGATCTAGAAGACTGATCAGTGCATTCATGCTATTCACACCAAGAGCTGCGGCAGTGGCTGGAGTGGCGTGACTGGACTGGGGAGCCTGAAAGCGTGCTGGTGACCGTGCATGTTGTGGAACAGACTGTGCTTGGGATGGTTGAGGCAAATTAACAGCTGGGTAATTGGGCACAAACTGTTCTGCTAAAGGCGAAAGCTGTGATGTTGGTGTCTGAACTGGTGCGTTAGAAACCATAGTGGCTTGAGGCAGAACGAGCCCCTGAGAAAAAGGCAGCTGAAACTGGGGCTCTGCTGGCGCTGGTTGAGACAGCTCTGGCTCTCGTGACATGGCTGACTGGCTGTGGGTGACTATGTGTCTCTGTGGAGCATGAGAACTGGTCAGTGTGCGCATCCTGAGTTCCCTCTGGTAGGCGTCAATGCGTTCCTGGACCTCACTCGTGGTCCACTCCTCAGCCGCCTTGAAGCTGAGTCTGTTAGAGAGTATGGTGTCTGGGCAAAACTTGATGAACATCATGCATACCTCCCGTCCAGGATCTTCAACACTTCGTTTCTGTCTCTTTAGGCACTCATCAGCGATATCAATGGCGTTATTCAACCTAATCCAGTAGTCCATCACCCCTTCATCTCGCAGTGGCCTGGTGTTGTAAAAGTCAGCCATTGGCATGGATGAGTAGGTCAACTCACTAAAGTGTTGTTTCAGTATGTCATAGACAAGGTCGGGAGTCGCGTCAGTAGAGTTATGTCGTAGAGTAACCCGCACTACATCTCTAGCCTTTCCCCTTAGCTTAGCTAATATCTCCTGTAGCTGCTGGTGTACTGGAACATTACTCTTACGAAAATATGTCCCAACCATTTCTACCCACTCCCGGACAGAACACTTATCACTGCTGTCACCCCTATAAATAGGTGGCTCCTTAGCATCAGATTGCATTACTAGCCTAACACCGGACAAATTAAACTCTGTCGGTTGCTGTTCAGGCTGTGAACACCCCTTTTTTTCAGATGTGTCGTGTACTGTTACATCACTATTGCGTTGTAGCTGGTCTGCAATAGACTGGCCAATTTGGCTGGCTAACTCTGTAATGAGGGCTCTTACATCATCACTAGAGGCTGATGTGGTACGCTGCTCCCTTGGGGAAAGACTGCGGGGAAACTGGACACGACTGGAACACGCCCTAGGCGTTCTCAACCCACCCACCTCAGGCGACTGAACCTCGTCCTTGAATAACATCCCCCTCCCAAACCCCACAGTATCATACACATCACGATCAAGAACCCCCGTACCCACTGGTGTATTTACTGAGTCCATTGTGCAATACTTGGGTGAAACAATGCAGTCTCCACGGTGATCGAAGTGGCGTCGATACTTGAAGAATCCAAAAGGTCACGGCACCAATGTAACCCGTCTTGTCTTTCTGCGTTGTGTTCTGGGTTGTTCTCAAATAGACTCAGAGGCACGGCCGGTCACAATGCAGTTTATTATCTGCGGTCACAAACAATATGACAATGAGTGCTGCGGGACATCTGGTTAGCATCTCAGTCAAATCCAACATTGTTCTGCCTCTATTAACATTAATCACATTTAACCTCTTTTCATATAGAAAAACTACATTTGTAATCAAAACAAATACAAAGAAAATATCACAGATATTCCCAATAAAAAACACATTGTAAATTCCCCTTTGTCATACATTAATTCTCTTATATAAACTACACATATAGTTATTGAGTCATCTCAAACAAATATGCACAAACACAAAAAACATACCTGCGGTCACAAACAATATGACAATGAGTGCTGCGGGACATCTGGTTAGCATCTAGAAAATTAGCATCACGTCAGTACAATGTTAATGGCCGAACAGCTAGCTCACCACATGCGGCAGCAGCTACCGAACTGCATTTAACATATAAAAAACACATTATCGCGGCTCGTAGTTCATTAAGACTACTGCAGGATTCACACATCATCATATTCACTCTTAATATGATGATAAGTCAACAAATAAGTGATAATAACAATTTATATATCCGTTTTATTATCGGAGAAATCTGACGTGAACTCACCTCAGTCAAATCCAACATTGTTCTGACTGAGGACAAACTTGCGCGGCGCAAATCCCCACTCTGATGACGTCACGCGCACACACTGCACTAACCCGACGCGCAGGCAGAATGAACTCAGAATGAAACTCAGTAATACCAAAAGAATATTTTTGGGTGGAATTCACAAGTATACAAATAAACATGTTACAATATGTTTAAAATAAAATGGTGTCAAGCTTGGAGAACCTTCTTTCTTTATTCAGTATTTTAACGATCAGCCGGATAATCACAACACTTTTACACTCATTGAAATCTTATTCAAGTAGGAAGATATATTCGCACTCACAATATAAAGCTGAACCTCTCCTCTTTTCAACTTAAAATACACAACTCTTCGGATTTACAGTTTCAATTCAGACTTTACCAAATGGTAAACGGTAGGCTACACTACGTATAATATTTACTGTGTTTTGTAAAATTATTACCTTCATCTGGTCATGAATCTCTGGATGGTGTTCCCTCAGGTGCTGGAACATATTAGATGTTCACCGCTTTAGCTGGCACTTTTCATCTGCATGTTTTGCACACTGTCTTCAACAACTCCTGTGTCATTTTTTAGATAGCCATTCCCCAAATAGCTGATTTATTCGCTTCTTCGGCGGATACAACTCCTGGAGATCGCGTTGTTCCGCCAAGTTTTCATGTTGAGAGTTTCACGTGCGCTGAAAGTTTATATTCTGCACGCGCCCGTCTTACTTAGACAATCACCTCGTGAACTCCGTTACCATAGTAACAGCCTCAAAGCCCAGCCAGGCAGAGGGCTGGGTAAGTAGTTAGACTCATACTGAAAGACTAAAAAAAAAAAGACTTTTTTTTTTTTAATAGACAACATGGTTGTTGTTTTTTTTCTTCAGTTTTTAGCCGTAGATAAATTCTTATGGTTTTACCATTTTAATCGCGATTAATTGTGAAATCGGACTTGATGGCAATGGCACGAGAGCTACAGTATAAACATTGTTATCTTGTAAATATTTAGACAGAATATTTTAGCGATAATTTTAATCTTTAAAATTAAAAGAAGGCAATCAAGCCAAATGTACAATTAGATGCGCAGCACACATACAATCAACAAAACTCCTTTAAATATTAAATATTTGGCTTATTTAACTCATTCATATGTTCCCATCAGCGTCTTTTCCACTCCAAACACGTGTCCTGTATCTCCCGAACTCTGATGGAAAGTTTGGAAAATTAGACCTTTTTCACAGCAGAGCCATCTGTGATTTTTGACGGGAATAACAACGAGGCTTTTCAATGGGTTGTACAGTAGTTTAACATGTTTATGGATAGTTCTGCTGATAAAACATTCAAAAATATATTTTCAAGAAATTTCAGTGGATAAAAAAACTCTAGACGGCATGAGTTGTGGATTGTGATCTAGGAGATTTTTGATAGCTTTAAACAGTGCTTTGAGAGACGGTAGGTCTATCCCTCACAGCCTCGTTTTCATTCCTATCAAAAATCTAAAATGGCGCTACTCTGAATAAGGTCTATAGTGGTGAATGGGAGACCACAGCAAATATAATTTTTGCTTTCATATTTTAAACAACTTATTCACAAATTTCATAATGTAATATTTCCTTTCACATGTTAAGTTTATAGCTTTAGATTAGAACTTGATCAAATATGTTTGATATATTGCATGGAGTGCACCACTATGAAGACATTTTGTCCTCATTTAGCTTTTAACTCTTAAGATTCCTTTTTACATTCTGTAAATATATATACAATTTGTAACTAAATGTGTTGTGTGGTTTAAAATCTTGATGCTGATAAAGGTGGCTTTATTCATTTAGTCAAGTAATTGGAATAAAAAAAAGAAAGGAGAAATATGTTGTTAACATAACATAATTAAAAAAAAAAAAAAAAATCTAATTTTCAATGTTCCATAGAATCAGCCAATAATCTAAGGTCAACCTGGGTTGTCTACTGTGGCAATTAAAAATTATGACTATATTAATTGAATGTAAAAATAAAAAGGCTGGTGATGTTATTCTACAAAATATATTTTGGCCTTTGGAATGTACTCGCCAGTGGCCATGTTGCCCAAACTTACAAAGTACACAAATAATTTTTCTATGACAAATATGGGACTCAAAGTTATGTTGGCGCAATGTAGTTTGATCTTATGAGTGGGTGAAATTGTATGAAATCGGATGAGTTTGTTTGTATGAATACGTACAAATTCTTGACGTGCAAATACCCGAGTGTGTAATGCAGTTATAAGTGAATGTTCCACATGTTAGACACTGTGTACATGCTTATTTCTTTCATGCCCTACCTCAAAACCCCATATCAAAAACTTACCATAGAGTAGAGTCTTTAAGGATGATTTAAAGCATTGTATAATGGAAGAAAGTAATTGCCGCATTTTAGAAGACGAGATGAGTTAGTGACACCTCATTGGAGTTTTTCATACGATATAGCTATAACTTGTACGAATCTGTACAATTTCTCAAGGAGAGTGTGTTGCGTATGTCACTATTATCAATATGGTCCGATCTGGTTACAATGTCACTATGAAACTGTGTTAAGGTGCGATCACTCTACACTTTACCCTAATATGATAAAAAAAAGCCCCCAAATAAAGATAATTCAAATATATAATCAAAATAATTACAAATATATACAAATGTAAATAATTCAAAGACATTCTATTATTGTGACAGACGATTAAAGCATTGATTAGACCAGAGTTTCCCAAACTTTTTTGCAGCACATACCCCCAGAGCATCATTAGTAAGGCTTAAGTACCCCGTTTGACATTGACATTTATTACTAAAAAAAAAGGAAAACAAAACCGGGCCATATAAGCCGTGAAACTCTAAATTAGAACAGACTATTGCTGTTCATTTTTCAAGGGACCTTCTAACAATATACTGTATATAGTAAGGCCTGCATATTTATATGCACAAAAAATGTTTAGTACTGTATATATTCCTTTAGCGACTTGTGTGGTGGAGGGGGCATTTCCATTTTCTTTGCTGTCGAGCCCTTCCGAGGTGTCATGGGCTTAAATCGACCCAGAGAAGCGTCAAAGGTTGAACCAACTTTGCTATGTTCCTGCGATTGGAAGGAGTGATTGTTGAGCCAACCGACTCACAGAAGATACGTGAGGTAAAACCTGTAAAGTGAGCTTGTTGCGATGACCCTGCTGTATTGTTGATATTGATACATTAATATGTAGAACACTTGCTAGTTTAGCATTTTTGTTTTGGCTGAGCGCATATTTACGAGAGTAAAGCACTAAAGTAAAGTAAAAGAGTAAAGCAATAAATAAATGTTTTTTTTTTTGTTTGTTTTTGATCAACAACTGAATGTAGAGAATGAAGAGAAAATTAATAGTTTTACTCCAATACATTTATCCAGACCCATTTGTTACTTTTAAGACTGAAAACCACTGCAAATGTTAACTGCATGTGGTTTGTGATTGTGATGTACGATTTGCAAATGCATCATCTGAATCTATTCTTTTGAATTGGCAAAAAAATACTCGAAATCCGGCCTGGGCCTCTATTCCCAAATGCATTGTAAGCCTAAATAGATTGTAAAAACAATCATAAATTAATTAATCAGATTAGATTAATAAATTAATCTAAAGCCCAAAGTATACTTCGATTGTCCGCGTACAGTATGCGTGACGCATATTTCGTCATCAGCATAGTCTGGGCGGACTGTCTACGCAGCCCAGATTTTCTCAACACAAGCACAATCCTCGTCAGTGTGCATCATGTGCGGCAGTCACTGTACTAAAAGAGTATCACAAAGCATATAGTGTAGGGTGCATGCGTCAAATGCATTCGTATTCACTCACGGTCAAAAGAGTATGCTTTGAAAAGCAACATGGTTGACTGGGCACGATCCGATCGCAAAAACAAAGTATATCTGGGCCTTAAGGATTTCAGGCTGTTTCCCAAAACCTACGAGTGCTCTGGAGTGCTTTAGAGCATCATAAGGACACAAACCTTTCCCAGCGAGGTATTTGCAAATGCATGCAATGCATAGTGACGTTACAATCACACACTTCCTTTTAATACGCTCCTGTCAAACACAACAGCTTCCTATCATGTTTACACACTCTACTGATTGGTTAAGTTTAAATAAGGGGTTTGGGTAAGGGCATAAAATTAATAAGCATATCCTTAATGCCTAGATCACATACAATTAGGAAGCGGAAATGCAGCAAGAGGGCGGGGGTCCATGCTAGGGTAAAAACAAACCCTAGCCGGCCGGCTCTCCCGTCTATCCTACTCTCAAATGTTTGCTCCCTGGACAATAAACTGGACTACATCCGACACCAGCAGACTTCGCAGTGGAGTGGAGACTACTACGTCTTTGTTTTCACAGAGACGTGGCTCAGCGACAGAGTTCTGGACGCCGCCATTCAGCTAGACGGGCTCTCCTCGTTTCGTGCCGACAGAAATGCAGCTCTGTGCGGTAAGACTCGTGGTGGTAGCTTGTGTGTTAACATCAACACGGAATGGTGCAATAACTCTATGCTAGTCTCTAGTTACTGCTCATCGCTGGTGGAGCTTGTGACTGTTAGATGCAGACTTTTTTGTTTACCACGGGAATTCACCACAGTTATTATAACCAGAGTTTACATTCCCCCAGCGCTAACGCGAAGGAAGCGCTCTGTGAACTGTATGGGGCTATGAGCGAACTGCAGAATGCTCACCCTGACGGACTGTTTACTGTCGCCGGAGATTTCAACTATGTGAATTTCAAGACGGTGCTCCCTAAATTCCATCAGTATGTGGCCTTTGCAATGACAGGGGCGAACGTTCTTGATCTTGTTTTCTCTGTTATGCTAATTCCAACATACAGACCGCTCGTCAGATGCACAAAACCGCTACAGAAGCAGGTGAAAACCTGGCCAGCAGGAGCAATCTTTGCTCTTCAGGACTCTTTTGAGTGTACTGACTGGCACATGTTCAGGGAGGCTGCAACATATTGTGATTCTACCAACTTGTAGGAATACACAGCATCAGTGACCAGCTACATCAGCAAGTGCATTGATGATGTCACTTTCTCCAAGACCATCACCACACGCTCCAACCAGAAGCCGTGGATGACTGTGGAGGTTGCGCGCGCTGGTGAGGACCCGAGACTCCATCTTCAGAGAAGGCGACAAGGCAACCCTATGAACACGAAGACCAAACTCTCCCGGGCCATCAGAGAGGCAAAGCGCGCACACACCCAGAGAATCCACAGTCACTTCCAGGACAGCGGTGACAGGCGTGGCATATGGCAGGGAACCAGGCCATCACCAATGACAGGACATCATCAGTTGCCTGTGACAAAGATGCCTCACTTCCAGATGCACTGAACGACTTCTACGCTCAGTTTGAAGCGCAGAACGATGTGGTGGAAGACCACCCCTCCTCCCAACAACCAGGTGGTCTGTCTTACCACAGCTGATGTGAGGAAAACTATACTTAGAGTCAACCCACGGAAGGCTGCTGGACCAGACAACATTCCTGGCAGAGTGCTCAGAGGATGTGCAGACCAGCTGGCAGATGTTCTTACCGACATCTTCAATATCTCTCTGAACCGCACCGTTGTTCCAACGTGCTTCAAGGCCACCACCATCGTCCCCATGCCAAAAAAGTCTTCAGTGTCCTGCCTCAACGACTACCGTTCCGTCGCACTCTCACCCATCATCATGAAGTGCTTCGAGAGGCTCGTCATGAGGCACATTAAGACCCAGCTGCCCCCTTCACTAGACCCACTGTAGTTTGCGTATCGTCCAAACCATTCAACAGACGATGCCACCTCCACCACCCTCCATCTGACCCTCACCCACCTAAATAAAAAGGAGTCATATGTTCGAATGCTGTTTATAGACTGAACCTGCTGGGCCTGGACAACTCCTCTGCAACTGGATCCTGGACTTCCTGACTGGGAGACATCAGTCAGTCTGGATCGGGAACAGCATCTCCACCACCACCACACTGAGCACTGGGGCCCCCCCAGGGCTGTGTGCTCAGTCCACTGCTGTTCACTCTGCTGACTCACGACTGTGCAGTAATGCACAGCTCGAATCACATCATCAAGTCGCCGATGACATGACCGTGGTGGGTCTCATCAGCAAGAACGACGAGTCAGCATACAGAGAGGAGGTGCAGCGGCTAATGGACTGGTGTAGAGCCAACAACCTGTCTCAGAGTGTGGACAAAACAAAAGAGATGGTTGTTGACTTTAGGAGAGCACAAAGTGACGACTCTCTGCTGAACATCGACGGCTCCTCTGTGGAGATTGTCAAGAACACCAAATTCCTTGGTGTTCACTTGGTGGAGAACCTCACCTGGTCCCTCAACACCAGCTCTATTACCAAGAAAGCCCAGCAGTGTCTCTACCCCCATCATCACTCCATTCTATAGAGGGACTATTGAGAGCATCCTGAGCAACTGCATTACTGCCTGGTTCGGGACTTGCACCGTTTCGGACCGCAAAGCCCTGCAGAGGATAGTGAGGACATCTGAGAAGATCATCAGGGTCTCTCTTCCCTCCATCAAAGACATTTACAAAAACACTGCATCTGCAAAGCCACCAGCATTGTGGACGACCCCACACACCCCTCACTCAAACTCTTCACCCTCCAGCCGTCATGGCAAGAGGTACCGAAGCATTCGGGCCCTCACAGCCAGACTGTGTAACAGCTTCTTCCCCCAAGCCATCAGACTCCTCAATACTCAGAGACTGGTTTGACACACACACACACACACACACACACACACACACACACACACACACACACACACACACACACACACACAACACACATGTCCTGAGTTGCACTTTAATTACTGTTACTTATAACTGTCTGCTACCTCAATAACTGCTATGTACATAGAACACTATCTCATAGTATGTTATGTTTATATTTGGCATTTTTAGAAACTGTCATCTTTTGCACTACTGTGTACTGGTCAGCGCTGCACTGTCTCTTACTGTGTCTATTGTCCTGTTCAATGTTAGTAATTTATTGTACTGTCCCGTACTTTTTTCACGCTTTGCACGTGCACTTTATATAGGTATTTTATTTAGTCTGTGTCTGTGTTTTAGTCATGTGGTTCTGTGTTTGTATTATGTTGTTTTATGTAGCACCATGGTCCTGGAGGAACGTTGTCTCGTTTCACTGTTTACTGTACTAACTGTATAAGGTTGAAACGACAATAAAAACCACTTGACTTGACATGCGCGAAACTCATGCTAACTTCCACATTAGACATCTGGGCATTTGCACATGATGAAATCGTTCAAAATTATACGAAATCATACGAATTGTGCCAACTCAAAAAATATGTAAAAATTTTCATGAGATTGGGTTGGAAAAAAAAAGTAGCCTACTACATTCAACTATTGACCACAAAATGAAAGCGATTTGTGTAAATTTTGTGCATGAAGTTAGGTTTTGTTTTAGATTTATTGTGTTGTGTTTTTGTTGCACAGTGTGGCTTGTCTTTCGGTATAAGAAGTGCTGGCAGAGTTTGACGCCTGCTGTAGTTTTGCATGCTGAATGAATCTTATCCCTGTCTTGTGTAACTTACTTCCTCAGTGTATGCATATGACCTACAGTAATGTTTTGCATGATCAAACTGTCTATGCTGTAAACAAAAAAAGCGCTCCACTGATGCATTTGAAGAAACATTCAAAGCAAATCGTTTGCACACACACACACACACACACACACACACACACACACACACACACACGCTCGCTCGTATCCGCCGACTCGCATAAACGCCTCAATGCGGAGAAGCTGAGCGGCGTCTTCAACACACACACACACACACACACACACACACACACACACACACACACACACACACACACACACACACACACACACACACACACATATATACATATGTTGGTACAGTTATCCTTATGAGGACTCTCCATAGCCATAATGATTTGTATATTGTACGAACTATAGATTATATTCCCAAACACTATCACTAAACCGTACCCTCACAAAAAACTTTCTGCATTTTTTATTTTCAAAATAACATTAACCAATTGTAATTACCCGGTTGTAACCTAAAACAATATTCTCGTAAACCACCCAAACCCGCCCACACACACACACACACACACACGGACGCGCCTCTCTTTTCTCTCTCCAGCTCTAGCGGATCTTAACGAAGGACACTTGTGGCACAGTGATGAGGACTCATATGCACAGGAGGCTTTTGTGTTTATCAGATGTCCGTGAAAACGTTTAAATAGCCTCTTCTGAACACTAGCGTTTGGATTTTCAAACTTTCAAAGACCCTGGCAGTGCACAGATGTGCTGATTTGAACTAAACCCATCCTTTACGAACTCGACTGATCATCATCAAGGTGAGAGCACTGTTAATTTGATTGGAGATCGGTGGGCACGCGCATTTAGAGTGCGTTTCTGCAGTGGTGTAATGTTGACTGAAGAGGTGGGCATACTGTAAAATACCCTCCATGGCGCGCGCGCGCACACACAAAACACACACACACACACACACACACACACACACACACACACACACACACACACACACACACACACACACACACAGACCTACAGTATGGAATGAATTGTTGAAGTCTGTAACATTGGAAAAATGCAGAAACACTGCATTGGCATAAAAAGCATTTTACTAGACTGCACAAATAATTGTTTTATTTGTCAACATACAATAAATAAATAAAAAATCTTGCCGACATGTCGCACGCTGATAACAACGTTATCGAGTTACCATTTAAAGACAAATATCAATTTAAATGATAGGTTTTACTATATGTCTTCATCTTACCAGAAAAATGGGTAACACTTAATAAAATAACTTTTATTAATAAACTAAAATAGCCTA
Source organism: Moxostoma hubbsi (assembly GCA_032164185.1). Lineage (NCBI taxonomy): Eukaryota > Metazoa > Chordata > Actinopteri > Cypriniformes > Catostomidae > Moxostoma > Moxostoma hubbsi. The sequence continues at coordinate 5,086,777 of JAVLUX010000003.1, read as the reverse complement.
TTACATACAAACTGATAGGTACATAATGATATTTTAAGCATTATATTTAATAATGCATAATAACGTTTTGTTAAAACAATAACTACATTTTATAATTATTTTTTAAAGTACCGATGGCTATTTGTTTTCTTTGTGTATCATAATGTGCTGTGTTGTCTTCTCTTATGTTGTAGTAAAATTGTTTTCCTGGAAAAAAATATATATTGCAATGATATGATTCATCTCAAGGAACAAGCAGAAACATACAGCTGCAAGCAGCAGGGCCTTTGAGGTCATGCAGCATTATTCAGATAGTCCGTTAGCACCTAAAAGAGAGATAAAGCACCATATTTTCATCATCGAGGTATATGCTTTTTAACATTCCTGACTGTTATGATGCCACCAATTTTTGATCACCACCAAATGTTGCATGCTTCTTCTGAAGCACGTCACGAATACTAGGGGTGTAAAAATGCATCTGACAAAGAAATGTCGATGCATTGGTTAAGGAATTTTAGAATCTAATATCATTACTATATAAATGCCCAAAGTGATACAGATGCTGTCTCAGTTTGGCTATATGTGTCTTTATTGTCATTGCTTTCTTCTTCTACTTCAGGTATATTATTTTTATATCGCTTTATATCTTCATAAATGCGTTATTTCTTCATTAAACAGTTTAACCATGAACAGAACACAATCTAAATAATTGTGAATGAATGATATCGCTCACTCGTTCCCTCACTCTCTTTATAGTGGATGGCACGTAGTGCACTGCACAGTATAGGGAATAGGGATTGATTTCAGACTGTTCTGAAGGGAACTAATTAGCTAAAAGCTAAATGTTTGATTGGTCAATGACAGGAGGCAGCCGCGAAAAGATAAAAATATCTTGTTTGACAAGCGGATCCGCCTCCGTTCTGCCGCCTCTCCAGTTGAAAATGAATAAACGTAAAAAGTTATTGCAGGTAGGTATAAAAACAAATTTATACGCTACTAATAAATCGTTTTTAATTCCATGACCCTACTTGATTTACAGTAACCATGGGCCTTATCTGTCTGCACATGACATATTTAATCTGTAGTTATTGGTGCAATAAATGTTAAAATTACCTGATATGCAAACCTCTTATTTCACGTTTTACATACCGTGTGTGTGTGTGTGTGTGTGTGTGTTTGCATCAAGTCACAATGTTGCATTATGATATCCTTTATTCAAATCAGATCTATAATGATGTAACATTAGTATAAATTTACTGTTTATATATTCAGCCACACATAAGCCATAAAACATCCTTGGTCTTAAATGCATCTGTGACATTGTGCTTAAGTCTGGTGCATGCTTGTGTTCTCTTAATTAAGAGCGATCAGTAAAAAGTGATTTTTCTGCATACTTTAAGGTGCAATATGTAAAATTTCTCATGTAATATTCACCTTTTTTGCCATTGTGTGAACGGCTTGTAATGCAACTTTAAAAATAAGCCCTTCCCGTACTTCCTAATTTGCCAATTAAAGCCTGTTGACTGATTTTCATGCGAAGGGAGCGGGTCGCTTTAGCTGGGAAAATCCTAAGGATGTGAGGTTAATGGAAGCTCCCGAGAGCCTTGCCTCAGACAGCAAATGCTTCTCTTCCGCGATTCAACAGCGACAACAAACTGCAACAGTAGGTAACGTTATCTTAGAGATGGAATCCAGCAAGCGTCCGGCTCCCAGCACAACACCGACACCTACACAAACTCAAGAGTATACCAAAAATAAAATAAAAAATAATCTACAGAATCCCGTCTGGCCAAGCAGAAACATGATCGTGGTCAAGCGAAAACAAAGTGAACATTGGCAGGGCATTTGATTCCTGGAGGGACCTTCGTTTGGTTTTGGGATCAAAAGCGACCCTGAATTGGTGTTCTTATTGGATAGGTAAGCTTACATAACATCAAAGCTTGTGAAATATATGCCATAAGGATTGATCTGTGTAATTTTAGCTAACTTGATCTTTCCTGCTAATGCTGACGAATTGCAAGCGACCTTGCTTCGTAACTTTCAAATAATTTCAACAATCTTCTCTCTATACTAAAAGTCAGGTTAATGTCAATGTTAATCTGTAATTATTCAGCAAGGTAAACTACAATAACACATTAAATGAATGCTAGACAATGTTCAAGATAATGCAAAAATCTCCATTCATTAGTGTAACATAACTTGGCTATTCAAAAAATATATACAATCTATTATTATAAAACAATAGCGTATCGATATATCATAATGACAGTTGTGATGGAATCATATCAATACTGAATTGTGTCAACAAATTTATAATGTACAGTCTATTTTATAAACAGCCACTGTCAACATCCACCAAATTTAGCTAACATCTATTGATAAATCTGTCTAGCTAAATGCTACGAAGGTACATAGTAAATTACGTAGTACATAGGTAAATGTTACGAGGCTATGCTAGCTAACGCTGACATAGGCTATCGTATAAATACAGTCAATGTATCATGCAAAGAAAAGTAATTACTTCAAACTACAGTCTCATATAGTCAGACCGATATCCACACTTTCTTTTAGCCATGTTCCAGCACTGGAGAGTCAAATATAATATACAGTCTTAAGTTTGTAGTAAAACAATCATAACTGTGTAATTTGAATTATGCAACCTCATCTGTCAGCATGTTGCCAGTGAAGCATGTTCAGCCTCTTTGTACCTTACGTCATTGTTTTGGTCAATGCTCGCTCAAGTCCCTATGGAGTGTGTGTACACAAGCAACAGGTAGCTGGCTGCAGTTCACTTAACGGCCACAGGTGTCACTAAGAACAAGGGTTTCTGAATCTGACATACTGCAACTTTAAAGGTGCACTCAGTAACTTTTGTCTTTGTGTCATCTTGGACTTAAACTGACACCTAGCGGCTTGGATGCAGCGTCATTTAAAATCAATTGTTTTCAGTTTCAGATGCCACTGTAGAAATGTAATATTCGCAGTCAGCCATGATTACTTTAATCAATGAGTGAAAGTGTCCAATAACAGGACGTTACTGAGATTAAGAGAGTAGAATTCTGCTAGTCATTTTAATATGGCCACCCCCATGTGTGGACCGTCTCCATGTAGAATAAATATGACTGGAGTTTTTATTTTAATGTGAGTGCCCATGATTTTCTACATATATTGTAAAATTACAATTCATGCCTTTAAGAGTTAAACTTTTTTAATGAGAAAAAAAAATTAATAATTCTTAAATAATCTAATCAAATCATTTCCAAATTTCAGATTTCACTATGAATCATAATCATTGGGTAAAGAATCTATATCGAGTTGAGTCGATGTCAGTGCAAATATTTAAACCCCAAATGTGTACTACATTTGATTAATTTAATTACCCTGTTATAGTCATGCCAAATACAAAGTTTAGCGTTTTTTAATAATTATTGATCTAGGCTGTTCAAAAATTATTCCTGTACTGTTTTTTGTAATAATCTCTAATATTTAACGAATTATTTAATAGACACCAATGTTTTGAGGCAAAGTTGTTGATGAGAAAAGCTATCATATGATATGTATAACTTGTTTTTGTGTGAATCACAACAGAATATTCAACCACTTACACACATGTAAAATATGATAACTGTCAGGGTTTGTGTAGGGATGAGGCAAGAGAGAGGATCCAAATGCAGCTCTTTTCATGAACAACAAACAGAAGAAAGAGATAACTTAATGATGAAGGTAAACATAAACTCAATAGTATTATGCTGGCATCTAATGTTCTTCATACAAACAAAAACTGACCAAGGAACAAGAGGTCACCCTTAAAGGGCGGCTCCTGAAGCCCTCCTAAATAAAATGACAACAGTCCATGGCAGACCAGGGAAGTGGCTTAAGGAAGACAGTGTGATCCGGAGGCCAGGGAGCTAGCTCCAGGAAGGGAATGAGGTCTGGCAACCAGGGAGGCAGCTCCAGGAAGGGAGTGGGGTCTGGAGGCCTGGGACGTGTCTCCAGGAAGGGAGCAGGGTCCAGAGGCCTTGCAAGCCTGGGCTGTGGAACAGGGCCTAACAAGGCAGAGTGGCATGTAGGAATCTCAGGGAGCAGAGCCGCAAGAGGCTCAAGGGAAGGTGTCTCAGGAGGCAGAGCCACAGGAGGCTCAGGGAAGGGAGCGGGTGGAGCCATGGAAGACTCGGTGTGCGAAGCCGTGGAAGACTCGGAGGGCGGAGCCGTGGAAGACTCGAAGGTAGGAGGCTCAGGAGGAGGAGTGGGCGGATTCGCTGGAGTCTCAGGAGGAAGAGTCTCAGGAGGAGGAGTAGGTGGAGCCGCTGGAGGAGTTTTAGGAGAAGGAGCCATGGGAGACTCTATCTAATAATTGATATATGGACTCCAGAGAATCTGCACTGTTTTGGTTCCACTCTTGTGAATGACCTAGGACAAGTTTGCAAAAGTAGGTTTTCCAAAACCTTCAAAATGGCAGAAATATAGCTGATATTCTTGAGTTGTAGCCCAAAATGTGTGGTTTTCTTGTTTTGTTAACTTTAGTGTCACCGAATGGGGAGAGTCTTATGCGTTGTATACCCCTGTATTTCTGGCCCCAAAATCCTGCACACCCCTGTGCTTCAGGCTGCCTTTGTTACACATCGTTGCTCATTTTAAGTGGGCATATGCATGGCAAATGTTTGCATATGTATTAGAATACACTATTGAATTTCTATATCTCTAGAGCACTAAATGTTTTGGGGATTTGAACTCATATTATTCACAATGCAAAACCGAACATAATGTTCTAGAATGCCACAGTGCAAGAAACTGCAACAGACAGAGAGAGCTTATGAGGCATAAGTGAAGAAAAGTAGATGAAGTACACAGACTCTCCTCTAACACAATGAGGTTATTTTATTCAGTAACACTAATGTTTCTGTGTATTACATTTCCTGTGAGCTTTTTTTACACAGTGGCACAATGCGTACAGTTTGGTTAAGATAGATTCTCTAAAACTGTTGTCTTAATGTAGCACTTTCTCGGTCATGATCACGGATACAGAGACACTTGCAACAGTTAGAGAAGCTAATTCAAACATGCCTTTAAGAACCATGACATCTTAGGACATGACCATCAAACAAAGCGTCTCTGACCCTTTACCTTATTGATAGGATGAATATGTTTTTGGAGGTAGAGTTACTAGGGCCATTGTGGGTTAAATAATTAAATGGATGTGGTATTTTCTGAGACTCAAGGTAATTCAAACTGTGTGTCTGTCAGTGTGCCAGATATTGAGGTGAGAAACATAAAAAAAAAAATAAAAACGTAAATTAATTCAATGAAAGCAACTCACAAGTCTTGTATGTTACAATAAGCGAGAAATGTCACAAGATTGCAACCCTATTCCACTCTCTGATCTGAACTGGGTGAAACCAAGCTTGATAGGGCCTATTTAAGGTGATTGTGACCATTCAATTCAAGTTAATAGGGTCCAACAATTTCAAGCTCCAAAAAGGAAATAAAGGAAGCATAATAAAGGTAACCCATACAGCAGAGGGACTTAATCCATGATTAGTTTGAACATGTCAAGCATGAGGAAGTGTAATCACGCTTCAAACCATGATTGCAAGGAGATTGCAGATGTCGAAATTTATAGTGAGAAAGGAGTTACATTTTCATCCGTTTCAAACCAATCGTAGCGCTTCAGAAGACATGGATTAATCCACTCGAGTTGTAAGGATTACCTTAATGCTGCCCTTTATTTGTTTGTTGCTGTGTATTCAAAGAGGTGTTTACTTACTAATGAGGGGCACATCAAATGGGGAAGAATTCATTATAATGTTTATGAACACATGGGATAGTTCACCCCCAAATTTTCTTATTATTTATGCACTCTCATGTCATCCCAGATGTGTATGCCTTTACTTCTGCTTAGCACAAAGGTTTTTAGAACAAAATCTCAGCTCTGTAGGTCCTTACAATGCATGTGGGCTGGGAATCAAACCAACCCTGCGATTAGTGGCCAACCCGCTCTACCACCTGAGCCACAAATAAACAGCAATAAACAGTCACATACACACAGGTTGGCAGGGATTTGGTTGAGCATCTCTTAGAATAGAGCCAGGAGGGTTTAGCAGCTGTTAGGCTCTTTGTTGCCAGAGAGGTTTGCCGAAAGAGACAGAAAGAGTGATGCAGAGACATTGAGAAAGAGGAATATTCACTAATATGGACCTTTTGGAGCATTCACAGTACGTTTGATTTCTTGGACCGAACCAGAGTTTGTTTCCTCCCCCTCCCCCCTGCCCCCGTTGGACTCCATTCTCATCATATTATTTGGTTTCAGACCGCATCATAAACATGAGTACAAGAGGCATCTGTTCACCAAAACTTTACATGCACGGAACGACACTTATGCTTATTTGCCACAGATGCACTGAATATGCAATGATGTGACAAATGTTAGTGTCTGTCTGCCGTAAGCCTGCGGATATGTAGCAAGAGATGTGAAATGTGAGATGCTCTCTGATGGAGATTTATATGGAGACAAGTTATGAGAAATGTAGTAAATTGTGAACGGGAGCTGGTGACAGTTTAGTTTAGGAACTATTGATTTCATTTCAGCAGTGAACTGTACCAGAGTTCACATGAACCATTCACCAGACATTTTCAAGCAGACTTAGATGCGATACGCGGGTGGGCATCCAAGTTCGGAAAACAGCGTTCACATCATCCAAATGAACCAAATTTTGACTTCAAGAGAAAGGAGGATTTTCTTGGGCCTGAACTCAGAAAGAAAGATGTGATATGTAATATAAATAGACACCTGCTATTGAGAAACATAAACATTTGTCTATGTCAGGCAACAGAGACATAGAAAACAACAGCAGGTTTGAGATAAAAGCAGACATTTAAACTCAGGCTTAGGGAAAAAAATGCAACAAAGATTATTTTTAGGAGAAAGAGATGAAGAGGTTTTAAAGGAATGACTCTCTGAATCTGATACCAATATTGTACAAGTGTCGTTTTTTTCTTAGTCAGTTTAGAACATCTATAACTCACTGTGTAGCAGAAGCGCAAGAACTCGATATGCTATGTGTGCAATGCACAGGGGGCTACTGATGTAGGGTGCCAGGTTCAGAGATATGCTTTTGTTAGGGCTGTTTTACACAAACTGTGTCTGCAGGTTATAATGGGTGCATGAGCCGCACTGTGCTGTGTCTTTTCAGCCGCAGTGAGAGGAGAGATTAGGTGCTCAGCTAATTTTCCCAGGCAGTACAAGCTGAACTCAGCAGAAAACATGTTGAAAATGAACAGAGTATTTATCAACACAATATATTACAATAAAGGCTTTAATGATTCAACATAAAATACTGTACTGAACATCACACCCATTGACCGAATGCAAGTCAAACATGCAGTAAAAGACACGCAACACTTTCCTCATGTAAATTAGATTTCACGATGGTTACGTTTATAAAAGTTCTCAATTATCTGCTCTCGATAAAGATCTTATAATTTATGTCCATTATCAAAGGAAAAAATAAATGTAGTAATCCAGATGTCACTTTATTTTCTGTATAGTATTGCAACTGTCACAGTACAGATGCGATAAAAACTCAAATTGTGTCTCCCGTTAAAGTACTGCAGCAGCGCGGCTCACACCTTGCACACACATAATGTAAAACAGGCGATCCTCTTTAGATACTTTGTTGGTTTTATGTTATTTTTGGTAACACTTTCTCACATACGACGAAACCGGTGTGATTACACTTGGCTGGGCTCAGATCAAACCTGTGTGATCTGCATTCATGCTGCTGTTTACTATCAAAGATGCACTGAAGCAGTTGTCATAATGAACCAAATAGTCTTTTCAACATCATAATATTTGACTATTTTGGTGCAGCGATGTGGAAATGTTTTCTGATGTCAAACAAAGAATATACAAATTCCACTTGAGCCTTCTCCAGGCCCGGATTGATTTCTGAATTTGGCATTCGCTAATAAACCAATAATAAATAACAAAAAAACGAGTCTGGACTAATCTGGGCCACCCCTAAAATGGGTCATACCATTGCGTGAATGGTTCAAGTAAATGTGTGGAAAACCTCTGTCATTTAAGGACGTGCATTCATTCAGTACATGGACAGCGCAGCTAAAGTAAGTATCTAAACGCTTGTGCACGTTAATTTAAATGACAAAGTTTATCCTTTTTAACCAAATGCTGTTGATCTGAATGTATTAAGCATGCTGTCTGCTGAAATATCTAAAAATAACCACAAAATTGACTGAAATGTGAGAGCCCGTTTTACCTGTCAATGTGGAAGTTGCATTTGAAACTATAGCAACAATAGGTTGCGGGGGGTTTTCTCTCAGAATCATCATTGCTGGTAGAAAGAGAATAAACAAAACTGTAGTGCTTTATTTTAAATGAAAATCAGATAAATGTTCTCATGTCATATAGAATAAAATTAAGAATAATTAATAAATAAAATCAATTCATGTTTCTTTTCTTAAATATTCTAATGGTAGTGTTGTAAAGAAAAATCTTATTCACAAAGGCACTTACAACAAATGAATAAATCCTTTCTTTTGTTCTGAGATTTCAGTCACCATTGAAGACAAGATGAATCAGAGAAAGAGAACCAAGAGGACAGGTGTTTACGATTCCGTGAACAAATGTTAGTAGAGAAAGTGCATTATAATATTTTCATCTATCCATGTTTAATTTATTTTCATTCAATGTAATGGTAACACGTTGTGTATCCATTAACATTACACAATTAATTAACATGAAAACGAACAATACATTTACAGCATTTGTAATCTTGGTTTATGTTCATCTCTACACATACTAATACAGCTTAATACCAAAAAAATTTGGTAATGTAACATTAATAAAACTAACATGAACTAAAAATGAACAATATGTATAAATAACATTAACTAAGATGAACAAACGCATAAACAATATTCAACCTTTTATATTTAAACCTAATTTGGAATGTTACGTTCGTGCATTTACGTATACAACCTACGTGTAGAGTATTTCTTCAGCAGCACACGAAGATTTTTAGAAGAATATCTCTGCTCAGAGAATAGCTCCGTAGGTCCATAAATTGCAAGTGGATGGTGATCAACACTTTAAAGCTCCAAAAATCACAGACAATCATTGTAAACGTAATCCATATGACTCCAGTTGTTAAATGAATGTCTTCTAAAGCAAAGCAATCGCTTCGAGTGAGAAAGAGATCGCACATTTAAGTCCTTAAAGTCCTAGGTCGCTCTGCGCGTCCACGAGGGGACTCGGTTCACCCTACCTCTAACGTGACGAAAGTGCGCTGGCATGTTAAAATGAAAGCAAAACCAATGAAGCTTGTTAACAGCGTTCTCTTGTAAACAAATCGAGCTGCAATTTTGGTTGTATCGTGCCATTTCTCACGTGAACATGCCAATGAGATTACTTCACGCGAGAGGCAGCGTCAACCCATTCCCCTCATGGACGCGCACTGGAGAGCGGCCAGAAGTAAACAATCATAATGTAAAGGACTTAGATATTGATCTGTTTCTCACATAAAGCCATCATTTCATTTTAGAAGACATTAACCACTGGAGTCGAAAGGATTACTTTTACAATGATTGTCTGTGCTTTTTTGGAGCTTTAAATTGTTGATCACCATCCACATCATCTTTTTGGTAAATTAATTCAAAAGATTGAGTCATTGGAATGAATCAAAATCCCCAGCAATACTGTAACATGCAGACTCAGTTTGTGTAAAACAGACCTAGCAAAAGTGTAGCTCCTGCCGTCCTCCATCTGTGTTGTTGTTGTTGCTTTTGTATTGTACTTGTATGTCCTAACAATGTCAGAAGAAAAACAGTTGACAATAAATTATTCGTCACAGGGGTTTTTCGTTATAGGTGCAAATACAAGAGGGAAAAGTCTCCTCAGGAAAGTAGTTCCTCAAAAAGTTCTCCTTCCAGAAAGTCCCACTTGGGGAGTACATGAACTCTATCAGAATTGGACTAATGTTGCTATTATGTACACCCCCATAATAGTGCACCTCTGTTATTCATGCATATCAGTCTTAGCCTCACATGGCATGCAACTATTTCTCTCCATTTGTCTAACCTCAACCATTTATGCCTGTACACCTCTGGCATGCATAATTTTGCCATGACACAGGAAAAGCTGCCTGACTCTTGACCTTTTCAGGTGTCAAACTGTGTGACTTGTGTAAACAGGAAGTTACAGTGTACAGCTGTGTCAGAACATGCACCTACTCTTTTCATGTTTCAAACCCATATTACTTTTTTGTCTCCTGTTGAACACAAAATAATTTCAGTCACCATTCATTTTCATTGCATCTTTTTCCATACAGTAATGAAAGTAAACGGTGACTGAAGCTAACATTCTGCCTAGCTAAATATGGGATTGTAACAACATTTTTGGGTAAATTATGCCTTTAAAGACATGTACATTGGAGTGTGTGTGTAAGTAAGGGATGAGTTTCAGAGTGAACTGTGTGAGTGATGTTTTCACTTGCTGATTTCTTTGGGACAACAAGAAGTAAAGAGCGAGATTTCCCCCTAATGAGCAGTCACTGCAAACAATTGCTGCCATTATTGCTAACCCACATTCACACAAAGTACAACATGGGTTTTTTTTTCTGTGACTTTCATGAATGTGATAGTGACTTTTGGTCATGTACATTTCTGGTTTAATATTGGTGCATGCTGAGAGACAGAAGCTTGATAGAGAAAGGGGGAGGGAGTGAGAGAAAACATAAAAGTTTCCTGTTTTGCTCGTTCATTGTGCCGGAGTTTTACAGTAACTTCAGTGCAGCAGAAATTCATAGGACATCTGAATCACTCTCACTTTCCATTTCAGTTTTAATGTGCTTTGGTTGCATGACAAAACTATGGAAGTTTCATTCCATAAAAAAAAAGTAATTCTGACTTTATACCTTACAATTGTGACTTTCTTGCTTTTATTTCTCTTTTAGCAACAATAACGTAACTATTGGGAGTGTGGCAGGGCAGCCAGACTTTGGCCCACACAGTGTTAATCTCATCAAACTGCTGACAGAAATGTTCATTTGGCGAAGGTTTTTTTTTTTATTTCATCACCAATAACAAATAAGACATGAAAAAGAGGCATTATGGCGATTATTAACTATTTTCATTCAAACACAGTTTTGCCAAAAATCTATACTGCAAAATATTAAAAGTGCTCAGATGAAGAACCATTTAGAAAAAAACTGTTTTTAGAAGTAAAAATATCTAAAACGAATTGAAGAAAATAATCCATTTACGTTGGGGATTTCCCCGCTTGAACTGCATGCACAGAAACACTGGCAAAATTAACCATTTAGGACTTATGACAAAAGGCTCTGATTGGCTGCCGCTGTAACGATCCACACCGTCTTTGGTTTGTGTACCTTTTTTATTTAAGGTTTTGGCACTTTTTATGTTCCACATTGTTCTTTGTTTATGCACTCTTTGAGTTTTGGCACCTTTTATGTTCCGCATTGCCTTTTGTTTTATGAACTCTTATTTTGAAGTCTTGTCAAGTCCTGTTTTCCCTCCTTGTCCATGTGTCTGGTTTTCATTGGTTTATTGTTTGATTTATCTTGTTATCAGTTCTAGTCTTGTCATTGGTTTTAGTTAATTACCTTTTACCTTGTTATGAGTTCTGTTTGTCCATTGGTCTATGTTTCCCCTTGTTTTGTATTTAAGCCCTCATGTTCACCTTGTCCTTTGTTGGTTGTTGTTCTATGTTTGATGCTCAGTTCCCGAATCCTGCCTTGGTCCTTGTTCCTGCCTATGCCCTCCTTGCAAGACCCCCGTGTTGTTTTCTTGTGTTCATTTCTTTATTTTCCCCTCGTGGAGGTTTCATTTGTTCCTGCGTTTGTACTTCCCTTTACTTTTGCAATTCTAATAAAGCTGCATTTGGATCCTTACTCCCTCGTCTGCCCTCTTCATAACAGAACGACCAACCAAGATGGATCCAGCAGCCCTTACCGCCCAACAGGCGAATTTCCTTCTGCTCGGCCTCAAACAGGAGGACCGCCCGATTGAGGTCCATGTCTCTGAGTTTCTGGAGCTGGCAAACTCTTCGGATTTCCCAGACTTCAGCTTAGTGGTTTTCTTCAGGGCAAATCTTGACCCTTCGTTAAAGGAGCGGCTACCACCAGCGACCCCTGGCTGGACGCTCATCGACTTCCTCGATGAGACCCTGAAGATCAGTGGATCTCCTTTCACTGTGGGTGTTGCGGAGGAGGACGCTACCTTTCCTCCCACAATGGTCACCCCCCAGCCTTCCTTAACTCGTTCCTCCACGCCTGCCACGACCAACGCACCCCCAGTCTCGTCTGTCCCGGGGCCAGCGTTGACAACCCCGTCCACCAGGAGAAGGAGGAGAAGAGGAAAGGCTTCTGCTCTCCAGTCCACGCCTGCCACGGCCAACGAGCCAACGCCCACGCCTGCCACGGCCAACGAGCCAACGCCCACGCCTGCCACGGCCAACGAGCCAACGCCCACGCCTGCCACGGCCAACGAGCCAACGCCCACGCCTGCCACGGCCAACGAGCCAACGCCCACGCCTGCCACGGCCAACGAGCCAACGCCCACGCCTGCCACGGCCAATGCGTTGCCAGCCTCTTCCGCCAGGAGGAGGAGAAGAGGAGGGGCTTCCGCTCACCAGTCTCCGCCCTCCACGGCCCCGTCCCAAGAGCCAGCGCCTGTAGCCTCGACCGTCCAAGAGCCAGAGCCAGCGCCTGTAGCCTCGACCGTCCAAGAGCCAGAGCCAGCGCCTGTAGCCTCGACCGTCCAAGAGCCAGAGCCAGCGCCTGTAGCCTCGACCGTCCAAGAGCCAGAGCCAGCGCCTGTAGCCTCGACCGTCCAAGAGCCAGAGCCAGCGCCAGCGCCTGTAGCCTCGACCGTCCAAGAGCCAGAGCCAGCGCCAGCGCCTGTAGCCTCGACCGTCCAAGAACCAGAGCCAGTGCCTGTAGCCTCGACCGTCCAAGAGCCAGAGCCAGTGCCTGTAGCCTCGACCGTCCAAGAGCCAGAGCCAGCATCTGTAGCCTCGACCGTCCAAGAGCCAGAGCCAGCGCCTGTAGCCTCGACAGTCCAAGAACCAGCCCCCCTTGAGCCTCCCAGCGCTCCGCCTCCCGAGCCTCCCAGCGCTCCGCCTCCCGAGCCTCCCAGCGCTCCGCCTCCCGAGCCACCCAGCGCTCCGCCTCTCGAGCCACCCAGCGCTCCGCCTCTGAAGATGGCCTCGGCTCTGCCTGCACCTGCTCCGCCACCAGACCCTTCCTCGGCTCAGCCTCCAAACCGTTCCTCAGTTCTGCCTTCCACGGCTCTGCCTGCTCCGCCTCCCACGGCTCTGCCTGCGCCTGCTCCACCCCCTGACCCTTCCACGGATCCGCCTTCTGCGGCTCTGCCCCAGAGGGCCTTCATGGTTCCGCCTTCCACGGCTTTGCCTGTTCCGCCTTCTTCGGCTCTGCCTCTGAGGGCGTTCATGGTTCCACCCTCCACGGTTCTGCCTGTGCCAGCTCAGCCTACTAAACCCCCAGAACCTTCCAAGCCTCCTTGGTCACCGCCTACCATGGCACCGTCCCTGGGGTCCTCCTCGACTCCTCCCAGGCCTTCTGACCCTGTCCTGTGGCCTCCTCCCAGGCCTCCTGACCCTGTCTCGTGGCCTCCTCCCAGGCCTCCTGACCCTGTCTCGTGGCCTCCTCCCAGGCCTCCTGACCCTGCCCTAGCCCCGTGGCCATCCCCTAGACCCCCTGACCCGATCCCTGCCCTACGGCCACCTCCCCGGCCTCCAGACCCAGTCCCTGCCATAGGGCTGCCTCCCTGGCCACCTGACCCGATCCCTGCCCTACGGCCACCTCCCCGGCCTCCTGACCCAGTCCCTGCCCTATGGATGCCCCCTGACCTAGTCTCGACCCCGCAGCTGCCTCCCAGTCTTCCCGACCCGGTCCCCTCCTTCAAGTTGTCCCCTGTGCACCTACCTGGCCTCCTTGATTCCTGGCCACCCACCTGTTCTGTCACGGTCCCCCTGTCCTAGTCTTGTCCCTCTGTACCCCTCGTGTTCCCTTGATCTGCCTGTTCGTCCTCGTTTTTCGTTGTCGTTTTGCCCCTCCTTTGGTTAGGAGCGTCTGGGATCCGCTCCTTAAAGGGGGGGCTCTGTAACGATCCACACCGTCTTTGGTTTGTGTACCTTTTTTTTATTTAAGTTTTTGGCACTTTTTATGTTCCACATTGTTCTTTGTTTATGCACTCTTTGAGTTTTGGCACCTTTTTATGTTCCGCATTGCCTTTTGTTTTATGAACTCTTATTTTGAACCCTCATGTTCACCTTGTCCTTTGTTGGTCGTTGTTCTATGTTTGATGCTCAGTTCCCGAATCCTGCCTTGGTCCTTGTTCCTGCCTATGCCCTCCTTGCAAGACCCCCGCCGTGTTGTTTTCTTGTGTTCATTTCTTTATTTTCCCCTCGTGGAGGTTTCATTTGTTCCTGCGTTTGTACTTCCCTTTACTTTTGCAATTCTAATAAAGCTGCATTTGGATCCTTACTCCCTCGTCTGCCCTCTTCATAACAGCCGCCTTGCATTTTTTGCTCCTCATTTGCATAGCAAAAATAATATTTCTTTTGACGCTTTCAGCCGCACTCCATGCTTTTTCTGTACTGCTGTCAATACAAAAATCCCCTTCCCAACTGTGTCACTTTGCTCCCACATTAATGAATATTTAAAAATGTACTTCTCCTGTCTGAAATTCAATATTTTCTTTTAAGTAGTAACCAGGTTTTTTCCAGAAAAAAAAAGACTTACAATTAAATTAGCATTTAGGTGATGTATTGAGCATGTTATACAGCAATTGATTTACGTTTATTTTGACATTTGTTTTATCTAGAAGACAAACTCAGTACAATAAATGTTTGGGCAAAATGGACCCTTTTCACAGTTCTGCATTCGCGAAGTGGAAGTCATCATAGTTGGGCAAACTATAGCAGGGACTGTGTTTCCATGAATGTCCAAAAGATGCTGAATTTTGTATGAGCTTTGTGGGTTCAGACAATTAAACGCAAAGCAAATAACTTTGTTATTAAACGATGAAGCACTTTCGTCTGTGGACAGTATTTTCAAGATAAGGACTTAAAGCAGTCGTTCACAGGTGGAATTGTGAAACACTTTGAAGTCTGAGGTGTAAAGGGTCCATTCTTCTCTTACGAAAATTAAGATGTGTTTTAAAAAAGTGTGGATAAGTTCGCGCTAAGTCCTCATGGTGGCATAGTGACTCGCCTCAATCCGGGTGGCGGAGGACGAATCTCATATACCTCCATGTCTGAGACCTTCACGCATCTTATCAAGTGGCTTGTTGAGCGCGTTACCGCGGAGACATAGCACATGTGGAGGCTTCACGCTATTCTCTGCTGCATCCACGCACAACTCTCCACAGCACCGAGAGCGAACCACAGTATAGCGACCATGAGGAGGTTACCCCATGTGACTCTACCCTTCCAAGCAACCGGGCCAATTTGGTTGCTTATGAGACCTGGCTGGAGTCACTCAGCACGCCCAGGGATTCGAATTCATGAACTCCAGGGGTGGTAGTCAGCATCTGCTTTCTTTGTAGTCTTCTTAGAGGAAGGACGTTTTGCTGGAGATAATAGTATCAGTGTAGCCAGACAAAATTTGTCATCATGGCTCACACTAGATGATCCAGGAGAGTTGGCGAGCACAGCACACTTGTTACTGCCCAAGCAAGCTTCAGAGGCAACCTTGAATTCCATAACTTTCAAAAAACATGTTTCTTTTTGGCCATTTACTTTACAAAAAAAAAATCGAAATTAGTGAGAGAAAAGATAGTAGAGAGAAAAACAACAAAAATTCAACAGCACCAGAAGTCTCACCTTCTGATGATCTTAATATCATTTAATTTGAAAAGCAATCAATTAATCCATTCATTTAAATGTATTTAATGGCTTCTTTAATTAAAATAGTTGAATATTGATGTAAATATTAACAAATTAAACTAAAACAATGATGTCTTCAAGTGTTTCTCCTAAACTTTGCTTTAAGTTTTTAAAGTAATTATACAAGAGCCAGTAATAGGCCTAAAGCAGATTAATCAAATAAAGAACAGTGTAAATAGTGCATTAATTTGTGCAGTAACAGTAGCAATTAAATATTAAAGTAATCTAATGAAAAATAGAACTACTTAATATACTGACATAATCTTTAGGCTACTTTGTTATTATTAGATTTACAGTAATACAGAACTAATACATTCACAGTTTGACTGATAAGCAGAACTGTCATTGAAATGTATTAATGCTACTAAAGTTATCCAGTCAAAGACAGTGAGTGATTTTCTCTTTTTCTTGTCAATAGCCTATTGATGCTTGATTAATATTAACATACTTTTTTTTAACTCTAGGCAGTGAAGCTGAGTGAGATCAAAGTCATAGATAGCTAAGATCGTTCCCCTGGTGTTAGAGTATGGTTCATATTTGTTTTTTGCAGTCACAATGACAACAGATTAATTTAATTCTCCATACTAAGATTGGTTATGTATTTGGCTTCAATCATTTAATGCTTAACTAATCAATAGATCAAAACTGGCTTGTACACTAATGATTGGTGTAATATTGCATTATGGTTTACTGGATTTCGGAGGTTAAGGGAACATTGGGGAACCATCATGCACAAAATTAAAACTAAATTTCTGTTCTTCAAATATTCTCAAAACCCCAAAATAATGTTTTTAGAACGTTGTTAAAAAAAGTTGTATTACTTCATAACGGGAACCTGTTTTCACTGGCCAATAAAATTATTTTGGTGCTGTTTATTTAAAAAAAAAGAGATATCTGTGCTGTTGCGGCATGGAGATTTTTAGCTCCTACTCTGAAGTACGTACTTTGGGGGCGTATAGGGACTGTTGGAGACTGTGGGAGGTGCTGGACCCTGTGATTGGTCAAAAACCAAATGATGCACAAAGAATTGAGAAAGGAGAGGAGTCCACAGCTGTCATTATAAACAACTAGCAGCTAGCATGCTACTCAGAGGATTTTACAATTCCCTTAACAGAAATAAAATAAAAACAAAAAAGTATATGTAAGGGGGACGAGAACCGGCTTGACAATAAAAATAATATTTTAATGAAAAATATAAAACAAAGGACACAAACACACGATGGCCATGTCCTTAAATGATCTCTCACTCCTGCACCATCCTCTGCAGTTGGGCTTTATCCCTCTCGGAGGCTTGATTAGCCTAATTCGGGACCGGGTGTGTAGGATCACGACCCGGCCACATTCCTCCCTCGTTCTCTCAGGCTGGGGAGCCCCCGGGATGGTGTACATCCACCCCCCACTCTTTCCCTGGGGGTGTGCGTGCCCTAAGCCCCGTCCCGGGGGGGGGGTACTTCTCCTGTAACAGTGTAGTACCCCCCCAAAAAAACACTGTAAAATTTAAAAGAGAGGGAAAGGGCCAACGCAGAGTGGCAGTGAGAGAGAGGAGAGAGAGATGAAAAAAATAAAAAAAATGTACTCGCCAGTTCTCCGATATGGCGTAGCTTGTTCCTCGGCCACTCCTCCACCCTCTAACGGATGACAGCCGTGCCTCTCCGGGCAGATCGGAGTCAGTCCTCTAGCCCCTGGCGGACAGAATGCCCCGCCACATTCTCAGGGAGCCGAAGGGGTCTCCCCCGCCCCTGGCAGTGGTTCTCCCGCTCCAGGCGGTCGGTCTCCGAGCCCCTTCTCCCCTTGCGGTCGGCGGCCGTTCCTCCGCTTCCAGGTGGCTGGGCTTCTCGTCCCCCGGCAGATGGCCGCGGCTGCTCCATTGGGGTGGACGGTAGTGCGAGAACTCTATTATGGCGTATCCCTCCTCCTTCCCAGATTTCGGCACCAGTGTAACAGATTTCAATGGAAACGAGGAGGCGACAACCGGCTTGACAATATAAATAATATTTTAATGAAAAACTTAAACAAAGGACACAAACATGTCCGTAAATGATCTCTCTCTCTCCTTTATCCCTCTCGGAGGCTTGATTAGCCTAATATGGGACCAGGTGTGTAGGATCACGACCCGGCCCCGCCCTCCACCCTGCCACAAAAGCCTAATGATTTAAGTCATCTCTTAGAATATCTGAAGGCAAACATGGCCAGTTTGAACAAGATGACAACTCTGTCAATAATTTGTACATGGAAGTCCAGATTTTAACCTCTTTTACCATTCTAATTTATACTTCCCTATATGAAAGTTTACTATTGTTCTTCCATGTTTTAAACAGTGTACAACATTTGTAATAATAAGGCCACAAGTACAGGTCAAACTATGGGTTGCTTCACATTACTCTGATTAAGCAAATGTAGATAGTCTTTCTAAAAAATAAACTGAATTTGTTATGAAAAACTAATAGCATAAACACATTTAGAAACCTTTAACTACAACTTTCACAGTTAATCATTCCATTAGGTACAAAAGGAGATGTTAGGTAGATTAAACTCAATCACCATTCATCTTCATTGCAACATAAATAGTAAAATGCATTAAACATTTTTCCAGTAATGGAAGAAAGAAAGACCTATGGGCTTGGATCAAGACAAAGGTGAGTAAATAATGACAGAATAATTAAGATTAAAAAAAGTGTTATAGATTCGTCCTAATCAATTTAATATTCATCTTTACCAGTTACCAGTTAGTGTTACTTCAGTAAGCCATTTTAGTTTGGATGATGAATTGTATTTTAACAACCTTGTAATCGATGTTGATGCATGCCATAGTGTTGTCTCTTTACCTCTTCAGTTTGAGAGGTTCGACTTCCTCAATATAGCATGGTAAAGTAGAAGATTCTCAGTAGAAATGGGTCACATAACTTTTGTGGTCTCCGCCGGCTGCCACAATACCTAGGAAAGCAAGATACTGTCTGAAGGCAGACCCTACAAGGTTAGCATAGAATAGCATAACACAGCGGCCCCATAGACATTCTATGGGCAGTACACTGGCGAGGAGACAAGAGACCGTTCTTTTTAAATGGATTTCTATAGAGGAGATGCTTCAGTGTGCTGAATAAACTGCTTTTGTGAGAAAACAGTAAATCACTTAATTAATTGACTGCCTGTCTGCAAATCTACAGCATGTTTGCACAAAAAAAAAAAAAATCCTTTAGAATTGTAGTATGAGTGGAGTTTACTATGATAAAATTGCTGTTTTATTAGAGAAGTCACAGATGATTTTGCAACAGGTAGGTGTCAGTTTATGCTCTCCCCCTTCATTTGTATGGTATACACAAACTGTGACTTAGTGTCGTAACATGCTAGTTGACTAGTTTATATACACCTCAGCCAAATGCGATTAAACTCAGTATTTCACAATTCCTGAAATGTAATCATAGAAAACAGTCCCTGTCTTTTAGGGTCACAACTTTTTTTTTAAGAATGTGAAATGTTAGAATAATATTAGAGATAATGTTTTATTTCAGCTTTTATTTCTTTCATCACATTCCCAGTGGGTCAGAAGTTTACATAGTATTTGGTAGCATTGCCTTTAAATTGTTGAACTTGGGTCAAACATTTTTGGTAGCCTTCCACAAGCTTCTCACAATAAGTTGCTGGAATTTTGGCCCATTCCTCCAGACAGAACTGGTGTAATTGAGTCAGGTTTGCAGACCTCCTTTTTCAGTTCTGCCCACAAATTTTCTATGGTATTGAGGTCAGGGCATTGTCATGGTCACTCTAATACCTTGACTTGGTTGTCCTTAAGTCATTTTGCCAAAACTTTGGAGGTATGCTTGGGGTCACTGTCCATTTGGAAGACCAATTTGCGACCGAGCTGTAACTTCCTGGCTGATGTCTTGAGATGTTGCTTCAATATATCCACATAATTTTTCTTCCTCATGATGCCATCTATTTTGTGACATGCATCAGTCCCTCCTGCAGCAAAGCCCCCCACAACATGAGGCTGCCACCCCCATGATTCACGGTTGGGATGGTTTTCTTCGGCTTGCAAGCCTTGATCTTTTCCCTCCAAACATAACAATGATCATTATGGCCAAACAGTTCAATATTTGTTTCATTAGACCAGAGGAAATTTCTCCAAAATGTAAGATCTTTGTCCCCATGTGCACTTGCAAAATGTAGTCTGGCTTTTTTTGGGCAGTTTTGGAGCAGTGGCTTCTACCTTGCTGAGCAGCCTTTCACATTATGTTGATCTGTTGTACCAACACAAAGAGGCACCAAAACACTTCCCCAGACTTTCAGTTTCATCATACCACGTTGGTGGAATGACCTTCCCAACTCCATCCGTGAAGCTGACTCACTCACTGTCTTAAAAAAAAAAACTTAAAACACATCATTTCCATGAGCACTTAACCAGTCACAAAAAAATAAAAAAATAATAAAAATAAATCTTGTTGCACTTTAATCTGTTTTGAATACTATTCTGATGCTAGTGAAACTTTGTAGTATGGCACTTTTCGTGCCATTGTCTCCTTAAGATGATTCGCTTATGTGTTCCTCTTTTGTAAGTCGCTTTGTATAAACGAGTCTGCCAAATTAATACATGTAAATATAGGACTCATTTTACATTGGCTATAGATATTTGTCAACCTGTTTCCTCCAGAAACTTTACAATGTCCTTTCCTGTTGTTCTGGGATTGATTTGCACTTTTTGCACCAAACTCATCTCTAGGAGACAGAATGCTTCTCCTTCCTGAGCGGTATGATGGCTGCGTAGTCCCATGGCATTTATAGTTGCGTTCTATTGTTTGTACAAATTAACGTGGTACCTTTAGAAATTTGGAAATTGCTCCCAAGGATGAACCAGACTTGTGGTGATCCACTATATTTTTTTAGGTCTTCGCTGACATTTTTTGATTTTCCAAGATGTCAAGCAAAGAGGCACTGAGTTTGAAAGTAGGCCTTAAAATACATCCAAAGGTACACCTCCAAATCAGTACACCTCCAATCAGAGGTATAACTTTTTTAACTTTTTTTTTACGCAAAAGCACACTTCATTCACCCCAAAAAGATGCGCAACTAAGTTATGAGTGGCATATTTACACTTAGAAAGTGCTGAACACGAGATGCATACAATTACATTTGATCATAGCTAGTAAGTGTGACAAAGTTGAGCTGGTTGACCAGTATGGTTTTTCTGGTTATACTGGTTAACCAAATACAGAAAGTCTTGCTGTTTGGCCAGTCAAAAAGCCTTGTTGGACACCAGCACTCTAAAAACACCAGAACACCAGCATCTAGGTTGTGGATCAGCATTCAAAACACATCATATCAGGGATTTAGGGAAATTATCCCTATTATCCCCCCCAGCACAAGTGAAGCAAAGGGTCAAATTGTATTGTCATGGTGCTAACCCTAACATAATGTGCTGGAAGACGTGTGTATGTGTGTGTGTGTGTGTGTGTGTGAGAGAGAGAGTGAGACTGCGAGATACTGTCTCTGTTGGTTGTTCTATCTCAGGCAGATGCTTCCTGTTAACTTTTGATCTGCTGAAAATGGAACAGTTTGACGGCTTAACAAATGCCGGAAATGAGTGTTTGTGTGTTTCACAGAGAGTGAACAAGTGAAGAGAGAGACTTCCTTTCATTAGTTAGAATTTTGAAACTTGTTTATTCACACAACGTGGGGAATTTACTATAGTTGCACTACTTTTACCATTGTATTTCAGTGCAAAAACCTGCATCTTATTAACTAACCACACACAATCTAGTTTAAGCAGGGGAAATCTTGAGTATTTAAATTTAAATGAATGATCTTTTTCATCGAATATTGAATAACATGCTATCAATAGCGCCACAGGGAAAGTTAAACATGTTTAAAATTACGCAAAAATGTCTGATGGAGTAATTTTAGAGATGGGGATGGTGCTTGTCTGTAATTCAGCAAAATGAGGCCGATTTCAGGGCTCATGAACATTCTGAAGCATGTCAATGTCCTGTGTCTTTTGCACTTCATTAACAAAACTCCATGTTATTTGCCTGGTGCAATTAACATCACATTATTATTGAAAGCTGAATTTTATTAAAAGAGATATTTGTACATTTTCTATTGATCATGGTAGAAGTAACTTATCAACTAAGGGTGATGTTGTATAGTCCAGATCGCAGTCGTCTACTGCATCCTCTTTTACATACAGTAGCGCTCTGAAGTGGTGCAAATTCTGTTCAGCAAAGATTTGGTGAGTGTTTGTGCATTGCATGATCTGCAAAATTACTTTAGAAAATCAGGCACTGAAACAGTGCAGACAGCACGCACAAATAAACTGCGCTTTCAGTGATGCCTGCATGAACCTATGTAATTCTCCCCAAATTTAAGATAAAATGTATAGGAATCAGCATATGGGCTGCAGAATTCACTTCCACTTCCACCCAGGTTCTTTTGACATCTGAGGTCAGTTCATTTGGTTAATGTGAATGCTGTTTTCCGAATTTGGGTGTGCACTCATGAACTGCATCCGAATCCACTTAAAAAAATGGTCAGGGGTATTGTTCATGTGAACTCAGATACAGTTCACTGCTGATGTAAAGGCAAGCATCCTAAATGGCAGAAGTGAACTGCTGTTGATGGTGTATAGCTAATTAGAGAAACAAGAACACAGAAACCATATTACAAAATAAGAGTCAAACATAAACTAGTGGCCCCTAATTTCGAATAAATTTCACAAAATATATAATGACAGGACCGAGACACAAAGGGCAGGAGACCATGGGGGTTCTGGCACTGGACTAGGGGACCATAGGTGAGCCGGTGGATGGGCTTGAGACCATGGGTGATTTAGAGAACCAGGATATATCAATAGATCAGGAGACTCCAGGGGACCTGTAGGCACCAGTGGGTGAACAGGAGGCCATAGGGATCCAGCGGAAAGCCTGGAGACCAAGGAGGAGCTGGCAGATGGCCAGGAGATTAGGGCAGATCAGGCGTGCTTCTGGGAGACCACTGGGGATCCGGTGGGCAGCCAGTAGACCACATGGGATCCGGTGGGTGACCATGGAACCCACGTTATGGCACCAATGGTCCGGAAGACTCTGGTGACAGCGAGTCAGCAAGGGGTGGTCAAGGTGGCCGGGGACTCATAGGGATAGGATAAGGCACTAGGAGACTCAGAAGGCAAGGCACTAGGGGACTCTTAAGGTGAGGGCAAGGCATTAGGAGGGCAATAGAACCAGGAACCTCTTGGACCACCATAACTGGAACCACTGAACCAGGAACATCTGGGACCACCAAAGCTGGGACCACTGGCACTACCAAAGCTGGAACCACCGGGACTGTGACCAAGACTACTGAAGCTGGGACCATTGGGACCAACTAGGCTTCGATCACAAGGACCACCAAAGCTGGGACCACTACGACCACTAAGGCTGGGAGCAGATGGGCCTCTGCCACAGGGCCCTCTGAGACCATCATAGCAGGGAACAGTGGGCCTCTGCCACAAGGAGTGGAGGGGCCTCTGTCATAAGAGTCTCCGGAATGAGGAGGGACATCCGGTGCAGCGGCCATGGAGAGAAAGGAAGGTATCCCTGATATCACAAAAGGAATGGATGCTTTTCTTCAAACCAAAAGCAAGAACCACTAACACCATAAGGCCCTTTCCCACCTACAGTCCTGTAATTTTCCTTTAGTATTTTTCTAGATGACAACACCCGAGGAGACTTTTGCATTCGCATGTCCTGAAGTTACCACCATATTGACGTAATCTAGTTGGAATGCACGATTCAATATAAACAACAACAAAAATGAAATAAACAATACTGAAATCAACAACACTGACACACAGTTACCACACAGTAACAGGCAGGTAATCCTTCTCTCATAGAAACTAAACTAGATTTAATGACGGCTTAGTGTATAATAGACTTCAATTACACAATACTAACAGTAGACATGAAAACTCAAAGCATGTCTCCCGATGAAGTTACACACACACACACACACACACACACACACACACACACACACACACACACACACACACACACACACACATAAAAACGGGTGATCCTCTTTATATACTGTGGCAGGGCGGAGGAAGGGGCCCGGGTCGTGATCCTACACACCCGGTCCCGTATTAGGCTAATCAAGCCTCCGAGAGGGATAAAGGCCGACTGCAGAGGATGGTGCGGGAGAGAGAGATCATTTAGCGACATGTCCGTCATGTGTGTGTTTTGTCATTGGTTTAAGTTTCACATTAAACTATTATTTATATTGTCAAGCCGGTTCTTGCCTCCTCCTTGCCCGCCTAAATGCTTTACAGCTTGTAATGATTTAGGCTGAACTCATATTATTCTTGTTCAAAACAAATGCATGCGGTAACAGTCTCCATTTAGTTTGATCACTTTTTGTGGGATGGGGGATTTTGGCTAGTGAATTTGCTGAGTGGCTAATAACTTCGGAATACCACTAGCCACAGTGGCCGGTGAGCCAAAAATGTAACGTCAAGCCCTGGTCATACCCTATCTATAAATTTGAGGCCAGCATATTTACTTAAGTAAAGTATGGTGTTGTCAAAAGTACCGGTATTTCAGTAAAATGTCGATACTAAAATAAAAAAGATGTAACAATACCAGTGTTTCTGCAGTACCGGTAGTACAGAGCACCGACTCAATCCGGAACCAGCACGCAATATGATTGACACACGGCTGATTTCAAATGCTAATTTTGAGCATGTGCTCTGTTACTCCTTACACTGAAATTGACAATTAATCAAACTAAAATAATGACATGTCCTAGTGTGATTTATTAAACTGCTAAAGGCTGTAATCTTAGTGTGGAAGAGGTGTGTACTTTGAATGAATGTATAATTCAGACCGCTCATACACTGGAAACTTCACAGACGTTAGGTTTGTTCAACTTCATGCAATGCTGCACAAACCAATCCATGCTGGAATTGAAGCAGAGCATGTTGGTTCGAAATTTTGCCAGACTTAAACCTGCGCCACTGCTGCGCCACCGTGGCATATGCCATCAAAGTACCACAAGAGCAATTGGAGCGCAACCGGCTGGTGCAGTTGCTGCAGTTTCTCTAGAGGACCTAGAGGGCTACGTTTCATGGGCTACGTTCACAATTGCATAGTTCACACACTACTTTTACTAATTTTGCTATGTCAGTCCATGGCAGAAATAAGAGTAGTATAGTAGTATGCCATTACCATGGTGTTTATTTTGACACCTCCAGTTTTGTGAAAACTCTTATAACTCCATGTTTTTATAACAGCACATCATGTTTATATCATGCTATATGAAGTTTTTTCATAGTAATGTCATGTTTATTTATTTATTTTTAAATGATTAAAAATACTGACTACTGGGGCCTGGGTATCTCAGTGAGTATTATCGCTGACTACCAGACCTGGAGTCATGAGTTCAAATCCAGTGCGTGCTGAGTGACTCTAGCCAGGTCTCCTAAGCAAACAAATTGGCCCGGTTGCTAGGGAGGGTAGAGTCACATGGGGTAACCTTCTCATGATCGCGATTAGTGGTTCTCACTCTCAACGGGGTGCATAGTAAGTTGTGCGTGGATTGCGGAGAGTAGCACAAGCTTCCACACGCAGGACAAGCTACGTGATAA
Source organism: Moxostoma hubbsi (assembly GCA_032164185.1). NCBI lineage: Eukaryota > Metazoa > Chordata > Actinopteri > Cypriniformes > Catostomidae > Moxostoma > Moxostoma hubbsi. The sequence continues at coordinate 5,061,242 of JAVLUX010000003.1, read as the reverse complement.
GATGTGCAAATTGACAGACTCAGAAGCAGAGGCAACTGAGACTTGTCCTCCGACACCCGGATTGAGGTAAGTAGCCACGCCTGCATGAGGACCTAGTGTTATGCTATTCTATGCTAACTTGTAGGCTTTTTTAGGTATCGCGGCAGCCAACAGTGACCTCAAAACTTATGTGACCCATTTCTGCTGGGAGTGTTCTAATTTTGAATTGACGGTAATTGGGCATTCCAAATTGGGAGAAAAAAAAAACACTTACTCCTTTATTGGTATTGTACACACATGAGGTACTGTATTAAGCAGCACATACAATTTTCAAATTAACAATATTTTTTTTATGACTAGTTATTTTATTTAAAATTTGGTGAGTCTGAATTCCAAGTCTGCTGTAACGAAAGCAAACATCGCACAATCTTCCGGATGGAAGTGCAAAATGTCCAGCTTGATGGCTCTCTTTTCAGTCTCCTCCCCCCGACTGTGACAAGTGTCATGATAAATTGAGTCCGCCTGGTAAATTGAGTCCCAAAGGTGGTACCCGTTTGTAACGCCTGAGCAAAAACTGTTATCGTGTTATCATGTCATTGGAGTCTAGGCTAACTGAAAAACACAAAAAATGACACATATTTAACTTCACAATCTATAAGTTCAGTTATATATTATTATGTGTAACATATGATTATATCATATTTACATTGTTAAATCTGCATATAGCCTACCATAAAGTGAATTTGTATGACTTTTAATCAGGCACTGAATAGAGTACCCATGACTAGCTCTGTGTACAAATGGAATCGATGTGATTTTATATGGGGTCTCAATTTACCGAGCAATCTCAATTTATTATGATGCCGGCGAGACTCGCCAATCGGTGTGGCAAGGCGCAGTCAACTCAACTCAAACACACCTATTGAGAGTCATTCACAATATGTTGTATGAGATGACAGAGCAATAGCTCATTGTCATATTAGCATATTTATGCTGTGGTACCGAAATTGGTATCGAGAACTGTGAAAATTCACTGGCATCGAAATTGACTACTTGTACATTTTGGTACCGTGACAACACTAGTAAAGTATGTTGCTAACCTGTTACTAGATAAGGAATACAGCTGTTTTCTGTTTCGTCAGGCATGTGCACTCACATACTTGTGGTAGATGTAGTCCTTCTTGTTCGCAACATACATTTACATGTTTAAGATATGATCTGTGTGTAATTTATGCTGTGTAGAACAAAGCATCCAAGTATCTTCAGGTAATGTTTTCTACAGACCTTATTTTACTCATAAATTGAAAAAATGACAGCTACAGTTAGGCACTTACAAAAGAAGTAGAGCTGTCAATTAACTCATTAACGCAAGCGATTCATTTAAAATGTTTAACACATTTTAAAACACAGTTTAAGCATTTACCCATTTTCATATTAGAATAGAACATTTTATTCAGCTCTGTGTAAGTTGTAAACACTGGTCTGAATTGGGCAGACCCTCTAGTGACACACACCAGAAACACACAACAGCGATTCTGTATAAATGATCAAGTGATGGAAAAATTACCTCTCACAAAACAAACACAGATGGGATTTGTGACAAAAACGATTAGCCCTATAGGAGGGCTTTCTCCATCATTTGATCATTGACACAGAATCACTGTTGTGAGTGTTTAGTGTGTGTGCATCAGTTTAATGACCCCAGATGGACACATCACAAAGGTTCCGCCCTATTCCAAGCAGTGTTTAGAACTCACTGAATGAAATTTTATTTAGATTAAGAAAACACATGAAATGGTTTAAATTAATCTAATAAATATGCAACCTATGTGGGAACTAGTTTTTTAAATTATTCTACTTAGACATTGGGAAACGTTTAATGTTACACGCATCGGTGCTATTTTAGTGCATTTCTATCTTTACATTGTGGAAGGCTTTGTTTGGATATGTTAGTATAGCATTATCATTACATTTTGTTTTGTGCCCTAAGAAGAAAATAAATACACTTTAACAAGGGGGAAAAAAGTCAATCTAAATTGTCAAATTTCAGCACTTTCAAAATAAAAAAAAAATTATGGACTAACATCACTAAATAGAAGTGATTGCGGAAATTTCTTTGAGGGTTTAAAGGCGGAAATGTGAATTTCATAAATTCAAAAAGCACTTACATTAATTCTTCTGTTAAAACCTGTTTAGTATTTGAGATGTAAAGTAGTTTGAATTGTTGTTTTTACAGTCTTTTTACAGGATTACAGTTCATAGTGTTAAGTCATGATGCAAAGAAGTAAAATTTGAAATAACTTTACCCAGAAAAGGTTAATAAGCGTTTTTATCACACTTATGTCATGTTAACATGCATATAGCTTATGTCTTGTGGCTATACTTTTAAAAAAGTGTGTATTTTAATGTTCACAGATTAGCTATTTTCACTTCCAAGTGCCTCACTGGAACCCAGCTTTTTTTGCTTTTTTTTTAAATAAAAGGAGGCATGAGTCGAAATAGATTTTTGTGATAATTAACATTATACCACATACTATTGATTGAGCTTAACCTTTGTTGGATCCAGACTATTCATTACCAACTTCATTTATTAAGTAGTCCAGGGGGGAATTAGTGTTCGAATCGAGCCACCTAGTAATTCAAATCAGTGTACCTTTATCTTATTAAAGGATTTTATGAATATTGAAATTTGTTGAATAGCAAAACTAGAGTGTCTTACATTTTTCTCACTTTTCTTTCTCTTACTCTATCTCTTTCTCTCTCACTGTCTTTTTCATTATCTCCTGAGAGTCTGCTGTTGTAGCTTTGAAAGCAATGATGAAACATACAATAATGAGAGAGAGAGAGAGATATCTTGTGTGTGAGTCTAAGATCAATAGTAGGATTCATATAGTCATTAGTGTTGCACTATCATTGGTATCATTTTCTTTCTGTAATGAGTGCTGTGTGTCTGGTCAGATGTTTGTACAGAGTCATTAGGGACAGCACGAAAGGGAAACAGACACTGTCTTTACCAAACGAGAAGCTGCAGTATTTCATAGTTCAAGTCTCTCTATTACAATTTCAACCCCTGAACTGTCACACAGAAGGTACTGAAATATTCAAAACACCTTTGCAATAAAACACTGGACACACACACAAACATACACACACATGCATGTTGGTGTGGCTATCATTATGATGACTCTCCATAAACATAATGATTTTTATACTGTACAAACTATAGATTCTGTCACCAAACACTACCCCTAAACCTAGCCCTCACAAAAAAAAAATCTACATTTTTACATTTTCAAAAAAACATAGTTTAGTATGTTTTAGTTTAATTGATTTGAATTATGGGGACACTAGAAATTTCCTCATAAACCACATTTATAGCAATAATACCCTTGTAATTACCAGTTTGTAACCAAAAAAAAAATGTCATTGTAAACCACCCAAACCCACCCACAACATACAGGGCACATGATGAGTGTTTTACTTCCCCATGAAAACAGAAACTCTGATAATTTGCATTCTTTACTGTAGAAAATAAATAAATAACCCTAACAGTTCTCTAAGCAGTTTTTGTGCATGTTATTCAGTCTTATTCACTAACCACCCAACTTGTTTAAGCAGGCGCAATGAGCTCTGAAATTACATTGCATCTTGAGTACTTAAGGTAAGTCATTATTTTCGGCACTAACATGTATATTAGGCACATTATTCTGAAAAATTGCCTGGTGTAATTTACAACATGCAATAACTGCCAGATGAAAACAAGCGGTAAAATAAAAAAGTTTAAAATTGACCGGGTGTGACATTTCAGCCCGGCCCCGCCCCCCTCCACTCCACACTCCTCCCGTCGTTACCTTCTTACATCCCCCCCTATCCTTGGGGAGGGGCGTGCCTTGCGCCCATCTGCCGGCTGGTTATCCCTGCCTTCCTCGACCTGGGAGGAGACAGGAGGGGAAAACAACAACAACAAAAAAAATAGGCGAGGGAAAAGGCCAACACGGTGCGAAAGAGCGAAAGAGAGAGGGGAGAGAGAAAAAGCTCACTCACCGGTTCTCTGATGCACCATCGTGTGGTCCTCGCACACTCCTCCACACTCTCCGGCGGATGACAGCCGTTCCTCTCCGGGCGAACCGGAGCCAACCTCCGACCCCCAGTGGACAGAACGCCCCTCCGCTTTCCTGGCGACACGTGGGGACATTCCTCCGCCCCTGGCAGCGGCCCTACTGCTCCGGGCAGTCGGGGAGTTACTTCCCTCCTCCCCTCGCGGACGGCGGTCTTCCCTCGACCCCTCCGCGTCTCTGGGGACGGCAGGGCCTTCTCCGCCTCCGGCAGCGGCTCCTTCGTTCCAGGCGGTTGGGGAATCCAGTCCCCACTCGCCCCGCATCCGGGTGGTCAGGCTACTCCGTCACCCGGCAGAAGGCAGCGGCACTCCCCTGGGTGGACGGCAGTGTCGAGGACTCTGCGATGGGCATCCCTCCACCTTCCCGGGTTTCGGCACCAATGTAAAACAGTTCAAGCTCACGGGCAAGGAAGAGGCGAGAAACCGGCTTGACATATAAATTATAGTTTTAATGGAAAACTCAAAAGCACAAACACACACACAACGGACATGTCCGGGTTTGCTCTCTATCTCGAACCATCGTCACCAGCCGCCTTTATCCCTCATGCACCTCATCAGGCCGATTGGGGACCGGCGAGTGACATTCCAGCCCGGCCCCGCCCCCCTCCACTCCACAAGATGATTCAGGTTTTTGGATCATAGTAGTGGAGTGATCCTTTACAGTCCCGGCAGAGTGTGTCAGATCATGGTGATCCGCTGCATCCTCCACAATATCTTTGCTCAGGTCTGGATCGCAAGATCAGAATTGCACTGTCCAAGTTGTGTTCAGCACTGATTTTGTGTGTATGTTTGCTCAGTTGCCTGATCTAACAATGCCTTGAGTGAATCTTATGGTAAACCAGCGCAGACAATGTATGCAAATAACCAGAGCTTTTCATTCATAATGAATTCCAGGTTATTTTCAACAAATTGTTCTGCATTTGTGGCATGCTGTTGATCACCACACTCAATTAGTTGAACTGGTGTGCATATGTGCAGGGGATGCTTACAGGCATGCAGGCCGAAAGGTTTAAAAATAGAAATGTGAATCATGTATTTTTGTGGTACCTCATGTGCCTGTGTATCTTGATCCTTTGCTGGCTGATTGGATTTTGCGGCAACCAGTGTTGCCAGATCTTGAAAAAGAAATAAGTTACCTGGTCTTTAAAAACAAGCCCAAAATAAGTGACTTGCCTCACCAAAACAAGCAGAAATAAGCGACCCCAATTATATATGTTTTGCCTGGTTTGTTGGGGTTGCTTATGGAGGTTCTCACGGTCTTAATCATTAATCAACATAGATCAGCATTACGTAGCCCGTTTGGGCTAGATGCGGGCAGATTATATTTAGTTAAACCTTTTTTTGTACAGAGTGCATGCACACATTCTTCTGTAGTTAATATAGTCCTGAATCAACTTTATACTTCTTTAATAATGGATATTGGGTTAAAAAAAGGGGAGCACACACCAGGCCCAGCTCCAGATATGAGATGAAAGGTGGGCCAAGTGGTATTCCAGGTGGGCCGGTCAGAGGGTGGGTGGGGTGGTGGGGGATAATACTTTAGTCTCACATGTCTGTTCATATAATTTTAATATCATGCATTTAAGGCAATAGTTAGGGTTGTTTGTTTGTTATTGTTGTGTTTGTGTTTTCTTCATTTTTAATATTTTTTTGTACATATTTTGGAACTATTTAGTAACTTTATATATAGGCCTATATATAGATAAACATGTTTAACATGTTTATTTTTACATTCTCTCTTTTTGCATTTGTAATATTGTTTTGACCTCTTAACAGATCTTGTCTATTGTCCCCGTCGTGGGCGGCAGTGGTTCAGTGGTTCATGTAGGTTGTCTGCAAATCGGAAGGTTGGTGGTTCAATCCCCGGTTCCACCTGACCAAGTGTCGAGGTGTCCTTGAGCAAGACACCTAACCCCAGCTGTGTGTGTGAGACACCTAACCCCAGCTGCTCCCGACGAGCTGGATGGTGCCTTGCATGGCTGACACCGCCGTCGGTGTATGAATGGGTGAATGTGAGGCAATGTAAAGCGCTTTGGTGGCCATTGGGTCTGTGAAAGCGCTATATAAATGCAGTCCATTTACCATTTGTATCAATTAAGTAACTATAGATTTGATAAAAAGGAGCAGATCTTTTAAAATAACTATTTACATCAACTAAAACAAACTTGTTATTAACTAAAAATGTTAACATGTTCTTCATTTTAAATATTTTTTGTATATATTTTGGAACTATTTAGTAACTTTATATATATATAGATAAACATGTTTAACATGTTTATTTTTACAGTCTCTCTTTTTGCATTTGTAATATTTTTTTGACCCCTTAATAGATCTTGTATCAATTAAGTAACTATATATTTGATAAAAAAGGGCAGGTATTTTAAAATAACTATTTACATCAACTAAAACAAACTTGTTACTAACTAGAAATGTTAACATGTTCTTCATTTTTATTTTTAACTATTTAGTAACTTTATATAAACATGTTTAACATGTTTATTTTTACATTCTCTCTTTTTGCATTTGTAATATTGTTTTGACCTCTTAATAGATCTTGTATCAATTAAATAACTAGATTTGATCAAAAAGGGCAGGTATTTTAAAATAACTATTTACATCAACTAAAACAAACTTGTGACAAACTAAAAATGTTAATTTTATCTGAAATTCAGTTTTTCTTAAGAATTATCCTCACGTCTGTTAATATAGTATAACATTACAGATTTTTGACCATTGTTATTATTTACATTTTTATTTTTACAATCTTATGTAGGCCTATATTTAGAATATTTTTTTTTAGATTTTTTACTTTTTTTTTTTTAACCACACAACAGATCTTGTATCAGTTTAGTAACTTTAGATTTGAGGAAAACAGGGCAGGTCTTGAAAAAGATCTACTCATATAACTATAATATTTACAGCATTAGCTTTCTACTCATTTTAGAGAATTCTGTTACAAACTCATCCATGTCCAGCTCATGTGTTATTGCTTTTTCATGAGCTAAAAGCACAAGGTTTTTTTTCCTCTCATGAAGCATTGTTCGGCGGAATGGTGTCAAAATTCTTGCCAGAGTAGAGAATGAGCTCTCACATGAAGCAGTAGAGACACCCGAGACCATAGCAGATACATACAATTTATGAAGACCTGCAAATGCATCTTTGTATTCCTGCAAGAGTTTGCAAACAGCAGAACATTCAGCATCAGATGGAAGTTTTTTGGACAGCATTGGTCTGGCAACAATAATTTCATTCTGGAGTTCATTTTTTGCAACCCCTGCAAGACTACAGAGAGGCTCAAGCAACTGGATGTCAAGAAATTTGTTAGATTTTGGCATTAAACCTGAGAGGGCTTGCATCAGCTGCAAATTCTTCGTGGAAAACCTGTTTTCTATCTCTGATACAGCTGTATCTAGTATGTTCAACATCTGTAGTCTTAGAGCTGCAGTGGCACATTCAGAACCTGACCCTTCTTGCCCTAAAGGTGAAAAAATGACAGAGTCACCATAGGAGGGATTCACAGTCCTTAGACGTTTTGGTGAGGGCTCAACAGTAGACATGTCAGCGCAGTACTGCTGAAATTCATTGTCATTTTCTCTGAGATTTTTCAGTGCACCAAGACATCCCTGCACAACTTCAGCTGCACTGCACAAATCAACATGGTGAGACTGTAGGATGCTATTTGCTGGTTTTAAAATGGCGAGAAGATGTATCAGAAATTTGCCAATTTTAAAAAAATGGCGTCGCTTCAGCTGAGAGAGAAGCCCAGAGGCTTCTTTTGCAAGGTCAACTGATGCATTGTCATCATTGGAAACCTTAAAAAGAATGTTAAGAATTACTTCCTCATTATCCACAACGCATTTTGTGACTTCATAATGACTTGTCCAGCGGATTTCCAACAGTCTCTTGAGATACGGGCAACTGTATCTCTGAGAGACAAAATGATGCCTGAAAAAAGAGTGCAGGGAGCCTGACAAGTCAAAGAATCTTTTGGCACAAGGTTCACTTTGAATCGCATGTATGACAGTGAGGTGAAGCTGGTGATTATAGCAGTGGATGTAGGGGATATGCCTGCCCAACCTTTGTTGTAATAAAGCCTGAACACCACCTCGCACCCCGCTCATCACTGATGCTCCATCATAACACTGGCTTATTATATTATCAGCACTGTATCCTGTTTCAGACAAGTGTTGTAATATTTCAGTAGTGATGTAATCTGCATCAAGCTGCTGGAGTTCTAACAACCCAATGAGATGTTCCTCTGGCACACCATTGCACACAAAACGAATTATAACGGACAAATTTTCCGTGTTGCACCGATCCCTTGTGCCATCACTTTTTAAACAGAATGCAGCTAAATCAGCAGTGTCATATTTCTGTTTTATTTTTTTCAGAACCATGGATGCCAAAATTTCAATCACTTCATTCTGGATGGTTTTGGAAGTGTACTTTGCATTTTGTGGGATACCTGATGTAATGTCAGCGAGGTATTTATCTTTTTCCAACGTGTATTTAAACAACTTGGCAAAAAGCCCCGCAGCTATGCAATCTTCTTCACTGTCACATGTTTCACAATCCCCGCGTAGTGGAAGCTCATTGACTGCTAAAAACTTCACAACACCTGCCATGCTTTTTATGTAATAGCGATTCTTTTCTATCTGTTGGGGGCCGAGCAAACATGTTACGGTCTCCCCCGACACCTGTCGGCGGCAAAACTCTGTCCATGAGCTCGAGGCTTGTAAATGAGTTTGACTGCACGCATGTTTTTGAAGACCGCGGTCATGTTCTAATGCTGCTTTCCAGTTTCGAAAACCTGTCGAAACGAACGTGTCATTTTCAGAGAAAGCAACACCGAACACTCGACACGGAAAACAAAAGCATGCATCGCGATCTACAGAATATTCAAGCCACGGCCGTGACTGATACCAAGCGGCCGAAAAGCATCTCTCTCTCCCTCCAAAAAGAGTTTGGGGGTATGATTTCAGAACCGGCTGGTAAGGATTTGCTCTGTTTAAATCATTTGGGACAGAATTGCTGAATCTTTGAGTGGGTGTATTTGTGCTTTTGACACCAACAGAAGCTGCTGATGAACTCGACTCCATTTCTTCGACCTCATTGCCGCAAATGGATGAGGTGGTAGCTGTGTCCTGGAGACCTAAAGTGGTTTTCTTTTGTCCTTTCGGAACAAGAAATCTGTGCATGTTGTGTTTTATTAGGCTACTAGAGTGTGGTAATCAAGTTCACTAATGTTAATAGTTCTTCTAATAAAGTTCATTGGCTGTTAATGTCGTTATATTGCTTCATAATTCAGCACGTCCGTTTACCTCAAAGGTTGCAAAGTGAATGAGCTAAGTCTGTCTCGGAGGGAAAAAAGGAGGGGGTTGGGTAGAAAATAGAAAATAACGTATCTCGAGCTGAATTGAATATCGCACCAATTTTGTGATTGGCTGTTATGTGGTGTGGGGCCAGGGTGGGCCAAGCTTCTGATTGGGTGGGCCAGGCCCACCCTGGCCCCCCCGTGGAGCCGGGCCTGGCACACACTTATTGCTCTTAACAGAGTACTCACTGTTATGGAAAACCTGAAAATATCAGGGAATATTACAAAAAGTAAAGTATATAATGAATATATAGTTCCCTATCTGTCACTCACACATTGATGTAGTGACACTAGGGGTCGAACTTCAGCCCCAAACACCTCTGATATTTGAGAAAATGCCAATGAGAATTGGCGAGTTGAATTTGCATGCCACTCCCCCGGACATACGGGTAAAGGAGACTGCTAGCAACCACTCATTCAGATTTGTTCTTCAGAGCCGTACAGTGTAGACTTCCCACTGGCATTCCATTCACCTCTAAAAGTGTACAAGCTTTTGGATTAGGGCTGCACGATTTGGATAAAAGGTCATATTGTGATTATTTTGAAAATTATGATGGTAATATTTTCCACATGTTCAACTGCAAAATGGCTACTGGGGTTTTCACACTTGAGCCTTCTTAAAAAGAGCCAAACTGAGACCTTTTTTCAGTTCAACCACAAACAAATAATTATATAAACAGTGAAACAAAATATCCAAATGTTACCATCCACCGTGTACCTGTATTTGTCCATTTTGTGACAGGGTCTCAGTCCACTAATCATCGTCATTTGTTTTTGAAACACAGTCAACTTGAATATTAGGGATGCTCCAATCAGGATTTTAACATCCGATACTGATCTCCAATTTTCTTTTCATCTCATCAATCAATGTTTTTAAATTTTATCATCAGCTCTGTCAAAACTGGTTATATGTAAGCTTTCTGCTCAATGTCACTGCTAACTAAATTTCCCTGTTGGTAAAACCATTGTTGTTGCCTAGTTTTTGCTGTCAAATATAATGTTGGTTGATTGAATAATTCAGTATACACAAAATATAATTTTAAAATATAAATGTTACTCTATATTCTAGGCCTTAAAAACTAGTAGACTTATACAAACTATTCTTTACTGTATATAAGATACTCCTAAAGAATGAGGCTTAATGTCAAACTGAAGTTGAACTGATAACCCATTGGTGTAATTCAATTTAAAGTGAAAATTTTGGTTAGTTTGTCACCATTTCATTTAATTGTTTTGATTAATTATTGTATTATATTTAATTTAGCAATGCATTATATTATAGTAACTAAATATTTGATATACATATATTGCACGAAATATGTTGGTAATATTAGTTCCGCTTTCACTTGTTTCCGCTGGGAGTGTAATAAGTGCGACACGCTCTCTCGTGAGGTAAACAAATGGCAGGAGAATGAAGAGATGTTTCTGGACTCTACGGGTGTTACTGTTAATCATTTAATAAAGATGTTTGAATTATACCTCATCTTGTATTCTATGTTATTATTATTATACCGCGTGGCTTGTGTGAAAATGAATAAATCGATGTTGTTTTAGCACCTCTGGTGTTCATTCCAATAGGAAATTGTTATTGTATCATGATTATATGACCAGGTTGCGAATGCCACTGGGGGAGAAATATGACAGTCATTGGAGACAGTAAAAAGGCGACTGAACAAACCAGTTCAATATTACAACATCCTCTCTCAAATAATCACCTCTCTTGATTTCATTCTTGCTAGGAAAAAAGTAACTTTTTACTTTCACCCAAGTATTTTTTGGATAGATACTTGAACTGTTACTTGAGTAAAAGTTTCACTCATTATCCACACTTCCACTTAAGTATAATATCTGAGTATTTTTTACACCTCTGTAAGGAACAGTGAAAAAGACAGAAAGAAGGAAAGCTGGGCATTCTGATGGACACATCAGTACCAGGGACAGAAAACCTTGGACCTATGCCTCATGTAATCATTGGAGATGAAGCGTTTCCTCTTAAAAAGCATCTCAAGACAGAAAACAGGGTGTATAATTCGGGTCTCTCTCCTGGCCGAGAAGGCTCCGGATCGCATGCCGGTCCTCTGCTTGAGCTCACATGATCTCAAAGAATTGGCGATCCTGGTTCTGGTGCAGCTCAAGCAGGGATTGTTGGTGGCTCTGATGTAGGGCGGCAAGGGTCTGGAGGACCTCGGCCAACTGGGAGGACTCCATGGAGTGTACTTTCAGATCCCAGGTTTCGGCACTAGTGTAAGAACTCCAAGTTCGGAGATGGAAGGAAGGAGTCGGAGAGCAATGATGCAGTCAAGTAAGGCTCTTTATTTCTCTGCCTACAGCACTCTGTGTGTACTCTTCTCAGAGCTTTTCTCAGTTCAACCAGATCAGTGTCACACAAACTTTGTCAACATAAATTTCTCTGAGACTTCAGCTTCACAGTACGTATAAACTTCAATATAAACTCTTCAGCTTCTCAATAAACATTTAATAAGACACGCCAGTCACTGGCCACTTGTGTCATTCTCTCTCTCTCTTTCTGGCGGTGGCGTGGCCATTAATATGCCGCTCCCCATGCTCACTGGAATTAGAAACAGATGTTAGACATAATTTAGCTCAGGTGTAAGCGTCCTTACCACTTTCTCTCTCTCCGGACAGACGCATGACCACGCCCCCGCTGCCACAATCCTATGCTCCACTTTTGCTAGAAGTTTATATGCAAGCATTAAAGATGGAAAGCTTCTGCAAACCATGACACAAGCTTGGATCAGTCTGATTCTTGTAAAGGACAAAGATCCAAGCAAGTGTAAAAGTTACCATCCAATTTCCCTGATCCAGCTAGACATTAAAATGTTTTTTTACATTTTTGGTTAACCAATTAAGTAAAGTTCTGACATTTCTTATACATATAGATCAGGTGGGGTTTATTTTGGGGCTGAAGTTCCTCTGATAACATTAGGCGTTTCATCAATATCATGTGGTCAGTGGCGAATGATCAAACTCCGATCACTGCCATCTCACTTGATGCTGAAAAGACATTTGATATGGTAAAAAGGTATTATCTTTTAAGAAATTTGGAAATATACGGGTTCGGGAATACTTTTATTGGATAGATTAAGTTACTTTAGAACAAACAATTGGATTAGTTTGCTCTGGATAGGGGCATCTGGCAGGTTGCCCTCTTTCCCCCTTACTGTTCTGTATTGCCCTGGATCCATTAGCCACCACGATAAGAAAGGATTATTTTCCATGGGTGGCGGCGGGAGGTGTTGCGCCTAAGCTTTTGCATTACGCAGATGATATTGGCGTACTGATATTGGACAGCGTACTGCCCAGAAACGGCTTTTCAGCCGGACGCCTTCCAGTGGCCCAAACAGGGCATTAAGTGTTTAACCCTTTAATAAAAATGTTTTCAAATGATGTGGGCAGGTGGGCTTCATTACATTTATGTATGTGTGACGAGGAGGAGGGTGCCCAATACCAATTGGGTTAATAAGCCGAGGAGAGGGATTAAGACGAGTTGGATGTGGCAATTCTGGAGAGAGAGACACACATGCAGCTGCTGTGTGTGTGTTTATGATTGTGTCTTTTTGTTTGTTTCATTAAATATTACTTTGATGGGTCGTCCTGTTCCCACCTCCTCCTTTCCCGTTTGAATCCCCCCTGTTACATTGGTGCTGAAGCCTGGGAGGGATGCTCTTTCATGGAGTCTTCGCCACTGCCGTCCACCCAAAGGAGCATCTGTGGCCAGCCCCGAGGGGAGGAGGGTCTCGCTGCCGACCGCCTGGAGTGGTGGAGCTGCAGTCATCAGCAAATGTGACTTCTCTGATACTACTTGCCTTAATATCTTGGAGCATACTTGTAATGTTTCTTTGTTAAAATAAAATATTTGTATCTCTCCCGGCGCGTCGCGAAGAGCTGCGCACGTAAAAGCAGCAGAATTTTTGCACACTGTCTGCGCGCCACCTGTTCGCCATTTTCCAGACCGCCTGCAATTTGCCGCTTTTTGCAGCAAATGCTGCGGCCTGTGCTTCATATGCTGCATTGATATAAATCCTGATTAGGACCATTTTATTAATATAAGTGTGAATAAAATTACGTCTTAAGCATTTAAAAACATGTAAGTTAAAATGCTCACTATTTGGCAAATAATTAACGTTGCACTTTTTTAAATGTTTTTATAATTGCATATCAATGATTTGTACTGCATTTGTCAATTACATATTAGTCATTAATGAACTCCTTAATAAAACACTTAACAAAAAGATAATGAATATGATATGTGACCATAGACACACACACACACACGTTCACTTAGATATCTAAAATGGGGACATACAGTACCACAAACTTTTATTGTTTAACTAGTTATAATAACTATAGACTAACCCTAACTCACACCCTAAACCTAACCTTAACAGAAAACATTTAGCATGTATAGGTTGTTTTTCCAAATGAGGACATCCAAAAATGTCCCCAATAAGAGGTTTTGTCTGATTTAGCTCACTTCTGGTTACAAATGTGTCCCCAAAATATAGCTTACATATGCACACACACGGCTACTGACTACTCTCTCTCTCTCTCTCTCTCTCTCTCTCTCTCTCGCTCTGAGGGCTGTAATTCAAAGTCTCCACCCACCTCTCTGCAGTACACACACACACACACACACACACACACACACACACACACACACACACACACAGAATAATGCCTCACCATATATAAAACTGAATTGTGTAGCTGAATGTGTGTGTGTGTGTGTGTGAGTGAGTGTGTGTGCGCGTGTGCATGTGGCCATACATGTATCATTACCCAAGACAATCAGCTGTGATCTTTAACACACCACCTGTCTACAAGAAGACAGATTTTCTTTGTATTCTTGGTGGTTTCTGCCAAACAGAGAACTGAGCCTAAATTATCCAGTCACACTCACACACGCACATGCACACACATACACATACACACAAACAGCACAAAATCTCTTTTATTAGACAGTGAAATTGCTGGTTGTGTGACGTAATCTATACAATCGGATTGTGTTTATGTGTATATGTGCAGTTTGTATGTGTAATCCTTTATAACGGAGTCTAATTTGTGTTAACATACAGAGAGGTTGATAAAGGGTAGATCAGAGTGTGTTGCCATGGTTTCCAGTTGAAAACCCTGCTAAAATTCCATGAGCATAAGTGTGTGTGTGTGTGTGTGTGTGTGTGTGTGTGTGTGTTCACTGCATGAAGAATAGACTGCGGTTTTCTGCCTGTGTGACTGTTTGAGCTTTAGGAAGTTATGTTTGAGGATTAGTTGTGGTTCTCACTGTATGAAGAGGTCAACAGCTCAGCAGTCACTCATTGTGATGTTTGTGTGCATATATATGTGTTTTCTTTTGGATATGCAAGTTTATCAGTTGAGACAGCTGGTATCTTTGTCATACTGTCAGTTATACCAGTGTCATTATGCAACTAAAGTTGTTGTTAGACGTCTGAGGGACCATTCACACAGTATACGTTCTTACGTTTTATAACAGTACAGAATATATAGACTGCAATGCAAGAGCCTCAAGAAAGTCCACTTCTTAACACTTGATACTGCTTCAACGTGACGCTCATGGCTCGAGATGCTGTCAGTGAGGCACATCACAACAGTCAAAGGCGGTGTCCCTTTTTACCACAAAATTAATAAAAATAACACACACAGAAGCAAGAACGCATACTGGTTAACGGGCCCCTAAGATCAGAAGAGGCTTTGAGTAATGTCAAGTGTGAAGCAGAAATATCTGAATCATGTCAATGTGTTCCTCTGTTCACAGAAACAATCAGGCCTGACACACACAAAGAGGAAGACCAAAGGACAGAAGACAAAGACTGGAGGGCAGTGTAGAAAGTAAAGGTAGAGGAAAAGAAAATACACAATGGACCCGTTTCCTATGGATTCTACAACAGTGGATGAGTTGGTGGATGCTTGTATACAATCTTTCGGTGAGTGAAACACTCTTATGTTTCAAACTAAAGTTCTGGAAGAACATGTGTATGTAAACGCAAAGAGTTTTATAGCTGAAAATTGCAGCTGAGATAGTGGACTAGCATAGCCATACTTGCTGTTCACTTGAAAACTTCGTTGGTTGACCAGCATGGTCTTTCCGGTGACCAAGGAAGTCACCAGAATAAAAAACAAAATAACAAAAGTGGTTTATTTAGTAATGTTCTCTGATGTTTGTGGTTTCAGACAATGATGGAACAATAAAAGGCTCTTCGTTTGTGAGAATGTTTCTGATGATGCATCCTTGGTACATATCTTCCACCGAGCTGGCCAAGAAATTGCTGCTAAAATATCCTTTATTTACAAAACGCACACACGCAAACACACACACGCAAACACACACACACACACACACACACACACACACAAACACACACACGTTTATTGTGCTAATGTTGGAAGCAGCAATTCTTCTTAAGCAAAATTTAACTTGACCAATACATGTCAACTTCATTGGATAAGTTAGAACCCACGATTTGCTGAAACCAGGGATTAGAAGCAAAATGGTTTTCATCAATGGTTTAGCCCAAGCAGCTTCTTTCCAAATGGTAACCAATTACAAAAATAATAAAGGTTTTTATTTTTTCCTTTTTTCTTTTTTTTAATAAAAGGACACTGCAATAATAAGCTTTGTAATTAAATAATAATGGCAACCAATGAATCTTTGCTGATTTTTTATTTATTTTTTTAGAAATAGAAGCAGTTGTTACCTAAACAATTTATTTGTGTATTTTACATTCTGTATTTGTCTACACTGCAATTGAAAAATCATGAAAAATAGAGAAAAATCAAGAACAAATTAGGCCTAAAGCCTAATGCACATCAGGTATACTTGAAAATAGTCTAAAAAGATTAAACAATATAGACAAGTAGATAAAATATAACACCTAAAAAGAATGTGTCCATAACAGATGTTGGTCTTCCTATTTCTTAAAGGAAACAGTGAGACACTTACAATAGAAGTGAATGTGGTCAATTATGGAGTGTCTCCAGTGGAATATATTAATAATAGAATCAAATGGGCACATTAAATTTGTATCAAGATTTATTGGCAAGATTAACTTAAGTGTACATTGGCAATGCATTAAACACACAGATCTAAAAGAAATTGAATTCTGAAGTTTCATTTGCTGATGTTTAAAATCTCAAAACGATTATTTTCTCTGGCTGACGTTCAATCTCTATCGCAAACACGTTGGCTCTCTCTCGTGTGGTTTTGTGTTTGACACTGGTTCAGTTGACAGTGAGTGAGCATTTTACAGCAGCTTGCCCCCATCTCTCCTACACCTGACTCACCATTTACGGGTTAAGTCTCTATTCTCCGTACAGTAAATACACTTCCTTTTTTTATTATGCCCAGGAACGTGCATTGCATTCAATGAAGAAACGTTCACTGCTCCACACAATCAGTTTCTGTGCTAGGATGTGCAGTCGAGTCAAACATGTATCTCCTGGAAATGTATATGTGTGCCAGTTTTAGCCACAAGGAGTGGGGAGAAACATTACTGAAATTTCTGGAAGTGAAAAAAAAAAGAAAAACAGATACTGCATTAATTGCATAATTAAACGATTAGTCAACTATTAATAACAGAAATGAACACATTACATTTCCCAGCCCTAACAAATACATTTAAATGCCAAGGCCTTGTTTAAAGTGTATTTTTTTCATGCTTTTTCTTTTTTTTTTTTTTTTTTGGATGTGTTCTGTTGTAAAGATTAGCTGTAAAATTCTGGTATAAAATTGAAATGTAAAGCCATTGTGTAAAATGTATACTTTACACCCTTAACAATCATGCAGGGCACAAGAGGAGGGCAGCACTGATGAGATCAGAGCCAAAATATGCCACCTCGTAAAGTAAGACTTGTCCTTTATCGCTCTCAATTTCTCCATGGTACAGATGGGGAGGTCTTTTTCTTTTCATCCACTATTTGTCCTAACCAGTTCTCCCTCTCTGTAGGTACTGGATTTCTGAATTTCCAGTAGAGTTTGATCTGAATCCTGCTTTGGCTGACCAGATTAAAGATCTGAGAGAGAACCTGAATTCTGGTGGTAATGAATCCCAGGGTCAACTTATAGATGTAGAGAGTGTGTAAGTATACACTCATATGGTAGACATGTTCATATACATTGTTAACCCAAAAATCTAAATTCTGTCATTTACTCACCCTTGTTTCATTACAAACATGTTTGGCTTTCTCTCGTTCATAGATCATAAATGATGAATTGAAGTAATATCCTAGCAGCTCTTTTCCAAGTAATAAAAGTGAATGAGGACTGGGGCTGTCAAGCTCCACAATGAAAACAAGAATTACTATAAAAGTGTCATAAAAGCAGTTTATATGACTTGTGCACTAAATGCTGAAGGCCCGGGTATACTTCATTATTCTGGATTGTGCCCTGCCGACCATATTCAAAGTATACTCTTTTGACCACGTGTGAATACGAACGCGTTAGACACGCGCATGCACACTACGACTGCTTTGAGATACTATTTTAGTAAAGTCAATGACGATGCGTATTGACAAGGACTTGCATCATGCATTCTGTGCGTGGAGCGATCAGCAATGCGAAAAACCGAAGTATACTTGGGAACTTAAGTCTTTTAGTAGTCATACAATAGCATTTAATGAAGAACAGACCGAAATGTTGCCCTCCAGTGAGCTGTTGACCACTGCGACTGGTTTATTGAATTGAAACTGATTAATGAATCAGTCAGACCGCTTTTGTGTACTGGATCAATCGATCCATTGAAAAGATCAAACTTCAACGAATCATTTGTGAACTAAATGAAAGAGGATTGTAACTGCAGCTGTAAGCTTAAGAAGAAAATAAAGTGTCGTAAAAGTAGTCGTCACGACTTGTGTACGATATTCTAAGTCTTCTAAAGCAGTAGTTCCCAACTCTAATCCTGGAGTACCCACAACACTGCACATTTTGGATATCTCCCTCTTCAAACACACCAGATTCAACTCATCTGCTCATCAGTAGAGGCTCCATGAGCAGAATTGGGTGTGCCAAATAAGGGAGACTTCCAAAATGTGCAGTGTTGGGGTAACTCCAGGACCAGTGTTGGGAACCATTGTTATAAAGCCATATTATACTTATTTCTAAAGAACAGACATTAAACTCAAGTGATTAATTTTCTGAAAATCTTGCCCTCTTCCATAACTCCAATCTTATTGACGTGTTTGCAAGAATGTGGCAAAATCATATGGGGTTGGAGCAACATGAGGATGAGTAGATGATGGAGATTTTCATGTCTTTCATGCAGGCCGTCGTATAAATGGAAACGACAAGTGACCCGGAGAGTTCCATCAATGTCAAAAAATAGAAAAATGTCCCTTTTGTTTGACCACCTGGACCCCTGTGAGCTTGCTGGACACCTGACTTATCTGGAGTACAAATCCTTCTGCAAGATCCTGGTGTGTTTGTATGGTCATTTTAGGGTTTACAGCATTATGTGTTCATGGCAACAAGGTTGTAAAATCAGATATAACTTTACACAAATAAGGTTAGTAAGCAATTTTATGACACTAAAATCACGTTAGCACATATTTTTTTACGTCTTTACTGGCTATGCTTTTAATTGACCCCATTCACTCCCATTGTAAGTGCCTCACCGTAAATACGAGCTTAACTTGTGTTGAACCCAGAATTTTCCTTTAACATGTAAAGACAACTGTAAGGGAGCCATTCTTAGGTTGATTCCTAGAAAATGGTTGAGCAGCCCGACCAGTAAAATTTCCTCACGTGTGATCTGAAATCATTTGTTTTCTGTGTGTGCCAGTTTCAGGATTACCACAGCTTCGTGATGCATGGATGTACAGTGGATAACCCCATTCTGGAGAGATTTATTACACTTTTTAACAGTGTCTCGCAATGGATTCAACTGATGGTACTGAGTAAACCCACTGCCCCACAGAGAGCTGCTGTGATTTCACAATTCATACAGGTCGCACAGGTCAGGAAAACTTATTAAAACTTCCTGTAAAACTTTGTATTACAGGATTTCTGTTTGTTCATGGTGCATTTTATCTGGGGAGGCAAGGGAAGCAGTGCCCACTACAAAAATTCGGAGAAAAATATAATTAAGACTAAAATTAAGATTCAACTTTATTGTCATTGTGCAGAGTACAGGTACATAGCCATTGAAATGCAGTTTTTCCACATATCCCAACTAAGCTGGGGTCTAGTCCCATGTGACTTGCCTTCCCTTTGTCTCCTGAATTTTTTAGATGCGCAATGGGGCTCCATCACCCCCTGCTCTTGTTCCTCCTGATGATCCCTTGTTCTCTTCTTTCCTATGGGCCCTGAGCTCTTCCTCTTCCAAAATATCACATCCACCCCCACTATATATCTCTCTCTCTTTCTTTCTCTTTCACAAGGGTTTTGTCCTTTGCAGAAGCCTCTGTTTACCTCTGGATCTCTTTGTAATCCTTTCCTCATTCATCATCCATCATTAGACAAAACACCATCCTAATGAGGTCTATTGGGGACTGCTTTAGTCTCTACACATATATATCCTTGATTGCGCTCAACAAATGCAAAAGACACTTAAAAAGATGTTTAAAAACAAATGTAGGTCCTATAATGTATGCACAAATATTACTACCTGAAATGATTGATGCAACACTGAAGATATATATCATGGTACTGAGTGATTATTCTATTCATGTACCATGGTATTTATTTTTGATAGGCTACTCATTTGGTTGGAAAATATCTTTACCTTCAGTCATTTTCCAGCTGCACTTGCAGATGTTGAACTTAGTAAAGACCTTCTCATCGCTTGTAAATGATAGGATATATTTGCTGCTTTTGATTCAATGGATTGGAGGTAAATATACCACTCCATTCAGCGCTCTGTTTGTTCTGTGTTGTAAACTATCTCGTTACTGTTTTACTGACTGAGAAACTGCTTCCAACGATTCAGAATTAGTTCCACCAATCACACCATTTTGCTAGCCTGTTTGATTAATTCAAAAGTTCCAACTCAAAAGATTCGTTAAAGAATCGGACTTCTGTAGTTTTGATTCTAAACAGCAGAAGGAAAATTCTGGATAAATTGGCGGCAGTGAATTTCAAATCATTATAAGATGAAATGACTGGGGTGGCCCTGCCTTAACCATCGCTAGGTGAGTACTGAGATTACTGATGCTCTTTGTGGGCCCCTTAAGATAACTGAAGACCCCTAGGGTCCACCAGACTGATGTCACAGTGAAATTGGAAACGTCTCGGTTACGTATGTAACCTCTGTTCCCTGATGGAGGGAACGAGACGTCGTGTCGAAGAAGCAACACTAGGGGTCTCTCTTGAGTGCCGAATATGCCTCTGATCTATGAAAAAAGGCCAATGAGAGTTTTCTCTTGCTGAGAAAAGAGATGCTCTGAACTGGAGTAAGCTTACTCTTTTCCCAGTTGACCTGAAGCCCCAAACGGCTGAGGTGCCTGAGCAGAATGAGCCAGTCATCGAGGTAATTGAGTATGCGGATGCTGGCTTCTTATAGCAGGGCAAGAGCTGCCTCTGCAACTTTCGTGAAGACGCGAGGGGACAGAGACATGCCGAAGGGGAGGACTTGTACTGATACGCCTGGCCATCAAACGTGAACCGCAGAAAGGGGCGGTGTCGAGGCAAAATTGAGATGTGTAAGTACGCTTCCTTCAGGTCTACCGCTGCGGACCAATCTAGATGTCGAACGCATATTAAGATGTGTTTCTGCGTGAGCATTTTGAACGGGAGTTTGTGCAACGCTTGGTTGAGAACTCGCAAGTCCAAGATCGGTCGTGAGCCGCCGCCTTTCTTGGGTATGATGGGCTGTAGAGACCCAGTTGGAGGGACAGGCTCTATCGCATCTTTGAGTAAGAGAGTAGCGATTTCCGTGCACAGGGACATGGCATGTTCGCCGTGTACTGCCGGGGGGGCGGAAGCCTGGCAAACTGAAATGCGTAACCGAGTCGGATGGTCCGGGCCAGCCAGCGACAAGGGTTAGGAAGTGAGAGCCAACTCTGCGCTAGCTCCGGCGGGGCTTCGCAGCGGGGTGGAGCAGGTAAGGCGCCATCGGGAGGCGGTGACACGTCCCGAGGCTCTGGTGTTGAGAAAAGACTCAAAGCACTTACCTTGCTCCGCACACCCGGCAGGGGGCGGGTTAGCGACTGAGGAGGAGGTGCAGGGTAGGCGTCAAGGATGCCGGGCTGTGAGCAGCGCACATGCCCACAGGACCGATCAAGTAGCCTGGGAAAGCATAGCGGACCTCCGTGCGTCAGGCTCAGGCTGGGCAAGCAGACCCGAAGTTGGCGGCCCAGGTGAGTCATCAGCATCAGACGCCACTGTAACGCTCTCCGATGCAGCGGTGATGTCATCCAATTCAGAAGCAAGCAAGCGTGCCGGGGAGGCAGGTGGTTTGAGGGGGTTTACAGGGTGAACAGAGCACGTCATTGTCCCCAAATCGCCTTCATCGCCCGCGGTGCCTGTGTCAATCCTGTAGGAAGGAGGCAAGGTGCGGGGGGCGGCTGAAGTGGCTTTCTCTCATAATAAAAGAAAGCCGCGACCGCAATGCTAGAACGGCCATGTTCTCGCACTGAGAAGATGAACCATTGGAGAGAATCGTTCATCCCGAGCTCAGACGGAAGCAAGCAAGCGTGCCGGGGAGGTGGGTGGTTCGAGGGGGTTTACCCGGCGAACAGAGCCCGTCATAGTCCCCAAATCGCCTTCATCGCCCGCGGCGCCTGCGTCAATACCGTATGAAGGAGGCGAGGCGCGGGGGATGGCTGAAGTGGCTTTCTCTCATGAAAAAAGAAAGCCACGACCGCAATGTTGCCATGGCTATGTTCTCGCACTGAGAACATGAACCATTCTTAAAACGCTGCCTGCGTGTAATCACAGCCCAGGCACGCGAGGCAGCTTTTATGACCTTTGAGAGGTGGGGAGAAATCACCGCATCCAGAAAGTACACAGGGGCGGAAATGATATCTTTATAAAGACGCATCCTGAAAAGGACGTTCAACGCTGCTGTGTAATGCTCTTTCAGAGAAATAAACTCTTTTACAGAGAAAATCGCTCTTTCAATTCTCTCCGCTGTCGAAGCGCCCAGGGGCAAACTGCACTGCCGTGCAGAGAAGGAGAAAGCCGCTGAAGTGCGCCATAGATCCAACAGCAAACAGAGCGTCAGAGGAACAGAAGCAGGAATCTGGTGTGTGTGACTCGCAGCTGGCTGCATACACGACCATCAGCTCAATTTCTGAATGAACGTGCGTATTTCCCTCGCCTTTGTACCCGTATGTCCAGGGGAGGGGTATGCAAATACTGTTCACCAACTCTCATTGGCCTTTTTTCATAGATCAGAGGCATATTCGGCGCTCAAGAGAGACCCCTAGTGTCGCTTCTTCGACACAACGTCGAAGTGAGCGACAGACGGGGAACAGTAGGTTTACTTTTCTTTAGATAAAATCGGTCTGTGCTTACAAAATTCGAAATATTACACCCAGTGGCCAAAAAAGTAAGTGTTGTTGGGCATATAAGCACATGTGAGCTCCTTTGTCTGGGGGAAATGTCCACAGAGGGGCGCCAAAAGCAAATATCGTAGAGACATGGGGATTAATTCTGCTGGAATTGAAAAACATACTGAGTCCCTTAGTGGGTACCACGGAACCTGGGATCTATCTATCTGACTGTCTGTCTGTTTATCTGAGGGTTTATCTTGCTACTGAATGTGACAATCTGTCTACCTATCTAGTTAGAAAGCTAGCTTTCTGGATGTATTACTCTAATGTCTGTATAACCATCAAACGGTAAACTTTAAAAACTAGTTTAAACTTTCACTCCCTGTAGAAATTACTGCAGTTGCAGAATTTTAACACTCTGATGGCTGTGGTCGGCAGTCTCAGTAACAGCTCAATCTCTAGGCTGAAGGAGACGGAGGCACACATCAACAATGAGACCAAAAAGGTAAATACGACACATGTACATCAGACCCAACACTTGTATATCGGACACAATAGTGCATGAGACACTACGTCAGCCCTTTACGTCAGACCTTAACATCAGCCCCAACACCTATTTTTCAGACCAATAACTGTCAATAAGACCTAACACTTGTTCATCCAAATATCTCTCTCAGATCTTTAACAGTTTGGTAGACCTGGTGACCTCTTGTAGTAACTACAGTCAGTATCGGCGCAGATTCGCTGAGTGCACTGGATTTCGCTTCCCAATTCTGGCCGTTAACCTCAAGGACCTGATAGCTGTTCATGTCGCTCTGCCAGACTGGATGGACTCAGAGAAGACTCGTGTCAACTTGGCTAAAACACAGCAACTCTATGCAATCCTTCAGGAACTAGCCCTCGTGCAGACCACTCCCCCTAACATTGAGGCCAACACAGACTTGCTCAATCTGCTCACAGTGAGTGTGTGTGTGTGTGTGTGTGTTTCAGCAGGATGAGAGTGTCTAAGTGTGATTTATATCAAATTGTCCTGTTTGACTGTGTGTTTGTGTGTATTTCTGTGTTAAAACTTTTCTAATACTGCCAAGTTTGAGAATATATATTCATTTCTGCATTTAATTGAGTTAAAACAAAATGCTAATGCATCAAACAAAGCAGCTGTCCTGCTTTAGGGGGATATGTTTTTATTGAAAAACATTTTTATTCTATAAAAGCTATTTTTAGCTTTATGTGTATGTTTTTAGCAAATGATGCATAAAAGTAACATCTCAGAGGAATAGCAGCAGTGCTTAAATTTTGATATCTGAATTACAGATATTCCAACCTGACATATGGTAGGTGTATATAAGGATGTTGTTTTTCTATCAGCATACAGAGGAGAATTAATGTAATGATTAAGTATTTCCTGTCATCTACAACAAAGTGTCACATAATATGAAATATTATATTCTAAATATCGCTCTTGAATAGAAAAAAGCTTGCTCAAAGTCTCAAACCAAAGTGATGTCTGTGTGTGTGAATTGTTCTTTTGAGTTGGTTCTTGAATCAGACAAACTGTTGCATAAATCGGACTGAATGATTCTTTAGACAGAATGTGAATGATAAAAAAAAATTTGTATCCAGTAATATTAAACCACTGGAAAGATCATTAACATTCATAGATTAAAAACAAGCGTGAGAATCGAAAATCAGAGAATTGTTCTGAAAAACAAACAAACAAAAAAAATCTGCTAAATTAATGTATATATAGTTAATGATTATGTTGTGAAATTTTAAATAAGCTATCGAAAGTCCGATTATTTTCATCAAATGCTTAAGGAGTGTTGGTTATTCATGTTTTTGAGACATTACAGGCCTGATTTTCTTTAAAACTGAATAAATTATTCTTATTCAAAGGAATGTCCATTATCATCCAATCACTGCCAACACTGTTAAAATAAAATGCTGCATTATAAATGTCTGAATCTACAGTATGTACTGATTACCATTGCCCCGTGTGTGCCAAACATGTTGAGTTGTCCAAACATCATCTGCAGCCTGAAACTGAACTTGTGTTCAGATTTTAGGATTGAATGATCTTAGCTGCATAGAAAGCTATAGGATGCTCCCTTGCTCCCTGTTTAGTGAATGACTTAATCTCCAGTGTGCCGTCTGTCTTCAATGGTCTCAGAACAGTTTGAAATGCACCTTATTGTCATATAAATCCTCTGAAAGCAAAGTTTTTCAGCTTTTGGATGATCCCATTTATTCTCAATGTGAAAATGCACACTAATATAGGAATGCATTTACTAATGTTAATGAATAGAATCGTATTGCACAGTGATACCTAAATAAAGTATATTAAAATGAAGCAAAATGACCAACAGATGTGCTAATGTTGAAAGTTATTAAAAATAAATAACATGTTTTGTTCAACTTTTGAGGGAATACGTAATGTCCCAAAATCCTCATATGTGGACATCATGTTTATCAGGATGCTGATGCAAAAAATTGAACAGATTTTTTAAAACGGTATATCAAACGAAACGAGAGACTCTACTCTTTACAACCAAACAGGTTTAAATGAAAAAGATATTTCTTACTAGAGGCACTTATGTTGGCGCTGTGTCCGTAGAGTCGCGCTTCAAGGAAATCTGCATGCTGTTGTGTCACATGACTTTAAATGACAGTCTACATTCTTGTGAACAGTATTCAGTTGGTTTTTATTCATTTAAATTATCTATTGCATATAGCGATGCCAAAATATTACATCCACGTATGTGGACACGGGGTCACGCATGGCTAAAGTTGCACTCAGTAACTTTACAAATTCATGAAAAATTACAATTCATGCCTTTAGGAGTTAAAGCTTTTTAATGAGGAAAAAATTACTGAGTGTACCTTTAATGTATAGAACCGTTTTTTAAAGTGTTACCATTATAATGAGCTGTTCTGTAGACAGGCTGTAAACATGCCATTTAGTTAACAGCATTGTCTCAAATTTCAGGATTATACATGTAAGAAATAACACATGTATAATGTTTGCTAAAAGTGTTTATACATTAATTCCATGCACTGTATCCTGAGACAGATGTGCTTGTGTCTTATGTATAGGTGTCACTGGATCAGTACCACACAGAAGAAGAGATTTATCAGCTCTCGTTACAGAGAGAACCCAGAGCTGCAAAACCAGCGGTCAGTGTTCAAGCCAGTTAATTGTTGCTTTCCCATTTGGTTCAGTTTAGTTTCATGTTTGTTTTGCTAGTCAATCAATACATAATATATTGCAATGTACATAACGTTTGTTTATAGATACATTTTTGAGTTACACAAGTACGATACATGTGCAGTATATGTTCAGGGGATTAGATTGAATTCCTCCTAAATCAATATAAAGCTATCGAACAATACATGCAGTAGATTGAAATTAAATATTATCATGTCTTAAACCTGTGACTTTGTTTATGATTGGTGGATCAGAACTCAGGTTCTTCCCCCAGCCAAGCTCCTAAGCAACCTTCAATGATTGACGAGTGGACAGCTTCAGTGAAGCCTAAAGCGGATCCTGCTATTATCAGCAAACATATCGAGAAGATGGTGGATGTAAGTGAAAAAACGAATTCACACAAAAATGAAAAAGGATGTTGCAAAAAGTGTGGTCAGATTCAAAGCCAGCATATAAATTATCCATATAACTCCAGTGGTTTAATTCATGTCTTCAGAAGCGATATGATAGGTGTGGGTGAGAAACAGATCAATATTTAAGTCCTTTTTTTTGGAGAATTTATAGTAAAAAGATAAAAGTAAATATTGCTTTTTTTCTCACCCACACCAATCAAAATGGGTTTGATTCAGCTTCAAAGATCTGGTCATTATTCACTTGCATTGTGTGGACCCACAGATCTGAGATATTCTTCTAAAAATCTTTGTTTGTGTTCCGCAAAAGAAAGAAAGTCATGCACATCTGAAATTACATGAGGGCGAGTAAATGATGAGAGAATTGTAATTTTTGGGTGTACTATCCCTTTAATATCTCACTACAGTGTCCTGAATCAATACGTAAGCGTATTAACTTTAAGTGAGATTAAATAGCTTAACTTGGGTCAAATTAAACAGCCCATACTGAGTAACATGTTCATTTCATAATGTGTTTAGTAGTCTTATCAATAGCAAGCACTTCTCTGTATTTATTAAAGACACAGCAACATGATCAAATAGTAATTTGTATCATTTTTGTAACATTCCATTTTACCATCCCATTTTAATCTATGAAGGATTTACATAGACCTACATAACTACAAACAATTGTTTGTCTGCCAATATGGTGGGTAGTAACAGTTGCCAATGTGTGATTTGTCAGTAATAATTTAAAGGCTGACCTTAGTGCTGAGTCAGCTGTGTATTTTTGGTTTCACTCATCGTAACCATAAATGTAATAATTAAACAAAACAAAAAAAAACTGTGTTGTTTATTTATTTAAAACTCCCTCCAGCATGTAAGATTCACCAATCTGTATTCCCTTTCTTGCAGTCGGTGTTTAAGAATTTCGACACGGACCGTGATGGGTACATCTCACGTGAAGAGTTTGAGTGCATCAGGAATAACTTCCCTTATCTCAGCAAGTTCGGAGAGCTTGATAAAAATCAGTAAGTGTTTCAAAGTCAAACAAGAATGCTGACCTATGCATACCATCCACCTGGTGCTGGTTGTCAGCAAATGTTGTGTTTTGGACACTGGTCACCAGCTTTGATAGTGCTGTCCCTTCTTGACTGCATTATTTACCTAACCAGCAAGACTTCCTTGGTCAACCAGCTTCACCAGAATGACCATACTCAGCTGAGTTGCTGATTAACACTACTGTATGTGTGGTATTTTAAGATTTAAAGATGGTTGTGTTTCTTTAAAAATATATGAATCAGTCATTGGCTATTGCAGACATTGGTAAACATAATTGGGTTATATGACTTTACAGAAAGAAAACTTTGACCAGAGACTCTCTGTAATAACTGGTCTGCAGCAAACTCTACAGCCATCAAATGCAGTACAGGGGACTGAAAAGAGTGAGGACTTATGTGAGGACAGTTATGGATGATTGTGATTATGTGTGAACTTAATGGTGTAAAAATTCAGATGGAAATAGATAGAGCTGTAGCTACGTGTCTGATTGCAGAAAAACTGTACAAGCGCAGGTAAAAAGTGGAAACTACAGTCATGTTATGTGACATTGAGAACATACAGTTCAGAGCCTACTGAATTGGTCCTTCGCCAAGCCTCACCTTAAAAGCTTTTCTGACCAATCCTGTTTTAGCAACTGTTGCCCCGTCACCATTTCTCTGAAGAGCGCTTGCTTATTTACAATGATAATCTATGGGAGTAATGTGTGTTTGAGCAGTTCTAAATGGGATTTTATCGAAATGATCCAAAAAAAATTAAAAAAGTTGTTGCTGGGTCACTTGTAATAGTGACACATGGTACACAGAGAGGATACACACAGTGTTTTTTCTTTCTTTTAGAAAAAACAAATCTTTAAATAAATCTCGAGAAGAGCATGCTCTGGATTAATGTGTGTCATTCCTCATTCCTAAATGACCCTAGGACCCCTACATTTCCCCCAAGGTCAATTAAAGCTAATAACTTAACATTTATTAATTTAGGGATTGATTCATGACTTAGTAAAGGTGATAGTAAATAAGGAGTTCACAGCATGTTATGAGACATTATAAACAGTTCTTTTCACTCACACTAATGTTATGTTACTAATGAGGTTTGTAATTGCTATCAAATGACAATCTTTTCTCTTTTCAAGCGAATGTGATAGTCATTCGCCTCAATTCTGATACACAGTCTGCACAGTTTTCAATCAAATTACTGTGTAATTTAACTATTTATTTGACAACAAACGTCAAATAAATGTGCGTTTCAATGTCACTCTTCATTCCAGCCCACTTAAAAATATTATCCATTACGTTTTTGAGAATATTTTGACAAAAACCGTGCCGTATACGGCAATCTCCCATTCAGTCCTATGGGATGTTCTGCAGAGCTTGTCAGAGCGAGCAACCATAACCAAAGAGGGCGGAGCTTAGCGAAGGGTCAATTACTGGAAAAAGCTATGTGAAGGTACAGTGTGTGGAACAAACAGAGAAGTTGGTTCTATTGGTATCAAAAGGGGTGTGACCTACTTTGATGGTTCGAAATTGGATTCACATTTTGAAGTTAGACTGATCTAAAGTGTTTGCTCATTTGACATTATAGTCAAATCTGTGAAAAATACTCCAATATCTGTGAAAAAATACACCAAAGTGTAGACAGAGAGGCAATTACAGGGACCAAAGCAAAATGTTTTAAAGCACGACCTGTAGCCTATGCGCTGAGAGAAACTGTCAACAGACAGCAGGATAAAGCCCAAAATATACTTCAGTTATACTCAGGTTTCAACATTGGTGATAGATTGCAACTGCGCATATACACTGCTTTGAAGGGATGCATGAGTGAACAGGACATTCCATTTTACAAATACATCTTTCCTTGTATCCTTTCCTCATTTCCTAAGAAGGTGGAGCTAGGACACAAGGAAAGGAAATGAGAATGCACAATTTAAGAAATGAGAAGCGCCCAAGGAAATCCACTATAAATTTCACAGGACTATCCACAATGAACTGGAACAAGACAGATATCACAGGGAGATTAAATAGGGAAGGAAATGAGGAGGATAAGGAAGGAAGGCAGGTGTAACAGATAAACTAATAACAAGGCAAACAAGTGGGCGGGGTTTCATTCAAGACTGAGCAGACAACAGTGTACATAGCAATGAAAAACCAACAAAGCCAAGTGCACTCACATAACAAAAGACAAAACATGAGTGTCAGGATCCAGCCACAAAAACTATAAACAAGACCAACAGATATGTGGCAGGATCCTGACCGTGCGTTCTCTCAATGTGTGCATATGTCAGAAAAAGCTTGACACCATTAGCAATAGTAACTAAGGGGGTCGAGGCTTATCAGAGGATCAGTTCCACAGCACATCCTATTTCTATGCACAGGATGCACATAGGTGGAAATTTATGGTGGATGTTCCAGGCAAAGTGTGGCCAACAAATACTTCAACAGCGCAATCAGTGGAGAATGACAGCTAGTCACGACAGCAGTAAAGGCGGATGAGGGCCGCAATAGTGGGTGGTCCCAATCATCTTGATTTCCAAGCCAGTGTTCTAACAAGCGTCCCCAAGGAGGATAAGCTAATCCTGCTAGGAGATTTTAATGCCAGGATAGGACAAAATAATAACCAATGGAGAGGCACAATTTACTTCCAATCGGGGTTCTGAAGCTAAATTTAAGACTTTTTTAAGACCAACTTTCAGAAAATTTAAGAAATCAATTGAAGGGAACACAATACGTCAATATGTTCTTTAAATGTAAATGTCTGGGGAGCACACACAGTCATATTTATAGCAACACATGAACATTAACAGTGACAGACAAATACTCGACTTACAGGATGACAAAGGGCATGCGTGTAACTCGGGATGACATAGGGCATGCGTGTAACTCTATGTGATCGCAGGGCTAGATTCAAGAAACTGTGTGTTATTTAATGTTCAAAATGTCCACTCAACATGCACAACACATTATAAAGCATATATATCGCAGAGTACACCACACCATGACTAGCAAAACCAGCATAGGCATTGCACTTAACCGTTCAACACACACTTTCAAAATGACTCTACACACAGACATGAGACACATCCTGAATGGATTGGTTCAAGATGTGACAATTTATAACGCTTAAGAATTTAAGACTTGTTGCTTTGATTTTAGACCTTTTTAAGACCTGCTAAACCCTGTCCAATGGTATACTAATGTCAACAAATTGCTCAGAACACGAATCTGGCCTAATCATCACCAACGCACTTTTCCACCAAAAGAACCAATTTAAAACATATTGACTGTAATCTTCCGTACAAAGGACCCTCGTGAGGTACTTAAAACAAGAGCAATGATCTGTGCAGATGTGCGTGGAGCAAACTGAAGTATACTTTGGCCTTAAGACACAAAGACAAGAACAACAAAAGCATTTCTGATAGGTCTATTTGATGCCCAAGGAGAGGATCTATATGTGCCCAGCTGCCACTGTGTTACTCCCCAATAAAGTTGGAAAAGAGCACTATGAGGACCTACTAAACAGGGACTCTTAACTCCAAGATGGAGGCTCTTCATCACCTTCCGCAGTAACCAACAGAGGAGAAAATGGTTGCACCCCCAGCCTGTAAATGTAGATCAGTCACAATACCTCAGCAGGCTTCTCTCCTCCAAAGTCAACATTGATGATGAGAAACTCAATCACCAACTAATGTTGTGTGCCGTCCATTGATTGTACTAAAAGAGTGTCACAAATGATAGTAATGCGCATGAGTCGAACACGTTCGTATTCGCTCGCGGTCAGAAAAGTATACTTTGGAAGGCAATGTGATTGGACGGGTGCGATCCCATCCAGAACATGGAAAAACGAAGTATATCCAGGCCTTTACTGAGCAAAACATAGGCCAATCATATGGGCTATTAGTAACAGATTGCAACTACTATATTTTATAATTTGAGTGCTGTGTCTTATGTAGGTATACCTGTTCCGCAACCTACTAACAGTGTGTCCTGTGTGGTTTGAGAGTTTTGAGAACATGAGCATAAATGCCACTGTTGTTCTTGACTTTTCATCTTGCTGAGGAAAGTATAGGCAGAGCTCATGGTCTAATGTAATCAAATTGATGTTTTGTGTTAAAGATAGCTTGCAACAGCAGTATCTTATCTTTTGTTTATCACCATTTTTAAGCTATGTCAGCTGTGTGTCATAGTGTGTAAAGCAGTAAGCTAACACTGCAGTCGCACCCCAGTCTGGTATTTGAATCAGTTATTTGAAGACTGGTGTGAAAGCTATATTTATCATTTCCACTGTGTGCAGAGTTAACAATAATATAAAGAAATAACTTTGTGTTAAGCTGAATTAATGGCAAAATAAAAAAGTACATAACTTGCAGCTCAGCTGGTAAAGCATGGCGCTAGCAACGCCAAGATCAAGGGTTAAAGGACCATGAAACACACAAATTCATCAAATGTACACCCTGAATGAGCTGTAAATCGCTTTGGATAAAAATGTCTGCCAAATGCATAAATGTATAAAAATCATCAGTTGAAAAATGTTTGTGTATGATTTTGGATTGCTATAGTTTAATTAGTTATTTTAATCAAGTAATGATTTGGAATAAAGTTAAACAGTACAGCCAGTTTGAAATGAAAAATTGCAGGAAACTAGGAGGCTGCAAACAATGTCTCTTGCACACTTGCACTCTCTCTTTCTTTCTCTCTCTCTCTCTCTCTCTCTCTCTCTCTCTCTCACACACACACACACACACACACACACACACACACACACACACACACACACACACACACACACACACACACACATACGCACACATGCTCTCTATTCCAGCTCGTTAGTTCCCCTGTGGTGTATTATTGGAAATATATCATCGAAGAGTGTATATCAGTTTTATACTTGAAATCAGAGTGGATTGTAAGAATGAGTTAAAATGTAGAGAAGGAGATGGTCACTCAGAATCAGAGGTGGGTAGAGTAGCCAAAAACTGTACTCAAGTAAAAGTATAATTACTTCAAAAACATAATTACTGAAGTAGAAGTAAAAGTACTAACTTAAATAATTTCTTGAGTAAGAAAGTATCCAATTAAAAGAGTCATCAAGTAGTGAGTAACTCGTTACTTTACCAAATTACATAATAGACATTACATAATATACTTTCAGTGAATGTGTGTGTATATATATATATATATATATATATATATATATATATATATATATATAAGTGAATTGTGACCGAGACTGTCAGTCCCTAACATTCTGTCTAACATATTTTGTGTTCCACATAATACAAAGCCTCACACTGGTTAGGAACAACATGAGGGTAGAGAAATGATGACAGAATATTAAATTATAGCTGAGCTATCACTTTAAAGAGATAGTTTAACCAAAAATGACAATTCTCTCATCATTTACTCATGCCATCCCAGATGTGTATGACTTCATTTCTTCTGCTGAACACAAATTCAGATTTTTAAAAGAATATTTTAGCTCTGTAGGCCAAACATTTGATGCTCCAAAAAGCACATAAAGGCAGTATAAAAGTAATCCATAGAACTCCAAGTGGTTTAATCCATGTCTTCAGAAGTGATATGATAGGCGTGGGTGAGAAACAGATCAATATTTGTCATTTTTTGCTATGCAGCAGGGGGCGATATGCAGAGAATAATGTGAATCACCAAAAACAGAAGAAGAATGTGAAAGTGATCTGTTTATCTGTTTCTCAGTCACACCTATCACATCACTTCTGAAGATATTGATTTAACCACTTGAGTCTTATGGATTATTTTTATGCTGACTTGTGTTTGTTTGTTTTTTGTTTATCTTTAAAATGCTGCCACCCATTTACTTGCATTGTATGGACCTACAGAGCTGAGAAATTCTTCTTAAAATCTTCATTTAAGTTCAGCAGAAGAAAGAAAGTCATACACATCTGGAGTTGCATGAGGGTGAGTAAATAATGAGAATTGTAATTTTTGGGTGAACTATTCCTTTAAGGGCTCTTGTCAGATCTGGATGAATTTGTCAATAAGAAGAGAGGTTTGGAAACAATTCTAGTAATTATTACAGTGAAAACGTGAAAATGTCCCACAAAGATATTATATATAATGCTGAAATATAATGCCTTCTTTTGCCTTCAGTGTAAGTACTTAGATTGTTAATTCTGTACAGCAGTTCTGCCGCTCTCTAAATGCAGAGAATGCAGCCTACGTAGGGCACCAACCCTGATTGTGGAACACTCGCTGTGTCTGAAACCGCCCCTATCCACTATATAGTGTACTATTTCGAGTTTTCGCTACTTTGTAGGAGTGTCTGAATTCTGAGTGAGCCACTCGTTGCCTACTTTTGTTTACTCATTCTTACCCACAATGCACTCTAATTTCAAGTGTACGTTTCAAGTACTCTCGATGACAGTTATTTTCCCACAATCCACCACGGGGAAGACATTCGAGATAGGAGTTTACTGCTTCCTTCACTCCTGCAATATTTTATTTAATGTTGAATGTAGTAAATTACTTTATGACAAATCATTACTTGATTAAAATAATATAATAACATATAGAGAGAAAAAACATAAAGATACATTTCAAAATGTACTCTTTATTTGATCAAATGTGTTTACTCTTTACAGTAACACATAGTATATTTTAAAAATGACAAACAGAATGCAGATTTATTGTATTAATATATTATTTAATAAGAATAACAAATAAGGAACAAGTATTTAAAACTTCCATATGTGATGTTTCCTCACCAGCCCCAGAGCTCCGACACTATCATCCAAATTCACTCATTTGGTTTACTTACTGCTGAGATATAGTGCACTAACTGCCATTCAGTCTATAGGAAATAGTGAATGAGTGAACGATAGCAGACACAGAGGGCGCAGAGTAAATGCATAAATACTGCTTATGATATCCAGGACAAAGCACACAGATATATTGCTGAACTAATTAAAAAATGTACACTTAAAAACTGATTTCATAAGAGCCCAGTTACAGAATCACCTTGAAAATCTCATTACACAGAAAAGGCCACGTTAGAATTAGTGCCAAAATTTACCTCAGCGTGCTGCCTGAAGTTGGGGCTGTGACTTGGAGCTGTGAATTGTGAAATATCAGCTTGTCTTGGTGTTAAATGAAGTCATTGCATGACGAAACTATAATTTTTTTCACTGTGCGGAGCGAAGAAAGTTTCACTTTGAAGAGTTTGCTGCTGCTGCAGTGATTGAGTGACAGTCTGTGATTCCGGCTCAGTGTGCGCAGCTGTGAACTTCCGCTCTCGTAAAAGTCCCATTCAATAATCTCTCAATAAATTACACATTAATTCAAATTAAACCCAGTAATGTAACGACAGTAATGCCACACATTGTAAAGAAGTAAAAGTAATAAAAAATCATTAGAAATGTACTTGAGTGAGAGTAAAAAGTATCCACTTTTAAACCTACTCTACAAGTAAATGTCCCCCCCAAAAGTTACTCAAGTAAATGTAACGGAGTAAATGTAGCGTGTTACTACCCACATCTGCTCAGAATTTGGACAGTTCTACAAAGAAATCTGCAAATGGCATAAACCTGAAATTGTGCACAAAATTTTTGATAAGGGCAATTTTGGACACAGCAGGTGTCAAGGTTTGGCTTATTAACATGGACAATTAGCCCCTGCTGGCACATGCCGTACATAATTTTGGAATTTAGCATGTAGAAAGAGTTTCATTAATGTGCATGAATTAATAACAGAGAATATGAATGAAAATTTGTAAGCGAAAGAAGTTATTGTGCTTGGATCATGCCTTTTTTGACTTTCTTTTTTTTTCTTTTGTTTCTTTCTTTCTCACTTACTCTATTGCTCTCTATCTCTCTCACTCACACTCACTCTCTCTCTCCCTCTCTCTCTCTCTCTCTCTCTCTCAGGGATGGAAAGATCAGCATGGAAGAGATGATAGACTATTTCATGAAGGCAAGTTCTCTGCTCAACTGTCAGATGGGCTTCATACACAGCTTTACAGAGACCACATATTTGAAACCCACCTTCTGTGAACACTGCACCGGCTTTGTAAGTAGCAAATGTAGCCAATCAGAAATGAGTAAAAACTGTTTTGTAATAAAATAAAAAGAATAATTCTTTCTAAAGCACTAGTCAGATTTGACTAGAAACAAACTAGATTTTTTTTTCAAACAATGTTACAATTCTTAGCATAGGATCACTGCGATTTCATGTTCGGATCTGTGTAATTACCAGTGGTGGAAGTGTCTGTTGTGCAATGCATATTCAGGATCAGGAGCTTCAGTTAATGTTCACATCAACCATCAGAATGGGCAAAAATGTGATCTTAGTGATTTCGACTGTTGGTACTAGACAGGCTGGTTAGAGTATTTCTGTAACTGCTGATCTCCTGGGATTTTCATTAGTGCTGCCATTCAATAAAAAAATGCAATTGCGAAAAATTGGGTAATGATTTGTAGTTAATATCTATTAATCTCAGATTTTGAAAGTGCTGAAATTTGACACTATATTTACAAATTTTCCTGTCAAAATGCCTAGGAAATATGGAAATAAATGTATATATTTTTTTGAGTGTATGTTCAAGTGCTCATGGAGAATGTGCCATTTTTTGAAGACAAAGAGTGAGTCTGCTACATGAATGGAGTTGGGAAGGTTGTTCCACCAATGAGGTACATTAAAGCTGAAAGGCCAGGAAATTGATTTGGTGCATCTTTGTGTTAATAAAACAAGGTGCCTCTCATTAGCCGACCACAGGTTTCTGGTGTGAACGTAGCTCTGCAGAAATGATTTTAGGTAAGCTGGAGCAGATCAAGTGAATGTTCGGTATGCCAGCATCAGAGCCATGAACTTGATATGTGTAGCAACCGGCAGCCAGTGGAGAGAGACAAGGAGTGGTGTAACATGTTCTCTCTTTGAGCCGTTGAAGACCAGACATGCTGCTGCATTCTGGATCATTTGCACAGGCCTAATTGCACATGCAGGAAGGCGGACAATGAGAGCATTACAGTAATCTAGTCTAGATATGACAAGTGACTGAACAAAGGTTTGTGTGGCATGTTCAGAGAGGAAGGGTCTTATTTTCCTGATGTTGTAGAGTGTAAATCTACACGATCATGCTGTCTTTGAGATGTGGTCAGTGAAATTGACTTGGTGGTTGATGGTAATTCCCTTGATTTCTGACTGTTTCGAAGGTGTCATTATAGATGAACCCAGCTGAATGGTAATGTTGTGTTTACCAGCAGGGTGGGCTGGAAAGACAAGGAGCTCAGTTCTTGATAGGTTGAGTTACAGGTGATGTTCCTTCATCCAGGCCGAGATATCTGACAAATCAGAGATTGACAAGTAGAGTTGTGTATAATCGGCATAGCAGTGGTTAGAGAACTCATGTGCTTGAATGAATGGTCTCAGTAAGTTGTGTGTATATAGAGAAGAGAAGTGGTCCGAGCACTGAGCCCTGAGGTTCCCCAGTAAATAGCGGATGTGACGTGGACACCTCACATCTCCAGGCTACCTTGAAAGACCTACCTGAGAGATAGGACTTGAACCAGCCAAGCTCAGTTCCTATAATGCCCTGAATAGCGAGGGTGGACAGGAGAATCTGATGGTTGACTGTGTCAAAGGCTGCAGATAGGTCCAGTAGAATAAGGGAAGGAATATTTTGCCTGTCTCAGCGACTCAGTGACAGACATCAGGACAGTCTCGGTGGAATGTCCACCTTTAAACCTGACTGATTTTCAACTAGCAGCTTTTTCTTTGAGAGATAAGCAGAGATCTGATTGAAAACTGCCCATTGAGTGTTTTCGCCATGAATGGGAGGAGAGAGACTCGTCTGTACTTTTCTAATTGTGTGGGGTAAAGTGCAGGTTTTTTAAAGCAGTGGAGTTTCTCAAGCCTGCTTAAACGTGGTGGGAAAATTCCTGTAAGAAGAGATGTGTTAATTATGTGTGTGAGTGCAGGTATGATGACCCCATGTTGGGGTGGTTTGTGAGGAGGAGTTTAGAGACTTCATTGTCAGAGGAGAGAACATGGAGAGAGAAGAGCTGCATACAGGAGATGGGAGTTTCAAATCAAATCAAATCAAATCAAATCACTTTATTGTCACACTACTGTGTACACGAGTGCAACAGCAGGTGAAATTCTTGTGTGCAGTTCCGAGCAACATTGCAGTAATGACAGTGACGAGACATAAACCACTTTACAATAAACAACATATTACACAAAACAATTTACATAACAAACTTACACAACAATTTACATAACAAATGTACACAACAATTTACATAACAAATGTACACATACCTACACAACAATTTACATAACAAATGTACACAATATATTGACAGAATGAGGATTAATAAAGTGCAGTGCTGATTGTTGATCAAGTGTTCAAAAGTCTTATTGCTTGTGGGAAGAAGCTGTCATGTAGTCAGGTGGTGCGGGTCCTGATGCTGCGATACCGCCTGCCTGATGGAAGCAGTGAGAGCAGCCCATGACTCGGGTGGCTGGAGTCTTTGATAATCCTCCGAGCTTTCTTCACACACCGTCTGTTATATATATCCTGGAGGGAGGGAAGCTCACCTCCGATGATGTTTCTGGCCGTTCGCACCACCCTTTGCAGGTCTTTGCGGTTGTGGGCGGTGCTATTGCCGTACCAGGCGGTGATGCAGCCAGTCAAGATGCTCTCAACAGTACTAGTGTAGAACAGTGTGAGGATGTGTTGGTTCATTCCAAACTTCCTCAGCTGTCTCAGGAAGAAGAGGCGCTGGTGAGCCTTCTTCACAACGGCCTCAGTGTGGACGGACCATGTGAGTTCCTCAGTAATGTGGACACCGAGGAACTTGAAACTGCCGACTCTCTCCACCGGTGCTCCATTAATGGTGATGGGGCTGTGTTCTCTGTCTTTCTTCCTGAAGTCCACCACAAGCTCCTTGGTTTTACTGACGTTGAGGGAGAGTTTGTGCTCCTGACACCAGCGCGTCAGAGTGTGCACCTCCTCTCTGTAGGCTGTTTCATCATTGTCAGTGATCAGACCTACAACCGTCGTATCGTCAGCAAACTTAATGATGGCATTGGAGCTATGTGTCGCTACACAGTCATGAGTGTAAAGGGAATACAGGAGTGGGCTGAGAACACAGCCCTGCGGGGCTCCAGTGTTGAGGGTCAGTGATGAGGAGATGTTGCTGCCCATTCTAACCACCTGACGTCTGCCTGACAAGAAATCCAGGATCCAGCTGCACAGCGAGCTGTTTAAGCCCAGAGCCCGGAGTTTCACATCAAGCTTGGAGGGCACTATGGTGTTAAATGCTGAACTGTAGTCTACAAACAGCATTCTCACATATGTGTTCCTTTTTTCCAGGTGGGAGAGAGCAGTGTGTATTGTAGATGCAATAGCATCATCAGTGGAGCGGTTGTTACGGTAGGCAAACTGCAATGGGTCCAAAGAGGTGGGCAGAACAGAGCAGATGTGATCTCTGATTAACCTCTCAAAGCATTTGCTGATGATGGGGGTCAGAGCAACAGGACGCCAGTCATTTAAACAAGTGATTTTGGCTTGCTTCGGTACAGGCACAATGGTTGATGTTTTGAAGCATGTGGGGACTACAGACAGGGAGAGGGACAGGTTGAAAATGTCCGTAAAAACACCAGCCAGTTGGTTCGCGCATGCTCTGATGACGCGGCCCGGAATGCCGGAGTGAACCATCATCTGTAGTATCGGCCGCGAGTGCTCTCTCCGCGAGGGCGGTGTTGTTGTCCTCGAAACGAGCATAAAATGTATTAAGCTCGTCCGGGAGAGAGGCAGCGGTGTTCATGGCGGAGTTTTTATTCTGTTTATAGTCCGTGATGATGTTAATTCCCTTCCACATACTTCTGGAGTCAGTGGTGTTGAACTGACCTTCAATTTTGTGCCTGTACTGGCGTTTGGCTGTGCTGATGGATTTACGGAGGGCATAACTGGCTTGTTTACGCTCCTCCGCGTTCCCGGAATTAAAAGCGGTGGTCCGCGCAGTAAGTGCCGCGCGAACATCGCCGTTAACCCAGGGTTTCTGGTTGGGGTAGATCCGTATGTTTTTCGTCGGAACAACGTCCTCTACGCACTTCCTGATGAAACACGTTACGCTATCAGCGTAAACCTCGATGTCGTCATCGGAGGCAGACCGGAACATCTCCCAGTCCGCGTGATCAAAACAGTCCTGTAGCGCAGAG
Organism: Moxostoma hubbsi; assembly: GCA_032164185.1. NCBI lineage: Eukaryota > Metazoa > Chordata > Actinopteri > Cypriniformes > Catostomidae > Moxostoma > Moxostoma hubbsi. The sequence continues at coordinate 5,021,461 of JAVLUX010000003.1, read as the reverse complement.
TCTGATTGGTCCGACCAGCACTGGATCATTCTGAGGGCGGGTGATTCCCGTTTCAGTTTCTGCCTGTAAGCGGGCAGAAGCAGAACGGAAGAGTGGCCGGATTTGCCAAATGGTGGGCGGGGGAGGGATTTGTAGCCATCCCGGAAAGGAGAATAGCAATGATCCAAAACCTGGTCCCCTCGTGTGTTAAAGCTGATGTGTTGGTGGTATTTTGGTGCTATTGTTTTGAAGTTGGCTTTGTTGAAGTCCCCGGTAACTATGAACGCGGCCTCAGGGTGCGCGGTTTCCTGCTGACTTATACTGCCATACAGTTCCCTAAGTGCCCGGTCTGTGTCGGCTTGTGGGGGGATGTACACAGCAGTGATAATGACCGCTGTGAATTCCCTCGGTAGCCAGAATGGTCGACACAGAAGCATGAGAAATTCCAGATCAGGAGAGCAGAAAGACCTGATAAAATGTACATTCCTCTGATCACACCATGATTTGTTGATCATAAAACATACACCTCCACCTCTGCTTTTACCTGAGAGGTCTTTCGCTCTGTCTGCTCGGTGCACGGAGAAACCCGTGGGTTCGATGGCCGAGTCTGGAATCTCCGCGGACAACCAGGTTTCCGTAAGACAGATAACACAGCAATCTCTCGTCTCTCGTTGGAAAGAGATCAAGCTCTCTGCTCGCAGAGCTTGTTGTCCAGAGACTGAACATTTGCCAGTAGTATACTGGGTAGCGGGGGGCGATTTGCGCGACGTCTTAATCTGATGAGAACGCCGGCTCTTTTTCCTCTTTTCCTTCTGCGTTTCCGCGGCCGGGCAGCCCAAACAAAGGGCTCCGCTGGCGTGTTTGTAAACCGCGGGTCGGCATTGAGGAATGTGAAGTCCGGTTTTCGGTGTGTGATTGCCGAACCAATGTCCAAAAGCGTTTGTCTGTCGTACACAATAAGGATGTGAGGTGCTGTGATGTGAGGATGTGAGGATTTGAGATGTGAGGTGCTGAGGATGTACTGCTGATGGCTGTAACCTTTTCAGTAAAAAAGTGACATCAGCTGTCAGCGAGGTGTCAGGTGTTGGAGGGGGAGGGGGAGGAGAGTGTTAAATGTTTTCAATAGGCTGTGTGTCTGTGGTGTTGTTGATCTTGGCCTGATTATAGGAAGTTTTTGCAGATGCAACATTATCAGAAAAGATAGCAAGCAGAGACTGATACTTACTCAGATCTGCTGCACTTTAGATTTCCACCATCTCCTCTCAGCTGCCCTGAGGTCAGTCCGATGTTCACAAAGAATGTCAGAGTGCCAGGGGTTGGGTGGTGTCATACGTGCTGGCCTAGAGGAGAGAGGACCGAATCTGTCTAGAGAGGTTGTTAAAGGAGAGCATAGTGAGTCTATAGCAGTGTTTACTTCCAGGGTGGAAAAGAAAGAAGAGAGGTAGAGACAACAGTGGAAAGGCGGGTGAGTTCACATTTACAATTAAATGTATTCCTTTGGCAGATGCTTTCATCCAAAGCAACTTACAATAGACGAATAATACATCATAAGTGATTCATCTTAAGTCAAGTCATTTTGATTTGTATAAAATAGCATTGCACAAAGTCTTAATAGTGCGGTTTAATAAAAAACATGATTTTAATTGCACCTTAAACTAATTAATAAAATAAACAAGTATATTATATTTGTATTTAAACCTCCAGTGAACAAGCTAAAGGCGACTGTGGCAAGGAACACAGAACTCCATAAGATGTTGGTTAATGGAGAAAAATAACCTTGGGGGAAACTAGGCTCACTGTGGGGGCCAGTTCCCCTCTGATTAAACAGCATGATTGTAATGCCAATATTAGTTTTTTTATGTGTTGTTCATGTCAATATTTAAAATTACTAAACTGAGTATGTGTAAAGGGCCAATGTTTAAACAAAAAGATTTGTATGAACTGTAAGATTGATAACTAAATCTTAGAAGTCCTTCCTGAATTAACTGTGGAAGTGAATACAGACGCACAAGGAGACAGTAGTACGAAAAGTGCTAGAGTGCACAGTAACAACTCTGGATTATCTGGAAATAAAGCAAAGCAACAGAGAACAAAAACAGCTAAATTGTCCTCAGACATCATTTACTTCAGTGACATGTGGAAATCTATGGATACAAGCAAAATACAGTTCCTGTTTTCTTGAATGGGGAATGAGTGAAAATCTCCAAAATGGTTTTTAAAATCAGTAGAAAAATCTGATAACAATCGTATTATAAAATGTTCTTCTTTAGCTCAGATGAAGTAAAAAAAACTGTTTTTTAGAGTGATCCAGCTAATGCGCGTTCTTGAGTGAACTGACACAATGTCTGTATCTAAAATGTGTTTGTCCCTTTTACCTGTAAGGTGGGACTTCCTTTTCTATAATCAACATATTGGGTTTTCAAATTTCTGCCAATAATTTTAATACAGGTGCTCTGTCTCGGGCCAAATAGTCTCTGCTGAGCCGCATATATATTGGAGTGTATGTAAACGGGAACGCCACTTTCAAGTCTTCAACAGCTTTCTCTCAATAAACGGTTTTCTGAGGTCCATGCAAACAAGCTCAGTGTGTATGTGTGTGTGTGTGTATGTGTGAGAGAGAATATGAAAGAGGCATGTGTGAACCCTTTGATGTTGTGTGTTTGTGATATTGTGGACTCTCCTTTCATCTACAGTATTGTTTACCTGCTGTGATTCTCTCTTTTTCATGTCGGTTCTTTGTACTTTTCCCGCTAATCCTCACTGCCTTTTTTCCCTTTTTTCTCTTTGAAAAACTAACGAAAATATGTATATCCCTCTTTTTCAGATATGGGGCTTGTATAAACAAGGATACAAGTGCAAAGGTAAGAGGTTGTATGTATATAAGTACAGTGGCCTCCAAAAGGTTTTGGACACTTAATTCACACTAAAAGTGAATGCATTTTCATTTAAATTAGTAAAATACTTTCTAAAGGCAAAATACTCTAAATAGGCTACTTAAAACTCTACTTCTGTCTCTGACAGATCTGTTTGTGTAACCATGTGTTTTGGTGTGCAGACATCAATTATATATAAATAATGTAAATAAATTGCTTTGGTCTATAAAATGAAGGACCTTTGGATAATGGAAAAAACAAGTGAATATCTTGTAAAGCATTTTCACTGCGTTATTCTTGCTGTCTATGCTGTCTGTCTGCACAGAAAAAGGATAAGCTGTCAGCCTATGAAAAAAAGTCTGTTATCTGCTGTGCTGTGTGTGAATGTAACCACATTTAGCAATCTAAAAAAGGACTGACAACCTTATTCCTGCTCCATTTCCCACCCCATCTCTGTCTCTATCTCAGCTTGTGGGGTGAACTGTCATAAAGCATGTCGTGCTCGCCTGGTGGTCGAATGCCGTAAAAGAACGAAGAGCATCAGTCACGAGACGCCGCCGTTATTACAGTCCAGATCCCACAGCTTTCCTCTGGCCAGCAGTGCTCAATCAAACCTGCAGAACACAGGTACACACACACACACACACACACACACACACACACACACACACAAACACACACACACACCCATTCCAACACACAAGCAAACACTGAACATAGGAACTGAGTTTAGCTGTTTTTACCAGACTCTCTCTCTCTTTCTGTTGTTCTTTGGTTTTCAGTGATCACAGAGGAGGACATTGAGGCAGTTGAACAGGGAGTATTTGACTCTCACCTTTAAACAGGTAAACCAAAGTTCTGCACCTGCAACACTACAATATTACGTGAAAAAATACATTGATGTATACAGTTTTTTTACAATCATTTTCAAACATCTCCCAACACTCAGTGCCTGACCTCAGTCATGGTCTTGTGTCTTATAAGGGGTGAACCCCTGCAGCCATGTTACTACATACAGTATAGTGGAAAAGCCTTTCAAGAAGTGTGGAAGCTATTATTGCACCAAAATAGTTTTTAAATGAAATGTTCATTAAGCACATACTGTATGGTGTCTACAAATGTTTGGCCACATAGTGTATGTCCAACAATCTTGTAATGCTAACAGTATTTCTTTAAGGTCATTGAGTCATAAATAATAAAGTGTTTTTGATGTGGGAATGTTTGCTATGTTATGAGTTGATTTTGAGACATTTACGAAGTGTTTTGGTGGTGGTAGTATGTTTTGGAAAAGAGATTTAAGGAAAAGTTCACCCTAAAATGAAAATTCTCTCCATTTACTCCCCCACATGCCATCCCAGATGTATATGACTTTCTTTCTTCTGCTGAACACAAAGACATTTAGAAGACAATTTCAGCTCTGTAGGTCCATACAATGCAAATGAACAGAGTCCAAAACTTTGAAGCTCAAAAAGGCACATAAAGGCAGCATAAAAGTAATCAATATGAAGACTATAGCTGTGTCGTAATCAAATGAGTCTGCCTGAGAAAAAAAGTCGACAGGGGTGACTGTAAGGTGTGTAAATATGTTAAATATTAATAATATTGTGGTTCAGTAATTCTGTGGCACATAGCTTGCCAAATGTAAGCAAACTGAAAAACAGAAGAAGAAATTATTAATATAACAACCTATAGCTGTGGTAATATACTATTATGTGTAACAGATTTAAAAGTCATTAAATGTCATATTTACAAAGTTATATTGACACATCATAAAATGATTTTGTAGGATTTTTACTCGGGCAGTGAATATAGTACTCTTATGAGCAAATGGAATTGCTAAGAATTGATATGATGTCAGATGCGGACTCATTTTCATGGATGAACTCACCTGACATTGCTCCAAAAAGGGGATAAAGGGAGCCCCTTACCTAACCCTTCCCCTACACTTAACAGTTAGTAGAAGAGACGCCTTCTTTTGGAGTTGGTGCAGACCCCTTTTGGAGTAACTGCGCACCCTTTTGGAGATTCCGCCCTTATTTGGAGGTCCCCGGCCTGCAGATATACCTTCTTGCGTCTGCCATATGACTCCAGTGGTTAAATTCATGTCCACGGAAGAGAAACAGATACATTTTAAGTCCTTTCTTTTTGCTATAAATCTATTAAATATAAAAGAAAATGGCCCTCCTGAGCACTCTTCTACTTTTGCTTTTGGTGATTTGCATTCTTTGTGCACATCGCCACTTACTGGTAGGGAGGAGAATATACAGTATAAACAAGAAAAAGACTTAAATATTTATCTACTTCTCACCCACACCTACCATATCACTTCTGAAGACATGGATTTTACCCCCGCAGTCAATGGATTACTTTAATGCTGCCTTTGTGTGCTTTTTTGAGCTTTAAAGTTTTGGCACAAGGGTGAGTAAATGATGAGAGAATTTTTGGGTGAACTGACCCTTTAACTGCTGTGTCAAGCTGTTGGAAGAGACAATTGTGTGAAGATTTTGAAAATGAGTTCTCAGTATGGACGTTCCGTACATAACCTCGGTTCCCTGAGACGAAGGGAATGAGACATTGCGTTCTGCTAACAGATTTTCCATATGGCAAAGCAGCAAGTCTCTATGTTTGCTCAGTAGTGTCTCTAAATGGCTAGTAATAACCAATCGCTGAAGTAATTCAAAACACACACACACCGTTCGATACATTCCATGAACGGACAGACAGACTGAAATGAAGGACTTCAAATTGATACGCAGTTCCCTCAAACGCAAATCTAAAAAAGCTCCAGCAAATTGATGTGTACTGAGTTATAAGGGAATTGTAATTTATTTAATTACTTAAAGTAATTTAAAAAAGTTATTTACTAACCCTCATGTAGTTCTAAACCTATTTGACTTTCGTTCTTCCGTGGAAGATCATTCTATCATCGATCAGTCCAACATGTGACAAAATCGTTCAGGTTTTGTGAACTAGATCATCTAATTCATTGAAAAGATCTGACCCAAAAGAAAAATTTGTTTTCTAGTTGAACATTCCTGCGCACCAAGGAGAACTAGGAAGAATGTCAAGATTTTACATGAATAAAGGCTTAAGTTTCAGTGTGCTCTTTACACGTGATTATCGTATCCACAGTTTCCCTGACCAACCACTGGGTGGCGCCATGATGATATTAAATGCCTTTCTGGTCTCCAGACACCAAGTAAAAACTGCCAAAACTAGCGATCCAGAGAAGAACAACAACCATTTAAGTGTTACTTGGTGTAAAAATGAATTTCAAGCTGAACTTGTGCCTTTGTTGGCTGTCATAACAACTCAGAATAATTAATGATATCAACGTAACTAACCTCTGAGCATCACTTCATGTCATCTACACACTCAGGTCTGTTTAGAATCGGCACATTTATTTTATTTTATTTTACATATGTAGTACCTTAAACATTACATTACCTGCTAAGAATATATGCCAATGCTAGTGAAAACACTGGAGACTGGAAATTGAAAACAGATGAATCATGGAATACTTCCGCGTTCAGCAAAAAATGTTGGATAGCTTCAGCAGACTTTTAATAGTGTGCACAAGTCATAAGGACCACTACTTATGATCAATTTTATGGTACTCTTTTGTCATTTTGGAGCTTGACAGATCCAGTTCTGTTTCTGTTTCATTAAATGGAAAAGAGTGGGTAGGATATTCTTCAAAAAGTACCTTTTGTGTTTCATGAAATGACATGAGGGTGAGTAAATAATGACAGAACTTTCATTTCTGGGTGAATTATTCCTTGAACATCATTGTATGTGTTTGTTGTTGCACAATAGTGTACTGTTAATTTTTATGATGCTCATTACAGATTCACAAACTATCAACATGTCAGCAAAGAGCTTGATTTTGGGGCAAATTCTTCCAAGCACACTTTCCCCTAATCAATATTGGAGAGAAAACTGAAGCTTATCAGAGTCAGGATAGGTGCCAGATTGTGGGCTAGAATATTCACGGACCATCACAGCCTGACACCCATCATGAGATTCTGCCATCTGCTGGATTGAAGCTGCAACTTCTGATCACCTCTTCCCTTCTGCATCTGAATGTAACTGCAAACATAATTCTGGGATTCATCATTATTACCCCAGGCTCTTTGAGTGGCCTTTGAAATATAAAAAAAGCATAGTAAAGAAAAATAGATAAAAAAGAAGGGGGAAATGATTCATGAGGCATATGACTTTGGTGACCTTAATGAAGTGCAAATGTCTATGCGGTCGTGTTCTGAGATGTCCTGAGAAATGTTAGTAGCACTGTACTATTAGCTTCTGTTTGGTTCTATAAGCTAACATTACAGTAGTTAATGCATTAGGTAATATGAACTATTTGCAGCATTTATCAATCTCGGTTAAATGTTAATTTACTAATGTTAGCAAATTCATTTGTAAGTTCTGTATTGTTACTGTATTAGTAAGTTCTTTTTTATGAACGAATGCCACTAAACTGAAGCAGGACTTCACTAGAGCAGTTGTGGCTGAATATCAGTGTAAACTGTCATAGTTGGGATAGATCTGGTCATGTGTGTGTGTGTGTGTGTGTGTGTGTGTGTGTGTTTGTGCCTGATGTATAGTTGATATTGTGTTCTTTAACACTCTGATGCATGAATTATCAAATCAAAAAGAAAAAATACCTTCATGTTTTTTTGTACTTCAATACAATATGTTAACAATTGTCATTTTTTAAGAGATGTGTCCACTTGGTGTATTTTTCATCAGCCATGTTGACTTTATGTTGTCATAAGTAAAAACACAATGGCATAAAAAGCGGACAGTAATATACCTGTATAACTATGAAGAAGAGATAAAGGTTTATTGTTTGGATACAACTTTGCACCCTGAATGGTTAAAATTGGATATATAAGATCTGTCCACTGTAGTGGACACCATGCAGAGTACTAAATGTCATAGTTCAGCTATATGTGCATAATTGATGAAGGTGAGCTGGATGCATCTTTGTGTTGTTGAGAGTCTTGTGAAAACATGTTGCATGTAATCACAATAAATGCCAGACATCATCATGGTATTTTTTTTTTTTTTTTTCTATTGCTGATGTAATAAACCAGAGATTTTGTTTTTACATATTTAAATGAATGGGTTAGATCACTTATGTCATTCCAAACCTGTAAGAATTTCTTTCTGCTGTGGAGGACAAGAGGAGAAATGGGCTGACGTTAATCTTTTTTATTTACTTATTTTTTCATACATTATAACACACTTTCAGGCTCTGTCTCATGCCAAATGTGTGAGAGTTGGCCATCCTGAATATTCACTTATAGGGGACTGAGGCTATAATGCTAATGCACTAACTGCACACAGCAACGCTGCACACGGCCATAATATGCGCCGATACACTCACCGTAATTTCTAATGACAGCTACTACTGCAAAGATGAGTGTATAAAAGTGTTAATGTTCATAATGCAGAGAAAAGAATGGTGATAGAGGCGTATCTTACTTTGGGCAGATGTGTGAATGGATTTTGCTGCTGCTGGCACATGATGGAATTGGCACTAGAGAGTATTTGAGTAGATTTGATTCCTTTTGTAGACAAAAAAACACATGACGTGTTCTTGGAAAAATGTGTCGTTGCAAACGATCGTACTGATGTACATTTGCATGCTAATTCTGCACGCCGGTGTGTTCATGTTGAATACTGAGTGAACTATGTAAACAAAGTATTATGTGGAACTCTAGGTCACACCTACAGATGACATGGACCAATGGCAGCAAGAAAGTGTTTAGCAGTCGGTTCAAAGTTTTCCTAAAAGTTTGAACCGACTAGAAGACGAACCGTTACGAACCAGTAAAGCGAGCGCAAATACACCTTCGTTTTGGCCAGATTTTGTTCTAAATTACATCATACCCCTTAATTTTTCGTATCAATTATATTGGGGCCTTAATATGGGTTTAGAACAACATGAGGGTGGGTAAATTACGATAGAATTTGTGCCAACTATCTTTTTAAAGCTGAAGTATGTAATTTCAGCAACACTAGCACCACCAAATGGATCTGCAAAAATAAACTATGTTTATTTTGGTTTAGATTTGGTTTATACATTTGGGGGTGGGTGTTGTACTGGCTGGTCTTGATTATTGAGGGGGGTTACCAACCCCCATCCCCCCATAATCTGCACCCATGTCCATGATCAATGAACACATAGCCCCAACCAATGTTGTTGCATTACTCAAACAGTGGTGTTAGTTGGGGAGGGGCCATGTGTTCTTTTGATCGGCCAGGGGACATGTCTCTCAAAACAAACAAGTATTTTTACTGCGCCAGAGACTGTTTACAGTTTTCAAGAAAATGTACCTATGAAAGGCTAACACTTATAGATGTCTCTGCATAATAAGCTGGGATAGAAGAAAGTATTTTAACACTGCAAAAGTTACATACTTCAGCTTTAAGATCACAAGGCGCTCTTGTGTTTGTGCAGTTCAAATGAGGTGGAATATCCCTTACATTGTGTCTGTTTTTAGAGTTTCATTTGTATTATTATGTGTTGTAGCATTAGCTGTTGAGATGTAGTGATTTCCAAGACTTATCAATTTTAATAACTAAAGTCAATGTCTGAGAAACTCTTGAAATTAGTCTAGGAAATATATTATATCTGGCATGTATTCCTGATTGTATGCAAATCAACTGAGATGTTCTTTTCAAATATCCTATGCTGTTTCCGTTTGTAAAATGTTTTGTTTTTGCATAACTGTAATAAATTGATGTACATTTTACAGCACATTTTTACAATAATATCCTGTATTCTGTTGTTGTATTTTGCTGTGAACTCTGGGAGATGTCAGCTCTTTAAAGTTTATTATGAATATACAACAAAGTGTTAAAAAAGAAACTTTGAAGAAGTAAAAAGGAAGCAACAACACAGAACTAATTGTGAACTATTATAACCTAATAAAACAATTATTATTAACAGACTGTTTAATATTGCCAGGATATTTTCTCACCTAACACGATGTTGTGGGATGCTCAGACAAAGTAAAAGATCCAAACTTACCTATTCTTATAGTGCACTACAGCTCTTGTAGCAAGATGCCATGGGTTTGAATCCAGGGAGCGCATACCTCGGTAAAATGTGTTCCTTGAATGTACTGTTACTTTCTTTTGTAATGGCAAATGTATAAATGTTCAAGGTTGGAGATTTAGCTCTGTTTAATGTTATTTAGTGACGAGAAATTGTTCTTGTTTGAAGTCACCATTATGGTGATTAGTGTTCCCTAAGGTTGGGACTTTAGACATTATTTAAATCTGCACCTTAAAAGTGTTTCAATTGAACACATACTCTCACTGTGCACTTTATTAGGAACATTATGGCCTTAATAAAGTGCAAGAAATGGTCTTCTTCTGTTGTAGCCCATCTGCCACAAGGTTTGATGTGTTGTGCATTCTGAGATGCTATTCTGCTCACTACAATTGTACAGAACAGTTGAGTTACCATCAAGTCTGGCCATTCTCCGTTGATCTCTCTCATCAACAAGGTATTTCCATGTGCAGAACTGCCGTTCACTGGATGTTCTGAGTAAACTGTAGAGATTATTGTGTGTAAAAATGTACTAAAAAAAAGTTACTGAAATACTAAAACCATCCCATCTGGTACCAACAATCATGCCACGGGCCAAATCACTGAGATCAGAATTTTTCCTTATTCTGATGGTTGATGTGAGCATTAACTGAAGCTCCTGACCCGTATATGAATGATTTTATGCACTGCACTGCTGCCACATGATTGGCTGATTAGATTTTGCAGGAATTAGTAGGTGTACAGGTGTTCCTAATAATGTGGTCAGTGAGTGTATTAAAGCACTATGGCAAAAGGGGAGAATTTATCATTTTTCCAGACTAAAACATGACTAAATTACCACTTATTGTGTGACTGCGATTGTAAAATGTCAGCTAAGTGAAACAATTATACAGTCGATCAATTTGAGAGCATACATTTTAGCTGTTACCCAATAAAACTTTCAATATTTTGAAACGCTATTATTGCGACAGCTCCCATGATGTTTAAATGCATAATAACACAAGAAGCATTGTTGTACTGATTCATCTAGACAGACACAGACATCAACATTTGGGATACAAATCTCAACAATTGTGACAAGTAACAAAAATAATTTTCAGATATAAGGGACATTACAAAACAAGTTGTTAAAAGTGACAACAATAAATAACTGGAACAATCAGAAATAAAAAAATCTGCGAATCATAAATAGAACGTCAACAGCATAATGCATTCATGCAGCAATGCATTCTGGGTACCAGCCTCATTGGTTAATTATTGTAATTCTACAACAAGCTTAATAACAGTGATGCATGCACTCTTGTAATTTCAGTCAAATATTTAGCATAAAGATATACAATATTTCTGCTGTAATTTGACTGTAACTCAGCTGTAAGAACATGTGTAATTTTACAGTGTATACCTGTGTTTTGACAGTACAATTGTGATTTACAGTACAACTAAAATTCCCATTAAAGTAATGCAAATTTTACAATATATTTTTTACACTGCATGTACAGTAAATTTACTGTGTTTAAAATTCAAATGCATTTTACATTTGAAAAAATCTGTGGTTTTTAATTGATAAAAGATTAAATGTTTTATGCAATGCACCGTTTCCATTGTCAATGAATCTATTATTCTCATACTCATCATTCTCTTACCTTGTTTGGACACAATGGAATCTGTCACTGACATTTTACAAACATAAACATTGCTATAACAACATATCAACTATCTTTGTTGTCATATAACAACTAATATATAATATATAGTAAAATATAGTTTTGATGTCTTCAGTGTATACTCCAATTATAAAGCAAGTGAAGAGAGATGTACGGTATGTTAAAGACTGGACCCCCTCTAATATTGAGGTTTTAAAGGGTTGTTTTGATTGCACAGATTCGAGTATGTTTTTGAACACATGTTCTGGTCTGAATGAACAGGTGCTAACGATTTCCAACTATATCACTTTCTGTGTTGATTCTGTTATTCCTACTAAAAAGATTACCTTGTATCCTAATAATAAACCTTGGGTCACGAAGGAGTTAAAGAGTATATTGAATATGAAGAAGAGGGTATTTCTCTCGGGGACTAATGAGGAGAAACAACAGATAAATAGGGAAGTTAAAAAAGCAATAAAAATAGCTAAGAGCAACTATAAAAATAAGATCGAGGGTGTGTTTATGCAAGGTAACCTCAGAGCTGCCTGGAAGGGAATTAAGAGTATGGCTGCAGTGAACACACTTGTATTGAATCAGCATACTCTTATGGAAAACTATGACACTAATTTCCTTCTATCTAATGAGTTTAATTCTTTTTTTGCCCGTTTTGATACACCTGCTACAGCTGAAGATATGGTAGATTTTAAAGATACTCTGAGTATTTATAATAATTTTAAACTGAATCCTTTTAATATACTGAGACAGTTGAAGGCCACACCGCTTAATAAGGCCCCAGGTCCGGATGGAATATGTGGTAGAACACTGAATCACTGCGCTGATCAGCTTAGTGGAGTTCTCCATTCACTTTGTCAGGCTTCCTTAGATCTAGGGTTGGTACCTGATCTGTGGAAAAGCTCAATTATTGTTCCAATACAAAAAATAGCTAAGCCAGATTCATTTAACGACTATCGTCCTATTGCCTTGACCTCTTTGGTCATGAAGGCGTTTGAAAAAGAGATTAAAAAGCATATGATGACAGTTACTAGTTCAGCTTTAGATCCGCTGCAGTTTGCATATCGCGCTGGAAGAGGCGTAGATGATGCAAAACTGTTTCTGTTAAATACTCTTTATCAACATCTGGAAAAAAGTAAAGTATTTGCGTGGCTTTTGTTTGTGGACTTCTCGTCAGCATTTAACACTCTTCAACCTGTTATTTTAGGGAAAAAACGTATTAGTGAGTTCAATTTTAATCATGGTTTAGTGTCTTGGATTATGAACTTTTTAACAGATAGGCAACAAAGGGTTAGGGTTAATGGGGTTTTATCAGATATATTAAAAACTTCCATAGGATCACCACAAGGCTGCGTACTTTCACCAATCTTTTTTATATTATACACTAATGAGTGTCAGAGTTTACAAGGTAACAGTTACCTAGTAAAATATGCAGATGATACTGTTCTTCTTTCCTTGCTTTCACATTCAGACCAGGATTATGGTCCGGTTCTACACAAATTTATCTATTGGTGTAAAAGTATGAAATTAGACTTGAATGTCTCAAAGACTAAAGAGATGGTTATTAATTTTAGTAAGAAAACACTTTCACTCCAACCAGTGATTATTAATGGTACACAGGTAAATGTAGTAGAGGAATATAAGTATTTAGGGACAATTTTTGATAACATGTTAAAGTTCGATAAAAATACTGATACCATTATTAAAAAATCACACCAATTGTTCGTGCTGAGGAAGCTTAATTCTTTTGATGTACAGAGACCCATCTTAAGGTCATTTTATAATTCATTTGTTGAAAGTATTTTGTCGTTTTCTTTCTTATGTTGGTTCTCTACATTGTCAATGAAGAACAAAAATCGGCTGCAAGGTATTGTAAACTTGTGCTCAAAAATTATTTGTGTTCCCTTACGTAGTTTAACATTTTACTATGAACAGCAAGTGTTGAGGATGACACATAAAATAATGGGAGACAGCACACACCCTTTGAACCCTCAATTCGAGTGGTTGCCCCTTGGGCGTCGTTTAAGGACAATCAGGTGTCTCACAAATCGTTACAAATTTACTTTTGTGCCTAAGGCAATTAGTTTATGTAACAAACATAATTGACTATTTTGTTATTAATAATTATTGTTATTTTTATTTATTAAATTTTGTATTTTATTTTTTTTATTTTTTATATATTTTATGTTGATTTTTGTTGTATGTGTATCCAGTGTTGTTTGTATATGTGAAGCACCAGGACAGTCTGAATGAATTGCCCCACGGGGATTAATAAAGCTCTAAACTAATATATTTAACTTTCTTTTTTTTTTTTAACTCAATTCAGAGTTAAAAAAAATAACTCTGAAATAACTCTGTGCCGTTTTGAATGATACATTTTTGCATTTGTATTGCAGTCACAGGTTAGCTGCAGTCGATAGTTTTAATGAAGCCAACACGAGGAGCAGCAGAGTCTTCAATGAGAGTATGTGCAACCTAATTGCATAATGGCTCAGATGGAGACCTGTAAGCGGGAGGCCAAAACCAGAGATAAGTCCTAGGCTGGGACAGTAGTGTGGCGAGAGGGTCTCAGCCATCTGGCTCCCCTTAATAATTTGCTGACCAATGGGTGTTTGCCTAGTGACAAGCCACCAAAATGTCTTCTCCCGCCGCTATGACAGAGACAAATATTTTGAGTGTGGATGGAGAGAGCCCTTGTAAACTGCGGAGTGGCTCGATCATCATTTACAGCTTGACTACACTTTCTCAATGAATACATCAAGTGTGAGGAAGTGTTAACGAGCTTCAAATCATGATCTTGGCTAGGAGAATGCAGATGGCAAAGCACAATTTGCTATTTTCCTGAGAAATAGGTCATTGCGCTAAGTCGTTTCAACAACAGGTCTGTTTTCAGAACAGCCTTAATTCAGTTCATGCATTTGCAGTTTGGATATTCCACCAGCAGGTGGTAATAAAGTTCATGTCCAAACTAAAAATATAGTGGAACATCAAATTATGTCCATGTCAATTACAGTTGTAAGTGTTTGATGAAACAAAAATGTATGACATTTTGTTAAACTATCTGGTAATGGCTTATTTTTCAATTATTACTATTATTATTACATTTATATTTAAAATTGTATTTGTGAGCTAATGTGTATTGGTATTTGTCCACCTGCTGACATAAAGTGATTTTGTCACTGCAAAAGGGGCAGGTAGAAGTTGCCGTGTGTAAAATGTTTGGATTTGGTATGATTTTTTTTTTTAAACTTCATTATTTTGATCACATTTTCTTAAAATTTTAAGTGTAATTTGAATTTAGAAATATTTTGGGTTTCAATAAATGAGTAACATTTTTCAAAATCGACCAGTAGCAGTAACGGTAACAATCACTGTTAATACTAGCCATGAGTTGTTTGTCAGTAGATGAAAATAATTCATAATATTGACATTGTTTATAATTTAACGAAGCCTACATAAACCACGTTTTCAATGTGTATAAAAGAAGCCTGTCACATTAACAGCACATTCAACAAGGATCATTCACTGCATACAGTCCATTTACTTACCAACTTCTTAAGAATGTGCTGTCTTTGTTTATATCACTGGTGCTTGAGGGAATGGACTATATAATAGGATGCCGATGCTGCAATAACTGGAGAAGAACCTCAGAATTAAATTGCACTTGACCAAGCCCATTTGTCCCTTGGACGTGCGACTTCGCCAAACCAACTTGTGCCTAGACTTAGCTCATACTTGTGTGAAAATACCAAAACATCACGGCCATCCCCACTGAAATTGCACATATGACTTATGGCATAGCACTGTGCTTAGTGCTCTTAAAATAGGGCCCTATAGCGATAAAGGAGTTACAGTTATAGTTGTGTTCAGTAGAAGAAAGTCATACATGTTTGAGACGGTGTCAGTTTGAGTAAATTATGGGAGAATTATATGTTTTTAGTGAAGAATTCTTTAAACTGCCTATTATTGGCTTTTCAGCTAAATTTAAAAAGTAAAACAAAAGGTAACAGAAAAGAATATATATAAAAATATAAAAAAACATTTGATTTGGGTTAACAAATACAGTATTGTAGTTGATCAATTGTATACATTTATGACATTTAAAACACAACATGACCCAACCTGACTTTCATGAAAAAAAACCTTTAAAAGGTACACTCAGTAATTTGTTCTTCATTAAAAAGCTTTAACTCCTAAAGGCATGCATTGTAATTTTGTAATATATGTAGAAAATCAAGAGAACTCACATTAAAATAAAGACTCCAGTCATATCAGTAACTTTATAAAGCTGTTTTATTCTACATGTAGAGGGTCCACACATGGGGCGGCCATGTTGGAATCACATGATCAGCTGAATACTACTCGCTTAATCTCAGTAACCATCCTGTTATTTGACACTTTCACTCATTGATTAAAGTAATCATGGCTTTGACTGTGAATACTACATTTCTACAATGGCACCTGAAACTGAAAACTATTGATTTTAAATGATACTGCATCCAAGCCGCTAGGTGTCAGTGTAAGTCCAAGACGACACAAAGACGAAACGTTACTGAGTGCACCTTTAAGAACACATTTAAACATGTTGGTAAAAATCTGCCTTCATAATATAGTTGGTACACTTGTTTACCCAACAAAAATGTGATAGTGAAAATGAACTTTGAATGGAAGAATTTACAAAAAAAAAAAAAAAAAATCTAATTTACAGAAAGAGGGTTTACAAAACATACAAACCTTCTGTATATGAAAACAATGTAAAGTATGAAAGTAAATGGTGGTTGATTCAAACATTCTGCTCAGCTCCTTTTGTGTTCCTCAGAAGAAAGAGAACATGTGTTTGGAACGACAAAAGGGTGCGTAAATCATGACAGGGTTGACATTTTGGTTGAAAAATTGCTTAAGCTCAATTTGTTAGTTCAATGTTTGACACAGACATGCTTGACGAACTTCAGACTCCAGCTTGTACATATACCAGTTCAGATTTTATTGCCAGGATCCCTCTGGTTCACATACATAAACAATACTTCCCAATCAGTTAAAAGGAACAAGTGTAGCAAGTGTAGTTTTGACTGGACATCACATTCCTCTTACCATGGTCCAGTCAGTGTTGACCAGTGTGCATAGAGTGTGGGTTTGTGGTTTGCCACATACCCATGCATTTATTTCAAATATGACAATAGTGCTTAGTATGCAAAACAGTGCCTGCTAACTAAGGATTCAAACAGGTGTATTAGAGAGCTGATCATTTATTGGATAGGTAGATTTACAGTAATGCTAATTTTGGGTGGATCCTTGACATGCAAGGATCATCTGCGTGGAATAACAATTAATAGGGCGCTTTAGTCCTGGACTAAGCAATGACAGGGCTAACAACAAAGACATGAAAAAGAGCAACATATTTGTTTTTGCAGATACAGCTAACAAAGTGAAAAATTGACATTCATAAGAGCGATTGAGCAAGTTTTTAAGGGGGGTTTAAATGCACAGTCTGCAATTGTTCATAAAGTTCAAATACATAATTTGATACTACAGCAATCAGCACACCTATTTGCTGAAGACTAGTTGGCTTTGTCCGCATGATTTACATGGCTTGAGTGACTGCGGTATGCAGGCTGTACTTTTAAAGTCCTTTCAGATGTTTCAGTGCATATTTAAACATCATATAAAAAGAAAAAGACCAATAGTTCATAAACAATAGTAAAATTGAATTGTATCATTTATAATAAAACAAAAGGCAAGCTTAACCATATGGTGGGGAGCACTTGAAGCACCATAAAAATACCATACCATAAAAAGAGGGTTTAGTTTGACATACAAACCTGTCCCTTTAAAATACGTTTATGAATTCCAAGTCTGAAAGCAGTTTGGACTAACTGCATTTTTTGTTCCACACAAACTTTTGCTGATAATGTTGTTTAAAGAAATTGTCAATAACAATGTAAGATTCTAAACTGGAAACCACTTGGGTCAGCACAGCAAGTTAACAATACAGTTTCAATAGAAGGTAAATTCATAATACAGCTTTGGCAATTAAAAACAAAAAATGATCAAAATTGTTAAGAACATGAACATATGGAATGTCACACATAATTATTCAAGTAGCCACGAGTGTTAAACTCACACTGTCCCTTTGGGTTATTTTCCAGGGTAATTTCAGGTTTCCACTTAAGGCATACCTCACAACACACAAAACCAGAAAGAAATGTTATTATCCTTCCAGTAAACCAAATGACAAATTATGAGCTGCCATCATGTCTTGTCATAATGCTCTTAAAAAAATAAGATAACTTTACCTAACCCAACCCATTCAATGGCTCAAAGATTTGCATTCCTTCCCTTCCCGTTCAAATATATCTATCTACCAATAACATCCACATTTTCAAGATTAATAAGTTATTACATTTTTATAAATACATACACACATACAGAAGGTGGCTTGGGAACTGCTTGGTGCACTTCACAACCTCCAACAATCTAAAAGACTATTTTGTACACAGATGAACAGAAGATAGTTCCTTTACATAGCTATTATGCCAAGTATACCCCACAAACTGCTTGACTGAAGACTGATTGCATTAAACTTGCACCAGTGTATTCAAATTGCTGCCTGTCACAATGATTAGCACTAAAGTCGTGCTGCATTCACCAAATTGAACAAACTCTGCACTAATGGTAACAGCTAATCAGTAATCTCCAGTCTTGATTCCAGTTCCATCAGGATATACAGACATCGGAGGGAAGTAACACTTATATTGGCCCTACATTTTTTCACAGAGAGGGATAAAGATATAGATTTATAATTTCATTGTAGTACATCAGAATCTGCTGGAACCAGGTTATCACAGTGACTATAAAAGAAAATTCAAAAATAACATACAGACAGTAATGCTCAAGAAGGGCATTTAACATTTACCTTTGTTTCCCTTTGCATGTGGTTGTCATGCATGGGACGTTCCTTAGCGTCCAGTAGATGGCGCTAGGTTACTTGAGTTTCTTTTATTTTGAAGTCCTGCCTTTGTTTCCTGTTTGCCTTGTTGACTGTCTCCCAGGTTTGTCTTGTCTATTAACCTTGTTATCCTTGTTAATATCTGTGTCTTGGTCAGTTCTTATACTCTGTAATGCTGGCTGGAGACCAGAGATTGTAGGCTCTAAGTGCAGTTTTATTAAAGAATGCAAACAAAACACAAGAATTTGAGAAACACCGGAACACTATACACTACAGCCTACGAAGGAAAATAACTGACTAAGACAGAGAACATGAGGGAAATATACACAGACTAAAGGTACGGTCACATTTAACATTAAGATTCAACTTCATTGTCATTGTGCAGAGTACAGATACAGAGCCAATTAAATGCAGTTTTTTCTCATATCCCAACTAAGCTGGGGTCAGAGCACAGGGTCAGCCATGAAACAGCGCCCCTGGAGCAGATAGGGTCAAGGGCCTTGCTCAAGGGCCCAACAGTGGTATCTTGACGGTGCTGGGGCTTGAACCCCCAACCTTTCGGTCAGTAGCCCAGAGCCTTAACCGATGAGCTACCACTGGCCCCTTCGCCCAGCAAAATCCCTTACATTTCACGCAATGGACATTCAGTTGCAAAGAATTTACTCTTGCTGACTTCGTGCAAAGTTCAAGTATGGTGAACTTTGACAGGCGACTTTGCCACATTGAACAAAGGCAGTGACCTCTGTGTGGGTGGTGCTTCATACACAGCTACACTGAATATTCAAAATGGACAGGGACATAATTTTAGTGGTGAGTTTCTTTTAACGTCACTCTCACAGAGTATAAAGTTCTATATTATAAAGAGGCTACTTCCTATCACTGTGGGTGGCCAGGAATTTTAAAAAGTCACCACTTTTAAGTACCTCCCGTGTCTCTGCGATTGCCGATGACTACGGTGGTATGGGCACGGCATGCAAAGCGACGAAGCGTTTGTGGTAAAGACGGCCATCCCAAGAATTGTTGGATGCAGGGGCAGAGCCAGGAGTTTTCAAAGGGGTGGCCAGGCTGGGACAAGCAATCAGTCTGTGGTGGCACAGAAATGTTCAGACAGCATTTTATATTGTTGGACTGGGGGGGATGATACAATGACACCCGGGACGGAGAGGTTTTGGCGACCTTGGTAAGCGCACATGTTAAGTTTGTACATTTGTACAGAGATGATTTCACCTCTAAAGAACTAAATTGTGCCAAAAAAATGGCAAAATAAATAACTAAAACAGGAATTCAACAATTGCGAGTGGGGTGGCAACACCCTAGCTCCGCCACTGGTTGGATGGACTGTATTTAAGATGGCATGGGTGCCATTGGAGTTCACCCAGAAGATGCTATGGACTGCAGAAAATGGAGAGCAGCTTGCAAATCAGTGTTACACTACTGAAAAGCGCTAGGAACAAGAAGATTAAAAAGAGGCTGCTTCCCTTACAAAAAAAAATTGTAAGTACAGTTCTGGCAAACTAGCCGCAAACTTGCCACACATTTTCACATTATATTCACATGCAAATGAGCTTATGATTCGCCACAAATATTTGCCAAAAGTTTGTAACTCTTCTCCAGTAGTAGTGAACCTGCAGCAATCCTTTGGCAACAATGGACAATTTGCAGCAAGTTTGCCGCAAAGCTCATTTGCAGGAACAAATAATCAGTGGCGAATTTGCCATGAACTTTTTGTAAGGGTTGTCAGTTGTTTTTTGCTGTTTTCTAATGCCCTCAATGTCCGCCCACGCCTTTTTTGCCTGTGGAATTTTGCCGTGCAAAGGTAAATGTGACCATGCCTCACCAAGGATAACTTGGCTAGTAGACAAGACACACCTGGGGAAACAATCAACAGAGGTAACAGCAAACAAGGACTTCACAATAAAAGAAACCTTGCACCCTCTACTGGACACTAGAGAACGTCCCATATATAACAGTAGGTTTACGTTGGCAGTACGTGAATTCAAGGTCTGTCCGGCATGTTCCGAACTGTGTGAGTGCAGGTACATATGTATGTGTGTGGAGGAAAGAGTCCAGTTATTATGCTCTTTTTGTCGTATTTCATATTTTCAGTGCACCTTTCAGTAAAGGGCAATATTAGAGTGCAATAGAAGAGAGACGAGACAAAATAGTAATTTTTAAGAACATGTGCCATCTCACAATTCAGCAAAAAGCACTCGAAGCAATTAGTACGTGAACACAGCAGAACACACACATCTGGCTTGTCTATTAAATCTTTGTGTGCAGCGAACAAACACTAATCAAAAATTGCTCCCATATTTAGAAATGGGAATTTAAGACATGCTTCCCTTAATAATTTGACACCAAATTGACAGTTAATGGGAAGAAATCCAATCTCCTCAAGTCAAGAGCTCCACTCATTGTTGAATTAGGTGGTTCCAATAAATTGAAAAAGTCTTAATCAGGAATTGATACCCCTCTCTAAAAAATAACAAAAGAACCAGATTAGAGAAGAGGTTGCAGTTTCAAAGTTCAGATGTCAGATAAATTGTCCCATTACAAACATCAAAAAGCAACATTTCACATTATCTTGTAAATGGACAGATTAGAGAACTACAGTAGTCTGAACTAGGCTTGCAAAAATGTCAATGCTGAAGATTGGAAAATGCATCTCTCGATCCAGGTTTTTAATAAGGGTCCGGGCCAAGCCTAGCTAAATAACAGACTTGTTCCAATGCTGGAATCTGAGGCCTGAATGGAGAGTCACGTTTGCACAAGTGTCTCAGAATGTGACTTGACAAGACTTTTAGCTTGGAATTGATGGATGGCGGAAACAAATTGGACAAATGGCCACGCCAATAAGTTTCTTCTTTCATCCCACATTAATCATAAGAAAAATGGTAACACAAATACTTTCAATGATTCCAAAATTCTTTGATTCGATTACTTTTCAATTATGTGTGCAATACTGTCCAACTTGGAAATTAATTTTGCTGCAACTTTAAGAGTTGAAAGGACCATATCCCAAGGGTCATTCAAAATGAACGCAAATATTTGGATGTCAACGATGCACCCCTGTGGACCTCTGCACACCGAGTACAAAATTAACTTCTTATTACTCTTATTGTGAATAGACCTTTACTCTGTGTTACAATAGCATCACTCATCAGGGACAAGCGAGAAGCCAACTTGTGGCCTATTGCCAACAGAGAATTGGTTCTACCAATATCTGACACTGTGAAGGTTAATAAAGGGGTATGCATTTAAATTGTGGTCTGAAGCTCCTAAAGCCACCTATTACAATAGCAAATATGGGTCAATGTATTGCTAGTTATCTGGACCCGATAGTTTATGTCCACTCTGCTAACTTGCATACATAAGATGTAGGGGTACGGTAAAAAGCCTAATTTATTAATCAGTGTAACAGTACTTAAAGATGAAGTAGACACTACAGTGAACTTGTGGTCTATGGTTCTGAATGGCACTGGTCTGAGGGTTTAGCTGCAAGTGAACAATATCACCCCCTGCTGAGGGTATGGATCCAGAGCTAGTCCATGACACCGAGGCTATCAATGCCTATTAACATTTGTAGATGATGTCAAGCAGAATGTTAGCCTCAGTCACATACAATTAAAGTGAATTGTGACTGAGGCTAACGTTTTGTCTAACATCTCCTTTTGTGTTTTTGTGTCATACAGGTCTAGATCAACAAGAGGGGGTGTAAATTGTGACAGAATTCATATTTTTTTGCAGAACAATCTCCTTAAGAGTCATTTTTTGAGCCACGTTTGTAGGGTTTGCTAACATCTGCAGTGGCCTTCAGATGTGTCAATGTGTATCTTGAATCATGGTCTTGTATGCTTCCATGGAATGGACTTCTCTGCTAGCTGGGCTTGGTGATGTTGCAGAGCAGCTCAGTGACTTTGATGAGATGTGCCACTGTGCTCTGAGACTCTTCCTGCAAGCGCTGGTTGTTCTGCCTCAGACTCTGAACCTCTGCTTGCAGCAATGCCTTGTCCTCTTTCTCCTGCAGGGGGAAGCATAGATACACAACACAAACCTGACTGCCTGAGTTTTCACTTTTATTCAATTAGGTATTGCTGCAGCCCCGAGATCTCCAAACGGGGTGGGGAAACCCATGGTTAGAGTAAGGGTTAGGGATTTTGTATGTCTTTGTTGGCAGTTTGGAGTTCCCTCCCTTTTTGGAGATCTGCCTGCAGCTATATCCTTGTTTTATCGGTAGGGATGAGTGTATGGCATATCCACTCCATATCATGTGAATACGTTTGGTGGTGGTATGTTGGGTTTCCATGTTTTATGGGGACTTTCCATAGACATAATGGTTTTTATACTGTACAAACTATATATTATATCCCCTAACCCTACCCTCACAGAAAACTTTCTGCATTTTTACATTTTCAAAAAACATAATTTAGTATGATTTATAAGCTCTTTTCCTCATGGGGACCGACAATATGTCACTACAACGTCAAAAATTTTGTGTTTTACTACCTTATGAGGACATTAGGTCCCCACAAAGTGATAAATACACGCTCACACAAACACACAGTGGATGGATCAGGGATGACAGCCATAGCAGCTTGCTCCAAGTGTATCATTCTGAATCCTGCAAGACTACAAGGAACACCCACTTCACGAGACGCACAGTACACGTAATGCCCCCTTGGATCATCAAGCTATTCTATTGGCTACAAGAACTTTTAAATTATATGTCACATGTTATATTATTAAATGGAAGATATAAATGGTAAACTGAACTTTCTTGTTTAATGTGGAATTTTGTGAAAGTGCTCTTAACTCTATTCCTGAAGGTAAGTACTTTCTGCTTGTTCAATAATAAAAAAAAGAAATGAATGGTAAGATAAACATATATCTGTTCTATTTTCTCCAGTTAGCTTACAAGCTAAACGGCTAGTCTTTTAGCTTAGCATACAGCTAGCTTCTTCTCCTCTTCACTTCCATTAAATTTCTCCTCACTGTCGCCACCTAGTGATACAACTGTATGATTGAATATTACAAAAATAATACTTCAGGATTTACTACAATTTCACTACAAGCCCACTACAAGGCACGCCCACTACAAGTTATTCCCCCCCAATAAAGAGCGAGTCTTGCAACAGATGGATGTCACATTCATACACCGTGCTTGTGTTTATTTTGAGTCCCACAGCAACCCTACACCTAACCCTAATGACAAAGATTAAAAAATGTAAAGTTTGTCAAATTAAATATACAGTAACATAAAAATTCTATTGAATACACTCATACTGTTGTATCACTAGGTGGCGACAGTGAGGAGAAATGTGATGAAAATGAAGGAGAAATAGCTAGCGGTATGCTAAGCTAATAGGCTAATCGGTAAGCTTGTGAGGAAATGGAGAAAACAGTACAGAGAAAAGATTAATTTCACCATTTATATCTTTAGTTTAACAATAAGATATGAAAATCATATTTATATAGTTGAGACAATATGAATAATACAGAGATTGCATAGGATTTTAAAAGCTCTTTCAGCCTATAGAATAGCTTTGTGATTCAAGGGGGCATAACTTGGAGTGGGCGTGTCGTGTAGTAGGTGTTCCTTGTTGTCTTGAGAGATGCAGACAGATACACTTGCCATACACAGCTTCAGTGAGAAAATTAGTTGCGTTCAATAAACAGGCTGTTTTGATTTTTATATTTTATTGTCAATTATCTTCGTTTTAGTGTATGAATATCATGGAGTTGAATATCATTGCGCCTAGTGTGGACAGACAGAATGCTTGTCGCTTGAATCTTATCATGTAATACTGAGTTAGGACAAGGTGTAAGAATGACATAGTGTGAAAATACAGAGCACGACATGTTAAGGAAAGGTTAAAATTGTTGTTAGAGTTTTTTTAGAGACAACGTAAAGCAGATTTTAGTTGTTTGCTGTTACCGACGTTATGACTGGTCACATTACGAAATATAGAATTCAACTGATGTGAGGTCACGAGTGTGTGTGTGTGTGTGTGTGTGCCTATGAACGATTTAACATTTTCATAAAATTTCCAGTGCAACAAACAATATATTGTAATATTGTAAAACAATATTACTGTGATATCAATTTTGGTCATACCACTCACCCCTGATACCAGCATATGCCACACACCATTAAACTGATCCTTAGATCACTCGATATACAAAAAGCATATAAACATGTAAATAGATTTTTACACTCAGGCCCTGATTTACTAAAGGTTTGTGTATATAAAAGACATGTAAACTTGCATCAACTGCTCGAAGACAGATGGATGGATGGATGGATGGATATTTTTAAGTGCATGTTTTGCTTATACTGTATATAAGCATGGTATTTAGTGAGAGCGGCATGGCTAACATTTGGTTACAGCAAACAATGGCCTCTGTTATATGTGAGTGTGTACAACCTATATGCATGTGTGGCTATTTGCGCAATTATTCTTAGTAACTCACCCACCAATAGCTCACAAATTACACACTCAATTTGTTGCATTGCACAAAATAATTAGTACCTTTTATTTAGAATCCTTGTAAATCAGGGCCTGAATATTTATACCAGTCAATCAGTGAGGTTAGCAGATTAGTTCTTGATTAATGCAAAGCATCATTAATGCATTATCATACATGCATAACAGGCTGCAACAGTGATGTGAAGAATTCATAAAGCGATATTTGGACAAAAAAATCAAGAAAAAAGCGCTGCATTTTCAAAGGTGATCATGTGTTCTAAATATCTTGCATACAAGCAATGCTTAAAAACATTGAAAGTTTCACAGTCTGTGCATGTATAATAATTTTTGTTTGGCCATACCTTTCTCACATTTTCACTATGGTTTACCCAGTGTGCTGGAAAACTGTGAGACATAATGTGGTCAACCATGCTCACCCTCTTTCTGATCTTACTGTTTGTGGATAACTGGAATGAACCAGGTAGAATAGAGACCATGGATCGTTATCGGTCTTTAAATGTTATAATATGGTGAAACTGTGTGCATGATCACCAGCTGATACATTGGACTTGTTTTATATTTATATGTAAAGTCAATTAAAGGAATAGTTCCCCGTCTGTCGCTCACTTTGACGTTGTGTCGAAGAAGCGACACTAGGGGTCTCTTGAGCGCCGAATATGCCTCTGATCTATGAAAATAGGCCAATGAGAAGTTGGCAGACAGTATTTGCATACCCCGCCTGGGGTAACTGGTTAAATGCTCTTGGAAAAGATGTGTTTTTAGCTGTTTTTTGAAGATAGAGAGTGAGTCAGCTTCACGAAATGAGTTAGGGAGGTCATTCCACCAATGTGATATGATAAAACTGAAAGTCCGGGAAAGTGTTTTGGTGCCTCTTTGTTTTGGTACGACAAGGCGACATACACATGCACGGCTCAGCGCATGGCGTGATTTAAACTGGACCCTTAGTGTCATTTCTTCGACACAACGTCAAAGTGAGTGACAGATGGGGAAAGTCTAGGTTACGTATGTAACCTCTGTTCCCTGATGGAGGGAACGAGACGTTGTGTCCTCCCGGCCACGCCGCTGAGCTGAGCCACTGTTGTGGCCGGACCATTTCCAGCTCCTCAGAAAAATCATGAATGAACTAGACATATTTCCCCGCCTTTATACCCGTATGTCCGGGGGCGGGGTATGCAAATACTGTCTGCCAACTTCTCATTGGCCTTTTTTCATAGATCAGAGGCATATTCGGCGCTCAAGAGAGACCCCTAGTGTTGCTTCTTCGACACAACGTATCAATCCCTCCATCAGAGAATGGAGGTTACATACGTAACCTAGATGTTCACCCTTAACATTTTTTTTTAATGGTATTTTTTTACTCATCCTCATAGCATCCCAAACCTTTATGACTTCCTTTGTTCTGTGGAGCACAAAAAGACACATTCTGAATAATGTACTGGTTGCTCTTTTCCATAAAATTGCAATGAATAGGATTCAAAAGGAATACAACAGCACCATGAAAGTATCATAAAAATGGTTCAGTGAGCAGAGAATAATGACTTATAACAGCTAAAGTGTGGCTCCAGAAGACTTGGAATATGGCAATTAAGACATTTTGCATCCTTTTTGAGTCCACATTCATTGTCACTGCATGGATAAGAGCAAGTATATTATTCTAAATTTCTTGTGTTTCATGCTAAGAAAAAAAGTCATATGGGTTTGGAATGACATTTTAGAGTGAATTAATCCTATGTATGTATGTTTATATAGATTTATGATAGTACTTTCCATTTAATTCGATGTGTTAAAGAAGCAAAGGTGGTTATAAAATCATAGGTACATGAAGGAAATCAGTTAGTGAGACAAATTCTGATTGTGGTTCAGCTTACTAATATTATAAGTAAACTTCAAGGAACATATTAAAATAATAAAAAAGGCCCATGGATTATATTTGAAAGATATGTTTGTGCATAATATCTTATGGTCATGGCAGCAATAATTCAGCAAATAGTGGACAAATGATGGAAAAGAGCTTGGATATATCTAGACTTTTAGCATTTAAAATAGCTGTACAGTCCCAATACAATGTGCCAGATTGCAGTAGTCTGCTGCATCCTCCACAATCTTTTACACAGAAGAATTACACAAGCAAATTGTTTTTAGAACACCATTTTTTGCTAAATTAGATTTTCATAATAATTGTGCAAAAACAGCATATACAGCTTTATATGTGCTTTGAACCTAAAGGAAACTACTGCATCAAATATTTCTTTCATTTCTCACATTTCTTTCACAATTGCACATTGTGGATGTAGCCTTCCGTAACATACAAAGATCTTTTTAACAACTATATATAATTACTGCACATGTATGCACGGTTAATCCAGATATGAGGACAAATATTAGATGTAAAAAGTAAACTTTTTCCCAGTTGTTTCAAAATTTTCTGAATTACTGTTAGACATGATGCATTACTACAAATTTGAAGCTGCCGGGTTTTGATTGAGAAGCAGAACTGTAATTAAAATAAAATTTCCATACAGTTTATTACTTTTTTTAGGTGTTAATTTGTGATAATATGTGAATTCAAATGGCCTATTACAGATAATGAGCCAAGAGCAGTGTGTGTGTGTGTGTGCTCCCTTCTGTTTTAGCCTAATGCTGGTTATTAAATCAGTATAATTCAGAACTTTATTAGCTCCTGAAGAACATGGTCTGTGCATGCGCTGTCTGTGGGTACACCAAGGTTTAAAAAAAAAGAAGACGTTTTTAAATTAAGGACGCTATTAACTAACTGGTTACCATTTGGAAATGAGGTTGCAGAATGACGGAACAGGAATGAAAAAATACACATTCTGCTCAGAACGAACCAAAATATAAAACATTTAATTTTTAGTCCCTGTCCCTGTCCAGAAGGTTTTCACTCCCAAGGTGTCAATTACTACCACTTGAGCATGAAACCTGCACACTTAAAAAGTGCCCCTCGGTGTGGATCTCTCTAATTCTTTTGTAGTTTTTGGTTGTTTGTCCTGTGTTTAGTAATTTTTTCCAAACAGTTTTACCGGGAACGAACTGTTGAACATTCGGCAGCACATACCAGACCATTTTTTTCCAGGTTTTTGACTATTCAGACGTTATGCTGGACATTTTAGTCGGAGGCGCAGCTGTGTTGTTTAAATGCGCTATGAGATGCAGGTGGACCAGATGCTGGTCAGGCTTCGTCAGCGTGGCTTTCGAACAGCAATGCCGAGTATTCATCTAGTGAATCTCCGCTCTCTTCCTAACAAAACGGACAAACTACATATCCTCACCTGTACAAACAAGGACTTTTCAAACTCTGCTGCCTTGTGCTTCACAGAAACCTGGCTTAGTGAAGCCATTTCGGAGAGCGCATTACATCTGCCATGCTTTTAGCGGTTCATATCGGATCACATTGCGGAGTTAATGGTTAAAACGAGAGCTGGTGGAATATGCTTTTATATCAATGAAAGTTGGTGTACAGATGTAACAATGTCAAAGAAGATGAGCTGTCCTAATTTGGAAGTGCTCTTCATCAACTGTAAGCCTTTCTACTCGCTGCAGGAGTTTTCCTCTCCTCTCATTTATTCTGGTGAGTGTTTATATTCCTTCACAAGCGTGTGTAAGTACAACGCTGCAACAGTGAGCTGATCAAATTACAGACACAGAACAATAATACCCAGACTCAGATATTATTATTCTGGGAGACTTATTAAAGCTAACCTCACCCATGAACTGCCAAAATACAGACAGCACATTACTTGCCCAACCAGAGACAGGAATAAACTGAATCATTGCTACACAACAATAAAGGATGCACATCACTCTGTCCCTAGAGCAGCTTTGGGACTCTCTGATCACTGTCTAGTTCATCTTCTTCCAACTTACAGACAGAAACTAAAATCAGAAAACCTGTAGTAAAGACTGTAAAAAGTGGACCAATGAAGCAGACCTGGAACTACAAGCCTGCTATGATGGCACTGATTGGAGTGTATTTGAGGTTGCAGACACCAATCTGGATGAGCTCACAGACACTGTGACATCATATATTAATGAATGTGAGGATATGTGCATTCCTATTGGGACTTATTTAACATACAGCAATAACAATCCATGATTAACAGCAGAACTCAGGCAGGCCGAAGAGGATGCTTACAGAAGAGGGTATAAAATCTTGTACAGTCAGGCCAGGAACACACTGAATATAATATGGCTAAAATAAACTATTCTGATAAGATGAAAAGCAAGTTTTCAGCTAACGACCCTGCATCAGTGTGGAGCAGCCTGAATGATATAACTAACGTCAAGAGACCTTACCCCAACACTGTAGGGAACCAACAACTGGCTGATGACTTGAATGTGTTCTACTGTAGATTTTAAATGCCAAGTCTCACACCTCACACCTGCTCTGACCTTCACTTCACACACACGCATCAACACCTTCTGCTACCCCAATCCTCCCCCCTTCTGCTACTCAACCTGCCCCGTGAAGAGTAGGTGTGGTGTGTCTTCTGGATACAACACACAAAGAAAGCACAGGGACCAGTTGGTGTTTCACCCACTTGTCTAAAATCCTGTACTAACCAGCTGGCCCCCATCTTCACACAGATCTTCAATAGATCACTGGAGCAGTGTGGAGTTTTTCAAACGCTCCACCATAATTCCTGTTCCAAAAAACACAAAATCACTCAATGACTACAGACTGGTTGCTCTGACGTCTGTGGTCATGAAGTCTTTTGAGAGCCTGGTGTTGGCCCACCTTAAGTACATCACTGGACCCTTTCTAGAGCCCCTTCAATTTGCCTATCGAGCAAACAGGTCTGTGTATGATGCAGTCAACATAGGATTGCATCATATCCTGCAACATCTGGACAGAACAGGGACATATACAAGGATCCTTTTTGTGGACTTCAGCTCAGCTTTAAATACCATCATCCCAGCAATTCTCCAGACTAAATTACACCAACTCTCTGTTCCCACGTCTATGTGTCTGTGGAACACCAGCTTTCTGATGGACAGGCAGCAGCTAGTGAGACTGGGAAAATTCACTTCCAGCACCTGTATGTTCAGCACTGGTGCCTCCAAGGGATGTGTGCTCTCCCCACTACTCTTCTCCCTATACACAAATGACTGAACCACCAAGGACCCCTCTGTCAAGCTCCTGAAGTTTGCAGATGATACTGTCATCTGCATCATCCAAGATGACAGAAGGGAGGTTGAACGGCTAAATCACTCATGCAGTCAAAACAAGCTGGAGCTGAACACACTCAAAACAGTGGAGATGATAGTGGACTTTAGGAGGAACACCCCAACATTAACCCTGCTCACCATTCTAAACAGCACTGTGGCAACAGAGTAGTAATTTTGGTTCCTGGCCATTACCATCTCAGGACCTGAAGTGGGACACCCACATTTACTCCATTGTCAAAATAGTCCAGCAGACGTTGTACTTACTTTGCCAGCTGAGGAAGTTCAACCTGTCACAGATGCTGCTGATACAGTTCTACTCAGCAGTCATTGAGTTTGTCCTTCCAAAGTGAGGAAAAGGGCTGGAAAAATCACTCTGGACCACACTCACCCAGCCCACTTCCTTTTTGAACCGTTGCCTTCTGGACGGCACTACAGAGCACAAAGCACCAGAACCGTCAGGCACAGGAACAGTTTTTTCCCCTCAGGCTATCCATCTCAGGAATAGTTAAAACTGCCCCATTGAGCAATAATTATGTGCAATTCACAGCTCAGTCCAACATATCCTATCTTTTCTGCCATACATTCCTGTATATAGAAAATGTATATTTGTACATACATGTGTGTGTGTGTGTGTGTGTATATATATATATATATATATATATATATATATATATATATATATATATACAGAGAGAGAGAGAGAGAGAGAGAGAGAGAGAGAGAGAGAGAGAGAGAGAGAGAGTCTTTTGTGTATTTCTATATATACTGTAGTAACCATGTTTTTTGGCCATAGTTTTAATGCAATTAACCATAGTGTTAGTACTGTTAAATGGTGTTAATATAGTAAACATGTTTAATTTTTTGGTAACTATGATTTTACTACAAAAC
Source organism: Moxostoma hubbsi (assembly GCA_032164185.1). NCBI lineage: Eukaryota > Metazoa > Chordata > Actinopteri > Cypriniformes > Catostomidae > Moxostoma > Moxostoma hubbsi. The sequence continues at coordinate 4,990,379 of JAVLUX010000003.1, read as the reverse complement.
ACCATGGTGATACTATGGTTACTGTAGTAAAACCATGGTTAAAATGTGTAACGGAAGGTTAGGATTAGGGTTAAGGTTTGGCGTAGGATGTCTGTGGGACTCTACATAAACACAATAAACACACTGCAGTGATGCCACTATACGGTATGTTAGCATTTAATTAGGGTTGCAGATAGCATCTGCCACTATTTTCCACAGAGGTGCAAATAGCATCTAACACTATTTGCACTTAGTGGAAAGAAGCTGCTTTTTTGCTATTTCCACTTGCTTAGTGCAAATAGCCTCTGCCTTCCTTCAATTAAATGATGATTTGATTTACGCATCCAATGATTGATTTTATTTTACATGACTGGAGTTATTTTACATACAACTTTCTACGTTTAGCCACAGTTTCCTGGTGAAATTAATACTAAAGGTTCTAAAACAACTGTGCGCTTTATTCACTTGCTCACTACAATGGCTGATTATGACTTTATAAACACATATTTTTTGCACTATTACTAAAACACTGCTATGTTAACTGCTATCGAAACACCTTTACTCTAATGCATAATTTGAAAACAATAAATTTTAATGGTTGTATTTACAGACCCACCAAAATGTACACACTTATTCCAATGTCATTAGTTTCCAAGGTAGTTCACCTAATAGAGTGTTAGACTTTAGACATGGATGACCAAGGTTCGAAACCAGTCAAGAACGCAAGCAAACTCGTGAAATGAGTGTGTCATAGAAGCAACACAAGGTTATGTCGTTGCTTAATAAAATGAGCTTTTCATTTCACATTTTGTTTTTGGAAACAGTTGGTTTAGGTATTGGTTAAGGGTAAGGATGTGTTTTATGTCTACTTCTAATTTAATTTTAGACCATTATTGGTTATGTTTAGGTTAGGGAGGAACATTCTACTTATTAAAACCTCCATCTAATATTCACCTTAAATTCCTAGTCTGATTATGACACCATTTCACTTGCTTTTGGTGCCCCCGCTGGACATTTCACTGGGAAACTGAAGCCAAATGTGTAATAAAGTACGCAGTTTCGTTTTGCAAAAATGTTGCCATGGTCTCGTTATTTTATGAGATCATGCTGAATTTAAATGAGCAAACTCAATAAATTGAAAGTGTGGTTTGTTTTCTGTATATGCTGTGCATTGCCTATATAGCTTGAGTTTCGCTTACTGCCCTCTGGACAAAACATGTTGTATATTTCCATATCGTTGAACATAACCCTATTATTGGCCTAATTCTATCTTTGCTATTTTTAATTGTTGGTCTATGTACTTATAAGTTAGCCGCATAAGCTTTCTTTAGAAAAATGCATATAGAATTAAAAACGTGGACACATTTTACCCATTTGAGTGATTAGTGTCATAATATAATGAAATAAACAATTTCAAAGCCCTTCACTGCAATAAACAGTTTAATGCCCTTTATCTCAGTATACTGAAGACCAAAGGTTTCTTGTCTGGTTTGTCATCTACATAGTGACGCGTTGGGAGTGTGAACGAGTGAGAACTGTTGTGCATGTTGTTGTTTCTTGTTACTGATTGAGTAAAAATCTCATGCACTACTTGCCTTTACTGCCATTGGTCGATTAGTGTTGAGAGTGAGCAAGGCTGCCCAATGTCCCTCCATCAATCTTCTCATCTCCTCTGTTCACCCTGCTCAATGACAAGACAGGTTTCTTTTGCTTGTTCCGCCCTACCTCTACAGTCCCTCTGTGTGATTGGCTCTGTGAAGCAGTGGCTCTTTGAAGTATCGAAGAGGGCAAGGACTGGACGGGGCAGATATACAGACAAGGATGGGTGGATGTATTTAATGGGAGACATTTGCGAGGAGTAAAAGGGGTTACTGTGTGGGTAGTGTATTGCGAGGACGGGGTCAGGGATCTGTGTTGTAACAAACCAACGGTAGGTGAAGTACCTTTTGGAGGTCGTCCTGCAGTCGCTTCAACATGGCCTCCAACTGGGACACTTTCTCCTCAAGGTGACCGGGCGAGTCACTGCAAATAGAGGCACACAAAGGAACAGTGTAATACATTCTTCAACATACCATCTTTTTCTGATTTTATCTGTTTTGGGGTGCCTACACACTTGAGAAAGCTCTGATGGACAGTTTGACAGATGGGAATGCATAAAATGTATTTAGGTGAAATCAAGAGGAAAAACCTAAAACCACCAGCAACTGACAGTTAAGGGTTTATAGCTAGGGATGCATTGATGTATCGGCCGCCGATATTTATCGGGCGATTAATGACAAAAACCAAAAAAAACATCTGCAAGTCAGTCTGAGCATTAAATTTCTGATATGAAAAGTTGATGGTTAATTTAAGCTGCTGGCACCTAGCTCGAGTCTGTGTTTGTAGCCTACTAGCATTTTTAGCACTTCTTATCTTTCTGTTTTAGGCTTTTCATCTTTAACCTCTGCCATTTTTCAGCACTCTGCAGTTTTTTTGCCATTATTCCCTTATCACAATTTAACTGCATGCATTTTACCATACACATCCACTTTCTCCTCTGTGTTACACAGATTATTGCATCGATCTCAAAGCACTGATTATCAAGAACCACGATAACAACAAACAATTGCATGAGGGATTCACATGGATCTCAAACCCAATTACGGTAAGTCATGGCATCAGTTATTCCTACTTCCACTGCATGCCACATGTTTATGATAGCTTCATCTGTCAGCAGTGTGGGCTGTACATGGGATAAATGAAAGGATTACCATTAGATTCTGTTGGAAACGCCCTGGTTATTGGTGATTCTATCGTAAAGAACGTGGAAATAGAGACTCCAGCCACCATAGTAAAATGCATTTCGGGTACCAGAGTGTCTGACATCAAATCAAATTTACAAGTGTTGGCTAATGCTAGATGCAAGAGGCTAATGCTAAAGATTGTTATACATGTTGGCACTAACGATGTCTGGCTTCGCCATACAGATATCACTAAAAATAATGTTAAAGAGGTGTGTGAACTTACAAAAATGATGTCAGCCAATGTATTATGCTCTGGTTCCCTCCCTGCTCATCATGATGATGTGGCTTATAGAGGATTAATGTTGCTGATTGGCTGGAGGTCTGAGTGGTGTCCTCAGAACAGCATAGGATATATAGACAATTGGATGAGTTTTTGGGGTAGACCTGACCTGCTAAAGAGAGACGGACTCCATCCCTCCAGGAAAGGTGCCGCTCTCCTCTCTAGTAATTTGGCTCATAGTCATTGGTGTATGAGTGTTAGTGTGAATGTGAATGTGTATGTGATTGGGTGAATGGGACACAGTGCAAAGCGCTTTGGTAGCCGTTAAGGTTAAAAAAGGCATTATATAAGTGAAGATCATTTACCATTACCATTTAATAGTGATAGTATTTGACTAACTGGGGACCAGGTCAGGAAGCAAACAAACTGGCTAATCTGAACATCTGCTAGCTGCCTTGAGACATCACACACGTCACATAAACTACAATACATAGACACTATATCACCTACATATCATATAGAGAATGTGTCTGTTCTCTGAACTACCAAACAAAAACTCTGGAAATAAATTGATTGATATCAAACTTGAAACTTAATTTTAAATGAAAATATTACAGATCATAGTTTAGATTAGCTCTGTTTGGCTGAAACATGTCTTAAGCTGAATGAATGTCTTAGTCTACTCCCCAAGATTATTGTTATAAACATGAGCCTTGGCTGAAAGGTCGAGGAGGAGGTTTTTCTACAATTTACGGTGATGTTTTGGTGTTACTCAGAAGTCAGGATATCAGTTAAATTCTTTTGAACTGATAATGCTTAATGTGACATCATCAGATATAAATAAAACAATCTCTGTTGTCTTTTGTTCTTGCTAAAGTATATAGACCACCAGGGCCATATTCTGATTTCCTTTGAGAATTTGCTGATTTTCTGTCAGATCTAGTAGTTACTGTGGACATCTTAATCATTGGTGACTTCAACATTCACACAGATAAAGAAAATGATACATGGGATTAGCATTTATTGATATTCTCAACTCTGTTGAGGTCAGACAAAATGTGACAGGATCAAGTCATCGCCATAATCATATGCTTGATTATGAATTTTTTCATATGCAGAATTTTTTAATTCTGTCATATGTAATTAATGTTGATAATATAGCAATTCTGCCACAGAGCGATGAAATGTCAGATCATTACTTCGTCTCTTGTATGCTGCACTTAGCAAAGTTCACTCAATCTACGCCGCATTATCAATCAGGTAAGACTATTCTTTCGACCACTAAAGATAGCTTTCAGATTTGTCTCAAATACTCAGTAAACCAAACAAAATTAGAAGAACTTATTATAGATACAGTATTCTCTAGCACTCTTGATAGTGTCGCCACCCGATTAAAGAAAATTAAAAGAAAAGCCCTGCACCGTGGTACAGTGATCACACTCATGTTCTAGAAAACAACTTAAAAAAATGGAGTGCAAGTGGTTTGCTGGGTAAATCAGAGGTCTTTCATGGTGCATGGAATGATAGTGTCTCTTGCTACAGAAAGGCTCTAAAAGCTGCCAGGTCTGCATATTTAAACAAACTCATAGAAAATAACCACATTAATCCTAGGTGGTTATTCAGTACTATGGATAAATTAGTAAGGAATAAAGCTTTGACTAAACCAGATAATCCATCACAGCACAATAGTAATGACTATGAATTTCTTTACTAAATAAATTGAAATCATCAGAGACAAAATTGGAATTATGTAACCATCTGCAATAGCACCTCTGAAAACAGTGTCTCATATTATTCCCCAAAAGCAACTTCAATCCTTTGCTGTCATAGGACATGAAGAGCTAAACAAACTTATCAAAACATCCAAATCAATAACATGCAAGATAGATTCAATTCCGACCAAGCTATTAAAAGAAGTGTTTCCTGTAATCTCACAGCCTCTTCTTAATCCTCATTATCCTTAGCAAATTAGTCCCAAGAAAATTTAAGTTAGTAGTTATTAAACCACTTATCAAGAAATCACAGCTTGATCCTGAAGAGTTGGCTAACTATAGATTGATCTATTATCTCCTGTTTATGTAAAAAATACTAGAAAATGTAGTATATATGAAGAATTTCAGTCAGGATTCAGGCCCCATCTTAGTACAGAGACTGCATTTATCAGAGGTACAAATGACTGGCTCTGTTCGTGGCTGCATTTCTCTTCTAGTGCTTTCAGAACTTACTGCTGCCTTCGACACCATAATTCACAAAATTCTCTTGGATAGGCTTGAGAATTATGTTGGCATTCATGGACAGGCTTAGGTCCTATTTATCCGACTGCTACCACTTTGTCTGTGTAAATGAGGAATTGTCAGATCAAACTAAATTTAAATAAGGAGTGACACAGGGATCAGTTTTAGGGCCTCTCCTATTCTCCTTATATATTCTTCCCCTGGGAGACATTATCAGGAACCATGGAATTTGTTTTCACTGTTATGCTGACAATACCCAACTTATATTTCCTCAAAACCCAACAAAATTTCACAATTCTCAAAGTTAGCAGAGTGTATCAATGATATCAAAGATTGGATGGCTAGAAATTTCCTTCAACTCAATTCCGACAAAACAGAGATACTAATTATTGGACCAAAAACCTCTAAAAATAAGATGCTAATATATAAATTGAATCCCGATGGATATACTGTCATGCTGTCTTCTACAGTGAAGAACTCATGTGTTATATTTGATAGCAATCTGTCCTTTAAAAAAACACATTTCCAATGTTTGTAGAACAGCATTCTTCCATCTCAGAAATATTGCTAAGGTACGACACATCCTCTCTGTTTCTAATTCTGAAAAAATGTCATTATCAAAAATGCATGCGTTCATGACCTCAAGACTAGATTATTGTAATGCATTATTGGAAGGATGCCCTGCAGGTTCCATAAATAAACTTCAGTTAGTTCAAAATGCAGCAGCTAGAGATGTCCGACTCCAGTCCGTCTTGATGTCCGACTCCCACTACTATGTGTTGCTTGTCCCTGTCTTAACCTTGGGAAACAAATCCTGAGGTTACCAGAGCCTGCCAGATCTAGCTCTGGTCCTGCCTGATGTCCGACTCCTGTCCTGCCTGATATCAGAATCAGGTTAGAATCAGGCAACTACGTGTTGCTGAGTGATGATGACTAAATGCAGCCTGAGCAAGCCAGATATCACTTAAGTCTACTACGATGGACTTCATAGAGGATGAACTGATGCCAACACCAACCGTCATGCATGGGATACTTCACTGGACACTGCCTGAAACATAGACTTAAGATGGACTCCATCAGAAATTAATCCTCCACCTTGGTCAAAGGATGGACACTATACTATTAAAATAGAATAATACAATATCTTTGTGTTTAAACATTGGCCCCTAACACTTACTTACTTCCTTAAGATGATTCGCTTATGTTTTCCTCTTTTGTAAGTCGCTTTGGATAAAAGTGTCTGCCAAATGAATAAATATAAATGTACTTAGTTTACTAATTTTAAATTTTGACTTGACTTGACTACAAATAAATAACTAATATTGGCATTATATTCATGCTGCTTATCCAGAGGGGAACTGGCCCCCACAGTGAGCCTGGTTTCCCCCAATGTTATATTTCTCCTTTAACCAACATCTTATGGAGTTTTGTGTTCCTTGCGACAGTCGCCTTGAGCTTGCTCACTGAGGTATAATATAAATATATTTATATATTTCCTCTAGAGGTCTGAATGGCATTTTACATAATCCATTAAACCACTATATAATATAATGTATAATATGTTTGCATAATATAAATTTGTGATGTTCTATTATATACAGTACAACCATGTAAAATGTGAGTTATCTGTTGTTTTGGAAAAATTCTTTAGAAGAATGAATTAGTTTTTTGTGTATGTCCAGCAAAAACAGAGCAAAAGCTGGCATTTGACCCGTAACTTTTCAAACCACTTGAAGCAATTCCATAGCATTTTTTGAATTAATTGAAATTGTATTATTTTAAAATGTGCAAGGAGCAGCAAAAGCAAAGTCCTAAAGATACGGACAAAATGACACAGACTCAGTGGAGCAACTAATCAGAATATTCATTTCAGCCAGGATGGGAAATATTTTCTAAGCAATCATATTTTCCATTACAGGAAAGGGGTGTTAGTGAAAAGTCAGATCAATGAGGAAACAGATCAATATTTAAGTAAATTTTTGCTCGAAAATCTTCTCCCTTCTCAATAGGGGAAGCATGCTTAAAGAATGTGAATCACCAAAAACACAAGAAGAATGTGAAAGTGAAAGTTAAAGTTGGAGATTGTCTGAGCATTTAGGAGAATTTATAGTCATAAATATTTATATTTTTCTCACCCACACTAATCAAATCACTTCTAAAGACATTGATTTAACCACTGGAGTCATATGGATTACTTTTATGCTGATTTATGTGATTTTTGGAGCTTCAAAATGTTGGCACCCTTTCACTTGCATTTTATGGACCAAAAGAGCTGAGATATTCTTTTCTAAATCTATTCTGATGAAGAAAGAAAGACATACACATCTGGGGTGGCATGAGGGTGAGTAAATGATGAGAGAATGTTTTGGGTGAACTATTCCTTTAATATATTCAAGAACTGAAACACAATTTATGCTATTAGACTATGAACATATTGGCAAGTATATTCACAAGTACATGACAGATGGTACACAAATAAAACAAATACATTATATTTATGTATCGTTATATTACACCTATAATTTTCACTCTCATTGAGTCCCACATTGCTTCACATATTAGGCTGTTATGTGTTTGCAAGTTTAGTTTATGTATAGTAATTATAATGATATAATGCCGTATTACTAGTAATAAAAACAACATAGAAGCAAACAAATTTAAATGCATATTTGTTTTGAAATGGTAACTTTATTGCCCTGACACTGCAGGACTTGTGATTTTAAGAAATTTGTGATTTAATATCCTAAACAGGCCTTGAATTTAACTCTCAAAATGTGATGCGTGGTAAAGTGAGTCTCACCTGTCTTTAAACTTGCTGTCTGTCTGGCCAGACTGGCTCATTGTCTCTAGGGATGCTTGTGAGCCGTCTTTGGCCTTCCGGTCTGAAACCCAGCAGGAAATGACATTACCAATCCTCTTATCTTGTCAACATTTAGACACTCTACCAGCACAATTTATTGTATGTATTATAATCATCTTTTATCCTTTCTCACCTTCTCTAGACAGAGCTTCCAGAATGTTCCGACAGGCGGTGGCCAGATCAGCAATAGACTGCCATTCCTCCTCCGATGAATCCGTTGTCTCTGAGAGAACTGAAAACAACAAAAATATGTAGTTAAAAAGGGCTTTGTTGAGATAACTTCGTTTAACTGGTTAATATTCAACATTTCGTTCTGGTCAAGCATGCTGGAAGACCTTATGAAAAAATCTTTGTTTGTGTTCCACAGATGAAAGTAAGTCATATGCTTTTGAGATGACATAAGGGTGATTAAATGGGGGCTGCCATGTTAGGATCACATGACCAGTCCAAAACTACTTGCTTAATCTCAGTTAAACCCTGTTTTTTTTACACTTTCCCTCCTGGATTAAATCAATCATGTCTGACAGTGAATATTGATTTTCTACAATGACATCTGTCACTAAAATCTATTGCGTTTGGATGATGCTGTATCAACACCACTAAGTGTCAGTACACGTCCAAGACAACATGAACAAAAACTTCCTGAGTGCATCTTTACATTTTTTTCAGCCATAATTTGACTGATATAAATCAGCCATAAATCTTTTAACTCATTGTGTTAATTTAAGTCAGTAAAACTAATAACACAAAGAAACCCCCAAAATATTCAGCCCTTTATTAGACTTATGACATGGACTGTAGTGACTAGCACAACATATTTTTTATTTATTTCTATGGACTACTTTTATGGTGCTTTTGTCCTTTTTGGAGCTTGACAGCTTGATAGATGACTTTCATTGTATGACAGAAAGCAGTATGAACCTTCTTCAAAACATTTTTATTTCCACAGACGAACTGTTGCCTTGCTCAAATTATACAGAGTGTGAAGTCGTTTCCTACTGACAGTCTGGTATATATATATATATATATATATATATATATATATATATATATATATATATAAAGCATAATGCATATAAACAGCCATTTGCATTTTAAAAGAGAGCTTGGAGGGGTGATATTGCACAGAACAGATGTTCCTGTGCCTTGATTTTGAGGCAGTATAATACCCATTATCCCAACCAGCCCTGGCCTACTCCCCATCTGTCCAAGCTTTACACTAATTTTCAAAATGTCAGTGCCATTCATTGGGGGTGGGGGATTTTTTATGAAAAAAAAAAAAAAAAAAAAAAATATTATATATATATATATATATATATATATATATATATATATATAATGTTTTATAGCTTCTGAAGTTTAAATAAGATGCATTCTAAAAAAAATTAGAATAATTTTAACTTAAAGGGATAGTTCACCCCCCAAAAAATACAATTCTCTCATAATTTACTGACCCTCATGCCATATCAGATGTGTATAACTTGAAGATAACTTTGCTAAACACAAAGATTTTTAGACAAATATGTCATCTCTGTAGGTCCTCACAATGCATGTGAATGGTGGCCAGAACTTTGAAGGTCCAAAGAGCATATAAAGGCAGCATAAAAGTAATCCATATGACTCAAATGGTTAAATCCACATCTTCTGAAGCGATATGATGAGTGTAGGTGAGAAACAGATCAATATTTAAGTATTTTTTACTATAAATTCTCCTCCTTGCCCAGTAGGTGGTGATATACACAAAGAATGTAAATTGACAAAAAAAAAAAGAAGAATGTGTAAGTGTAAGAAGAGATTTATAGTAAAAAAAGGACTTAAATATTGATATATTTCTAACCCACACCTATCATATTGTTCAAAAGACATTGATTTAACCACTGGAGTCATATGGATAACTTTTATGCTTCCTTTATGTTCTTTTTGGATCTTCATTGTTCCAGCCACTGTTCACTTGTATTGTATGGACAAAAAGTTGTGACAGTCGGGTGTTTACCACTGTGAAACGTCACCATTTCTTCTAATAACACTTATAAAGCATTTAGGCACTCAAGACACAAGTTTGTTAAATTTAGAAAGTAGAATTTTCCCCCATTCATCCAATATGTTGTTTTTTAGCAGCACAATTGTACAGGGTCTTTGTTGCTGTTTTGAGCACTTCATAATGCAGCACACATTCTCAATTGGAGACTGAAGGCAGGCCCATCTAGCACCCACACTCTGTTATTCAGCCAGTGTGTGGTTTGAATTTGTCCTGCTGAAAATTCCAGGATGTCCCTGGAAATGTTTTTTTACATATCTGTCTGCATTAATGGTGCCCTCACAGATGTGCGAGTTACCCATGCCATGGCCAATGACACACCACTGGCCCATACAGACACTGACTTTTGGACCTGATGCTGATAACAGTTTGGATGGTCCTTTTCCTCTTTGGCCCGGAGAACACGATGGCTTTGTTTTTCAAAAACATTTTGAAATGTGGACTCATCGGACCAAAAAACACAGTTCCACTGTTCTACTTTCCATCTAATATGACACCGAGCCCAGAGAACTCGTCAGCGCTTCTGGACAGTGATGATGTACGGCTTCTCCTTTACATAGTAAAGTCTTCACTTGCATCTGTGGATGCAGCGGCGAGTGCTGTTGACTAGCAAAGGTTTAGTAAAGTTATCCCAGGACCATGCTCATGATATCTATTACAGATAAATGATGTTTTTTAAGACCGTGACATCTGAGGAATCAGAGATCACACACACATTCAGACGTGGTTTTTGTCTTGCCCTTTACGTAAAGAGATTTGACCAGATTCCTTGAATCTTTTAACTATTTTGTGCACTGTAGAGGGTGAAATGCCCAAAATCCTTCCAATTTGTCTTTGGGGATCATTGTTCTCAAAGTGCTGGATTATTTGCTGAAGCATCTGTTGGCAAATTGACAAGTCTCGAATGATCTTTGCTCTTGAAGGACTACGCTGTTTTTGGAGGCTCCTTATATACTATGACACGATTGCCTGGTCTGTTTAACATCTCCTGTTTCACATCACCTTATTTTAACTTGTCAAATTGTTATTAGTCTTAAATTGCCCCTGTCTCAAATTTTTTGGAGCGTGTTGCAATCATCTGATTTCATATTACTGTACATAAAAAAGGTAAAACGTCATATAATGTTTAGTTGTAGTGTTTTCAATTTAGAAAAGGGTGAATTTAATTTACAAATCACTCCTTTTTGTTTTTATTATAATTTTTTCATACTGTCCCAACATTCTGAGAATTGGGGTTTATATAAAGCAGCATTTTACAGAAGAGGGGACTTTGATTTAGATCACATGACCAAAGGAAACTGACACCTTGCTAAGGGCAGAGGAAGAGGATACATGGAGCCACCCTGTAGCTAACACAGGAAGGAACACTAAGGAAGTTGAGGTGATTTACACAGTAAAACCCCTGTTAACAGTTGAATCCGCTCAAAGGCTGAGCGATATCCTACACAATTATATTATATCTCTCTGACATCTGAGGCTGCAATTTCTCCTCCAGCCCACCAGAGGAAACCCTCTCCCGAATAATAGCTTAGTGCAACCTGAATGTCTTGACTCACTTCACCTGTCATCTACTTCCTGCTGGGTTGTATAAAATGCAATGTGGTTCATTATATGCTTTGCAAAGTCTTGGCATAATGTTCTTAAGTTGTTGACGTCTTGCCTAGTTTTTCCCTTTTGCATGATGATTTGGATTTGTCTGCTGAATTACTCTGACTGTTTGGATGTTGGACTGTAACTTTGCATGTTATTAATAAGCGTCTTTTTTTTGGAAGGGGGCATCTAGATGATCCAAGATGGAAAAAATAAGAAATTCAAAGAAATACAATGAACTGAGACTGGAACATTCAAACTTTAAAAATGTCACAAAAGCACCATAAGTGTCATAAAAGAAGTCCATTCAATGATACGCAAAAACTAAAAAGAACAATTTGTTTAGGAATCAGACATCACTACTTCTCATGAACTGTAATGTAAGTCCCATGATAACTAAGGCAGATGTTAACTTCAATTTTGGTCTGTTCGTCACACAGAGCTATCATATGAGTTTACAAGACTTGAAGTAAATGATAACAGAATTTGATTTTATTCTTTTGGGTGAACAATCCCTTTGAGAGTTCAGAGAAACACGTACTCTTGGTGATGGAGTTGTGGAGGCTAAGAGCTCTAGAGTTTCTTTCTGCTCTTTCCATGCTGGCAGATCTCAGGGTCACATCACTGACTGATGGCCATTCCTCAATCCCTTTGTCAGGTTCAAACTAGAGAGAAAGAAATAGAGAGAGGAACTATGAATAAACAAGTGTGGGTGGTATGACCAAAATCCCATATTACAATATGAGTCATTTTTTTTATCACTCTAAAAGGTATACAGTGCAGTGAAAAAGGAAGTATACCCAATGAAAAGTGTTTTTTAAAACTATCAGGACAAACAAATTGCCATTCCGCTAGTGTTGATAGATGGGCAATGTAATTTAAGAAATGAAATGCAATAAGTTATCCAACAGTAATCCAAAATCAGATTAAAGTGAGGGAGGCATTTTATGTATTCATGCTTATACGGTGTACAAATCCGACAACTCCTTCACCCTTTCACTATTCACTACATAGTGAATGTCACAAAGTTTGTTATATAAGGAAAGAATGAGCAAAAATGTATATACTTGTACACAGCTTCAAACAATATTATGCACTATATATATATATATATATATATATATATATGTGACTTAAAATTATTCATGCCTCAAATTAAATAAAAACCACATATGGATTTAATTGAAAATCTGAATTCAGATTTTTTTTTCTGTTCAGATTATAAAAGATCAAATGGATTTGAGCCTACACCCTATCAGATTTTTGCTGTCTGTCTGAACAAAGCCATAGTAATTGCTAGCTGTTAGCAAAAACAAAATGATGAAACTTCAAAACTTGTTCCAGCAGTGCTGTCACTAATGCCAACAAAATAAATAAAAGTGTGCATTTCATACCTGTTCCTCGTGCTCCGGAGGCACTTTAGATTTGACTGCCAGTATGAGGTCAGGGGTCGCATCCCTAAGCTCTCCAGGGTTTTCATAAATGTGCCCGTTTCCTTTTAGCCCCACATCAACATACACATGCCTGACAGATATACAGATAAAAGACAGATCGTTAAGATGCGAGTACACTCTGAGCTGCTTGTATATGGACACCAAAGAGGTATGTTCTTACACCTACATTTGAACCTTTTGACCAATGAATTTGAATGACTTTTCCTGTCGTTAGTGACTCATTTTATTAAGATTGTACTCACAAAGAGAATTTTCTAACCAATTAAATAGTTCACAGACTAACATTACTAAAAAACTTGTCATGAATGCTTTGCATTTTCTAAAATGTTCACAACTTGTCCCATTATTTGTGATTAGCATACTAGAAAAGGATTTTAAAATATCATTAGTGATTGCACTCAAACACAGTAACTACTAGGCAAAGAAAATTTTACAGTTGATTATAACTAGAAAAGCTTGTCACTATATAAACGTTTCCAAAACATTTTAGGATTTTGCTAGTTTTCATGGCTTTTCCACTAAATCTTGTATAATGGATAAGGATTTTTGTTGTTGTTGTTGAAATAATTACTTATATGTATAATATTCTTCATTTTGAGCCACTAAAATCACAATGTGTCCTGTTTTTGCACATTCATGATGTTGCAATTTGCACAATGATCTGCACTGTTTGTCACAAGGAAAACATAATAATTAAATATTAACATTGTCATAGTTAAATAATTACATTGTCAAAAGGTCAAAATATATATTTTTGTGAAACCAAAATGTACCATATTTACTTTCTTAATTGGGATGCACCGATACCACTTTTCCGATCTGATATCTGAAATCTCAGTATCGGCCGATACCGATCCGATACAAGTGCAGTTTTTTGTAGAAACACAAACCCCTAACTACACATTATTTCAGTATAAATGTATAGCTTGATTATATACACCCAGTTAATTAATTAGCCTGATAAGGGACCGGGTGTTTAATCACGACCCGGATTCCAAATTCTTGTAAAATGCTCAACTGGAGCCGTTCTAAATGCATATTATAAGTGAACTGAACTATTGAGCATCTACATCTGAGATGTTGTTCATGAGTAGCGTTCAAATATTACGCACCGCGTGACGGCTGAAAATAGCTGTGAGTGCCTCACCAGCCTGTGCATTGTGCTTATGTGTGAGTGTGTGTGTGTGTCAACAGAGCAGCACCATTCAGTAATGTGCTGGCGCTGCAAGTGGAAATTATATATATATATACTTATTAAACACAACCTTTTGTGATTCAAAAAGCTGTCTTCAAGTGGCTTTGAATAAAATGCATGAGTCATATGAACTACTTTAATGGTGTTTTTTGTTTTGTTGTTCTTTCATGTAATTTTTGGAGCTTGACAGAAATGAACATGACTAACACAGTATCGGATTTGGATCGGGATCATCAAACCGATGCCCGATCTGTCTGAAAACATCAGTATCGGAGCCAATACCGATCTAGGTATCATATCGGTGCATCCCTATTTCTTAATGCATATATATATATATATATATATATATATATATATATATATATTTACAAATACAAAGACAAATCTGTTATATATGGATGCAAGGGAATGTATGGCAGAAGAGGTAGGGTATGTTGGATAAATATAAATAGACTAAGCTGTGTATTGCACATAATTATTGCTCAATGGGGCAGTTTTAACTGTTCATGAGATGGATAGACTGAGGGGAAAAAACTGTTCCTGTGCCTGACGGTTCTGGTTCTTAGTGCTCTGTAGCGCCTGCCAGAAGGCAACAGTTCAAAAAGGTAATGGGCTGGGTGAGTGGGGTCCAGAGTGATTTTTTTCCAGACCTTTTCTTCCCTCTGGAAGTGTACAAATCTTGAAGGGAGGGGAGGGGGCCACCCATAATCCACTCAGCAGTCCGATCTGTCCTTTGTAGTCTTCCGATGTCCAATTTCAAAGATGAACCAAACCAGACAGTTAATGAAGTGCAGAGGACAGACTCAGTGACTGCTGAGTCGAACTGTATCAGCAGCGCCTGTGGCAGGTTGAACTTCCTCAGCTGGCGAAGGAATTATAACAACTGTTGGGCCTTTTTCACAATGTGGATTATGGAGTAAATGTGTATCTCCCACTTCAGGTCCTGTGAGATGGTAGTGCGCAGACAAATGAATACCTCCACTGCTGCCACAGTGCTTTTTAGAATGGTGATCGGGGACAGTGTTGGGTTGCTTTTCTTCAAGTCCACTATCAGCTCCACTGTTTTGAGCATGTTCAGTTCCAGGTTGTTTTGGCTGTACCAGTGAGCAAGTCATTCAAACTCCCTTCTGTATACAGACTCATCATCAACTTGGATGAGGCAGATGATAGTAGTGTCATCAGCAAACATCAGGACCTTGACAGAGGGGTCTTTGGAAGTGCAGTCATTGGTATACAAGGAGAAGAGAAGTAGGGAGAGCACACATCCTTGGGGTGCACCAGTGCTGATTGTACATGTGCTGGAAGTGAATATCCCCTGTCTCACTAGCTGCGGCCTGTCCGTCAGAAAGCTGGTGATCCACTGGCAGATAGACGTGGGAACAGAGAGTTGGTGTAATTTAGTCCAGAGAATAGCTGGGATGATTGTGTTGAAAGCTGAACTGAAGTCCACAAAAGTGATCCTTGGATATGTCACTGGTCTTTCCAGATGTTGCAGGATATGATGCAATATCCAGTGATGTCCTTCAGGTGGGCCAACACCAGTCTCTCAAATGAACACAGACGTCAGAGTGACGGGTCTGTAGTCATTAAGTCCTGTGATTTTGATTTTTTTTGGGACAGGAATGATGGTGGAGCGTTTGAAGCAGCAGGGAACTTTACACTGTTCTGGTGATCTGTTGAAGATCTCTTTGAAGATGGGGGCTGGCTGGTCAGCACAGGATTTTAGAGAAGTGGGTGGAACACCGTCTGGGCCCTGTGCTTTCCTTGTCTTTTGTTTAATGGAAGACACGGCACACAACACACTTCACAGATCTTAAGTGCAGATTGAGTAGCAGGAGGGGGGAGGGGGTTTTCAGGTGGTGTTGATATTTTTGTGAAGGTCAGAGCAGGTGTGGGGTGTGATACTGGGCCTTTTAAATCTACAGTAAAACACATTCAAGTCATCAGCCAATTGTTTGTTCCCTACAGTGTTGGGAAACATATGTTAAATAAAGTCCTAGTAGGAATGCACATATCCTCACAGAAACTGATTTATAATGTCACAGTATCTGTGAGCTTGTCCATATTGGTGTCTGTAGCCTCAAATACACACCAATCAATGCAGTCAAAGCAAGCTTGTAGATCCAGCTCTGCTTCATTGGTCCCCTCTTTACAGTCTTTACAACAGGTTTAGCTGAACAGGTTTAACACTCACCAGAATAAAAAAGGAAAACTTAAGCAGCGAGTAGAAAGGCTTACAGTTGATAAGGAGTGCTTCCAAATTAGGATAGTACATCTTCTTTAAAGTCGTTACATCTGTACTCTAACTTTCACTGATGTAAAAGCATGTTCAACACCCTCTCGTTTTCCCCGTTAACTCCACAATGTGATCCACTCTGAATAGCTGAAATCCCAGCAGATGTAATGAGCTGTCCGGATTGGCTTCACTCAGCCAGGTTTCTGTGAAGCACAAGGCAGCAGAGTTTGAAAAGTCCTTGTTTGTACAGGTGAGGAGATGTAGTTTATCCGTTTTGTTAGGGAGAGAGTGGAGATTCGCTAGCTGAATACGCGGCAGTGCTGTCCGAAAGCTGCGCTGTCGGAGCTTGACCAGCGCACCGGTTCACTTCCCTTGCCTGTGTCTCATGGAGCGTTTAAACAACACAGCTGCGCCTCTGACTAAAATGTCCAGCAAAATGTCTGAATAGTCCAAAACCGAGAAAAGATTGTCTGGTATGTGCTGCCGAATGTTCAGCAGTTCGTCCCTGGTAAAACTGATTCGAAAGAAATTACTAAACACAGGACAAACAAACCAAAACAACAAAAGAATTGGAGAGCTCCAAACTGAGGCTGCCATCCACAGCACCATCTTGTAGAAAAACATACATTTTCCAACTATCCATTTATGTTGACATCTCAATTTATACTAGCCCAATCGCTGTTTAGGCATTGCTTTAGCAACCTCATATTCAGATTGCCTCTTTCTGAAATGGAATGCCCACTTTACAAAACCAAATCCAATCCAGTTCTCAAGAATGTATAAAATCTCTATATTATATTTTTAAATAACTTACATTACAGAAGTATTATTAGAAGAACTAATGGCTAATACATTTTAATAAATAGCTGGTAACATTTCTCAATTTACCTTGACAATGGCAGGTGTGGCAAAAAGTTAATGTAGTTGGTAATAATGTAGAAATAAAAATATAATCATGAAAGTGTTTCATATTGCACTTAAATAGAGATGCCATATATCAAATGAAAGCTCTTTTTTCCAGGAATATGACTATGTATGTGGTTGTCCTAACACCAGAGTTTGAATGTTAATCAAAAGAATCAATGCTTCTGAAAGCCTCAAAAAGCCACAAATGCTATATCAACTCTTACCTTAGGTTGTTTTATTTAAAAGGTTTTACTTGTCTGTGAGCTTGCTTGGGTAAATAATCCAATGCTATGTCTCAGAAGTTTAGAACAAAATATAGCTGCAAGCAGCGATGACGGGCCCAAGCACCATTGGTCCATTTTCAACCGGTAGGCTTTTGGAAAACACTTCATGATGGACACATACATTTTCTCGAGTAAACAAGTAAGACACCATATCTTAGCTTCTGCTCAGACATAATGGTTAACACGTTTGATGTTTGTGGAAAATGAAATAAATGTGTAATTATGGCAAGTGTGAATGACATGTCATAAGCATTATTAAACATATGGCCGAGTTTGTCAAATACACGAAAACACTACAACATAATGTGTCCGTTGCCATAACAACACTATTTAAGATATCAAGAATCCATTCACAATTTTAAATCAGCTCTATCATGACATTAATCTAAAAACTTTTGGAGGGTTATTTCAAAGTTTGTTGTAAGTGCCACACTTCGTACTGCCAGTTAGTCGCACTATGACTGTGAAACACAATAGCCACATCCATGTGATCAGCCTTCATTACAATCAAGCTCAATTTTTATCTAAATCACACAATGCACACAGAACATATGAGACTTAATTGCCATTCATTTATTGCCTCGCCATGGCAACACCGTTCGATAAATCAAAAGTCTGTTCACATTTTAGCATCTTCAATGTCTTGGCATAATGTTACCTAAATTTGGTGACAGTCACATGAATTGCCTAGGAGGAGTATTTCAAAGTTCAGGGCCTGCAATAATAATAATACAAAAAAAATCTAAATTCAAACCAAAATGGCAGCCTTCCTATTGTCTGGAGCTAAATTCTGTAATTTTGAAAGTTGTTCAGCTTGATGAGAATAATATATGTACCAAGTTTGGTGACTGTAGGTTAAAATGGCACCACCACTTTAGTCAAAAGGTGGCACTACAGAGCCTTCCCGCCACAACCATGTGTTAAATTTTGCCCAGGCCTATTGGCTGACAACACTGATGTGAGGACACATTTCATACGTTTTTAAGTATGTTAAGTGCCCCAAAAGCACCCAAAACCTTGAAAAGAATAAAAATAATAATCCTTAGAAGAACAATAGGGCCTCCACACTTTCAGTGCTTGGGTCCTAAATATGCAGTCCAGTTGAAAAATCATGCTAAACAAATAATCAGCAAAATATGTTTTCAACTATTGATGATAAAATGTTATACATCATCGCAAACCTGAGGATCTCAGCTTTTCAATGACACCTGGATTGAAGCCGATATATTAATCGAAACAGTGAGGAAGGTCTATGCGCTTCTAAATATTCAATTGTTGTCTATGGACGAGCGCATGTGTGAGTGATCAGCTGAGTTAGAGCACTACCTACATTTCAGATCTGTATGTTAAGATGGAAAGTGATAGAGGAAAATATATTTTTCATTAATACTTGCTTAAATTGCAGGCGGCAGCCAAAAAATGCACCAGAGTTGAAGAGGTTAAATACTGCCTTACCGTTACATTGAAAAATTAGATCACTTAATCTACTCAATGAATACATGACTTGTATTGCACATACTATATAGATAAATTATATTGGGCAAATAATGAGGATGGGCTCCCCCAGCTGAGTCTGGTTCCTCTCATGGTAATTTCCCTTCACTAATTAAACACTTTTCCTTATCACAGTAACCTTTGGCTTGCTGACTGAGGGCCAAGACATGTCGACCAAACTGAAAAATGACTGAGTGAAATTTGAAACAGGCAAAGAAAAATCTGTATACCCTTCAAGAATATCCTGGCATGGGGGGTGGCTTTCTAACGAGTAGCTCCGAGTGAGAGAGACTGGATTGATTTCTGAAGTTTGGCTCTTTACGCTGTGCTGCAGGGACGTTGCCCGCAAGAGGGGCAAGCTGGGTGGAGAGAGGAGCGAGTATGCATCCTCGCTCCCTGAAATTTCTATCTCCTCTTCACGTCTCTCCTCCTTTTGAGTTTCACTCTCTGACACCCTATTTTCATCCTCTTTCTTGTCATCTTCCCCTCCATCATCATCATCACCATCACCATCATCATCATCATCATCATCATCATCAGCCTCTTCTCCTCGCTCATCCAAGACCCAGGCTTCACCCGAGCATCCCTCTCCAGATTTGCTCTCGGCATCTTGAATGGCTTTCTGGTACAGCTCTGAGAAACTCCTGTGCTCGCACCAATAGAAACACAAAAAGTGAAAAGCTTGAATTTAACTGAATAAATTACATGATACACTGATAAAATAATCAAATGAATTGCCAATATTAGCTGACATATTAAAGGTAATGTAATGAAGATAATCCAAATACAAATAGTAATAGAACAATGGATTGGCCAAGCTGATAAATGTAGCTATTTTGAGCAGAGTGGAACAGAACACTTTGATCTGGCGACGCTTTTTGAAGCTGAACTCATTTCCTGACAGCCTTTTAAAACACATTGCTTATACGACAACAAGCCACATCGGCCAAAGACCGCCACAAAATCATAACTTGTATTGTTTTATAAGTGATTGTGCTAAATGAACATGTAAAATTGACACCCATAGTAAAAATGTCAATATATTCTGTATTTCAGTTGAACACCATTAGTCATGGAAGAAAACATCAATGCTACGAGAGTATTTTGGTTTACTTTTGTTATATAATATTACATAAAGACTTACTCATGTTGAGTACTGCTGACCCCTTGATCCATTTGTGGGCAGTGTATGTGCATGTTTTTGCATAACCAATCAGTCACAGAAAAAGACAAATGTGAGTGTGAAAGAGAAATATTTACCTTGATTGGACACGGCTAGAACAGAATAAAAGGAGGTCTGTCCCTATTCTGTGGTAGCCACCCCCCTCCCCACCCCCCAATCCATCTGTTTCCATCAATCCCTTTTTTTCTTCATACTTTCAGTCTTTATCAACTCTCCCGTTTCTTAAAAAAAAAAAAAAAAAAACAATCAACTTGAATTTCAGATGTTTGGTATGAGACGCTCGTGGTGCGTTCAAGTCCTCCTAGGAAGCTCGCACTAATGGTCAGAAATCGTAAATATGATGTGATGTGCGCTCAAGTGATTTTACTCGGAAAGGACGTACCCGTTTTGCAATTTCATATTTTTTTTCACTTGCTAGCAAAGGCAGGAAGATTTTGTAGCACCAATGTAACAAAATGAGGAGCAAAGCCACGAGTTAGATGTAATGAGGCTTACTTTCTGGCAAGTTTTATGTTATAATATGAATAATAAAGAACGAGTAGATATGTCTAAATGTATACACATTACATTTTTGAATCTAATATTGTTCTGTTGCATCTTTGTACCTTTCAACTGCACTCCATCCTCCACTCCCTGCTTTCTATTTTTTACTTTCTGCCCACTCACACTCCATCCCTTCTCCAAAAGCATATTTTTTCTTAAAAAAAAAAAAAATACCAATTGTGCACATCATCCATAAATTATTCTTCACATTCTTTCACGTTTACAAAAAAAGTTTTTCAAAAATAACTACAACTCTCAATTTACTGAATTCTGAGTGAATGTCCCCCAAATCTACCTCACACAACAGTGCTCACTTTTTCAGCCAGCTTAGTTCCAGAATTATTATTTTTTCTCATAGCAATCTAAAAGATATATCCTGTACCTTCATTAAATAGTTCTAAGTCACCAATCAGCTCTAAAGTGAATCAATGCTAAAAAATGTATTTGATGCAAAAATAAAAGGTAAAAGAGTGTGAACTTAACGCCTCCTATGAGGCAATGAACTACCTACCCTAAACCTACCAATAAACCTACCTGTACCCTAACCTCATTAGCAGCAAATGCGAATCTCAATAAGTACATTGCATCATTATAGTGTAAGGCACATAGTAGCTAAAAATTTATATGCAGATTTCTTTTATTGTATGCAATAAGTAAGGAATAATTGACGACGGACTGTTGAATTGTTTAAAAATAATGCACACCCGAGGTGGTAATGCGGTCACGACGCGCAGCGGAGTCAATTACTCCGCTTATATCATGGTTACCGCACCTTAAGACATCGCTCAGGGTTTTATCTAAAACATTTTCTGGTGAGCGGAACTACTTTCTTCCACCACATATTCAACATCTTGCTGTAATACAGTCGTTGCTAATTCGAAAACATCACGGATGCTTGCGCTGCTATACTCGAGGACTCAATGGAGGAACAAGTTTGCGTTTGTGCATGTGTGTGAGAGTTCGCATTTGACGCGTCGAAAGCAAGAAACTCAGAAAATGAGAGAGATTACTTCTGGGATTACCTTTTTTTGTTGCAGCTCTCGTCAGAAGTAACAACGCTTCAAAATCGGTATATTCCTGTTATAATCCTTAACAACTTTTTTCATCCACACTGAGATGCAGGAGTGCGTTGACATGACTACTATTTTTCTCTCACAAGTATGTTTTGTCCTCAAGTGTGTGCGTTACAGGTATAATGTGTGTCCTCGAGTGTTTTTCCACAGATATCTCAGATAATATAGAACCTGTAGTATTGTTCAAGTGTATCTTTCTTTAATTCAGCTCAACCCTTCGTTACTAATTCGAAAACGTCATGTTAGAACCAGCAATGGAGGCTTGCACGCGCGCTCTCTCTCTCTCTCTCTCTGTGTGTGTTTAAGCGAAATGGGGGGTGGGGGTAGCGCGGTGTTTTACACTACAGCTATGTGAGGCTGATTAGGGTGAATATGTGAGTGTGTGTGTGTGTATAAGTGCATGGGAGACGAGGGAGCATGATGGCTCTTTTTAAATGAAATTGAAATAAATGTAGTATATTTTAGACATTGTTTGATGTTCTTAAACAATTTACTTGAACCAACGACTTTGTTTATAATGTTATTTTGTGTTGGTAGCTTGTAGGACTCTTTGAAATAACTGAAATAATTTGGTGAAGTGACATGGAACCATTATGCGGTCAAGACCTGGAACTACTTTATAGCCGTGCATTTAAATAATTGCACACCTTAGAACGCCTGTGAACCAATCAGAATCAAGCATTCAACAGACCCGTGGTATAAATGTAATTATCGATCAGTGTATCATGTAATTAATTTGATTCATTTTGTATTTCAATTTCTGCTCTAGAAATAACCCATCACTTCTATTACTTGCGTGGTTTTCCATTCTTGTCTGGTGGTATGACTGTGATGTGGATCTTTTGTGCAGTCCGCAGGAGTATGCTTCTCTCATCCTGGCTGAGGTGCACCAGGACTTGGCCACAGAGACGAACTACACGAGCCTCCAACTGCAGTCCTCCGCTCTCTGCATATCCAAAACGCTGGAGCTCAGTTACAAATCCTTCCTCACTCATCAGGAAGCCAGGTTGGCCGACTCCATCCCTCAGGGGTGTGATCTCACGTGCCTCACAGCCTCTTGTAACCAGCTGGTGAGACAGTATTGAAGTGTCATGTTAAAATGGCATATATCATGAAAAGCACCAGGTCTTAAAATGAAATTGTTTTTGTGCTGAGGCACATCAGACTATGCAGGACATCTTTCAAAATTCAAGACATTAGAATACATGTCTTCGGCCCAGTTGTGATACACTCTGAACCCACGCTGCCTTCCAGTACTTTTAGTCGCTTTGACCCTGTTTCATCTTCCCAACTGTCGGATATAATTTTGTTAATGAAACCTACTAATTCTCCCATTGATGTCATACCATCATGGCTTCTCAAAAATATTTTTATTTCTGTTTCCCCCATATGCTGGCCATAATCAACAGTTCTTTGAGAAATGGAGTAGTCCCTGCCAGCTTTAAACATGCTGTGGTTCAGCCTCTGTGGAAAAAACTAACCTTGACCCTACAGTTTTTAAGAATTATAGGCCCATTTCAAAATTGCCTTTTCTGTTCAAAATCTTGGAAAAGGTGGTTTATTTGCAGCTCTATTCTTATCTAACCACATTCAACGTATTTGACAAATTTCAATCAGGCTTTAGGTCACTGCATAGTACTGAGACTGCACTAGTAAAGGTGACCAATGACATTTTAGTCTCCCTGGATTCTGGCAACAGGGCCATTTTTATCCTTCTAGACCCCAGTGCAGCATTTGACACGATCGATCACTCCATTCGTCTTGAGAAGGTGGTTGGCATCCAGGGAGTTGCATTAAACTAGTTTTCCTCATATCTTAAGGAAAGAACTTCTTCTATCAGTATTGATAATCACATCTCTTCCCCAGCACTGCTCACATGTGGCATTCCGCAAGGCTCCATGTTGGGTCCTCTGCTTTTTTCTCTTTATATGCTTCCTTTAGGCTCTATCTTTCAGAAGTACAGTGTAGCCTATCATTGTTATGCTGATGACACTCAATTTCACCTTCCTGTCAGGTCTAACGACTGTTGTTCCATCAGTAACCTCATCTCCTGTCTTGAGGAAGTTAAATTATGGGTATCTGAAAACGTCCTCATGCTTAATGAGGATAAAACCGAGGTCATTGCTTTTGGCTCTTTGTTACGTATCGCTGACACTGAAAATCAGTTAGGTACTTTATATGTGGGTCTGTCTCAATCTTCTTTCTCACATCTGCAAGTAGTCCAAAATGCAGCAGCTAGACTTCTAACGGGTACCAAGAAAAGAGAGCATATTACCCCAGTTCTCGCTTCCCTACATTGGCTACCAGTTAGCCTTAAATTCAAGGTTGTGCTGTATGTTTATAAGGCCTTGCATGGTTTCGCCCCTCAGTACATTGCCAATTTACTTTATCTACATTCGGCACCTAGGTCTCTTCGATCATCAAATCAGTTACTCCTCTCTGTTCCCCGATCCCATTTGAAAACCAAAGGTGATCGGGCGTTTGTGGTTGCGGCCCCCAGGATGTGGAATGCACACCCATTTGTCGTTAGGTCTTCTTCCTCATTGCCTATATTTAAATCTAGATTGAAGACACATTTTTTGTTCACACTATAATGTTGGTTGAGAATTATAACAGTTGTTATTGTGTAGGTTTTATAATGTTTTATTAATTTGATCTTTTTAACATTTTATAAGTTCTATTTAATTCTGTTATAAATGTTTGTAAAGAATTGTACAGCACTTTGGTTACAACACTTGTTGTTTTTATGTGTGCTTTATAAATACACTTGAACTTGAACTTGAATAAATTGAATAAATAACAGATTACAATTACAGCTGCCATGATGACTTAACTTTGAAAAGTGTCACTTGCACGATTGCAATTGTCACAATTATCAAATAATCATCTGATTGCTGCTATTTGATCTATTTCAAATAACTGCAGTTAGATCAAATACAATACAAATAAAATAGATGATTGTGCACTATTCCAATCACATTTTACTGTTGAAACAAAACACCCAGAGCAGATCCTGAAGAGCATGTGAAGATTAACCACTTCTGAAATGCTATGAAGCATGCATCGTCTGCAGAGGTTCGTGGCAAACTCCAGTGAAAATATGAATGAGGATTTTGATTATGAATGCCAAACACACTAGTTTCACAATTATAATGTAATATAATATAATATAGTATAGCTATATAATACAATAACTATTCAAAAACAACAATGGAAAATGTACCAAAACTAAAGATTTTAATTATTTGGAAATATTTTGATATTTAAAATATTATATTCCATGCCATTCATAATTTTTAAAGCCTTAAAGGAATTCTTAGATCCCTATTTTATTATATGTTTCCAAGTTCAATAGGAATAAATGACCTCTTAAGGTGTATGATGCACATATTTCACCTTATAAAGTATGACAATTTGTGTGACAATTAATCGTTAGAATAATGAAAGCCCTAACACTGACAATTAATTGTCATAATAGTGAAAGCTTTAAACCGACAATTAATCATCATAATCACAATACATTTTTTGAGAATTAATCGTCAATATAGTGAAAGCCTTAAAACAGACAATTATTCGTCATATTCGAAATTATTTGTTTGACAGATACAACCCAAAAAATTTGGGACAGTATGAAAAATGCTAATAAAAACAAAAAGGAGTGATTTGTAAATTATATTCACCCAGCTATATTGAAAAAACTACAATTACACATTATATGATGTTTTACCTTGTGGATTTTTTATGTACAGTAATAGCAAATCAGATGATTGCAACACACTGCAGGGGCAATTTAAGACTAACAACAACTTGACGAGTTGAAATAACAAGACGATGTGAAACAGGAGATGTTAAACAGGTGCAATCGTGTCATAGTACTGTATACTGTATAAGGAGAATCCAAAAACAGCTTGTCCTTCGAGAGCAAGGATAATTCAAAACTTGTCAATTTGCCAAAAGATGCTTCAGCAAATAATCCAGCACTTTGAGAACAATGATCCTCAAATACAAATTGCAAGGATTTTGGGCATTTCACCCTCTACAGTGCACAAAATAGTTAAAAGATTCAAGGAATCTGGTCAAATCTCGGTGTGTAAAGGGCAAGACAAAAACCACGTCTGAATGTGTGTGATCTCTGATTTCTCAAACGTCACTGTCTTGCCCTTTCACAGCATTCATCTTTAATGGATATCATGAGCATGGTCCTGGGATAACTTTAGTAAACCTTTGCTATTCAACAGCACTCGCCGCTGCATCCACAGATGCAAGTGAAGACTTTACTATTTAAAGGAGAAGCCGTACATCAACACTGTCCAGAAGCACTGACGAGTTCTCTGGGCTCGGTCTCATTTTAGATGGAAAGTAGAACAGTGGAACTGTGTTTTTGGTCTGAAAAGTCCACATTTCAAAATGTTTTTGAAAAACAAAGCCATCGTGTTATCTGGGTCAAAGAGGAAAAGGTTATTAGCGTCAGGTCCAAAAGTCAGTGTCTGTATGGATCAGTGGTGTGTCATTGCCCATGGAATGGGTAGCTTGCACATTTGTAAGGGCACCATTAATGTAGACAGGCATGTACACATTTTGGAGCAACATATCCTGCCATCCAGCACCATCTTTTCCAGGGACGCCCCTGCATTTTCCTGCAGGAAACCACATACTGCCCAGATTTCAAGTATGGGTTCTAGATTGGCCTGCCTGCATTCCTGACCTGTCTCCAATTGAGAATGTGTGGTGCATTGTGATGCACACCATATGGCAACAAAGACCCCTTACAATTATGCAGCTGAAGACCTGCATAATGGATGAATGGGGGAAAATGTCATTTTCTAAATTTAACAAACTTGTGTCTTCAGTGCCCAAATGCTTTATAAGTGTTATTAGAAGAAATTGTAATGTTTCACAGTGGTAAACACTTGACTGTCTCAACTTAATTAGCTAAATTAAATTCACAGGGTAAAACATCATATAATCCATAGTTGTAGTGCTTTAAATAAAGCAAAGGGTTCATATAATTTACAAATCACTCATTTTTGTTTTTATTAGAGGTTTCATACTGTTACAACTTTTTCAGAATTTGGGTTGGAATTGTCATAATCATAAAAGCCCTAAAACAGACAATTAATCGTCATTGTAGCGAAAGCCTTAGAACAGACAATTAATTGTCATATGCGTCAAAGCCATAAAACAGGCAATCGTCATAATCGCAATTTTTTTTATAAAAACTAAATTCATTTTATTGAAAAATATTCAAATATATACAAATATACTTAGTAGTTTGACTTTGAGAGTGTAGGGAGAACGACTCCATTACGTCATTCGCAATGCTTCATGGGAATGGGTAGTCGCAGCTGAGCTCTTTTGAAAATAACTATGTTTCCATGGTAACAGCAGCTTTTCTAATTCATAGATCTTTCTTCAGGATTCATGGGTAGTGTTGTTCTTTAGTGGGAAATTGACAACTAAGCTTTTATAAAAATAAGTTCACACTGACCTATGGCTAATACAGAAGAATTTATCGTTGATTATATCACTCATTTCATGAGTTGAAAGGTTTATGCATTATCGTTAAAAATCTTTCAAGAAACCCAACTGTTTGACTATGCACTGGTATACTGCTTTATGGTGAATTAGATAACTATAATTCTTACCTCAAGCCTCTGTACCACCTCCTTAATATCCTCCATTTGGCTGTCTGGCACAGTCACAGTCACTGCCTCACCCCTCTCATAGAAGATATCCAGGCAAGGACCACCCTGAACTCCTGTCTCGGTTACTGCCTTCCATCCAATCACATCACGACAGCTGCAATTAAAGACCACCCTTCGTGTGAATCGCTCGATGAGCACCACCGATTCTGCTGACACACCCAGCAGGCAGGGCAGGTTCAGCCAATTGCACTGGCCACCCTGAATTGCTGTGACGGCCCACACTAAAGCCCCAGCGCTGTGAAGCTCTGCCCCCTTAGCTCCCTTTAACTTTTCTTTACGTTTTCCACCCAAAGACAGCAGGGGGAATTTGGTGGAAGAATCAATGGGCGTGGTGGTGACGTAGTTCTCCGCCAGGTCTTTCAGGTACTCCTGCCGTGTGCGTGTGGCCATGGAGCGGAATTTCTCTGATTTCTCAGCAGCATTTTCTGCATTAATGGCTTTGGCAAGAAGAAAGTCACGGAAGGCTAGTGAACGTGGGAAGCGTGCACCTTTAGGGAACAGAGGACCAAAGAGAGGGATGTCCTTGGAGCGAGTAACTGCCACTCTACAAAAAAAAGGAGATAAATAAAATATTTACAAAAAAAAATATTTATTCTTCTATGTACAGTTGAAGTCAGAAGTTTACATACACCTTAGCCAAATACATTTAATCGTAGAAATCATTGCCTGTCTTAGGTCAGTTAGGGTCACTACTTTATTTTAAGAATGTGAAATGTCAGAAAAAGAGTAGGGAGAATTATTTATTTCAGCTTTTATTTCTTTCATCACATTCCCAGTGAGTAAGAAGTTTACATACATGTTGTTAGTATTTGCTAGCATTGCCTTTATATTTTCATGGCTAATGTTCTTGAGATGCTGCTTCAATATATCCACATAATTTTCCTTTCTCATGATGCCATCTATTTTGTGAAGTGCACCAGTCCCTCTTGTAGCAAAGCCCCCCCACAATATAATGCTGCCACCATACTTGTTGTGGCAGGGCGGGTCCGGGTCGTGATGAGGCTAATCAAGCGGGATAAAGGCTGATGGCAGACGGTGGTGTAACGAGAGAGAGATCATTAACGGACATGTCTGTCGTGTGTGTGTTTGTGTCCTTTTGTTTTGTCCTCCTTTCCCTTCTTAAATCACGTTACACTAAAGGACTCAAACACACACGACGGACATGTCCGTAAATGATCTCTCTCTCGTCGCACCACCGTCTGCCATTGGCCTTTATCCCTCTCGGAGGCTTGATTAGCCTGATATGGGACCGGGTATGTATCATCATGACCCAGCCCCGCCCTCTGCCCTGCCACACTTGTCTACCAGTTTCCTCCAGCAACTTCACAAGGTCCTTTGCTGTTGTTCTGGGATTGATTTGCACTTTTTGCACCAAACTACGTTCATCTCTAAGAGACAGAATGCGTCTTCTTCCTGAGTGGTATGATGGCTGCGTGGTCCCATGGTGATTATACTTGCGTACTATTGTTTGTACAGATGAATGTGGTACCTTCAGGCATTTGGAAATTGCTCCCAATGATGAACCAGACTTGAGGAGGTCCACAAATGTTTTCTGAGGTCTTGGCTGATTTCTTTGTATTTTCCCATGATGGCAAGGAAAGAGGCACTGAGTGGTACACCTCCGATTAGCAAATCAGACACTAATTGGCTAATTGCCTAAAGGACTGGCATAATTTTCTGGAATTTTCCAAGCTGCTTAAAGGCACAGTTAACTTAGTGCATGTAAACTTCTGAGCCACTGAAATTGTGAAATAATAAATTAAAAGTGAAACAATCTGTCTGTAAACACTTGTTTGAAAAATTACCCATGTCATGCACAAAGAAGATGTCCAAAACTACTAGCCAAAACTATAGTTTGCTAATATGAAATCAAAATATTTTATTTTTTTAAAGACTTCAAACTAAGTTCATGTAAACTTCTGACTTCAACTGTATACTCAACATGTCATGACAATTAAAATTGTAATATCCATGCAAACTAATTTTTTTTCCTTCAGCAAGTTTGGTATACTCTCTTACCTGTAATAAGTATTGTCAGTGCAGGGCTTATGGACTTGGACAATGATGAACACATGCTGAAAGTGAGAGCGGATGGCTTTTGGTGTGAAGGGTAAAGCGCCTGGTTCCTGGAAGACTATTGTGACTATATCATTCCCTATGTGCCTTTTCCTCAGTAACTAGGACAAAAATAAAGAAACAGAGGTAGAGAAAATGAGATGTCAGGTTGTTAGTTCAGACATGACAACTATCTGAAAGATTTAGCATGTTAAGTAGGGTATGACATACTGAATCATAGGTATGGATATTGGTCTTGGTGGACTAGATCTGCTACACTGCTGATGCTGCTGCAGAGTAAGTACAGAGACTTGCTATTGCTAGAACAGAGCATTGGCCTGTGGCCTCAGACAGGCCCACAGACCAGGGGCTCGGCTTGGATGGTGCGGCGAGAGAAATCCAACAGCAACTGGCGAGTATGTCTGTGATGCTGACAAAAGTCGTTGCGGACTTAGAGGATCTTGCTGTAATACGTCAATCGATTACTGCAATGGAAACAAAATTCTCTAAGTTGGGTAAAAGAATTGGGGACGTCGAGAGACGGATTGACCGAAGTAGATTTTCAACGCATTTTGGAAAAACTGGAGGATTTGGAGAATCATAGCCGGCGAAATAAGTCCAAATTGTTGGAATTCCTGAGCATGAAGAAGACAGAGATATGGTGAAATTCCTAGAGGAGCTCTTCCCGAGTCTGGCTCGACATAACAGGCCATAAGCAAGCTTACAGGTTTCAGGCTCGCAGATCGGCAAATTTCTAAAATCATCTAATAAAGATCTTGTGTTGCGTGAGGCAAGGAGCAAAGGAAAGCTTTCTTGGAAGAATCACATACTTTTCTTGTTACCAGATTTTGCGAATTCGACAAGAGAGAAACGCGATCGATTCAAGGAATGCAAGAAACTCTTACATCAACGGAAGATTGCGTTTGCTCAGATGTTTCCAGGCCAAATTGAGAATAGATACTAAGGATGGCTGCAAAATATTTACATGCCCACAACAAGCAATGTCTTTCATAGAGACAATGGGGTGAGTAAACCATTTGGTGAATTTCATATGGCCCCCAAGTGTGCTGTCTCGCTGTACATACACTCGGCTGTCTGAGCAAGGTGGGCAGAATTTTTGTTTCTTTTTGTGTTGGTTCTGCCTAACGTCTGGAGTATTTTCTGTGGAAAAACACACCTTCAAGAAACCTTTGCATCAACAAAGGGTCGCTTTTACACTGAAGTTCCTGACCAAATTAAGAATAGATACTTAGGATGTCTGCAAGATATTTACATGCCCACAATAAGCAATGTCTTTTATATAATCAGTGATCTGAGGAAGTCATGATGTTTTTCTCACGTGCCTCCAAGTGAACTGTCTCGCTGAGCTGAACTGTTATGTGGAATAACACTCCATCGGTTCATGTTGTAGAGGAAACTGCTCATTCTTTGTGCTTATGCCTCCTACTAGCAGGAGTATCTTTGTGGAGTATTTTTTGCAGGACATTGGGAGGATTACGTCATCTGCTGCACTCATGAACAGCCGGCTCACTAAATATTTGTTTGTCTGTCTGAGGACATATTTAATTATTTATTTATTTATTTATTTCCTGTTATGTAATTCTGTCTCAAAAAATTTGTACAGAAGCACCGGACTTGAGCAATCCGATGGCAAAGTTGTCACGGGGACTCTCGCAGACGTACATGGACTTTTTGAGTTTAGAAGGATGCATGCCGTTTGGCGGAGTTAATGCGCACGTTTTTCTTTTTTCTGTTTTCTTTTTTCCTGGGGGAAGTTTGGGATTTGATTGTTGCTCTAATGGGGAATGTGGTCATTATAATTGTATTTTTGAAACACAATAAATTTTTTCCTAATACGCCAAAATGTAAAATGTTAATATGACTGGATAATCTCTCTCTGTGTGGAATGCGATTGGGTTAAGAAGGAAGGTTTTTTCTTTTCTCAAACATAAGATATATGATATAGTGTTTCTTCAAGAAACACATCTTTCCCTGCAGGTAGATGATAAATTTGGGAAGATATGGGTTGGACATGTTTTCTTTAGTGCTGGCTCAAGTAAGAGCAGGGGAGTCATTACATTGATAAGTACAAATCTACAATTCAAATGTCTCAAACAAATTAAAGATCAATTAGGAAGAGTTGTTGTTGCTTTAGCAGAATTTCAGGGGCAAAGTTTGATTCTGGCTAATATTTATGCACCTAACGCTGATGATCAGGGCTTTTTTATAGATATTGAAGGGATATTGCAAGCTGTTGGCATCCCTCACACTATAATATTTGGAGGAGACGTTAATCTATTGATGGACTCAGTCCTTGATCATAGTGAAGCAAAAGTGTGTTAGACCCCTAGAATAACATTTTACACAGGATGTGTAAAAATCTTGGTCTTAAAGATATTTGGAGACTTTTGAACCCATCTGGTAGGGACTACACATTTTTTCATCAGTCTACAATATTTATTCTAGAATATATATATAATGAATAAAAAAACATTTCTGATTTCAATTTTGGTAACTTTTGAGTACAATAACACAAGCCCAATTTTTATATCCAAGTCCCTCATTTCATCTGTTGTTGATTGCTAAATTGGAAACATCATAGTCTCAGATCACACTCTGGTGTGTTTAGAGTTGTTGCCACATATGGAGAAACTGAAATCATATAGTTGGCATTAATTATACATTACATTAAGATTATGGGATTTCTGACTAGTATTATGATTGGCAGACAAATTATTTTAAGGCACTGGAAGTCGAACGGAGCACCACCATTTCTGGAATCGTGTGCTGAGATGGGGAGGGTGGCAGCTTTTGAGAAGATGGCAGGTAGAAGACTAGGGTTTGGGGTCTTGTTTTTCAGAAAGTGGGTTAAGTATTTGGCGGTTTTGGGGGATTCTCGGGGAAGGGATGAGGAGAGAGAAGTTTAGTTGAATTAAGTATATTATTATATATTTTATTTATTTGGTTTGTTTGTTTGTGTGCATTATTTTAAGTGACCATGGGGGTGTTCGTTGGGGTTAGGGTGGCATTGGTGTTTGGGGAGGGATAGCAGTGGGGTTTAAAATGTAAATGTTGATTCAGTGTGTATGTGTTGTTTTTCTGTGTTGTGTTTTTTCTTTGAATCACAACAAAAATGTTAATAAAAAAAACATGAATCATGTGGTGTACTTTTATGATATTTTCATGGTGGTTTGGTATCCTTTTGAGGCTTCACATCTCCAGTCACTATTCATTCCTTTGCATGGAAAAAAGAACCACAACATTCTCAAAATTGAGAATTACTCAGCCACTGGAGCCACCAAATCACTCACAAGTGGAAATATGTATGTATATACATGGTCCAGAGTTCAGAAATAGCTATAAGTAAGCTATTTGTTGTTTGATTTTTTTCTGAACCGTATAAACACTAAGCTCTGTGGCACTTTCAAGAGATTTCTCTGTCTATTTGAGCATCCCAACCAGACCAAACATAGCAACATTGGCTCAACAAGTGGCATTGAGTTTGAGGCAAGACTGTCTGTTTATCGACTAATGGAAGTTGGGTTGAGTGTTCAGAGAACCTGTTTGAAAATAGACATTATTTTAGCCATTCCTGTTTTGGTGACACTAGTTGCGCAGAAATGACACACTTCAACTTTAAGAAATGCTAATTTTTAGGGATAACAGCTTGTTCTGTAAATTACCTGTTGTGTGTTGTTGGGTGTGTATGGAAGCATGGTGGAGACATGGAACATAATCTCGTAATCCTGGTAGCGAGTGTACAGAGAGTGTGTACCCGTGGAGTCCGCTGCAAATAAACACATTCACTATTAAATACACATTAGGTCTCTTTGACCCAGTTTTCATCTAAATCTGCTATTATCTGTGTGTTGTTTGTGCAAACACTGTATTGACATTTGTTTTTTCACAGAAAAATTTCAAACAGATAAACAAACAGTACCACAATTATTTTACACTAATGTATGGAACATAAAATTAACAGTAATGTTATTGTAATATTATGCAATTATTAAAGCTGTCATTCGATGATTTAAAAAAAAAAAATCTAATTACATAGTCATTTACAAATTAATTAATTTCAATTACACATAAATAATCCAACTGTGGTCATCATGTTTTACTGATTCAGCTGTCTTGCACATAAATGCTGCATTTTTAAAATGCTGTATCAAGAATTTTGAAACTTTGAAAAAAACAATTCAACAACTGAGTCCTTACTTTTGGTGTCTAGTTGAGCTCTGTATTTCTCCCAACCTTTCAGTCGCACTCTGTCTCCTAGAAGGTCCAGAAACTCATCAAATGCCGGTCCAGCACTCTCATTGTTATACATGTCCTCTTCAGTACTCTGTCCCACTTTGCAGTACATCACCCCCACCTTACGCTGAAAATTTAGCTTTACACACAAACACACATTAACAAGGGTTAAATTATATAATACAATTATGTAACTTCTCCAAGATAATACTGTCGTCGACAAATGTTTGAGGTCTTTGACAGTAACTTGAGATCGCACCCAAATCCATACCTGTCAACACTCCCGTTTTTTCTGGGAGTCTCCTGTATTTCACACCCATCACTCGCCTCTCTACTGTTTTGTTATTTCTCCCGGGAAACTCCTGTAATTTGTATGGCCCAAACCTCATTATATGAATAATCACATCAATATATTATTCCAAGGTTGTCCAGTTGCCAGATCTTGTATGAAACGCATCCTACTCACACAATCGACAATTTCAACCCATTTGTGACCTCAACCTACAACCCTGTTGCGCTGTTGATATCTGTGCAGATAATAGATGCAGGAAGTTGAATCAAGCATCACTGGTAGATGGAAGGAGATGATTCAGGTGGTGCTCCAGCGAAAAAAGTAAATATACATGTAAATTTAACAACAGCTGGACGGAAGAATTTAACCACCACCTGCCTCAGAAGATTCTTGGACATCAGGTGGCAAAACAAGATCCCTGACACTGAGGTTCTTGCACGTGCAGGCCTACCTAGCATTCACACCATATTGATGCAGACCCAGTTGAGATGGGCAGGACATGTCGTTCGCATGCCAGACCACAGGCTGCCAAAGCGTCTCTTCTACGGAGAGTTTACTGCAGGGCAGACGATTCCTGGGAGGTCAGAAGAAGCGCTTCACGGATTCACGTGAAGTCCTCCCTGACTGCTTTCAGCATCGACCCTGATAGCTGGGAGGAGACAGCCCAGGACAGAACCAATTGGCGCTCCGCTGTCCACAATGGCTCTGTGACCTGTGAGGCCAACAGGTCTGCTGCAGCAGAGAAATGTCGGCAGGCCAGAAAAGCTAGAGCTAGCAACCCCCATTGGCCAGCCACCATTCTCTGTCCTCACTGCAAGAGAACTTTCCGTGCACAGATTGGCTTCATCAGCCATCTGCGCACTCACAGACTTGCCTTACTCCCGCAACCCCTGAATGACTAAGCTGGTCCTCATTGATTACGATGGACAAAGACAATATTGGTCATGGTGGAAAAAATTATGTTACTCAGTACATTAAGACCCGCTCAGAGGTCTCCCTGAATTTGGTAACCAAATGTTGACAGGTATGCCCAAAGCGGTGTTTGCTCTGGTCACTTCTGTGCGTTATGTTTGAGCAGTTCAGCGATGTGAGCCAGTTTTGAGCTTTTAAAAACATTCCAATATTTTCAAGCATAATAGTTTTGCCACATAATCATGTTCTACATTTTCTTCTTCATTAATATTCCATTAAGAAATTAGTCAAAAACAATTTGAACCATAATCTAGGGGTATTCATGCAAAATTCTCCCTTATATTTACATTTAAAATGCCAATGCAATTAATTTTTTTGTTATTATCATCTGAAATTGTTTATAGCGTTCAGTGTACATTTAGTACCTCTGCAGATATTGAGGATCTGTCAGATTAGTTCATGTGTTTCTGAAGCGAGTGTTGATGAAAGCAGAGCAGTATTTAATTACAAATAAACAAATCATACAATTACAAATATTGTATAACCAGCATTAAAATGCACTGATTCAAATATAAGTCCTTGACATTAAAGTATGAAAAAATATGCAAATAAGCAAACATGCCTCCAGGGGTGAACCTTCAAAACAGGTTAATTTCTAACACTGACTTGAATGGCCAACAGGTTCTGAAATTAACCAGGATTCAGGGCAAAAATACCACCAAAATTAATCAAAATGCCCCTGAAATTCAAAATGTGAGGGCACAAAGTGCCTCTTTAATGAGTTCCTCAGTTATATATGACACACTGCCTGGCCAAAAATAAAGTCGCTGTTTGTATTTAAATAAGCAGATACTTATGAGCATATGATTGGATCATTATTGCAGTGATTAATGTGTTTCAGCTGGCAACAATTCTTTTAACCCTAACTGATGCAGTGTGTAGCTTCTCATTTCTTAAACAATCATGTCGGAAGATGTATCTCATGGTCGTGGAAAAGATGCTGCAAAGAAAACAACTAAGGATATTGCTGAAATCACTAGAAATGGGTTTAGAACTGTACAATGCATTATTAAAACCTGGAAGGATAGTGGTGAACCATCTGCTTCGTGGAAGAAATGTTGTTGAAAAAAAGTCTTGAATGATTGTGATCGGAGATCACTAAAACGCTTGAAGTAACATCGTAAAAAATCGACAGTAGAACTCACGGCTATGTTTAATAGTGAAAGTAAGAGCATTTCCACACGCACAGTGTGACGAGAACATACAGGATTGGGACTAAACACTGTGTTTTATTGAGGCTAATTGGACACAAATTACTTCTATTTGCTAAAAAGACTGGAGCATAAAGATTGGACTGTGGCGCAATGGAAAAATGGAGTCCAGATTTACCCTTTTCCGATGGGCAAGGGTTTACGCCAAGCGATGGGCAAGTCAGTTTTTTTTTTTTGGCCAGGCAATGTAGTTCTTAATATCCTATCCTAGACCTAGCTATGCATAATATTGGACAGCATATGAGTTGATGTTTTCATTTGATTGGTAATAGCCTAATTATTTCAATTACATTACTTTAATTTACACTTAAATTAATTAGACATATTTAGCATGAAAGGATCACACAAAGTGATTTATATTCACATTTATATTTTAGAAAAGGAAATGTGCCATCATAAAGGTTGTTCAGGGAATACCTCGGCCAAAGATCTAGAAATGTGTGCAACTATTGTGCGCTCTGTTGTTGTACATACTACACAACAACACAACGGATGACAAGAAAGAGAAAAAATAACATCATATATATATACACTTAGCAATTTATTAAGAACACCTGTACACCTACTTATTCATGCAATTATCTAAACAACCAATCGTGTGGCAGAAGTGCAATGCGTAAAATCATGCAGATACGGGTCAGGAGCTTCAGTTAATGTTCACATGTTCTAAATGTATCCATTCAGTTTAATGCTGTCAATTGAGATACTCATTGTTTTTGTGCCAGATAAATCATGTTCTTTTGCAGAATTAAATATGCAGTTGAAGTCAGAAGTTTGCATACACCTTAGCCAAATACATCATTTAATCGTAGAAAAAAATGCAGGTCAGTTGGGATCACTACTTTATTTTAAGAATGTGAAATGTCAGAATAATAGTAGGGAAAATTATTTATTTCAGCTTTTATTTCATTCATCACATTCCCAGTGGGTCAGAAGTTTACATACACTTTGTTAGTATTTGATGGCATTGCCTTTGAACTTGGGTGAAACATTTTGGCTAGCCTTCTACAAGCTTCTCACAATAAGTTGCTGGAATTTTATCCCATTCCTCCAAACAAAACTGGTGTAACTGTGTCAGGTATGAAGGCCTCCTTGCTTGCACACGCTTTGCCCACACATTTTCTATCGGACTGACATCAGGGCTTTGTGATGGCCACTCCAATACCTTTTTATATATATATATATATAATAGAGAATTATATAAATATATATAATTCCTACTACTTAGTAGGTCCTTGTTGTTGCGTGGTTACTCACCTCAATCCGGATGGCATAGGACAAGTCTCAGTTGCCTCCACTTCTGAGACAGTCAATCTGCACATCTTATTACATGGCTCGCTGTGCATGACACAGCGATGCACGCACAACTTACCACGTGCCTCATTGAGAGCGAGAACCATTAATCGTGACTACGAGGATGTTAATCCATGTGACTCTACCTTCCCTAGCAACTGGGCCAATTTGGTTGCTTAAGAGACCTGGCTGGAGTCATTCAGCACACCTAACATGCGATTCTCTGATCTACCCAGGTCCCCCTGCTGCTCCAATACCTTGACTTTGTTGTCCTTATGCCACAAATTTGGAGGTATGCTTGGAGTCATTGCTAATTTGGAAGACCCATTTGCAACCGAGCTTTATGTTCATGGCTGATGCCTTGAGATGTTGCTTCAATATATACACAAAAATGTCCTTCCTTATGATGCCATATATTTTGTGAAGTGCACCAGTCCATCCTGCAGCAAAGCACCCCACAACATGATGCTGCCACCCCCTTGCTTCACGGTGGGGATGGTGTTCTTCGGCTTGCAAGCCTCATCCTTTTTCCTCCAAACATAACGATGGTAATTATAGCCAAGCAGTTCAATTTTAATTTCATCAGACCAGAGGACATTTTCCCAAAAAGTACGATATTTGTCCCCAAGTGCACTTGCACACTGTAGTCTGGCTTTTTTATGGTGGTTATGGAGCAATAGCTTCTTCCTTGCTGAGCAGCCTTTCAGGTTATGTCAATATAGGACTCATTTTACTGTGGATATAGATACTTGTCTACCTGTTTCCTCCAGCATCTTCACAAGGTGCTTTGCTGTTGTTCTGGGATTGATTTAGACTTTTTTTGCACCAAACTACGTTCATCTCTAGGAGACAGAATGCGTCTCCTGTAGAGCCATATGATAGCTGCGTGGTTCCATGGTGTTTATACTTCCAGACTATTGTTTGTACAGATAAACATGGTACCTTCAGGCATTTTGAAATTGCTCCCAAGGATGAACCAGACATGTTAACGTCCACAATTGAATTTCTGAGGTCTTGGCCGATTTCTTTAATTTACCCATGATGTCAAGCAAGAGGCACTGAGTTTGAAGGTAGGCCTTAAAATACATCCACAGGTACACCTCCAATTGACTCCAATTAGCATATCAGAAGCTAATTGGCTAATTGCCTAAAGACTTGACATCATTATCTGGAATTTTCAAAGCTGCTTAAAGGCACAGTTAACTTCTTGTATTTAAACTTCTGAGCCACTGGAATTGTGAAATGGTTTAAATACTTTAAACGATGAGTAGTATGTTTTTTGGATGTTACAGTTTTTTTAGTAACTTACTCAACATTTATTATATTTGTTATATTGACCTTCCAATAATTTCTAAACCCCAACATTCAGTACAGCAAAACTGAATAAACTCTCAAATCTCACTCACCCCCTGCTCATCCAGTTTAAGCAGTGTTTCTTTGACCTTAGGGGATGTGGAGGCCAGTCTGAGGCAGTGTAGATTGAGATCAGGCAATATGAACTCCAGCAGTCTCTTGGGAGAAAGGCCGCGCGGCGTGGTGTGGCGTGCTGCCGAGGGAACAGACTCCTCCAGGATTGAACCACGCAGAGTCTTTAGCTACAGGA
Organism: Moxostoma hubbsi; assembly: GCA_032164185.1. Classification (NCBI taxonomy): domain Eukaryota; kingdom Metazoa; phylum Chordata; class Actinopteri; order Cypriniformes; family Catostomidae; genus Moxostoma; species Moxostoma hubbsi. The sequence continues at coordinate 4,950,922 of JAVLUX010000003.1, read as the reverse complement.
AAATGGCAGGGGCAATGAGAAAAAACATTATGTAGATTTAAAAGAGCCATACAGTGAAGACCCCTTCATTTTTTTCACATTTTGTTACGTTGCAGCCTTATACATATTCACATCAATCTACACTCCATGCTCCATATTGACACAGCAAAAAACAGATTTTTGATAACTTTACAAATGTATTAAAAAGAAAAAACTGAAATATCACACTGACATAAGCAGACCCTTAACTCGGTACTTAATTGAAGCACCTTTGGCAGCGATTACAGCCTCAAGTCTTTTTGGGTATGATGCGACAAGCTTTGCACACCTGGATTTGAGGATTTTCTGCCATTCTTCTCTGCTGATCCTCTCAAACTCTTTCAGGTTGGATAGGGACCATTGGTGAACAACCACTTTCAGGTCTCTCCAGAGATGTTAGATTGGGTTCAAGTGCGTTGACTGGGTGTGTGCTTAAGGTCATTGTCTTGTTGGAAGGTGAACCTTCAGCCCAGTCAGAGGTCCTGAGCGCTCTGGACCAGGTTTTCATTAAGGATATCTCTGTATTTTGCTGCGTTCAGCTTTCCTTCAACACTGACCAGTCCCCCAATACCTGCCACTGAAAAACACCACCAGAGCATGATGCTACCACCACCATGCTTCACCGTTGGGATGGTAATACACAGGTGATGAGCGGTGCCTGGTTTCCTCTAGTCATGATGCTTGGAATTGAGGCCAAACCGATCAGTCTTCATTTCATCAGACCAGATATTCTTTTTTTTCACAGTCTGAGAGTTCTTTATTTGCTTTTTGCTTTTGCACTGAGGAGAGGCTTCCGTCTGGCCACTCTGCCATAAAGTCCAGATTGGTGGAGTGCTGCAGTGATGGTTGTCCTTCTGCAAGTGTCTCCCATCTCCACTCATGATCTCTGATGCTCAACCAGAATAACCATTGGGTTCTTGGTCACCTCTCTTACCAAGGTAATTCTCCCCCAATTGCTCAGTTTGGCCAGGCAGTCAGCTCTGGAAAGAGTTGTGGTTGTTCCAAACTTCTTACATTAAAGAATTATGGAGGCCACTGTGTCCTGGAAACATTCAATGCAGCCGAAATTGTGTTTCCTTCCCCAGATCTGTGCCTCATCACAATCCTGTCTCTGAGCTCTGCAGGCAGTTCCTTTGACTTCATGGCTTGGTTTTTGCTCTGAATTGCATTTTCAGCTGTGAGACATTATATAGATAGATCTTTCCAAATCAAGTCCAATCAATTGAATTTACCACTGGCGGACTCCAATCAAAGTGTAGAAACATCTTAAAGATGAACCAGAGAAATAGGATTCACCTGAGCTAAATTTCAAATGTCATAGTCAAGTCAAGTCAAGTCAATTTTATTTGTATAGCGCCTTTCACAACACACATCGTTTCAAAGCAGCTTTACAAGAAGATCAGCATTAACAGACGATAAAAATGTAATGTCTATAAAGTCGATAAATCATCATCCTTGTGCAGGGCTCCAAACTGCGACTAAAAATGGTCGCATTTGTGACCAAATAAATTTATTTGCGAGTGTAATTTCTGTCAAGGTTGCCATTGGCGACAGTAAAAATTTACTCCCTTTGATTTTAAAATTTGCATTACATTTCCCGAGATACATTACAAAAGTTTATATCAAAGAAATAGCGGGGAAAACGGAGTTAATTGCAGGAACTAACCATTTCAAAAAAGAGACTGTGAGAAAACACGGTGACAGTAACAAGCATAAAAAATGCACGTGATCACATAATTGCGAAGAATGCTCCACAGACTACACTGATAGCACGTGCAGTTTTTCTTGCATGCGAGCTGCGGGACGAAAAGGAATGGAAGGAGTTAAAAATGAAAATATTTGGCGCCTGTTTTTCCCCCTATAGGAGCCAGTGGCTCCTTAATTGATTTTTTGTTTGGAGCCTTGTTGTGGAATTAGATAAGATATGATTCTTTATCGTGTTTAAAAATAATTAAATAATAATTGTATTAATAACCCCAGTGAGCAAGCCGAAGGCGACTGTGGCAAGGAACACAAAACTCCATAAGATGTTGGTTAATGGAGAAAAATAACCTTGGGAGAAACCAGACTCACTGTGGGGGCCAGTTCCCCTCTGGCTAACATCATGAATAATGTAAATAAGAATTATTTATAGTTAAAAAACATGATTTAAAAAATTATTAAACTTATTAAGTGCTAAGGGTCAGTATTTAAACAGTGATTGTGTTTGAACTGCAAGATTAGTGACCAGTGTCTTTGAAGTCCATCCTTGATTAAATTCCAGAAAAGGGTCTGAATACTTATGTCAATGTGATATTTAGATTTTTGCTTTTGAATAAATTTGCAAAGTTATCAAAAATCAGTTTTTTGCTTTGTCATTATAGGGTATGGAGTGTTGATTTTTGTTAAAAAAATATTTAAAGCATTTTAGCATAAGGCTGCAACATAACAAAGGTGAAATAAATTAAGGGGTCTGAATACTTTGTGATTTTTAATCATTCTTAAGTCCAATTATAATGGAAGTTAAGCTCAAAATTTATGTTCCCCGTCTGTCGCTCACTTCGACGTCGTGTCGAAGAAGCGACACTAGGGGTCTCTCTTGAGCTCCGAAAGATACCTCTGATCTATGAAAAAAGGCCAATGAGAGTTGGCGAACAGTATTTGCATACTCCGCCTCCGGATACGGATATAAAGGCGAGAGAAATACGCTCGTTCATTCAGTAATTTTCTTCGGAGCCGAAGGTCGTGTTTATGCTGACTGCTGCGTATTACACTGCTGATCCTGCTTCTGATCCTCTGACGCTCTGCTGCTGTTGGATTTACGGCGCACTACAGCGGCTGTTTTTCTCTTCTCTGCCGGCGTGCAGTTTGCCCCTGGGCGCTTCGACAGCGCAGAGTTTGAAAGAGTTTCTCAATATAAAGAGTTATATTTCTCATAAAGAGTTTATTTCTCTAAAAGAGCAATACATAGCGGTGTTGAACGCCCTTTTCAGGGCGCGTCTTTTTAAAGATGCCATTCAACCCCTGTGTAGTTCCTGGATGCGGTAGAGTGCTCTCCGCTTCTGACGGCCACAGGCGCTGTCTCGTGTGTCTGGGCGCCGATCACACCGAGGCTGCGTTTGTGGATGGCTCATGTTCTCACTGCGAGAACATGACCATGGTAACATTGCGGTCGAGGCTTGCTTTCAATAGAAAGCACGCCACTCCAGCCGCCCCCCATATCGCTCCTTCTTCCCACGGGATTGAGGACGATGCGGTTGGCGCTGGAGGCGATTTGGGGAGGGCAGCGGGTGCGCTTCCGCCGGGCACGTCCCCTCGGACCACCCGCCCCCCGACACGCTCGTTTACCTCCGTCCAGTCTCGAGGTAACGGCGACTCGCCTCCGGGCCGGTCTGCCTATCCTCTTGAGCCTGAAGCCGATGAGCTTGCCGCTCCATCGGAGAGCGCGGCGTCTGACGCTGACTCCTCCCCTGGACTGCCGCCTTCGGGCCAGCAGGCCCAGGTTGAGGCGGATGCGCAGATGTCCGACATGCTTGCCCGGGCCGCCGTCGGGGTGGGGTTGGACTGGAAACCTCCACCCTCCCCACACCCGTCACGGTTGGATGACTGGTTCCTGGGGTTTGGGCGCCGCTCACAGCCACGCCCCCCCCCGGTCCCGTTTTTCCCGGAAGTGCATGACGAGCTGATGTCGTCATGGAGAGCCCCGCTCTCCGTCTGTCAAAAGCCCTGCTCGTCCGCTCTCGCTACCCTCGACGGCGGAGAGGCCCACGGGTACACGGCGATTCCCCAGGTGGATAGGGCAGTTGCGCTATTGTCCCGGTTCCATCTTTGTCCCGGTGACCCTACCACCTGGCGCGGGCGCCCTGTACCCCCTTCCAAGGCCTGTAGGACTTCATCCTCCCTCAACAACAAAGCCTACAGCGCCGCGGGACAGGCCGCCTCCGCCCTGCACGCCATGGCTCTCCTGCAAGTCCACCAGGCCAAGGCGCTCAGAGATCTGCACAAGGGTAGCCCTGATCCCGACGTGTTGCAGGAACTGCGCTCAGCGACCGACCTCGCCCTCAGGGCCACGAAGGTCACCGCGCAGGCACTCGGGCAGGCGATGGCCACCCTAGTGGTCCAGGAACGTCATCTGTGGCTCAACCTGGTCGAGATGCGTGAGGCCGACAAAGTTCGCTTCCTCGACGCCCCTGTCTCCCAGCTTGGCCTCTTCGGCGACACCGTCGAGGACTTTGCCCAGCAGTTCTCCGCGGTGAAAAGACAGACGGAGGCCATCTCACACATCCTGCCTCGCCGCAAACCTGCCGCCAGGGCCACTGCCCCGTCTGCTCACTGAGGGCGTCCTCCTGCGGCTAAGAAATCTGCTCCGCCTCAACCCGGGCCCAGCTCTCAGCCCCTGCGTCGAGCACACCGCAAGAAGCAGACGCCCCCCGTCTCCCGGACTCCCTCGAGGACCCGGAAGGCTCCCAGGCGGTCCTGAGACGGACGACCCAGCAACGCAGACGTTAGCTCCGGAGGTGGTAAGACCACTCCGTCCCCCGGTGGAGGGCCGGGAGGAGAATCTTTTGTTTCTAAACAATTTAATTTGCCGCACCCCCTTAGATGGGGTTGCGGTACCCACATTCTCAGTAAAAGAGCTATTTCCTGTGTCTCTGGGTCACCTGGCCCGCAAATGCCGTTCTCACGGCACTTTGCCCTTAGATCCCGACAGTCCTGGCCTCCTGGACACGGACCACCCGTCTTCAGCCCCACGACTGTCCCCCAGCCGGCCGGTTCCGACGAGTCTAGAGGACGACCTACCCAGGACCTCCTCCTCAGTCGCTAACCCGCCCCCTGCCGGGTGTGCGGAGCAAGGTAAGTGCTTTGAGTCTTTTCTCAGCACCTCAGCCGCGGGTCGCCCCGTCGCCGCCCAACGCTGCCCTACCTGCTCCGCCCCGCTGCGAAGCCCCGCCGGGTACGTCAAAATTAATCGTCCCTTTAGTGCCCCTAGCGCAGAGGTTGGACGCGTGGCTTTCACTTCCCAACCCGTCTCGCTGGCTGGCACGGACCATCCGACTCGGTTACGCAATTCAGTTTGCCAGGCCCCCGCCCCCCTTCATGGGCGTCCGCTTCTCCGCAGTACACGGCGAACACGCCCACTCCCTGCGCGCGGAAATCGCGACTCTTCTGGCCAAAGACGCGATAGAGCCTGTCCCTCCAACCGAGATGAAGAAGGGTTTCTACAGCCCCTACTTCATCGTACCCAAGAAAAGCGGCGGCTTACGACCAATCTTGGACCTGCGAGTTCTCAACCGAGCGTTGCACAAACTCCCATTCAAAATGCTCACGCAGAAGCATATTTTAACCTGCGTCCGGCATCTAGATTGGTTCGCAGCGGTAGACCTGAAGGACGCGTACTTCCACGTCTCTATCCTGCCCCGACACCGCCCCTACCTGCGGTTCGAGGGCCAGGCATATCAGTACAAAGTCCTCCCCTTCGGCCTGTCTCTGTCCCCTCGCAGCTTCACGAAAGTCGTAGAGGCAGCTCTTGCCCTGCTCCGAGAAGCCGGCATCCGCATACTCAACTACCTCGACGACTGGCTCATCCTAGCCCACTCGCGAGAGTTACTATGCGCTCACAGAGACCAGGTGCTCAGGCACCTCAGCCGTCTGGGGCTTCAGGTCAACTGGGAAAAGAGCAAGCTCACTCCAGTTCAGAGCGTCTCTTTTCTCGGGATGGAGTTAGACTCGGTCTCAATGTCCGCACGTCTCACAAAGGAGCGTGCTCAGTCAGTGTTGAACTGCCTCGCCGCCCTCAGGCCGGGCACAGCGGTCCCCTTAAAAATTTTCCAGAGGCTCCTGGGGCATATGGCATCCGCCGCGGCGGTCGCGCCGCTGGGCTTGATGCATATGAGACCGCTCCAACACTGGCTTCGGACCCAAGTCCCGAGACGAGCATGGCGCCGCGGCACGCACCGGGTAACAATCACCCCCGCCTGCCGACAAACATTCAACCCCTGGACAGACCTCTGTTTCTTACGGGCTGGAGTACCCCTACAGCAGGTGTCCAGACGCGTCTTGGTCACAACCGACGCCTCCAGATTGGGTTGGGGCGCCGTTTGCAATGGGCACGCAGCCTCAGGCCATTGGAAAGGGGCCCAGCTGCATTGGCACATCAACTGCCTCGAGTTGTTGACCGTCCTCTTTTCCCTGCGGAGGTTTCTCCCGTTAATTCGGGACGAACATGTCCTAGTCAGGTCGGACAGCACCACTGCGGTCGCGTACATAAATCGCCAAGGCGGCGTACGCTCCCGTCATATGTCACAACTCGCCCGTCGTCTCCTCCTTTGGAGCCAGCACCGACTCAAGTCGCTGCGTGCCACTCACATCCCCGGCAACCTCAATGTGGTAGCGGACGCGCTGTCACGACAACGCTTGCCTGGCGGAGAGTGGAGGCTTCACCCCCACTCGGTTCAGCTGATTTGGGAACGGTTCGGCAAGGCCCAGGTAGACCTGTTTGCCTCCCGAGAGACCTCCCACTGCCCGCTCTGGTACGCCCGTTCAGAGGCTCCCCTCGGGGCAGATGCACTGGCACACAGCTGGCCGGTGGGGCTGCGCAAGTACGCATTCCCCCCAGTGAGCCTTCTTGCACAGGTGCTGTGCAAGGTCAGGGAGGACGAGGAGCGAGTCACTCTCGTGGCTCCCTACTGGCCCACCCGGGCCTGGTTCACGGACCTCGTACTCCTCGCGACAGCCCCTCCCTGGCGAATTCCTCTGAGGAAGGACCTTCTTTCTCAGGGACGGGGCACGCTCTGGCATCCGCACCCAGACCTCTGGAATCTCCATGTCTGGTCCCTGGATGGGACGTGGAAGATCTAGCTGGCCTACCACCCACGGTCGTAGCCACGATCAACCAAGCCAGAGCCCCTTCTACCAGGCAACTCTACGCCCTAAAGTGGCGTCTGTTCGTCAATTGGTGTTCTTCTCGGGCAGAAGACCCACAGAGGTGCGCAGTTAGGTCAGTGCTCCTGTTTCTACAGGAGAGGTTGGAGGGGAGGCTGTCCCCGTCCACCTTAAAGGTGTATGTTGCTGCTATCGCAGCTCACCACGACCCAGTAGACGGCAAGTCTCTGGGCAAGCACGACTTAATCGTCAGGTTCCTAAGAGGTGCCCGGAGGTTAAATCCCTCCCGGCCAAACCTGTTCCCCTCCTGGGATCTCTCGGTGGTCCTCGCCGGTCTTCAGAGATCCCCTTTCGAGCCGCTAGAATCAGCCGGACTCAGGGCCCTCTCTCTAAAGACGGCCCTGCTGATCGCGCTCGCCTCCATCAAGAGGGTCGGGGACCTGCAAGCGTTCTCTACTAACGACACTTGCCTGGAGTTCGGTCCGGCAGACACTCATGTGATCCTAAGACCTCGACCGGGCTATGTGCCCAAGGTTCCTACCACGCCCTTTAGAGATCAGGTAGTGAACCTACAAGCGCTGCCCCGGGAGGAGGCAGACCCAGCCCTCTCACTATTGTGTCCAGTACGTGCTTTGCGTGCCTACCTGGAACGCACCCAGAGCTTCAGGCGCTCTGAGCAACTCTTTGTCTGCTTTGGAGGACAGCAGAAAGGGAACGCTGTCTCCAAACAGAGGTTGTCTCACTGGGTGGTGGAGGCCATTCAGTTGGCCTACCACACCCAGGCCGTGCCTCCCCCCTTACGGGTGCGGGCCCACTCCACTAGGAGCATGGCATCCTCATGGGCACTGGCAAGGGGCACCTCCCTAGCAGACATTTGCAGAGCTGCGGGCTGGGCAGCACCTAACACCTTCACGAGATTCTACAATCTCAGGGTTGAGTCAGTTTCGTACACGTCGACGATCTGACCGGGTGATCCGCTTGTTCCAGCGCCGTTTCCCTCTACCGAGGCAAAACAGTGCGCTTTTTGTCCCAGAGGACCCAGGTCCCTGGTTGATTCCTCCCTAGCACTTCGGACCCTCAGCAGTTCATCGGAGGAACGTGCTGGTCCAGTCCACTACGGGTACCTCCGGCTACCCCTACTGGAATAAGTGCTCCACAGATCAGGCCTCCTACGGGACTCCTCCTGTGTGTATTTCCGCGGTACGGTCACCTTACGAGCTGACCCGCGTCTCCCTTAGGCAGCCCTTCGCTGCCCTCCGGTCGCCGTGTTGTAGCAACTCCCCCCTCCTCGAGGCTGGATCTACCACCGCGCCATTTCCTCCCACATGCCCAAAGTGGCCATGTGGTGTATTTTGCCACCTATACCTCCCCTGCTGGGCGGGTGTGGCCTCCGCAGGGTCTTTTCCCCCTAAAAGAATAGGACTTCGGAATAAGACCCCCTTCCCTCGATGCGGTAAGGGCCCCGGCTGCTCTTGCTCTATGCCGAGAAAACATAGAGAGAAAAGAGGCCCAGCCAGGCTTGGCCCGTTCCCTAGTTGGGAGCGTCACCTTGTTCCCCCCTAGGGTAACCAAAAGGGTGCTGACACTTTTTCGGGGCATTGGGGAAGAGTACGTGCAGCCTGAACACAGTTGGTCGCTTGTGCACGTGCAAAATACCTGCCCGCTTCTGTGTCAGCAGTACACGTACACGGCTCAGCGCATGGCGAGTTTTGAAGTGGACCCCTAGTGTCGCTTCTTCGACACGACGTCGAAGTGAGCGACAGACGGGGAACGTCTCGGTTACGTATGTAACCTCCGTTCCCTGATGGAGGGAACGAGACGTCGTGTCTTCCCGGCCACGTCGCTGAGCCGAGCCGCTGAGATGCCCGGAACACTCCCGGCTCCTCAGAAAAATCCTGAATGAACGAGCGTATTTCTCTCGCCTTTATATCCGTATCCGGAGGCGGAGTATGCAAATACTGTTCGCCAACTCTCATTGGCCTTTTTTCATAGATCAGGGGTATCTTTCGGCGCTCAAGAGAGACCCCTAGTGTCGCTTCTTCGACACAACGTCTCGTTCCCTCCATCAGGGAACGGAGGTTACATACGTAACCGAGACGTTTTTATTACCATTTTTTTCAAACTCTCTCTGACCCATGAAAGGAAATGTAATGTTAAGTGATTTTGACTCTTTAAAAAAAGCAAAAACTGAGGTTACAGTGAGGCACTTACAATGGAAACGAATGGGGACAATTTTTTAAAGGCAGAAATTCTGTTTTCCATTTTTTTTCTTCTCTGAATTCTGGGTTTTAAAGTTACATTTTATGATTAAAAAAAAAACATTCTAATCAAATTAATAGAATTTGTATCAAATGAAAACAGAACAATTACTTTCAACATACCATTGCATTATTTTTTATTAAATGAAGAACATCTATACTGATCCTCACAGCACAATCCAAAACCCAAAATTGGAGTTTATTATTATTATTATTATTATTATTATTATTATTATTATTTGGTCAAATACAGTGCTGCACAGAAGAGCTTGACAGTAGTAATGAAAGCAGTGATGAAACTCTTGCTTGAGATATTGCTTAAATATTATGTCATTATTATTGATATATCATTATTATTACTATGGAATATAACATATTACTATAGAGAACAAATATATTTCTGTCACATTTTTTCAGTTTTGCATGTTAAATTGAATTAAATGGAGCTTTTATTTAGCCGAATGTTTTTGACTGCTTCACTTTTGACTTCTGGAAAAGCAGTTCGCTATATGGGCTAATGCGCTTATTAAACCGCAAAGGCAATGATTAAAGGCATTAATTAAATAAATATATAGTCTGAATGTGCTGTGTGCTTCACAGTGAATAAAGTGATCTGCTCTTTGTCATTAATACACACACAGAGCGCACATGATGTTAATGATCCGGTAAGTCTATAAGCAGTGGCTTCTTACATTCACATACTGTTGAAGCACGCAGTTCATGTAGGCTATTTATTTAATTAAATCTCAGCCTTTTGTGGTTTAATGACACCAGGACATATTTTTAATTTGATTAATTGTGCATTTACACGTTAATTTCATCACAAATATGTCAAATTCCATGACATTCGATTTTATAGTTAACTCTTTATTGTTTTTATTACAGGATTCTGCGATTCTGTCCTTGTTTTCCCCAATGTGGAAATCATATGGCTAAGACTTCAGATCCAGATTTGTGCTTTTTTAAAGAACAGGAGATACAAGTCAAAATTAATTTTAGTGGTAATCAACATTATGTCACAATGCTGTTTACCTTGTACCAAGTTTAACTTGTATTGAACCCGGAATATTCCATTAAGCAATATGACAAACAAGAGCGCTGTTGTTGTAAATATCAGTACAAATGACATATTTCAGCCGTTCTGATATTTAGAACAACAGCACTCTTGCATGTGTGATATTGCCTGATTACATTCTATGCAATTTGCTCACGAGACTAAATACATTATTTAAGAATCCTGCTCCCCACTCCACAACTACTCTGCACAAACTGTGAAGTGTCCCAGTGCTGTTATATTAAATATCAGCATCTTTGGGAAACTGCTTGGCCAATCAGATTGAAGGACAAGATCTAACGGTTGCATAAATGTAAATGAACTGCCCCATACTACATCAAAGCCTGTCTCGGTGAAGAAAGTGGGATGGTAGGGGAGAGACTTTCAGTTTCGTAATGCAGTGTCATTATATTGTGTCTGCGCTTCACAATATTTAATGTAATCCTTTCACAATACACCAATTTTAGTTTTTTTTTTTATCCTGAAGGACATTACATTATAGTTCATGTACAGTATATTTTATATAGTGTATGCTTATATAGAATGTTTCTGATGGATCCCAACATTACAAATGTTTGGCTTAGTATTTTAATAATTTGACTGATATTTTATGCAGAAAACTGAAGTGTAGATTGATCACAGTGTAATGCACATTTTACAAAAAGACTGTTACTGAAGGATGGTGCAGAGCCAACTATATTGGACCTGTCAGCAAACCCGTAAGTAAGCACTGTTAAAAACTTGATATGCTTTTCATAGAAGTTAAGCTAATTATAACAGAGCAAAAACACAGTAGCAACTATTACAACTATAAAAGTTGCAAAAAATAGCCCATATAATTCTAATATGATGTTCTAAACAAACACGATGCAACAATTTGTCTGAACTCAAAAATGCTATGCAACACAATCTAAGCCAAGCATAAGATATTTAATGTTTAATTTACAGGTATGTGGGGCAGGAATTTGGACTAATATGTTTTTACAATGGACGGGTATATCAAGCATGACAACACAAAACTAGAAACCAAGAGACAGATAGAATGTTGCAGCTTGTGAGGACAAATTTTAGTTTACAGTACATTGCATTTACATGGAAGACAAGCTTTTGTCAATTAATTGCCACATATCTGTTTAGGACATAATGTAAAATTCAGAGAGACGACGGAAAATGGTTGTAATAAATGTGCAATAAACCTCGAATAACATAATAATTGGACTTTGAGGGGAAAAAATGCATTGCAAAAATGATATAAATCCTCTGCAATTGTGAAAAGGTTTCAAAATGTCTTTTGTGTAAGAGAATATTTACTTCTGTGGTCCTGAAAATTATTCTGTAGTTGTACTGGGACCCACTTGATCCCTCTTTTTCCTCCCTGCGGAAACTGACAGCCACTGGCCCCAAACGCTCATCCATACCAAAGAAATTCTGATGGTCTGGAATACAAGAGGAGAATGAAGATTTTAATATAAAAACAAATACAAGAATTTTAAGAACAAGAAAATGAGGAACTATGATTGTGCAAACTTCACTTCCTTTACTGAGCAAGAGTGTATAACTGCCAAATTACACCGTGTTAAAAAGTGTTATGAGCCTGTCAATCAGTGCATTTCTGTATTTCAAAAGTGTTACTGACTGACACTGACAGACAGCTTCTTTTTTTTCATTCATAATTGAATAAATACAAATCCTCAATTTGTACACTGTAAAAATGTTTTACATTCTTCCATTTTGTCAGACAAACTGTAGATTGATTAATGTATAAACAGTTGAGATCACTTAAAACAGTTAGTACAGCCAACTTTTATGTAATTTAAGTATGAGAAATGTTTCATTTTAAACACATACAATGTGTTTGGTTTTGAGCATGCTCAGTTTGGTCACTGATGCTGTCAGTCAGTAATGATGAAGCCATTTGTGGCACAATAAGTCAAATAAGTAATAAGTAAATAAGTATATCAGTGTCCTTGTTGCTCAACTAGTGGAGCATTGTGCTAGCAATGACAAAGTTATGGATTCCCAGGGAATAATAATGCACAATAAAATGCAAGTTATTAAACTTAGATCTACTTGTGAAAATCATTATTATTTTTGAGTTTGCTGAACTTTTAGTTTTAAGTTCACTGAATGTACAATCCAACTTGAACTGTTAAGTTGGTACAACTAATTTGCCTGAAGTTGAGTAAACTCAACTCTGCAACTTTGCAGCTGGTTAATTTATTTTTTAAGTTATGTATTTTTTTACTGTGCAGGTTTAAATACAGCAATGGCCAAACATATTGGCACCCTTAGTAAATATGAGCAAAGAAGGCTGTGAGAATGTCTTTATTGTTTATCCTTTTGATATTTCATTCAGAATATTCACAAAAATATATCCTCTAATGCAGGGGTGACCAACCCTGCTCCTGGAGAGCTACCTTCCTGCATAGTTTAGATCCAACCTTAATCAAACACACCTGAACCAGCTTATCAAGGTCTTTAGGGTTACTTAAAAATGACAGGCAGGTGTGTTGGAGCTAAACTCTGCAGGAAGGTAGCTCTCCAGGAGCAGGGTTGGTCACCCCTGCTCTAATGGATATCAAACATTTGCAAACACATCATGAAAATATCATATATTTTTGTCAAATATATGTGTGGCATTAATTATTGGCCTGTGATTGGGACTGGGATGGCCATGGCAGAACCTTGATCTTGTTGTCAGTAAACCAATTTTGTGTTGATTTTTATGTGTGTCTTGGATCATTGTCCTGCTGGAAGATCCAAACAAAGCCTTAAGCTTTCTGGCTAAGGCAGTCACGTTTTTATTGTTTTATCTGTTGGTATTTGATAGAGTCCATGATGCCATGAATCCGAACAAGATGTCCAGGACCTTTGGCATAAAAACCCCACCCCACAACATTAAAGATCCAGAACCATATTTAACCGTGGCCATGAGGTACTTTTCCATATGGCTACCTCTCTGTGTGTGCCAAACCCATCTCTGGTGTGTGCTGCCAAAAAGCTCTATTTTTGTATCGTCTGACCACAGAACCCAGTCCCATTTGAAGTTCCAGTAGTGTCTGGCAAACTGAAGACGCATGAACTTGTTGGATGAGAGCAGAGGCTTTTTTCTTGAAACCCTTCCAAACAACTTGTGGTAACGTAGGTGACGTCTGATTGTAGTTTTGGAGACTTTCTGACCCCAAGACCTAACTAAATTTTGCAATTCTCCAGCTGTGATTCTTGGAGAATTTTTGGCACCTCAAACCATCCTCACCATGCGTGGAAACAATCTAGACACGTGTCCTCTTCCAGGTCAATTCTTAACATCTCCAGTTGATTGGCACTAATTCATTATTGCCCTGATGGTGGAAATGGGTATTTTCAATGCTTTAGTTATTTTCTGAAAGCCAATTTCCATTTTGCGAAGCTCAACAACCTTTTGCTGCACATCATAACTATATTCTTTGGTCTTACCAATTGTGATAGATGACTAAGAGAATTTCACCTGTGTGTTACTTCATATTTATACCCCTCTGAAACAGGGGGACATGGATGAACAATTTAAAATATGAATGGGATTATTCTTCAGATATATTTTACTCATAAGAATTTCTAGGGGCACCAATAATTGTGCCGCACATATATTTGAGAAGAAATATTTGTTTTTTGATAAAACTTGTATTGTGTTTGCAATAGTTTGATATCCATTAGAGGACATATATGTTTGTGAATATTCTGAATGAAATGTCAAAAGGATAAACAATAAAGACATGTTTTTCACAGCCTTCTTTGCTCATATTTACCAAGGGTGCCAATATTTGTGGCCACCACTGTATATAAATAAAAATATGTTAGCAGTGGTTAAACAGCTTTTATGCTGTAAGATTAGACATGTAAGATGGTGTGGCATGATAAATGCTACATATCTAGACACTTTTGTGGCAAAATAGTCCTTGCTCAACCAGAAAGAACAACATCTCTGAAGGATATCAGAGGGACAAGATTTAAATTTAGCTTTTTAACTTTTCATAAAAATTCCAGTTTATGGTTATTTTTGTCAGTGGATATTCTGTCTTACATTGTGACACTATTACCACAGAACTGCTGTAACTTTTCAATGTTACATTTTTTATGTCATTCATTTATTAAAAGCTAGTTGATGCAGATGCAAGTTGGTTAAAAATGAAAACACAGATGAACAATGACATAAAAACATGAAGTTTATAAATTCTGCATTTCACAATATATATGATAAAGTAGCCACACCATCTATGCATAATAATTCAAATAGCGTTGTAGTAACAGTTCGAGATGCAATAATTATGTAAGGTTGATATTAAATATTAATTCACTTAAAAACATAAATCGATACTTTAAACAGCCAATAATGTAATTTGTTAACTCGTTATTATGATAAAAATGCTGACACGTTTTTTAAAAGCAGGTCTAGTACGTTTTTGTTCTAAGTCATAATGCTTTAGAACAAATTATTAGTCTGCACAAGCTGTGTGACAGATTGTGAAAATTGTGAGAAATATCAATAAACGTGTGTGTAACAGGGTGCCGTTTTATTGCAAACCTCACTTGAACGATTGCAAAGATAAACTGGCCATCATCATTATTTGCTCATCCTTTTCCAGGTCGTGGTAAGATAAAAAGCCTGGGCTCTGCCATAGTGCTGTACTAAATATATATTGTTTTGTTTTCCTTGAACACCTTTTGTTCATCCATTACAAATCTACTCAAATACCATTCACTCATGTGCCATCTGCTGTGAAAGCCATTCAAAGTCTGCCCAAAGTAAGATATGCCTTTCTTATCATTATTCCTTTGTCTGTTTTTTTACATATATATATATATATATATATATATATATATATATATATATATATATATATATATATATATATAATGTATAAAGGGTTATATTAACTCTTTATACACCCATCTTTGCAGTTGTATCAGTGTTTATGTTCATATTATGGCCAGGTATATAGCATGTTAGCACATTAGCATCAATAATTCAGAATCTAAATAAGACAAATTTAACATTTTCTATTTAATTCATATTACTTTAAATCATCGTCGAGTGGTTAAATCAACTTCTTTTACTGACCTTATGTAAATTTTACTCACAGAATGAGGCATAAAGTCATTGATAAGGTTTTATATGTAGCATCCTCATATTTAAATGCTCATCTGAACACCTCCAATTGGGGTGTGGCCAGTGTCTGAATGATCGGACACAGTATACTGAACGAACAATGCAGAAGAACTTCTCCGGAAAGGATTGCCCTGAAGCACTCCTGTTACACTGAAGCTCTTCATTCTGCATTCAGGACACACATAAGCGGTTTTCTGCCACTCTTTATTGCAGCCTTTCTTATTTCTTACTTTGATAGTTTCTGCAATAAGATGTTATAATTTTTTGCCAATTTATTTGTTGAATATCTGCTAGTCACCATGTCGAAGTGCTGCACTTACCGTCCTTATATCCCTCTAAAGGATGTCTGATTATGGTCACGTGAACATAATGGAGCCTAATTATATTTATTAGTTATAGCCTAATTATTATTATCAGTAACACCAACTATTCAACTAGTCTATCAAAAAACCGACCAACTAGTCGATTACGAAAATTTATTTTTTTGTTATTTTTCTGTATTTAATGTATGTGCAATACAACTAGACAATTTTCATGCCTTCCACCTATATACTTCATTCATCCATTTGTCACTTTATACTCTCCTTCAAAAAACACAGACCTATTCCAAGCCAGCAAACTTGGATCCACACACACACACACACACACACTCACCTTTCATATAGAAGTACTTGTGATAGTAGCGAGCCCCTAGGTCCGCATGCTCTATGAAGAAGTTACTCTTCCCCTGTTGTTGGACATGGCTTTCCCTGGGCTCCTCTAACACTGACACAGCATCATTGGGGCTCTGCAGGCTCCTCCACCGGCCTCTGCAGCCCCGTGACAGGCAGAGTCCCCCACTCTCCTCGCCACCCATCTCATTCCGAAAGTGTGGACAGCTGAGCAGCAGATCATTATCATTCCCATCTCCTTCATCCAGCAGAGACTGCTCTACATCCTCCGAGCTAGCCCCACTTCCCACACTGCCCCCACCACCTTGAGAAATTGAGGAAGGTGTGGATTGTGTGAGTGGCCGAAGCTGAGAAGCAGCTGACGCACCTGATGTGATGTTCTTCTTGCGCCCAATGCTATCACGGTTGGTGGCAGCCTCGGTCAGGTCAAAGAGGATGCTCTGCACATCATAGTGGGCAAAATTGCGTACCCAAGCACCACCTGTAAACTGATCACATTGGAATTGAGAGGCTTGCAGAGGGGAGGGTTTGGCCTTCTTACCAAGCCCCTCAGGTTTGGGGGGCTTGGCCGGTTTTGAAGTGTCCACTGTCGGAGCGGAGAGAGTTTGAAAGAACCCATCAGGCTCAGAAAGCGTCTCTTGCAGCCCCAGCAGAATCAAGGGATCTTTAAAGCGCAATGCTTGGGGACTGAGAGCTCCTTGATCCTCTCCACCATGATCTGGGCACTGTGTCGATCTTTCAAGTGAAGAAAGGCTTCCATATTCTCGGTGGAGAGACTCTCCCTGACCCCCTGTTCCAGTTTTGTCTCCACCTATGCGGAGCATCTTCCTTCCGACCTGCCCTGCTGAATCCAGATCGCCAAGGGTTACATCGCTGTTGCTGCGCTGCATGATATGTCCATGACCCACCGTCCTCAAATTCAGTTCAGCTGTTTTGGATATGACACTCTCTCTGTCTGATCCCTCTCCCTCTCTTCTGGGGGGCCATTCAGCCACGACTCGTGTCCGCACACCACCACCATCCTGCTTGGAATCAAAATTCACTGTCGATAGGGGAGGGCGTGGGCTCTGCCTGCGAAACTTGCGGATGAAGAGATCATCTGACTGCATGATGCCCGATGATTTGAGGTGGAGGGAATCTTTCACTTATCACAGTTTCCCTTGCCACCTTTTCTAACTTCTCCCCACCAAATTATTGCATCTGTTAGACACCAACCAGGAGTTTTTGGGGAACTCAAGTGACTGACACAAATGTTTCTATTCTAGCCATGAAGAGCTCCGTTCGATAGGTTCCTCGTCCACCAAAACATTCAGATGTGCTGAGCACAACCTTCTGCTCTTGAATAAAATAATAGCCATATAGGCCCAAGAGATGCTTTGAATCGCTCATTAGGCATTGTGAATTCTAACACTCTTGAAGATCACTCTCATCATTTCTGTTAAAGGCCAGTCCCCATCAGGTTGAAAATGATTATGTGTGGACTGACTGAAGTTGGACCTCCTAATGAAGCTCGTTCTGGTGCATTCTGATTCAGATACACTTTGCAGTGGCTCTCTGGTTACTGGTGACTACAAGCTCTGAGCCCTCAAAGGCTGCATCCTCCAATGCATTTCTGAAAAATAAATAAATGAATAAATAAACATCCAGAAAAAGTAGTTGGTTTTTGAAAGCCCACAAATGAACATAAGAACACAGCATGTTATTGTGACAAACAACAAATCAGTGTTTCTGTAAATCAGTGTCCTTGTTGCTCAACTAGTGGAGCATTGTGCTAGCAATGACAAAGTTATGGATTCCCAGGGAATAATAATGTACATAAAAATATCTATTATGTATGCATGCATAAAATGTATCCCTTGCAGTGGCAATTGCTTTAAGACTACACAGGTACATGAACTAAACTATATCAGATATAACACAGAACACCCCAAAGTACATAACTGATATTAAAAATAAGAAGAAACAGAATTATTCCCATAAATTATAATGAAATGTAATGGGTCAAGAAGGGAATTTTGGGAACGCCCGATTACTGTTTTTTATAGTAATTTTAACAATAGTTTACCATGTACTCTCTTTTTAAAAATAATATTCCCTTTAACCATTAATTATATGGGAAAATCATACTTATTTCATAAAAAAAAAAATTTTTTTACAACATTTTATCATAAAACTACACATATTTGTAACTACTCGTTAACCAATGAAAAAAAAATTATTGTAGCATTTTTAGTCCT
Organism: Moxostoma hubbsi; assembly: GCA_032164185.1. NCBI lineage: Eukaryota > Metazoa > Chordata > Actinopteri > Cypriniformes > Catostomidae > Moxostoma > Moxostoma hubbsi. The sequence continues at coordinate 4,932,677 of JAVLUX010000003.1, read as the reverse complement.
TTACCGTGAAAATTACGGAATTTTTTTCTATAGTGTACCAGTGTGGGACATATGTATATATTCAATATTGCCATAGAAAGGGATAGTAAGGTTCAGCACTATTTTGAATTGATAGTTATCATTCATATGATAAAATTGAAAAACTATCGGCCAATTAATTGGCTATCGGCCTTGTTTCCCACCTTAATTATCGAATCGGCAAAACCCACTATTGGTTGACCTCTTGCAAAGACCTTATCAATAATTGTCAGTTGTCCTAAACATTTAAAAGTATATCTGAATAAAACACTGTGGACAAAATAAACCCCACATTTTTATAACTTAATATAAAAGGCAATAATTTGCAAGGGTAATAATGTGTGTTACATTTGGCTTTAATTAAATGTGTTTAATGGTGAATACACAATGGCGTAAAAGAACAGCTGGATAATTTTTTATTTTGGTGTCCGAAATAAAAAGGCAGAGGTTATTTGCACTAAGTGTAAAAAGCAACTAAAAGCATCTTCTTTGCACTAAATGCAAAATAGTGCAAATAGAGGCAGCTACTCTTACACCCCTGTTTAAATACTATCATACAGTATAAAGACATCACTGCAGCATTAAACATGGTTACTATTAACTACAATGTTACTGTTGTAACACCACGGTTAGTACATCAGAACTATATAGTTTCCACCGAAACACATGGTTACTACAATCAGTAAAACCAGGGAGTTCATTTTATGCGGTCCAAATCCTTATCTAACACCCCGATCTTCACTATGATCAAATCACTGCGAGGAATCTCTTTTATTTACTATTATAAGTAGTATTTTAGGAAATATTGAGAGTAGAGACATGGGAAATGTATTTTAAGGGGTGGGATTCGAACCGGGACCTCCAGCATGACAACACATGCACATACCATCGTTACACCAAGAACTACTATAGCTGCACATGGGGGTGCAGTGTGTTGTAAAATCCGGTTTCCATCAGACTATTCACTTGGTATTCACAAATAGTCACTTTGTTATTCAATCTCTTAATCCACTAAATGCCTAACCCGTTAACCAGTTTAATGTCTCTATACCGCCTCCATTTGATCAGCAGTTGACCACAAATAAATCTGTCCTGGCTGTCTTGAGTTTGGTCTGAGCAGTGGTGGGCGGAGTTAGTGTAAATAGCCTCTGCCAACAAGATGGGCTATTTGCACTTAGTGACAGACAAATAGATACTCCGTTGTTTGTTATTATTATTAGCGTCCGCACATTCCCTCTCTTGTTCCGAGTGTCCTGACCGGTTGAAAGGGAGACAGGAGGACGCTTAATATCTATGACACAATATATCAAATCTTTCCCTGCAATATATTTGTGCTGCACTTTCATTTGTTTCTTTAGAGCATCAATGCGCCAAACTGCACTATTGCCCCAAATGCCGCTTAAAGAGGGCAGTAAATGTTGTTCATTGAGCGCTGTGTGGATGCCATTAATAATCTGCCTGCATCTGAGCACTCTAATACATTGTTCTTCTTTTCATTAATCGTATCTGTTTCCAATAATACGAGCCTGTAGATGAACAATACATAAGAACACATCATGATTTCAGCAATGGCATCAACAGAACGAAGTAGCCGAATGAACAAAGAAGCAAACGAGTGCATCGCTTCTCACTTACAGGACAAATGCAAAACCTACCGCAACTGTCTCCATACCAACTGCATCAGTGGCATTCGGTGGCACTCGCATCAGACATTGCGGTCTCGAATGAAACTCACCGACAACAAAGCGATGTCTGACAGCTGGATCGTCTCTTCCGCACTGTTTTTTTCCTTCGTGCAGTTCTTAGCAAATTGACGTCATTTATGCTCATCACTAAGCTGGGCGAATCGACGAAATGTATCGCTTTTGCACAGCGACTTCCTGTGATTTGCAACCTCGAGGCAGGTGCAGTGGTGCAACGAGCCCTTGCGCTCCCTCCCCCGTCTCTCTCTCTCTCTCTCTCTCTCTCTCTCTCTCTCTCTCTCTCTCTCTCTCTCTCTCACACACACACACACACACACACACACACACACACACACACACACACACACACACACAGCTAGAGTCCTAATAATGGCTATTTCACACGCTCGTCCGTTTTTTGGTCCCTCATGACTCATGACATGGTCCCAGTTCATCTCAATCTTGTAGGCCGAAACGTTGCACCGAATAAATAATTCGAAAAGACGGGTCTATTTGTGAAGAGTGAACGCATAACGGTCCTCCTTATTGTCACAGTACCCATCTTTGGATTCCACAGACTGACAGGCCATCTTCTTCTAATGAGAGAGCATTTGCTCTGCATTATAATGGACGTTTGATATATTGTGTGTTATGTAAGTGATATGTTTCCTCTTTCTGATATGATAAATGACTATGTAAATCTAACGTTTCTGCTACAATTTAATGTTTCCCTTCACTTCTCACTTTTCATAGAAAACATAGTAGATTGCCTTTTGTTGGTATGATTTTCTTTTAAAGTGTTTTACTGTTTAAATAGCTGAAAATGAATAAACCATATTCTTTTTAATATTATTATTCACTCAGGGCTATAACAGTGCACTTAATTTATTTGATTTAATTTTTTTTGTGCTGAAGTAAATATAACACAGAAGTACTGTCTACATTGCATTACTTAAAAGCATGAACTTGAAAATATATGAAGTAAATTCTACATGTGTACTCATTTCAAACATGTAAATTGAATGCTCTTGCTCAGGGGTACTCAACAGCGGACAACAGGTCCTGATCCGAACCGAATTACATTTTGATCCAGTCCGGGTTTTAAACCCTTGTGCTTGTTATCTGACACCTGGCAAACCGATTGTGTAAGCATATGTGTATACACACGCGGAGCGGGAATAAAGCGTGTTCAGCGCTAGAGAGAAATCGTTCTCTCTGGAGCGGGAATAAAGCGCGTTCAGCGCCGGAGAGTAATCGTTCTCTCTGGAGTGGGAATAAAGCGCGTTCAGCGCCGGAGAGAAATCGTTCTCTCTGTAGTGGGAATAAAGCGCGTTCAGCGCTGGAGAGAAATCTCACTGGAGCGGGAATAAAGCGCGTTCAGCGGCGTAGAGAAATCGTTTTCTCTGGAGCGGGAATAAAGCACGTTCAGCGCCGGAGAGAAATCGTTCTCTCTGGAGCGGGAATAAAGCGCGTTCAGCGCCGAAGAGAAATCGTTCTCTCTGGAGCGGGAATAAAGCGCGTTCAGCGCCGGAGAGAAATCGTTCTCTCTGTAGTGGGAATAAAGCGCGTTCAGCGCCGTAGAGAAATCGTTCTCTCTGGAGCGGGCATAAAGCGCGTTCAGCGCCGGAGAGAAATCGTTCTCTCTGGAGCGGGAATAAAGCGCATTCAGCGCCGTAGAGAAATCGTTCTCTCTGGAGCGGGAATAAAGCGCGTTCAGCGCCGGAGAGAAATCGTTCTCTATGGAGCGGGAATAAACCGTGTTCAGCGTTGGAGAGAAATCGTTCTCTCTGGAGCGGGAATAAACCGTGTTCAGCGCCGTAGAGAAATCGTTCTCTCTGTAGCGGGAATAAAGCAGTTCAGCGCCGGAGAGAAATCGTTCTCTATGGAGCAGGGAATAAACCGTGTTCAGCGTTGGAGAGAAATCGTCCTCTCTGGACCGGGAATAAAGCGCGTTCAGCGCCGTAGAGAAATCGTTCTCTCTGTAGCGGGAATAAAGCGCGTTCAGCGCCGGAGAGAAATCGTTCTCTATGGAGCGGGAATAAACCGTGTTCAGCGCTAGAGAGAAATCGTTCTCTCTGGAGTGGGAATAAAGGGCATTCAGCACTGGAGAGAAATCTCACTGGAGTGGAATTAAAGCGTGTTCAGCGCTGGAGAGAAATCGTTCTCTCTGGAGCGGGGATAAAGCGTGTTCAGCACTAGAGAGAAATCATCCTCTCTGGAGCGGGAATAAAGCGTGTTCAGCGCTAGAGAGAAATCGTTCTTTCTGGAGCGGTAATAAAGCGTGTTCAGCGCTGGAGAGAAATCGTTCTCTCTGGAGCGGGAATAAAGCGCGTTCAGCGCCGTAGAGAAATCGTTCTCTCTGGAGCAGGAATAAAGGGCATTCAGCACTGGAGAGAAATCTCACTGGAGTGGAATTAAAGCGTGTTCAGCGCTGGAGAGAAATCGTTCTTTCTGGAGCGGGAATAAAGCGTGTTCAGCGCTAGAGAGAAATCGTTCTCTCTGGAGCGGGAATAAAGCGTGTTCAGCGCCGTAGAGAAATCGTTCTCTCTGGAGCGGGAATATAGCGCGTTCATCGCCGGAGAGAAATCATTCTCTCTGGAGCGGGAATATAGCGCGTTCATCGCTGGAGAGAAATCGTTCTCTCTGGAGCGGGAATAAAGCGCTCAGCGTTGGAGAGAAATCGTTCTCTCTGGAGCGGGAATAAAGCGTGTTCAGCGCTGGAGAGAAATCGTTCTCTCTGGAGTGGGAATAAAGCGTGTTCAGCGCTAGAGAGAAATCGTTCTCTCTGGAGCGGGAATAAAGCGTGTACAGCGCTGGAGAGAAATCGTTCTCTCTGGAGCGGGAATAAAGCGTGTTCAGCGCTAGAGAGAAATCGTTCTCTCTGGAGCGGGAATAAAGCGTGTTCAGCGCCGGAGAGAAATCATTCTCTTTGGAGCGGGAATAAAGCGCGTTCAGTGCCGGAGAGAAATCGTTCTCTTTGGAGTGGGAATAAAGCGCGTTCAGCGCCGGAGAGAAATCGTTCTCTGGAGCGGGAATAAAGCGTGTTCAGCGCCGGAGAGAAATCGTTCTCTCTGGAGCGGGAATAAAGCGCGTTCAGCGCCGTAGAGAAATCGTTCTCTCTGTAGCGGGAATAAAGCGCGTTCAGCGCCGGAGAGAAATCGCTCTCTCTGGAGCGGGAATAAAGCGCGTTCAGCGCCAGAGAAAAAAAGTTCTCTATGGAGCAGGAATAAAGCGAATAAAGCATTCAGCACTGGAGAGAAATCTCACTGGAGTGGAATTAAAGCGTGTTCAGCACTGGGGAGAAATCGTTCTCTCTGGAGCGGGGATAAAGCGTGTTCAGCGCTAGAGAGAAATCGTCCTCTCTGGAGCGGGAATAAAGCGTGTTCAGCGCTAGAGAGAAATCGTTCTCTCTGGAGCGGGAATAAAGCGCATTCAGTGCTGGAGAGAAATCGTTCTCACTGGAGCGGGAATAAAGCGTGTTCAGCGTTGGAGAGAAATCGTTCTCTCTGGAGTGGGAATAAAGCGCGTTCAGCGTTGGAGAGAAATCGTTCTCTCTGGAGCGGGAATAAAGCGTGTTCAGCGCCGTAGAGTAATTGTTCTCTCTGGAGCGGGAATAAAGCGCGTTCAGCGCTAGAGAGAAATCGTTCTCTCTGGAGCGGGAATAAAGCGTGTTCAGCGCTAGAGAGAAATCGTTCTCTCTGGAGCAGGAAAAAAGCGTGTTCAGCGCTAGAGAGAAATCGTTCTCTCTGGAGCGGGAATAAAGCGCGTTCAGCGCCGTAGAGAAATCGTTCTCTCTGGAGCGGGCATAAAGCGTGTTCAGCGCCGTAGAGAAATCGTTGTCTCTGGAGCGGGAATAAAGCGTGTTCAGCGCTGGAGAGAAATCATTCTCTCTGGAGCGGGAATAAAGCGTGTTCAGCGCTGGAGAGAAATCGTCCTCTCTGGAGCGGGAATAAAGCGTGTTCAGCGTTGGAGAGAAATCGTTCTCTCTGGAGCGGGAATAAAGCGTGGTCAGCGCTAGAGAGAAATCGTTCTCTCTGGAGTGGGAATAAAGCGCGTTCAGCGCCGTAGAGTAATCGTTCTCTCTGGAGCGGGAATAAAGCGCGTTCAGCGCTAGAGAGAAATCGTTCTCTCTGGAGCGGGAATAAAGCGTGTTCAGCGCTAGAGAGAAATCGTTCTCTCTGGAGCAGGAAAAAAGCGTGTTCAGCGCTAGAGAGAAATCGTTCTCTCTGGAGCGGGAATAAAGCGTGTTCAGCGCCAGAGAGAAATCGTTCTCTCTGGAGCGGGAATAAAGCGCGTTCAGCGCCGGAGAGAAATCGTTCTCTTTGGAGCGGGAATAAAGCGCGTTCAGCGCCGGAGAGAAATCGTTCTCTTTAGAGCGGGAATAATGCGCGTTCAGCGCCGGAGAGAAATCGTTCTCTTTGGAGTGGGAATAAAGCGCGTTCAGCGCCGGAGAGAAATCGTTCTCTCTGGAGCGGGAATAAAGGGCGTTCAGCGTTGGAGAGAAATCGTTCTCTCTGGAGCGGGAATAAAGCGCATTCAGCGCCATAGAGAAATCGTTCTCTCTGGAGCGGGAATATAGCGCGTTCATCGCCGGAGAGAAATCGTTCTCTCTGGAGCGGGAATATAGTGCGTTCATCGCTGGAGTGAAATCGTTCTCTCTGGAGCGGGAATAAAGCGCTCAGCGCTGGAGAGAAATCGTTCTCTCTGGAGCAGGAATAAAGCGTGTTCAGCGCCGGAGAGAAATCGTTCTCTTTGGAGTGGGAATAAAGCGCGTTCAGCGCCGGAGAGAAATCATTCTCTGGAGCGGGAATAAAGCGCGTTCAGCGCCGGAGAGAAATCGTTCTCTTTGGAGCGGGAATAAAGCGTGTTCAGCATTGGAGAGAAATCGTTCTCTCTGGAGCGGGAATATAGCGCTTTCATCGCCGGAGAGAAATCGTTCTCTCTGGAGCGGGAATAAGGCGCTCAGCGCTGGAGAGAAATCGTTATCTCTGGAGCGGGAATAAAGCGTGTTCAGCGCCAGAGAGAAATCGTTCTCTCTGGAGCGGGAATAAAGCGCGTTCAGCGCCGGAGAGAAATCGTTCTCTTTGGAGCGGGAATAAAGCGTGTTCAGCGCCGGAGAGAAATCGTTCTCTCTGGAGCGGGAATAAAGCGTGTTCAGCGCTGTAGAGAAATCGTTCTCTCTGGAGCGGGAATAAAGCGTGTTCAGCGCTAGAGAGAAATCGTTCTCTCTGGAGCGGGAATAAAGCGTGTTCAGCGCCAGAGAGAAATCGTTCTCTCTGGAGCGGGAATAAAGCGTGTTCAGCGCCAGAGAGAAATCGTTCTCTCTGGAGCGGGAATAAAGCGTGTTCAGCGCTAAAGAGAAATCGTTCTCTCTGGAGCGGGAATAAAGCGCGTTCAGCACCGGAGAGAAATCGTTCTCTTTGGAGCGGGAATAAACCGTGTTCAGCGCTGATGAGAAATTGTTGTCATATTTATTCGCTAATTTTAGTAAATCTCACTGGTAAAATAACCCTTTCATGGTGGTTACTAGGTCATTGTGTTCAGGTCTGCGTGCCCAGCTCTTTATCCATTAAAGCAAGGTAATTTTGCTTCATAGACTACATAGCATGCATTAAGCTTCCCTAAGAAAGGTTTCCAAGTATGTTAAAAAAGCATTGCAATACTAGCACACTATTAAAAGCATGACTTAATTCAGTGCTACAATGCTTGAGTAAAATATCCATTTACTTAAAACGGAGATTTGCAAAGTAAACTTTACTTATTCTAATTAAAGCCACCAATAATTGTGTATAGCCTTTACTTGAAATATGGTTTGTTAAATTAGCATTTTCTGTGTGGAAGTGTAAATCCCACCTCCACATTTTTAGTCAGTGTGGAAATGCTCAAAAGCTATTTATAGCCAAGGCTTTATGGTACGTGTCTACATGGAAATGTTCTATCATGAGAAATATTCACTGGATAAAAAAAGAGTGACAACTAGCCCCAGTTTCCCTATGTTCCAGTGTGTTTTTGATTGTAAGTGTGTTTTTGGGGTGGGGGAGTATTATTAGGAATATTTTGAAGGTTCTCTTTTGTGAGTATTGCATGATTACTTTTGTGTGATGCGCATCTTTCATTTTTATTGAAACTATTATGAAACATAATTAATATATTTGGACTATGTATTATATGTAGTGTCAGCATTATGTTCTGGCCTGCAACCTCTCTTTCTCTAACTTGTTTGTGTTTCAGGCACATCGCTTGCTGTCTCTTTTGTCTTGATAATGTCATGAGTTCATGCATGATTAATCAGTCTTTCCACTTGTCTGGCAACTATGTGCTAGTGCACACCAGTTGTGTTTTAAAATGATTGTTTATAGGCCTTATTACTGTAAATAATAAATTGCTTTGATAAAAATGCGAATTTCTGAAAACCCTTTCTTCTGTGTAACCCAAAAGGAGATGTTAGGCAGACTGACAGCCTCTGTCACCATTTAGTTTTGCTGAAAGACTAGAATGAAAGTATCAGGAAATCAATGTGCACAGGCAAAGAATGGTAAATTGTTTATCTCACTTTTGTACAGTGCTGTCTTCACAGAAGTTTCGCTAGTTGTCTGTGACAGGGCTAAAGGCGGGGCCGGGTCGTGATTTTACACACCGGTCCCTTATCAGGCTAATTGAGACTACGAGAGGGATAAGGGCCAATGCGGATGGTGGTGCAAGAGAGAGAGAGATCGTTTATGAGATCGTTTATGGCCAGCTGACCATCGTGTGTTGATGTTTGTGTCTTTTGGTTTCAGTTTTACATGAAAATATTATTTATTTGGTCAAGCCGGTTCCATTTACAATGGTGCCGAAGACCCGGGAAGGAGGAGGGATACTCCATAGTGGAGTTCTCATCGCTACCATCCACCCCAACGGAGCAGCCGCGGCTGTCTTCTGGGGTACGGAGGAGCTCGGCTGCCTTGAAGCGGACGAATTGGTCGCCGACCGCGAGGGGAGAAGGGGCTCACTGCCGACTGCCTGGAGTGGGAGAACCGCTGCCAGTGGCGACGTCATGCCAGGCCTGAGAGAACGAGGGAGGAATATGACAAGGCGGAAGGCGGGCCGGGTCGTGATTTTACACAGCCGGTCCTTTATCAGGCTAATTAAGCCTCTGAGAGGGATAAGGGCCGACTGCGGATGGTGGTGCAGGAGAGAGAGAGATCGTTTATGGGCAGCTGACCATCGTGTGTTGATGTTTGTGTCTTTTGGTTTCAGTTTTACATTAAAATATTATTTATATTGTCAAGCCGGTTCTTGGCTCCTCCTTTCCATTGTTCCCTTTACATTGTCATATTCTCCATTATTTACAATTGATATTTTTCACAGTGGAAAAAAAATGGGAAATCTGGTCACCCTAGCAAAGAAGTGAAAGTAGCTGTTTTGGTCAGAGTACAGTTAGGTTTAGGGTTTGAGTTAGGGTTAGCTAGCAAAAGTTAATAGAAAATAGACTGTATAAAAATGAAAATGTAAGCATGTGTTTATGTTATACACGGCACAAAGATTGAGTTCTTTATCAACTGCAGCAGATTATTTATCCCAAAATTAGTAGCCTTCATTGTCATATCTGGTTTCTGTAAAATATCATAGATTATAATTATCTTGAAAGGTTAAAACAAAAACTTTTTGACCCTTTTTTTAAAGCATGGCTATTTTAATGCAAAAACACATTCCCTGCACATTATAACCAAAAACTCAAAACAACAAACTCAATTGTACAAACATAAAACGAAGACAAAATCAAACATCAACTGTAGCTCAAACTTGAATCAAATTCAAACTTTTTCCTTCATGGCTCATAAAATGCTTAAAGGTCTTCATCTATGCAGACAAAATCCCAGATAGTTTTAGATCTTTTCATCTGGAAAGCATCACAATCTAATTAACATATGCTAAACATCTTAAAAAGATCATCAGCGATGAAACTTGCATTATTCGCTGAGGCTGTAAATTGTAATATAAAACAGATAAGGGTCTTCCATTGAATTTATATCAGCCATATCACAGGTTTCACCTCTTAAATTTGGGATATTTTATGTATTGTGAAATGCAAACATAAAAATGTGTTGGATAAAACATTTAAATTATTGTATTAATATATGTAAATAAGACTGTTGTTTACAGCAATTTCATCAAATCAAGTAATATCTTGGTCAAAAAATCTGTTATCAAATAACCATCAATGTGGAAATTGCACGTCATTTGTATGACCCTACATGATATGGTGAATTCTTCTATTAAAATGAATGGGAAAAAATGGAACACCCAAATGGTAACAGATGTAGAAAGGACAGGTAAAAGAACCAATCACCTTTTAGATACAGATATTAGATACAGACAATGGCCGGGTGTGGCTCAGGTGGTAGAGCGGGTTCTCCACTACTCACAGGGTTGGTGGTTCGATTCCCGGCTCACATGCCGAAGTGTCCTTGGGCAAGACACTGAACCGCAAGTAGCACCCTTGCATGGCAGCTCTGCCATCATTGGTGTGTGGATGTGTGTGTGAATGAGATGCAGTGTAAAGCACTTTGAATACTGCTAAGGTTAAAAAGGCATATAATATATAATAATATAATATAAGTGCCGACCGTTTACCATTGCCTGTCAATCAGCTTGAGAACCCGCATGCACATTGATACAAGTTGGGAAAATTCCATTTTTTTGCGTAATCTGAGGTAAAGCATTGTCAGTTTATACTGATGATGTGAAATACGTTCTTTAATCGTAATCTTGACAAACGTTTTGCAGATTTCATGGAGATAGGAGCTGCACTTGTATGCTGTTTGTTTACATAGATAAATAGCTGTCCCAGAGCATTCCAAAGATGGCTGCCAGTGGACTGACTTGCTAGAAATTGTTTTTCAACCACAGATGTCGACAGAGACCTCAAAAGTTCCGTAGTGCAGCTTTAGGTACTGATACGGTCCTCTTTCTCAAGTGATGTTACCTAATTATAAAACTCTATCAGCCATATAGGCTAACATACTTCAGCCAAGTGGTTTAGCCTTTCAAATTTTCCAGATCTCACAGTGAATTAGTAGGTTGATATTTCATAAGCTAAAATCAGTCTGTGCTTACCAGAATTCAAAACACTGCCTCAGTGGCCAAAGCAGTAAGTGTTGTTGGGTGTTTGGGCATATGTGAGCTCCATTTTCTGTTTGTAATGTCCACAGAGGGGCACCAAAAGCGAGCTGTGAAGCCAGTTGTTTTCATCTCTACAGGGTGTAATACAATAAAGAAGAATGCATATTTTATAAACTGTACCCCCAAACCTAAACCTAAACCTGACCATCATTGAAGTAAAAATGTAAAGTTAGAGGGAAAAATGCAACCTCCGAATCGCACTCGTCACTGATTTTGCTATTGCGATTACTTCCTGGTTTCAACATGGTGCCTGATCCTGGGTCTCCTGCGCTGCTGACGCAATGTGCTTCCGGTCATGCCACAAGGGAATGTAAACATGTGGGAGCCGATGCAAAAGTGTCTGATAGGAGATGGGACTTGTCAGTGAGTCAGCATTATGTGGCTGATCCTGTTGCATTTGCAGTGACCCATATACAAAACACTTAAACCCTAAAAAAGAAACAAGTTGCTATGATACACAGCATGCTCCAATGTGACGCACAGTGTTTCTCACTGCTTTAAAATTCCCTATTTGTTACGAGGGATTAAGCAGAGAGAAGGCTTTAAAAAACTTTGAGGATTGAGGGCTTTAATATTGACCTCACTGAAGTTTATACTGCAATGTACAAACTGCACACTAGGAACATATACCTATACGTTCACCTTAAAAGTTTTGCTTTTATCACCAAATGGCAAGTCAGCACAATGCGTGAATATGTGAAGGCAGGGACAAGGCCAAAGTGTGTTGTATTTAACAATGAGAAACAGCGTAAAGGGGCAATGTGTTGGGCTGTGGCTTTGTTTCAGAGAAGCTGTTTTTCCTGCTTCAGGTCTGACACTGACCATCACCCTTATTATAGAGGCTGCTTCCTGTTTGGCAGGAAGTTATATCATATGCAGTCTGACCTTTAGTGTGCTGGGAGAATTAAAACTGTCATGCCATCCTGAATGGCTTGATAGAACAAGGTGAACCAAACTTCCATGTTTACACCTAGTTTTGCCTTCTCCAGATCTAAGTTCTTGCCAAGTTCAATTATTTGTGCTCATTTTCCCATTGCTGAGAGTTTTTGTGTCATATTTTTTATTTGTTTCATCAATTGCCATCGTACAGCATATTCAGTTTCTAAGAAGTTGTAAATGTTGCATACACAGAACTGCAATTTAAAATATATAATGGTTTAATTTCCATTATACAGTTTAGAGTAATTTACAAATTTAACAAATATTAATATGTGTTCAAATTGATATATCAGTAACTGTCATCCCCAAGTGGTCATGGTTTTGCTGGATTTAGCATCATCCAGTTAGCTTCTGCTGGTAGATGCCAAAACTGCAAAACAATTAAATAATAATAATAATAATAATAATAATAATAATAATATTTAATCGACAGCCATTAAAAGGTTTGAATATGTCATGCATTTCTCTCTACAGCGCCATATCTGGTGGCACCTGCCCCTCCACTGCTTAGGAATAATGTAACATGGCAAAATTAAAGATGGAAATACAAATTGTAACGGATTAAAAAGGTATAGGTTGGTTGCTTGTGACCTTTTGCATGTAATAGTGTAATATAATTGCACTTCCATTAATCTATAATTATCTCACTATATGGTTCTTCTTCTTTTACTTCTTCCGTAAAATATTTCAGCATCTTACTAGTCCTACACCATTTTCTGTACACCCATGAATGAGGTGTCAGTTTGTCCAGCTTATTGAGGAGAATTCTACTATGATTTTCATAAACAGCTGGGCATACGATGTTCACCCGGCAGATAAAAAATAGATAAGGGATCAGTGGGATCACATCTACATATCAGAATGTCATAGAGGGTTGGCTCGTTTCATTCAGGCTTGCAAGCAGTCTTTAAGAATCACCCTGGCAACTGCCAAGGCACGCCCTAGTAACCATCGAATACACTGTCGATATACTGTAGAAATAAACAAAATGTAAGAAAATACATTTTATTTTCAAATTTTAATGAATAGGCTTTCACGTTTTTTACACTATCTGGGCAATTTATAAATCTGTTTTGTGATGACAGATGTCAGGCTGCAAAATTTGCATTTAAGGGTTAATGATATGAAATCCAAATGTACATTTTTGTCTTTTTTTTAGTGTGGGGTATTTTGCTTCAGTATATTAATTAATTCTTGTAAAAGTGTGGATCTTTGAAAGAAAAAAAAATTATTTGGGCCTATAGACATACATGATACACATTATATGACTATTTGGATTATGTGATCTTTTTTCAAAGAACCACACTTTTACAAGTATCAAGAGTGTTATGATCTTAACCCCATTGAGCTTTTGTGGGATCAGCTAGACTGTAAGGTGCGTGAGAAGTGCCCGACAAGACAGCACATCTATAGTAAGTGCTACAGGAAGTGTGGGGTGAAATGTCACCTGAGTATCTGGACAAACTGACAGCTAGAATATCAAGGATCTGCAAAGCTGTCATTGCTGCACGTGGAAGATATTTTGATGAAAACCCTTTGAAATAGTTTAAGAAGTTCTAAATATTTTTTTTTTTTTTTATATTAATTGTCATTTTTCACATTATTAATGTCCTGACTATACATTGTGATCAGTTGAATGCCACTTTGGTGAATAAAAGAACCAATTTCTTTCCATAATAGCAAAATCTGTACATTATTCCAAACTTTTGTCTGCCAGTATATATATTAATTTTAATTTTTTCACATTTTGTTTCAGCCTTATACTAAAATGTTTTAAATTATTATTATTTTTCCACATAATTTCACATAGGCCTACCCCATAATGACAAAGCAAAAATCTGATTTTTGATTACTTTTCAAATGTATTAAAAACAAAAAATCACATGGACATAAGTATTCAGACCCTTTGCTATGCCACTTGAAATTTAGCTCAGGTGCATCACATTTCTTTGGTTCATCTTTAAGATGTTTCTATACTTTGCACCTGTGGCAAATTCATTTGATTGGACATGATTTGGAAAGGCACACACCTGTCTATATAAGGCCTCACAGCTGAAAATGCATATAAGAGCAAAAACCATGCCATGAGTTCAAATAAACTGCCTTCAGAGCTCAGAAACAGGATCGTACAGATCTTGGAAAGGCTACAAAAAATGAGGGAGAAGGGCCTTGGTTAGATAGGTGACCAAGAACCCAATGGTCACTCTGGTTGAGCTCCAGAGATCATATGTGGAAATGGGAGACACTTGCAGAAGAACAACTATCACTGCAAAACCAAAGAGTGGCCAGATGGAAGTCTCTGCAGTGCAAGACACAAGAAAGCCCACTTGAAATTTGCAAAAAAGCACCTAAAGAACTCTCAGACTGTGAGAAGCAAGATTCTCTGGTCTGATGAAATGAAGATTGAACTGTTTGGCCTCAATTCCAAGCATCATGTCTGGAGGAAACCAGGCACTGCTCATCACCTGCAGATTACCATCTTAACAGTGAAGCATGGTGGTGGCAGCATAATGCTCTGGGGTGTTTTTCAGCAGCAGGGACTGGGGACTGGTCAGGGTTGAAGGAAAGCTGAACGCAGCAAAATATACTTAATGAAAACCTGGTCCAGAGTGCTCAGGACCTCTGACTGGCTGAAGGTTCACCTTCCAACAGGACAATGACCCTAAGCACACAGCCAAGACAACGCAACGGTGGCTTAGGAACAACTCTGTGAATGTCCTTGAGTGGCCCAGCCAGAGCCCATACATGAACCCAATCGAACATCTCGAGAGACCTGAAAATGGCTGTCCACCGACGGTCCCCATCCAACCTGACAGAGCTTGAGATGATCTGCAGAGTAGAATGGCAGATTCGCTGTCCTTTTCTGCTTATCGTGACACCGTTTTGTGGTCCGTTCTGCATAACGCAGCGGCTCATTTTATCTTATCACGGCCCATTCGGCCTGTTTCACGGCCGACCCACCAGCACACAAGGTTCTCCCGATGGCCAGTTTGCCCCTGATCGGCCACAAAGTGTGTTGGCCCACCGGGAAAATCCCCTGGTTTGCCAGATTACCAGTTTAGCCCTGGCCATGGTAGCACTAAAACAAGCCAATTTACATACTTCAGAAATGTATGGGCTAGAATAAAAATGTTTTCTCAGAATCCTTCAGTGTCCCCAAATCAATCCGTCATGTAGATTGCAATATCCGCAAAAAATTTCCGAACTTGCCCTAGACTGATTGTCTGATTCATATCAAATTTGGTATGTACAATCTAGATATCTGGAGTCATGAGTTCAAATCCAGGGTGTGCTGAGTGACTCCAGCCAGATCTCCTAAGCAACCAAATTGGCCCGGTTGCTAGGGAGGGTAGGATCACATGGGGTAACCTCCTCGTGGTCGTGATTAGTGGTTCTCACTCTGAATGGGGTGCATGGTAAGTTGTGTGTGGATTTCAGAGAGTAGCATGAGCCTCCACATGCTGGGAGTTTCCACAATGTCGTGCACAACGAGTCGCGTGATAAGATGTGCGGATTGACGGTCTCAGAAGTGGAGGCATCTGGGACTTGTCCTCCACCGCCCAGATTGAGGTGAGTAACCGTGCCATCATGAGGACCTAGTAAGTAGTGGGAATTGGGCATTCCAAATTGGGTGAAAAAGGGGATAAATTAAAAATAAATGAATAAATAAAGACACCATGTAGAGTAGGTGTGTTAACTCATTTTGTCACAGGTCAGATTGTGGAAGATTTTTCACTTAAATTTTATTAAACATTGGAGTAGCCTTCCCAGAGAGAGCACAGTCCTGAATTAACTTTATACTGCTTAATAACCATAGTATGGATTCATTGGTCCCTATTCCTAAAGCCTCCCCCAACAGGTTCCTCTAAATCTCGACACAGCACCGGATCATAAGACTAATTAGTTAGTCAATCAGTCTACACAGGAAGCGCCAGATGTTTGATGCTGTAGATTAAAAAAACTCATAAGAGTCATTTGTTTGGCAATGAGGCTACATTGTAAGTTCCCAACCCCAGTGATAAAGCCAGTTTGATCACAGACTGCCCAGAACAGCCACTTTAGTAGAAGCATTGGGTATGATCCTCACTTTAAAGGTGAAGTATGTAACTTTTTTTATTTAAAAAACATTCTACTATGCCAGTTTACTGTTCACTGACAACTATAAGTAAGCCACTTGTGGGTTAACCTCCCAAAAAAGTATAAAAACTGAGCATCCCAGGCACTATTAAAACACTGATGTTTATATTTTGTGTGACCAACTCAGCTCCACCCATTCCTTTCTAGCTCAACCTATAGAGTGAGTTTGGGCATCACTACTTGTAGTGGGGGAATATGTACAACTATGACATAAGTGTTCAGAGGAAATAAATTTAGATTCGCCTACAGATGTTAAAGCCAAATTCGAAGACTTTTTAAAGTACACAGAGAGAGTGAACGCAGTAAAACCAGAGTGAACTTTATTTACAAGGTGGACGACTTTAATACCCAGATGCCATTCAGTCTGGCGATGCTATCGGACGACCCAGTTCCTCTGCCATGCTTTCTGTCCAGTGTGTATATGTTACAGTGTTCTTGTTTATTACGATGTTAAACATTTACCACCTTTTATCTGGCATGGCCTATTTGTTCACAGGGACATAGATTCTGAAAGGGTGTGATGAGTCTACTTTATTTTTGTAATTCCGTTTGGTGCCACAAGTACCGCAGAAATTACATATTTCACCTTTAAATGTACACACAGTAATATTTTTGTAAATGTTGCATTGACACCTAGCAAAATAGATGCAGAATCATGCAAGAATAGAAGTCGTCAGTTATCGACACTATTGTAGAAATATGCCATTCGCAGTCAAACATAATTGATCTGTTCTGTAAATGAAACTGTCCAGTTCCAGGAGGTTATAGGGATAAAGTGATTCATATTTGGCAGGTTGTATGATTTGAACATGTGTCACTCGTGCATCTAGATCACATGACCTTCCATAACACCTACATCCATACAATAGACACTCCCACCCATGGGTGGTACTAGAATGCAATCTTTAGGGGTGCATTTTTACTTTTAGGGTAGTCTAGTGGTTGTCTCTTTGCAGACATGTGGAGTGGAAAATCTAGGGGGGGCATTGTCCAGCCTGGCCCCGCCTTGGACCTAGCCATGCTCCCACCACAGTAACAACTACAGACCCCATTCCATTCTGAATCAGTACATGAAATGACACATTATGTTAAGAATTGAAACTCAAACAGGTTAGAAAACTAATCCCATCCAAATAGTGTTTCAGACATTTTTCAATTATTGATGGGCAAACTAATGTATCAGTTCCTGCCTGACCATTTAGGGTCTGCTTAATAATAATGAACAAAATCTTAAATGAAGTCAAGCACTATAGGAGGAAGTTTAAAGACTTGGTTCCTCTATGCGGTTGAAATGAAACGGTGTTGTCAATGTTGCAAATCTGCATGTGAAATGAGAAAAACAAAATGTACAGACACATGAACTTCGATCTTTTTTATTCTGCTGGCTGCATTTTAATCTACACATTTATACATTTTGTGTACAACATAAAAAGGAAGAGGAAAGCATGTAAAAGAGGCAATTAAACAAAACAAAACCACAAGGGAATTCAGTTGGGTGATTGAAATGAGAGTAATTGTATTCTTTAACTTACTATTTTTTATATTTGCAGTGTACAAACAATAGTAAGCAATCGTTGTTTGTAATAATCTGTCAATAATCTGTCTGACTGAGAATGTTTTTACACAAACACACACACACACACACACACACACACATATATATATATTTAAGCAATATCACATGAGCAAGAGTGCAATATGGCCCTGCATCAGCACTGCTGTGATTCGGCCGCAGGTAATCACAGCAGTGCTGATTTAGGGCTATATTGCACAATTTCGAGTGTATTATTGCTTATATACAACAGTTCAATGAACAAGTACATTTTAAAAAAATTTAAAAACTGAGTTCGGTCATAAAAACTTCGGTCATGGAACTACTTTATTACGTGATGGATCAGAATCTGCCATTGCTGGTTCAAGCCAAATGATGTTTTAAAGCCTTCAAAAATTAATTCAAAAATGTCACTTCAGAAATAGTATCACGGCTTGTGCTGTTTCTAACAAGTTATTTGATAAACAAGGATGGATGGATATGTGTGTGTGTGTGAGAGAGAGAGACAGATAGAGAGTGTGGGATCAACTAAAATAATTTCAGGGATCCAAGCTCCTCACCTTTCGGAGAAATTCGCCATTTTGAAACCATTATCGGTCACTTTTGTGATTGTGAAGAGCAATGATTATTGTGCAAAATTGAGTGATATTTATACTGTTAAGGGTCTTTAACATGACTCACATCAGTGCTGCAGAATACATTGAAGTCTATGAAGTGACGTCACTTTACACCAAAGTGTTTTTCACACACACATTTTTTCTTCACCAATAATGTCTTTGAGAGTAAGCAACAAGTAATATTTAAAAACTGTCCAAATTTGTGAAGAGACACTGAATTTCTCATTTATTTTAATTCAGAGACCCCAGATATTGAACTCATTTAAATTCACCAGGAAAATGCTTCGACATAAACATGAACGAGTCCTTTTATTACTTTCTGATATCAAAGCAACTGCAAGCTTTTTTCGCTCTTCCAAACACGTTTTCAATGTTTATTGTGCACACCTCCCATTTTTTTACATGGCAAACTCATAAAATCACCCCTCTGTGACCCTTTCCGCAACTCTCGCTGGCGTTGAGGCCACGACTCAACTCATGTGAAATGCGCTTTACAATGACGAAAGAACATTATTAAAACTCAAAATTAGTATTATTTGCCTATTATTGTGGTCTTTTCTGATAAAAGCCATGCTCGGCAGTTTAAATAGGCTACTGTAGGAAAATGATCCCGTAGACCTGCTTTGTGTTTATAATTCTTATATTAAAGTCAGAATATTTGTAGCCATGCAAGTTTTAATGAAGGAGAAGGATGTTATTGAATCTCACTATTGTTAGACTATTATTGTTTTCTTTTTGGATGAAAAATCATGCTCATGCTGAAGGAAGACTCTAGATCTGCTTTGTTCTTTTAATGCTTAAACACTATAAAGTTTCTTGGTAGATTTCAGTCATGAATGACTCAAAATGATTCACTGACTCACTCATAGCACATAAGATGATCATTTGTCACCACCTAGTGACATTTCCAGAAGGGGTCACTGAATAAATCAGTTAATAAAATTGAACAGATTTGTGAAACAGAAGCAAGCCTCACCAAAATACTCTTTATTGTACAGCTAATTCTGCTCAATTGTAAACTGGAATTGGTGCTTTTAGCTTATTCTTTAAAAAATAATTCCCATATTTCTAGAAAACAATTTTGTGGACCATTGATTGTCTTGCCTTTTTTGCCCCTCATGAGTTTGTATCCCTGTAATTTGTTGTGGCATTGCAAGAACAACTCTACAAATTAGAAAACCAAATTGGTTGTTTTTTCATTAACCATTTAGTGCCATTTACACAGCGTAGCCTACATATGTGACTTTTATTTTTTAATGTTTTTGCACTGTCGAATTTCAAACATTACAAGTAAACATGCTACTAAGATGGATAGAATACACGGACACGTTCTTGAAAAGGAAAAATATTGCCGATGGTTAGCTTATGTGGGATAGTGGTGTGCCGTAGAATTTTGTAGTCATAAAAAGTGTGCCGTGGCAGAAAAAAGGTTGGGTTACCCAACAGTGTTTCACAGGGCACTTCAGTGGGAGAACAATCATGGCTGCCATGCTATATTGTATTCATTGTGTTAAGAATATAAAGAGACCACTTTAGGCCATTTTATTATATACAAGTTTTATTTTATTATATATAAGTGAAAATACATTTTTCAGATCTCCAAACCAATTGGTAGGACTATGACAAAACTGCTTAGGTACCCTCAGGACATTGTGGTGATGTAATATACCAAGGTCTGTTTCAATTTGTCAAAGCGTTGCAAAGATATAACCTTACATCCCGTTTGGTGTCCTCTTAGACAGATTAGTTGATAAAACCTGAACTTTAATGAAACGTTTGCAGTATTATTTGTCCACCACTGGCATAAGATTATTCATCCCAAATTTGGGCAAGATCCGATGGACCCTCAGAGGAGTTTGAAAAATAGTTTTTTTAGAGACAAAATTGAAAAATGTTGGGAAATCTAGTCAGGTGGAAACCAAAGTATGTATTCAACTCAACATTAGCAAAGGAAAAAAATAATTACATTGATTCAAAAGTTATAAGCATTAACATAAGTGCAAGACTCTACACTGCGAATACTCTACATAGGCAGCATTCCTTATGTGAAGTGGATACTTGACTCACAATTGATTTCAATAGCATTTTGCATCATCATGTTGCTAAGCTAATGCTAAAGCTAATTAACATATTTATGATCAACATTTCTCTCACTTAGTGCACCATCTTATATTTAATTTTTCACTTTTAGATACTTTCTAAAACAAAGTTTATGTACAAGTAAATAATTAATATTGTGATTACATTTTCAATGGAGCAATTAGTAAAATAATATCCTTACATTTTTAGAGAAGTAGTTTGTAGTGTGTTTGAATGAAACGCCTATTGACAGCAGATATTTTCTTGGGTGCAAAAAGATGGCGTGTCGCTACCTAGCATTTGCAAATGGTAGCTTATTATGAGACTCTTTCTTTATCTCTTTAGCTCTCTCATTTCTCAGGTGACAAACAAGCAGTGTAATGTTTGAGAGCGTGTTTATGGCACTGAGAAAAGCATTGTAACTTTAAAAAAAGATCTGCTGTCCATGACGGTAGTAGTGTAAAGCATCTCTGTTGTAGGACTTCAAAACACTCTAACTCTGTGGTGTGCCCATTTTTGTTTGGTTCCACTGCTTGACCTAAACACACAACATACAGTCAGTGTTGATGATTTAGTACTGAACAATCTCTATGTCTGTCAGACATGTTCTTCCATTTAGCAGAGGTATCATATGGATGCATTTTAAATATGCAAACACCAGTAGTATAAGACCCTCCCCTCTTGATCGCTCTCTCTCTGACAAACACACACACACACACACACACACACACACACACACACTGGCTGTATTCAATAGGCTGACACACACACACACACACACACAGCCTGTATTTAATAGTCTGGACACTATTGAAAGGCCACTTATCTGATCACAGCCAGAACTAAATTTAACTTAAACAATCAAGCAATTGTCAGATAGGCAGAAACCAGGCACAAATGCCCTATTTGTGTTCAAATGCAAAACTCATTGACCACATGGGCTCAGCAATAAGGGTTTTTTCGACTGGCCCAGTTGGTCCAGTGGTTAAAAATTTTACTTGCTTTACCAAAATTTTCACTGGCCCCACCACAAAACAAGATGCATTTTATGTTCCGGAAAAAAGGTGTTCATATTTTGCATGAAATGCTACGTTTTCTTTACAAGAAAATTTAAAACTAGGTGTTCAATTTTGCAGTAATAGTGCTACTATAAATTCAAAAACACCTTTTCTCTAAACCTAAAGCACATGAGGCAAAACATGACTTCATTACTTATTTTCTTGCCCTTTAAGGGTATTGATAAGCCTTGTTAATACAGAAAGTCAGCAAATATTTTTTTTTTTCATGACAGTGGATATATTTGGTTGAATACATACCATTTGATCAAATCCATTGGTCAAACCAACAATCGTGCCACTAAATAATGCCATTGGTTGAGTCAGTGAGCTGTGTCAGGCTGGTTGGGAAGCTCAAACAAAAAAAAAAAGTAATTTGCAGTGACAAGTCAACCTGAAGTCATTCATTGTCAATGAGAGTTGGTGATTTCAATGATATATGCGAACCAACCGCTGGTCATGAGACAAAGTTGAGCAGAATTCAACTTGATGCATCAATGAGAGGGAGAGACTGCCAATAGTGAAGACAGTGAAGCTCACATCACCCACCACCGGATGCAGTTGGACACAGTAGTTGAGTAGGAACGCCACCTATCAACCAATAGCACAGAGTTGGCAACCTTCAGCGATTTAATCGCTGTTGGTGTAAATGTGGCTTTAGGCCTCCTGCTGTGTTTCTTTGCCTAAAATAAACCTGCCACAGATCTCCTGTCAGAGACTACCAACAAACACAAGCACACAAACTTGCCTGTAATTTTTATACAACAATCTCACCTAAATCTCATTTCACCTGTAGTTTTATTCAGATGGTATGATTTTAAAATTATTTCACCCCCATTATGGCACTACTCTTCAGGCACTTTTTTCCCAGCAAGACTTGATGCAATCATGAACTGTCCCTCAACTTTTATCGGTAGTTTTAGAAATAAAAGGAAGGTTAGAAATAGGTCTAAAATAGATGACTGTAGAGTCTAGATTAGGCCTTTTAAGAAGGGGTTGTATAGTGGCGTGTTTAAAATATTTGGTACAGTCCCTGTTACAAGGCACATATTCATATTTAATAGAATACTGGACATCAGTTTAGGATGTTTAGCCTTCAGAGGAGCAAGGTGTAGGGTAAGCGTAAAGTGCTCCTCCACATTCACGTCATGAGGAGAGTAATCAAGAGTTTAAGAAACATCTCCAGTAGTGGCTGATCTAATCATGCGAGACCAACGAACAAGCGTGTAATGTTAAGCTATTTAAAAAAAAGGGGAACAGTAAACATAAAAGGCTTATGCTCAGAGAAACTAACATCACATATTTAAATGTCAAAAACAGAAAAGTCATGCGATAACACAAGCTCAAGTGTGTTTCCTTGTATATGAGTGGGGCATTTCACCAGTTGAACAAAGTGAAACAAGTCAATAAGACTATGAAATACTTTGGCCAAGTAATGGACAAAATTAGGGTCTTTGTCTTTGTTGAGTTTTGGTGGTTGAAAAACCACTGCGATCACCAATGGGTTTCCCAGTTCCAGTGGAAACCTGGAACTGAATCCAGTAGTCGAAAACTAGAAAAGTCATTAGTCATTAAAGTCCGGCAACAGAAACTGCTTTTAAAAATAGATGCCAGCCCTCCACCAAAGTTCTGGGTGAGTTAAAAAATGTGCAGTCAGAGGACACAAGTTCAGAAAACGGGCTTCCCTAGAATTTAGCCAAGTTTCAGTTACAAATAAAAAAATTTTCAAGCCATGAGAGGTGAGAAAACAAAACATAAAACACATAAAAACAACCAAACTGGGTAGCAGACTAGGTAGCAGATGGCAAGCCATAAACACCAGCGCCATCTTGCTGCCCACTAGAGGCAGAGTTTCAGTCTTAATGAAGCCCTGTACCATTCAACTTGTTTATTGTCGACCAGACCTTAGTCAGATGGGATTCTTACGTACTGAAGGTCCCTGTTTCCTGACAAGCACCATCTCCCATCAGACATTTTTGCAACATTTCATGTGTGTTTACCTTTTTGTGTGGTGTTAATAATTGCATCCACTAAAAAAAAGCCCTCTAAAGCCTTGCCCTCACTGCACAACTGTCAGAATCGAGGAACTGCTCACATTACACAACATGGTTTCTTGTCATCTGTCATCTTGTTGTCGTAGTAGCCCACATACTTCACAATAGAGTGCAGATGTGGTACACAAATTACAAGGCATTTGACCAAGAGGCATCCCGGCCAATAGTGAGAAATACGTTTTCTCACATAAATTCACGCAAGAAATTGATTAATGAAAATGAGGGTTACAATCAGCTCGCTGTCCAAAAGTTGTCCATTTAATTATTTTGTCTGAAAAACAAATTAAGTCACACAAAACACACAAATACAGAAAATATGGCAAAATTTGGCAGAAACAAAAATTGGGACGACCACTTTTTTGCTAAAAGAGTTGGAGGTAAATAAAACATAGCACAATGTCAAGTAGAGTTCTCAGACCACTTATTTATTTGTTCCAAATTTTTTCTCATACGTTATTATAAATCACATTTATGATCAAATTGTGGCTTTCCATTCCTGTACTAAGATGCATGATAATACAGTATGTGATTGGCTGGAGCAGTTTGCCGTTGTCGCTGCATGGCTCATACCCTGTTTCCACTGGATGTGAGTGATGCCGTGTTGCGTCTCGCCGGATTGGCTTGAGGATGTCTACACTGGATGCGTCAAAACAAAGTTTCTAAACTGTTTATTTGTCCTGTTGGGAGGAGTTGCGCCAGTGCATGCAGTGCAAAACAGCCGTTTACTGTCTGTGCAAAGCAACTTATGAATCCAGTGCAGTCAGCATCATTGATTATAATGGGAGCGGTTTACTTTTGTCGTGTTGCGCCGTTCACGTCTGATGTAGACAGGTGTTCACACTACAAGATTATGTGGCAATAATATAAAAAATTATTGAAAATATTGCAGCGCCTGTGATGGCTCAAGACTGGCTCATATCACTGTTCAAACTTAACGAGTACTGCCAACCATAGCGTACACTGATTTGGCTGCGATCCAGGGGCAAAATCCAACCAAAAACGTGGAGTGAGGGCATGGCTTAAGAATACATTTTAAGAATAAAATTCCACTTATGGTTAGGAGGTTGATGTTTGAGGTTAGAGTTAATAAAATATACTTTCCTTGTCACTTCATTACATCACTTGCAACTAAAAACAACTCGCTTTTGGCGCCCCTCTGTGAAAAGTTCACACGTGCCCATACATTCAAAAACACTTCCTGCTTTGAACACAGGGGGCAGTGCTTTGAATTTTGGTAAGCATTGACCGAATTTAGCTCAAGAAATTTCAACCTACTGTTTACAAATTCACAGTAAGATCAGTTTACATAGGATGTGTTTCTGTATTTAAAATAATAGGATGACCCGAATTAAAATAAAAAGTTTTGCACCATTCTGATGGTTGATGTGAACATTAACTAAAGCTCCTGACCTGTATCTGCATGATTTTATGCATTGCACTGTTGCCACACAATTGGCTGAATAGGTAATCGCATGAATAATTAGGTGTACAGGTGTTCCTAATGAAGTGCTCAGTGAGTGTAAGTTCAACATACATCCCATTCTTTTCCCGTACTCCCTGAAACCTGCTTACCTCCCCCTGGGGTATGCGTACGGGGTTTGAAAATCACTGATCTAGATATTCTAGTCAACTTCACTAATCGACTAGCCCATTGTTGGATGACTAATTGACTGTCCTGACCAATCCCTAAAAATCAATCAAACCTAGTACATTATATACCTTTTGGTGGACCCACACCAACTTAGAAGGTGTCTGTACCTCGGGCATCACATAGCTGAAACGGATTACACACAGCCCTACAAGACCAGCGGTTACTGAATTAATCTCTGATGCACAAGTTAAAAATGTCCAACTCTAAATGAAATTAGAACTGTTGAAGTCTCACAAGCCTGAAGTACAACATTAGACTACATACGGTAACACAGCCTAAACTGTCTGGAACTGTTGTTATGTAATGTTTGATGTTAGACCTGTGGGACTTTAATGAGATAGTGACTACTTGTTCATATGACAAAGTGTAATAAAATATACAAGAGATTATGTGATCAGTGGAATTTTATAAAAGTATAAATTAATTAATGAAATATATTTAGCACATTTCATGTTTGTTTACACATTGTATTTAATATATTGTTAGGATCAATTATTGGCTTGCTTTTATGCCTCTAAAACTCTGCAAACATGCCTTTTACAAGAACTGTATTAAATGTATTTCTGATTTGTTATATCTGTTCTGTGGAAATATGAAATTATCTCGTCATTTGACAACAGGCTGCTGAGGGCTGTACATACAATAAGATTTGCATTTCTTATCTCAAATAATTATTTCTCGAAAGAATCGTTAAGAGGAATTGGAACCAGAATCATTAAAATCCTTGAGGTTATATACTATATACATTGACGAGCCAAAACTTTATAGGTGACTCACAGATGAAGCGAATAACGTTGATCATCTCCTAACAAGGCCACAAGTCAAGGTTGGGGTAGATTAGATGGTAAGCGAACAATCAGTTCACGTAGTCAATGTGTAATTGAATGCTGGAGAAAAGACCTGAGCCAGTTTGACAAGGGCCAAATTGTTTTGATCAGACGACTGGGTCAGAGCCTCTCTGAAACTGTAAGGCTTGTGGGGTGCTCCCAGTCAGCAGTGGTGAGTACCTACTGACGGTGGTCTGAGGAGGGACAAACCACATACGGTGACGCACCCCATTGAGAGCGAGAACCCGTAATCACGACCATGAGGAGGTTACCCCATGTGACTCTACCCACCCTAGCAACCAGGACAATTTGGTTTCTTAGGAGACCTGGCTGGAGTCACTCAGCTCACCCTGGATTGGAACGCTTGACTACAGGGGAAAAATGAATTAATGCTGTAATAAATATATAGTTCATTGTTAGTTCATGATATCTAAGCCATTAACTAATGTTAACAAATGTACCTTTATTGTAAAGTGCATATTATTATTGTTATACAATACATTTAATTTTGAAAATACAAACAGCTGCCATAATACTTCATTCCTCAGTGTTTCACAAGCCCAGCTTTGTCATCACTTAAAAACATTGGATCGAAGGAAGAGAAAGGGTGGTGCAGAAAAACAGTGCATCAAACTAATTAAAAGTTTGCAGCTAAATGCGACGGAATGCACAATTATTATGTCATTGGACTTGCCAACAAGTTACTAACTCTGCCAGTTATCGAACTGGTGTGTGAGAAGAGTTTTTCCTCTCTGAAGTAGTGCTGTGGCATGAGATGTGTGTGGTCTTCTCATTTATTGGATTTGTTTTGTGCAGTATGGCCTTGATGGCAGCATTTGTTTCATATATGGGAATAACTTGCAGATTTTCTGCTGTTTCTGAAATTAACAAGATTGATCTCATCATAAAATATGCAGAAAAAACGTATTTTGAATGTTGCCAAATAATAAACGTGTTTGTTTACTATATAACTAAACCCATTTTTCTTATTGCTATTAACCTATTTACCCTCTAGCTCTTGCATAAAGTACTCAAAAGAAAATTAGGTACTGTGTCTTGAATTGTAACAATTTCAATGAGATGTCAATTATATCAGTCAGCAGTATATAGATTGGACCAATCTATATACAACATAGCTTTTCCAACCCATTTATTATTATTATTATTATTTTTCATAATAATAATAATAAAGATAATAGATATCTATGATTAAACCTATGTCCAGTGGGTCGCAAGTATCCTGAAATTCCTGTTAAAATGTAGTCTTCCAATCCAACCCTGAATATGGTGATAATTGCACAATGTGCAATTAAATCATTTTTTCTTTTTTCATTAATTGAACAGGGTCAAGTGCAGCCAGCAAAAAGCATGTTGTGCATGCTTCATAAGATATGTCT
Organism: Moxostoma hubbsi; assembly: GCA_032164185.1. NCBI lineage: Eukaryota > Metazoa > Chordata > Actinopteri > Cypriniformes > Catostomidae > Moxostoma > Moxostoma hubbsi. Next base: position 4,905,504 of record JAVLUX010000003.1, on the reverse strand, counting down.
GCTCATTTCAGTCTTTGTTTTCTCTTTATTCCACTTGCTCCATTTGCATCTACGGTTTTATCTTCATATCCTTAGAGCCCAGACAACAAACCTGCCCCCACCCAACCCAAATAATAATAATAATAATAATAATAACAATAAAAGGACTGAGATTGAATGAGTTGTCTCCATCTTCTCTTTTCCTTGCCCCCTTGAACACAACACCATCAGCCCAATAGCAGCAGTAGCGGAAGCAGTTATTGTATGTGCAAATCATCTGTGTGACCTTCCCAACCCTCCTTTTTATTAATCTACACAATTTCTTCCAAGCATTCACATAAGAATGCTGCCAATGCAATAACATGAGAAGGAAAAAAAATCCCTACCTTTTTAGAATCTGGTTCTATTTTCTCATAGGCTTTGTCTCCATGTTCTCTCTCTCTCTCTAATGCACATCCTCAGCGAAGATCTGCAGTGACTCTGTGACGGAACAATGCTCTGAAGTGTGAAGCTAGCAGAGCACAGTTTCAACCTCAGACATCACTTCCTCTGCCGCACAAAGTGTTTCCCTTACTGTGTTGACACATCCTCTTGTCTGCCTCTCTGCGAATTGTATCCTCCACATAAGTCACACATGCACATACACAGTGGGTGTGGACAACAAGAAGGGCAGTTTAAAGTGAACGGCCAGTTTTACCACAAAAATCACATTTTTAAAGAGTGCCTTTATTTTGTTAAATATCAAAACACCATGTAAAACTGCGTATGTAAATTGGTATGAAAGGGAAAGTTCACCTATAATTGAGAATTGGAGAAATATAAAACCCTCCCTTGAAAGATTGCTCCAAGAAGCTCACTGCGCTCCCATCCTGTTGTTCGTGTAGGAGCAGGTTGAATTGTTCTCCCTCTTTCTAGCATTCTGCCGTTGATACCCATTCATATCAAACTAAAGCCAGCCCCTTCCTCCGCCCTGCACACACAACTGTTCTCCTCCCCCTTCTTTCTTGTCTTGCTTGGCTTGAGTGGTAGCAGTATTAGCAATGATATGTCCTCCCGATTTCCATTTATAGCCCTCTGGCTCTTCACCCTCCTCCTCCTCCTAATCCTTTTTCTAGACTAATAGACGGATGATTAGAGTGACTAGATTAGGCGCAGAAGTGATTTCTCATCTGCTCTGTGCAATTTGTTGCATTTTATAATAAAATGTAATATTTCATTATTTATTTTTGCTCGTGCCAAGGAGAGAGGGTCAGTGACAGCATACATTTGTGAGTAGGGGAGACTGGGGATTGTTGTAACCGAGTAAGTGCAACACCATCGGTTTAAGAAATTAGCCAAAGGGTGATTATGGGTTCAATACATGTTCAAGCTTGATCAACAGCATTTGTGGCAAAATATTGATTACCACAAATAATAATAATATACATTTTTAATTGTCCATCCTTTACTTAAGCAAAAATCTGTGTTACAGTGAGGAACTTATAATGGAAGTGAATGGGGCCAATCCGTGAACGTTAAAATACTCTAAAAGTAAGACGTAAACAATAAGTGTTAACATGATTTTTGTGTGATAAAATCACTTACCTTTCTGTGGAAAGTTATTTCTAATTTTACAAGTATGTTGAAAGGAAGACGCAACCCTAAAAATCCTAAAACGGTGATTTTAAACAACTTTACAGCTCATGTAAGAAATATAGAAAAGGAGGGATATTTCAAAATTAATTTTTGAGGTAATCAACATTATAACACAAATGTTGTCGATTGAGCTTGAACTCTGAATTTTCCACATCTGTGATGTGTCAGAAGTCTCATGGCAAACATTTTAAGGATTTACAGAAATGTACCAATAGAAAATGTAAACAATAAATTATAAAGGATTTTTTTTACTGTTTTGAACATGTTCACCATTTTTTATTTAGATGATTAAAATGAATGGAAATTTGATTTGCACAATACATTCATGTACAAAATAATAATAAAAAAATTAAAAGTGATACATAGACTCTTGTGTCAACATATACATAATACACCATTTCAAGTGTTGATCTTGTCATGTTCTCTGTTATCTTTTGTTTTTGTGCTTTTATGTTGAAGTTTCCTGTTTAGTTCCTGTTTCTTGTTTGGTTTTGGTAGTCCTTTGTAGTTGTCATGTTCTCTGTTGTCTTTTGTTTTGTGCTTTTATGTTGAAGTTTCCTGTTCAGTTCCTGTTTCCTGTTTGGTTTTTGTAGTCCTTTGTAGTTCTGTTTTTTGATTGGTTTTCCCCTGATTGTTTCTCATGCCCTGATTGTTTCCCCAGGTGTTTCTAGTTTTCCCTTGTGTATTTAAGCCCTTGTTTCCGTCCTGTCCAGTTGTCTGTTATTTCATGTTTTTGTTTTGCCTTACATTCCTCGTGTATTTTGTTATTCCTGGTGTTCTTGTTCTTGGCTACAATAAAAGCTGCACATAGATCCTCTCCCGTTTCAGTTCCTTACAGAATAACTGACCGCACCGAACATGGATCTAGCGGCATTCTTGACAGAATACTCACGTCTGTTTTGCACCGTTGCCCGATGCACTAGTTTTACTGATGGGCACCTCAAGTCCATTTTTCAGCTCGGCCTCCTGGCCCAAGGATGGATTGAGTTGCCTGAGACCGGTGATTATACGTGGGAGAGGTATGTCAACCTGGTTTTGGAGACGTTTGCCCCTGTCGGTACCTCCAACGAGCCCTCGCCTGCCACGGACAACAAGCTCACGCCTGCCACGGCCAACGAGCCAATGCCCACGCCTGTCACGGTCAACGCGTTGCCAGCCTCGTCCGTCCCAGCACCAGCGTTGCCAGCCTCGTCCGTCCCAGCGTTGCCAGCCTCGTCCGTGCCAGCCTCGTCTGCCAGGAAGAGGAGGCGAAGAGGAAGGGCTTCCGCTCACCAGTCTCCGCCCTCCACGGCCCCGTCCTCAGAGCCAGTGCCTGTAGCCTCGACCGTCCCAGAGCCAGTGCCTGTAGCCTCGACCGTCCCAGAGCCAGTGCCTGTAGCCTCGACCGTCCCAGAGCCAGTGCCTGTAGCCTCGACCGTCCCGAGCCTGCTTCCCAGAGCTCCGCCTCCAGAGCCTCCCAGAGCTCCGCCTCCCAGTGCTCTGCTTCCCAGTGCTCCGCCTCCCGAGCTTCCCAGTGCTCCGCCTCCCGAGCCTCCCAGTGCTCCGCCTCCCAGTGCTCCGCTTCCCAGTGCTCCGCCTCCCGAGCTTCCCAGTGCTCTGCCTCCCTGTGCTCCGCCTCCCAGTGCTCTGCTTCCCAGTGCTGTTTCCCAGAGCTCCGCCTCCCGAGCTTCCCAGAGCTCCGCCTCCCGAGCTTCCCAGAGCTCCGCCTCCCGAGCCTCCCAGTGCTCTGCTTCCCAGTGCTCCGTCTCCCGAGCCTCCCAGTGCTCTGCTTCCCAGTGCTCCGTCTCCCGAGCCTCCCAGTGCTCTGCTTCCCAGAGCTCCGCCTCCCGAGCTTCCCAGAGCTCCGCCTCCCGAGCCACCCAGTACTCCGCCTCACGAGCCACCCAGTACTCCGCCTCTCGGGCCTACCAGGCCTCAGCCTCTTGAGCTCCCCAGGTCTCCGCCTCCAGGGCCTTCCTCTACTCCGGAGCCTTCCTCGCCTCCAGTGCCCTCTGCGGCTCCGCCCCCTGAACCTTCCATGGCTCCGCCATCTATGGCTCCGCCCCTGCAGTCCTCCTCGCCTCCTCCCTGGCCTTCTGACCCTGTCTCGTGGCCTCCTCCCTGGCCTTCTGACCCTGTCTCGCGGCCTCCTCCCTGGCCTTCTGACTCTGTCTTGCGGCCTCCTGACCCTGTCCCAGCCCTGTGGCCCTCTCCTTGGCCTCCTGACCCTGTCCCAGCCCTGTGGCCATCCCCTAGACCTCCTGACCCTGTCCCAGTCCTGTGGCCCTCTCCTTGGCCTCCTGACCCTGTCCCAGTCCTGTGGCCCTCTCCCTGGCCACCTGACCCAGTCCCTCCCCTATCTGTCTCCTGGCCACCCACCTGTTCTGTCATAGTCGTGTCCCCTTGAACTGCCTATTTGCCCCTGGTGCCCCCCTGGACTATCTGTTTACCTTGTGCTCTATGGACAATGTTGTGTGTTGTGTTGTTTGTGTTTGTGTTTGTTTTTTTTTTGTTTGTTTGTTTTTGGAGCATCTGGAATCCGCTCCTTAAAGGGGGGGCTCTGTCATGTTCTCTGTTGTCTTTTGTTTTGTGCTTTTATGTTGAAGTTTCCTGTTCAGTTCCTGTTTCCTGTTTGGTTTTTGTAGTCCTTTTGTAGTTCTGTTTTTTGATTGGTTTTCCCCTGATTGTTTCTCATGCCCTGATTGTTTCCCCAGGTGTTTCTAGTTTTCCCTTGTGTATTTAAGCCCTTGTTTCCGTCCTGTCCAGTTGTCTGTTATTTCATGTTTTTGTTTTGCCTTACATTCCTCGTGGATTTTGTTATTCCTGGTGTTCTTGTTCTTGGCTACAATAAAAGCTGCACATAGATCCTCTCCCGTTTCAGTTCCTTACAGATCTCTTGACTGAGGACTGGGAGAGGCTCCCCTCTAAATTCAATAATTTCAGAAAGAGCAATCTCCTATGGCCATCTGGCAACAGAATGTGGGTAACCCTCCCTTATAAAACCTAACACCATGGAAATACAGGAGGAGGGGCTTGGGGGTTACATGTGAGAGGGGCTCCACACACAACAAAGCCTTCTTGTTTTATTCCTATTTGGCAAGATTACTGTTAAGTAATATGATTTTTGAGTTCCTAATATTGGTTCCTCATATCTTACAGAAAAATAAGTTTTTCAACAAAAGTCAGATTTTTGAAATTTTCTGCTGAAAATGTGAGTGGTCCTTCCACTTGAGACAAAATACTGTGGTGTTGCGAGTGGTTTCCAGGGCATTGTTATGTGGCTGCTAAGGTGTTCTAAAAATTACAATTATTCAATTACACTTCCTTGCACTTGAAGTGTCAAATCAAGCTTCAAATCATGATCGTGCCAAAACTGAGGATGTCAAGATTTTTAGTGATACAAGAGTTACAATTTGGTCTGTTCTCACCAATCATAGCGCTTCAGAAGACATGGAATAAACCAGTAACAGAAATGTTCAATATCTCCTTAATCTAACACACCTGATTCTACTGATAGCTAATAAGTTGAGTGTTCCATTAGCCGCGTTTCCACTGTTGGGCCAAATAAGGGTGTGCCAGAGTCACTGTCACTTCCAAGGCTTCATCGTGCCTCCTCGGGTCCAACGGGTTACCCTTGGGCCAAAGAATGTCAACTGGGCATTGGGCCGGGGTCAATGACAAAGGCAGAGTTTCACTGATTCAGGTCTCGCTTTCCACCAAGCAAAGACCCATATAAGCAACAAACAGCAGCTTCAGTCTCTACCAAGTTCATTTCAAGGGCTAACTAGTCTCCAGAGTCTAAACCTCAGACTGAGCTTCCCTCTTGCTTGTGAAATGGGTGGGATGTGTGACATTGGCACCAGGGCGGCATATTAAGGGCTGTTTTTTTCAGGGCAATGCTGAAGTGCTATTGGCCCAATGGTGGGAATGCAGATAGATTTTAATCTCAAGATCTGAGGCTATTGGCCCCGGCTGAGCAGTTGGTTTCCCTGGCTTACCCTGGCCCAATAGTGGAAAGGCGGCTCATGATCTAAATTGTGTCAAATAAGGAACTCATCAAAAATGAAGAGTCATTCCAAGAAAAGGATTGAGAAACAGTGGATTAAACCAGGGTTTAAGGAATTAGCTGGTTAGCAGGTTCCTGTAAGCATTTGCTGGTAGATGCTGGAACTGCACCCTGATGGCCCATTTCATGTTTACCCAAAATTAGCCTAATTTTCTGGCTAAATAATTTTTTTACCAAGAAAGGATTAAATCGCAACGTGTCAGTGTAGTTACCTAGTTAAATATCTGTAAGATGTTCACGTAAACAGGGTGGTGTATTTCTCATTAAGCCACCAAAGAATATGCGAGGAACAAAATCATGATGGTGTATCTTTTTTTTCTAAGAGGTTCAAGTTCACTTTACTAACACAGTCAATAGCCTGTACAGTTTGTCTCTGATATGCATGGAAAAAACCCAGCTAAACAGTTCCACTGTCATTCATCTCAGATTTTAACTCTAATATATGCAGTAGATAATGTGAAATTTGTCTTGTTTTTATTCTGCATTCATAGGACTAATGTGCTAACATGCTATACGTGGTCATAATGTACACCTGTTACACACTGTTATTGTAATTTATCATGGCACTGATACTCCTGCAAAGATGGGTGTATAAAAGAGTGTTAATGTGAAGAATACAGACAAAGATGAAAAGAGACACACCTTACTTTATGTGCGGGCAGATGTGTGAATGCTTTCGGCTGCAGACAGCACATGAGTGAAGTTCCCATTCACTCTATTGTTTGATGCTGCTTCAGAGTATTTGAGTAGATTTTATTCCTTTTGAAGACTAATCAAACTAAAATCAAAGACATATTCTTGGAAAATGTCTCTACATGAATGATTGTACAGATGTAGGTAAGTTTGCACCAGTTTGCTAATAACGTCATGCTTGATCTTTATTCTTGATCTTTATTCTTTACTGACTAATTGGAAGTAGTTGTCAGCCTCAAAATAGGTGCAGGTCCAGGTTACACCTACTGATGACGTGGACCAATGGCAGTAATAATGTGTTTAGCAGCCGGTATGTTTTCCTGAAACTTTGCACTAGAATTTTGGCCTAAGCTCCTCCTTAAAACTTCAACGTAAACGCCCACAGTTGTGATTGGCTAACATTGTGCAACCCCTCATATACACAGCCATTTATATTTGAAACTCAATCTGAAGAGAGTGAAAAGGCTCCTCAACATTTTAAAACAAAATTTCAGGGTATACACATAACGCATATCCAGCACATTGCAAATATATTAAACTGTTCACTCAAGCACAGCAGCACCATAAACTATCAAACAGTCATGACATATGAAACATTTATGAATGAAACTGTTTAAACTTACAGTTTTGTGATTGGGTCCAATAGTGTTTTTAACTGCCTCATCCTTCAATAACAGTTGCTTTGCAGAGCTTGAATCGTATTATGACAGGTTCACAAGCAATCCACACAGATGAGCAAAAAAAAAAAAAAACCTTACGTACACACGCACAAACACCAAAGCTTGGTGAAACAATACGCGCACACATACAGTTTCATCCTGACCTGCACTGATGTGCACATCGCCAAAACTGCATCAAAATGGTCGAAGACACAACTTGTGTGTGTTTTCATACACCAACAACTAAAAATAGCTCAGATGGGCACATGTTTGTGCTCAACACAGCAAATTGCAGCAGCTGAATGAAACAGAATGTGGTCAGAATGGAGTTGTAACTTGACACCACATCTTTTAAAAGTGGCACAAGATACATGATGGTCATATACATCTGTCTAGTGCAATTTTATATACAAAAATAATTCAAAATAGTCAGATTGGTCCCCTTTGGTGTTCAGGAATAGTTTGAAGGCTAAACGAGGCCTGTCAGTCCTGCCCTCTTTATGTTTTCTGTTTATGAGCTCCAGTGGGCAGGGCCAAGGGTGCAATGTTGTAAAGTAGGCGTTGATGTTGGTGCTGTAGAGGCAGTCATGAATTAATGCACTCCCTAGTGATGTAGGATTGTTGTGGAAGTATAGAATGAGGCATTTTTGCAGCTTGGTTTGAATGAATGCTTTTATTGCATTGTGGATGAATAATCCACATAAATGTCATGTCTTTGTGACATGACCCCTTAAGAGGGGCAGTCAATTAAAGTTTATAAGAGGTTCGGTTTCGACATTTCCTTCCCAGCAAAGGTCTGGACAATAATCACTTAAATGGCATGAGTAGTCAGTAGAGCTGAGAAATGCACATTTTAGAATAGTTATCATAAATGTCCAAGTTGGCAGCAAGAGTACTTTGCTTAGGATTTATTATTTTCTTTAATTACAGTCAAAATAAGCTCTTTATAACTGGGCAAGAATGAGGACACCGAGGTCCCAGAGACAGCCAAAGTAGTGGGGTAATTTCTACCAAAAGATTCATTTCATAGAGTAAAAGTGATTTTTTTTTAATATATATATGATATGCTTTTAAATGTTAAACAATATTATTTATATTGCATCTTTCCAAAGCTCAAATTAACTTTACACACAGTTTATCTCCATACATCATAAAAGTTGTTTTTTGTCAAGTAATAAGAGTCGCACCTCGAACTCAGAGAAACACATTGTCCAGATGAGATCCTGTCAGGCTATGTTTTATAACTTATGCATAATCTGTTGTGAAATTAAGTGTCAAACCTCAAAAAAGAAGTAATATCATCAACAAACAATAGTGACCGAGTTTTATTGGAAGCCACATAAGCCCACACCATAACACTGCCTCCACAGTGATGTGGTATGCTTCGATCATAAGCAATTCCTTCCCAACTCCATACTCTTCTCTTCCCATGGTACAGGTTCATCTTACTTTCATCTGTCCAAATAAAAGTGTTCCAGAACTCAACAGGCTTTCTTTCTGGCCTTCCTATTCCAGTGGTTTGCACCTTCTGGTGAACCCTCTGTATTTACTTTCATGAATTATTTTCTTGATTATAGACTTTGACAATGATACACATACTTCCTGGAGAGTGTTCTTGACTTGAGGTTGAGAAGTGATTTTCCTTAAACAAGGAGATCATTTTTTGATCCTCCAGACCTCCACCACATTTGCCTTCTGTGGTCGTCCAAGCCTTTAGGTGTTGCTGAGCTCACCAGTGTGTTTCTTCTTTTTAAGAATGTACCAAATTGTTGATATGGACACTCCTAAAGTTTCTGCTATCTTTCTGATGGATTTGTTTTGTTTTTTGAGCATAATGATGGTCAGCTTGCATTGACAGCACTTTGGACCTCAAAGTCAGTTTACACCAACAGCTTTCAAATTCAAATTCTATATTTAAATCAGCTATAACATATATATTTACATAGGCTGTTTAACTGCTTGATTTTTAATGAAATAACCTGGGAACAGGCCACACCTGGCCATTAAAAAGATTCTCTGTTGATTGTTGATCATCCAGTTACTTTTAAGCCCATGAAATGGGGGTCTATGTATAAAAAAAAATAGCTGTAATTCTTAGCCCGTTCACCCAATTTAAATTAACACTGACAGTCTGCACTTCAATCACCAATTCAAATCCATTGAGGTGGCATAAAGAGTTATGAAAAGTAGGAAAAGGGTCTCACTATCCAAATACTTATGGAGGGCACTGTATTTTTACACAATTAAATCCTTTGGCAAAGTTGTTCCAAAGTTCATCAAAACAGAAATGAATTGGGAAGAACATAAATTGGAATGAATGGAATTTTAAAGAAGTGTAAAAAAGTTACATGTCAAATGACAATAAATGTAATGAAACAGGTGCTTTATTATTTTATGTTTCAAATAATCAATCCATTCATACTAACCTATACCCTTTGTAATTTTGATTTTGAAATGTCTGTCATCTCACCTTGGTCATTTATACATTTGTTTAACAAATTCAATTAAATATTAAAAAAAAAAAAAAAAAAAAAAAAAAAAAGAATTTAAAGAATAAAGATGAGTTGTTTGGCTTGATTCTTGTTCTTTGACTGGTTATCTGCGAAGAGGTACTAAGTTGCAACTGTTGACAAAAGAATACAAAAAAATCATAATTAGAGAAAGATATTAGAGATAATTGTTTGGTGCTGCTTCTCTTTCAAATTAGCCAATTTTAAACTTCTATGGCTGTTCAGCAAATCTGATAATTTCATACATAAAGGGAAAATGTCCTAGTTCTGAATATACAGATTTTACCAGTCCAGAATGTCCTTTTTACCGCCACACTTGCTGGCACAATCAGCATATTATTTCAATAGGCTGGAGCTGAACCATTAAAACACATTCTCGCAAGTTTGCTAGTGCCACTGGGAAACAACGTACGGTATATTCGTATATTCACACACACCAATAAACTTTGTGTCTTAACGTGTCATTGTTTGCTTTGTGGTTGTGGATGAAGCTCTGGTCCATACAGTGTGAATGACCAAGACCTTGTGTATGTGATGAAATATGTTTAAAAGGCATTATTTTTGTGACCATTTGTACTTCTTGTACATAGCACTGCCCACACATCCTGGCTATTTGAACTATACATCTGACAAAAATCAGACCAGGCAAAGCTATTAAAAAATATAGCTGCAAGCAGCAATTATGGAGCCAAGTACACCAACAGCAACAATGGCAAATATATTTGCCTAAATGCCTAAAATGATCACCAGAGATGATATAAACAAGGTGGTTAAATAGCCATAAATAGAACAGCTTAAATCTTAAATAAATATGCTTATACATTTTGACCAATAGGTAGCACTGTTACCAAATTTATATGTTATTGTCAGGACATGGTTGCAATGGAACACGCAGAAGTTAAAGTGCTGCTGAGATACAGCTTTAGATCCCCCCCATCAAATTTTTTGATGCTTTACATAGGAATGGTTTGACCTTTCAAAAAGATTTTAATAACTTTTGTCCCGGGTGGTTTGAAGATGATTTGAGAAAATTCTGAGAATATCCAATAAATGCTGTTAAGAGTTCAAAAAAGGTTTTCAATCAAATTCAAAATGGCAAGATAGCTAACATGGCTGACCATGGCAAAACTGGTATTAATGCACTAGGCATGACCCAAGGAATGTAAGAGACCAGTCTCGTGACATTAGGCCAAATTCTTAAATTATGCTTGCATTTTTAAACATTTTGTTATATTCTCTGCTCACCAAGTGGTGCTGGCCCCAAACTTCTCAGGTACTTGCAGTACATTGTGCCGATGACACATACCATGTTTCATATTGATACACAACTGCGATTAATAATAAAATACAGCATTTAATGTAAACATTAGTTAACAATCAACTTGGTTGGTTCATGGAGTCCAAAGAGCCCATGCTTATATATTTAGGCAAAAGGATTACAAAAATTATAACCTCAAATAAAAACTTTTCGATTTCATGACCACTATGTGGCATTGTCCCAAAACTGCTCATGTACCCTTAAAGAATGGGAGATAATGACTCATAGTAAGTTTTTTTTTGCCTGTGTTGCCAAGGTATAGCCTCACTTCCTATTTGGCATCCTCACAGTCAAATTTAGAAGGCCATTTCTTCATAAGGAACGGTTTACAAATTTTCAAAAATCCATTTAATAACTTTAGTTCGGCTATGAGGCAAGTTTGGAGGACATTTGACCAAATTTGGAGGAAAATAGAAAACAAGTTTTTCAATGCTCTGTGTGTGTGAAATTTGAAGGACATAGTCCACTGGCTGTGAAATTATTAGATAAAATCTTTTTTGTCTTTAATTGTAATAGATTATTTCTGTCTATTAAAATAACAATATTAACTATTTTAATTGTAATGACAACAGTTTAGCGGTAAGGCCATTTTGTTCTGGTACATCCTGTTTATTACAAAACACATATTATTCTGCTATTTATGCAAAAACATTTCCTTGTTTTGTTATATTATTATATTAAGTTGCAAAAAATTACCCTAGTAGTCCTCTACCAGACCACTGCTGTGGAGTCAAATGAAGATGTACTTTTTCTCCTTCCCGAATCACTCCAACACGGAGAGATTTCTACAGTAAGAACAGGAGACAAAAATTCAATAAGACAAAATCAAACTAAATCCAATATATGAACAGGAATGTGGGATGCTAAAAGGAATAAGTACATATGACTTTAGCCAAGTCCCCACTAATACGCATTATTTCCACACTAGAACTGTGTTTTCCTTCAACAAAAATGGAGACTTTGGAAAACACTCTCCATAACTGGATACTTGGAAAACGAAACAAACCCCTTCACTGTGTTGAACAACAGAGGCAACGTCATGCAGATTCTTGAAGTTTCGTGCATTCACAGACCCAAACTCAAGGATCTCATCACCAATTTGCAAACCCTAAACACAGAAGAAAGCAGAAGTCAATGAGCTGTAATATGTATAAATGGCTTCTGTTTGATAATCAAGTAAAATACAGGACAATAACAACAATTATAATACTTACATATTTAACATATTTGACATATATTTTTTGTAATAATTTATTTTTGTGTGTAATAATCATGAAGATACACTGCTTCCTGCATTACTGCTAAAATTTGGATAAAAGTTAAAGGCATCAGTTATTTTAAACCATGCCATTTCCCTCACAACTATGAACAAAACGACCACTTTCTACTGTACCGGACAGATAAAGCAGGCTTTTCCCACCTTTTTCTGGAGGCACACCAACAGTACACATTTTGGAAGTCTCCCTGATCTGTCACCTCCCGTACTCGCCATGGCACCTACCAGCCCGAGCACCTCACCATCATCAGTCACAACACATCATCACATCTCTCTTCAAGAGACTTCCTTTTCCTCCGTGCATGCACACTTGTTTTCTTCAAGTGTGTCCAAGACGGTCCAAGAAGAGTGTGTCAAGCGACTTTCGCAATTTACCCCAAGATGAATCGCCGGACGCGCTCCTCAGAACACCTTGCAGCTGTCGGGCCAAGATGAAGATCGGCAAAATCCAGCATGCCCCTCACTCACCACAGCCTCAGAGAAGCTGAGTTACTGAGGTAAGCCACTGCCCCACGTGAACCAGGAGGGTAGAACTTGAACCCGCTCCTTACCTGCACCAAAACTTTTCATCCCCTTATTTATTTTCCCTTACCTTCACTAAGCCCTTATTCACCTCAACGATACTACACTCCTATTTATTTATCATAATTTCTCTATGAAAACTTTATTTCCCTCTTTTAATATTGTATATTCTTTATTATTGAAAATAAACACCTCAGGCTCTTCGTTCATCCCACCACAGCCCCAACATTTTCTTTTCAGTAAATATCCTGTTTCAATTGGACATACATCACATTACAGAAATAAACTGTGTCTCAATCTTCTTTTCATGTTGACTTTGAAGTTTATTGCGGTTACTCACCGCGAGAAAAGCAGGGGAGCCTTGTACTATGGTGTCTACCCGTGCAAATGGGGATGGCAAGGATGCCGCCTGGTCAGTGGCTTCCACCGGTGCCACTTCCTCATCCTGCTTATTGACCCTCACCTTGGCATGCAACTTATGAAGGGCGTTCTCTATCTCCACCATGACAGTTTTGTGATCATTCTGTAAGCCTTTTAAAAAATTACAAAATTAGATCAGATAAAAATCCAGACACAAGCGTCATAATAACGGTGATACCACAGTACTTTCCGGATGCATTGTACATGTTTTTCATTGGACAGCGACGATATATTGTTTCACTCACAAACCAAATATAAAGTAAAATCCCAGAGAAAAAGGCCAGAAGTTGTAAACACATCAGAAGTTATAAGCTTTTCTCGAGTTTTCGCTTGTAACTTCATGAAACATAAACAAAATCAGTCCAAACACAATGTGACACGATCACAGATCAGTGTATATGATGGATTAAAATAATTGACGCAACCATAATATCTTTTTTTTTAACATCCGGGGGGATGGTCTCTGGTTACAAAGCAGCCAATCTCAGCTTTTGTGGTCTGAGTCGATGCTAAGAGGTTGTCTCATTTTTTAAGAGGTTCACATAAGGTGTAAATCGGCCTTTAATGTCTGCAAAAGGATAATGCAAAAGAGGTAAAACTCCGGGAAGAAAGAGGACGCATGTTCACCCTACAGTAGGTTAACGCCATTGGGTTAATCACATTTTGGGTAAACATGTTACAAATGTCAGGTCAACATGTAAACTCTTAATTAAACAGGTAATAAACATTTTTGCTATAAAACATGCCAGATGTCACTAGTTTAACACTTATAACATGCTCCATATATCATACATACATTCTGACAACAATCCTTAAACACAGGTGAAAAAAAAAAAAACACTCACGGGAGATATTGTGCCTTGCTGTTCGGACTGTGTACAAATCCACATCAGCACGAGGAAAGCCCTCAGCATCGACCAAAGGACCATGCATGCCTACATCACCCTGCTATATAGGAGAAAAAGTTAACCCTTTAAACTCAGATTGGCCTGCAGTGAAAAAAATTATCAAAATAAATATTAATAACTACAGTCTTAACCAACACAAAATAGGTATCGTTTTAAAGCTTAGAAGCTGTAATTTACAATGTAGGCATTATGACCAAAACTGAACAAGTGCTTTGAAATTTGAAGACAAATCAGAAGTTTTCTGTTTTAATCATTTATTAATAATTTTGCCCTGTACATGTTATTGTAATCTGTAAAAACATCAAACTGATCAGATAGATATGTCATATGTTGTTGGAAAGCTCTCAAAGAGTAGAATACACCCAGCCTATTTGTTTTACTCACTGACAAAAATATTGCGAGTAATAGCTACATTCATTTCTTTGACATACATGTTACAAGTAAACAGGTGTTGCTTAGAAGCCACGCTTTCTCTTACAACTTCACAGAAAATAAACAGAACATAAAATATCACATACCATTACTTATAGAAGGGGATTCCTATTAAAACAAGCCCACACACAACATAATCAGAAACATATATAATTAGATAATCCACACAAAGCACAATCTGGCTAAAACACGTTAGCTTTCCTGGATCAGATGATTTACTCATAATTTATGTAGTATGTTGTCCAGTGTCATGGAATGCTAAACTAATTGTATTAGGATTCAGATTGCTGCAACAAGAGGTGGAAGTCATCCAAATATGGGCAGAAAGGATTGTTCACTCTAATTACATTTGGCCACCAGGAGATGGCACCAAGTACATGACACAGACTCAATAATGACTAAAATGACACAGAATAGATCTTAATGAGATCTTGTTACACATGCTTTGGAGAGAGCATAACTTTAGTCATTGTTGTATTTGTATGTGTAATTACTTATGTACAATTATTATGCTTTATTTGTTTTTAGAAAATTTTGAACACTAGGATGAATTATTTTTGTAATGCTATAACTTTTGATTGATTTACAAAATTTTACTCAGTTACAGGTGATATGATTGGGAACAAAACAAAAGTATTACCTTATTTACACCTTGAGATATATAATGTGTATCAGAAAAATAAGAAAATATGTAAATGTTTGGCACAAGTTTTCTTTAAAATTATAAGAAACACTTGTAACTCCTTGTTCTTGTTTTTAAGCCTTTAATTTTGGGCAAGCCAATGAAATCTTTAAAAACACATTCAAAGCTTAACAACCATTTTCAGGACAACAACAATGAGTTACAAGATACAAGTTTCTCATATACAACATTAGAAAAGAGATGGGGAAAAAATTATTGAGGAAATCAGATTAGGATATCTATTTAGGGTAGGGCTGCACAATTAATCAAAATAAAATCGAAATCGCGATATGACCTTTGTGCAATTATTAAATAGCAGAGGGCTGCGATTTTAATTAAAGAAATAGTCTGCTCCCTTCAAAGTTTATTTGCGCTGCTCTGTCCAGTCAATATTAAATTAGCGCATTGTTACAGTGTTTTCAGAGCGGTTCTGTGCTACACAACTCCCTCTCATGCTTAGAGTAACAGAAGTGCTCTGAATTTGGTTCTGTTGTTATGTTATGTGCGCTAAACGCTATATTTACACTAAACCGGCGCATCCTGTTAATACTGTATGCTGAGCAAACAGTATTAACAGTTACACCTGTAGAGTCCAGAAACTTCTCTTCCTCTAGTCTCCCATCATTTGTTTACCTCTCACGAGAGAGCGTGTCGCACTTATTAAACTCCCCGCAGAAACAAGTGAAAGTGGAACTAATGTTACCAACGTCCAACAAAATGAAAAGGAAGGAACATACATATAATGAATCTATATCAAATATTTAGTTACTACAATATAATGCATTGCTAAATTTAATATAATAAAATAATTAATAAAAACAATTAAATGAAATGGTGACAAACTAACCAAAATTTTCACTTTAAATTTAATTACGCCAATGGGTTATCAGTTCAACTTCAGTTTGACATTAAGCCTCATTCTTTAGGAGTATCTTATATACAGTAAAGAATAGTTTGTATAAGCCTACTAGTTTTTAAGGCCTAGAATTAAGAGTAACATTTATATTTTGTGTATACTGAAATATTCAATCAACCAACATTATTTTTGACAGCAAAAACTAGTTAACAACAATGGTTTTACCAACAGGGAAATTTAGTTAACAGTGAAATTGAGCAGAAAGCTTACATATAACCAGTTTTGACAGAGCTGCTGATAGAAGTTAAATGATCAGCATCGATTGATGAGATGAAAAGAAAATTGGAGATCAGTATCGGATGTTAAAATCCTGATTGGAGCATCCCTAATATTCAAGTTGACTGTGTTTCAAAAACTAATGATGATGATTAGTGGGCCGAGACCCTGTCACAAAATGGACAAATACAGCTACACGGTGGATGGTAACATTTGGATATGAAGAAGACTTTGTTTCACTCTTTATATATTTATTGTTTGTGGTTGAATTGAAAAAAGGTCTCAGTTTGGTTCTTTTTAAGAGGGTTCAAGTGTGAAAACCCCAGCAGCCTTTTTGCAGTTGAACATGTGGAAAACATTACCATCATAATCGCAGTTCAAATCGCAATATTTTTCAAAAATAATCACAATATGAATTTTTGTCCAAATCGTGCAGCCCTAATTTAGAGGTATCACTAAAAACTTTGCTTATAGTGTATCAAAATGTGTCACTTTTCTTATTTTTAGATGTTTCAAATAAATGAGTACATGAGTGTGAATAAATTATGAGAGAATTATCATTTGTGGGTGAACTATTCCTTTAATACTTATAACAAGGTGTATTTTTTCTCCTTTAACGAGGTCTTTAGGATTTCTTTTTCACAACTAATCAATATGTATAGTTATAGTTATATTTTTTTTTTTGATTGATTTATCATTTATGGCTGTATTTAGAGTTGAAATAAGGCATGGTCATTTTTTGTGTCCATTAAACATAACCGGGGTCTCAAAAGGGTCTTGTCACCCTAACTATAGCATGATGGGTGGATGACATAAGAACATGGCCAGAGGTGTAGTATGTGGATATTTTAAATCGTCTCCTAGAGTTCCATCAGCACAGAGGCATATAAGTACTTTCAAAGCTGGAAGATAGGATCTTTTGGATTTATGAATGAAGCACTTGATTTAAAACATCCCTCCATTTACTTCCAGTAGTTTTGACATCACCTGAACACATTAAACTACTCATGACATCTTTTGGCAACTCAGCAACCTGCAGAAGTTCAAAGACAGAGTTTTCAAGATGGTTGCGCTTTAAGTTTTCAGGCACAAACGGTCAGTAATTGTTGGTCGATGATCTTATGACACATGCATACTTCAAGTTAAGGCTCCAGATTAAAATTTTAGAGCAGTGGCAATGGTGTCACTAAGTTCTACAAATGGTGGAACCAGCACCTGATTGGGTAGCATCAGTAAAATAATTATTCTTTTCTGTCCTTAATTTGAAAATAAATAAATAAAAACTACACTTTTCTTCTTATTTTCTAACTTAAGAAAAATCATTAAAAAAATAATACAAATAATTGAAATAGTCCCCCTCACCCCCACCAAAAGACTTGTTCTTCATGAATTGCACTTAAGAACATTTTTATAATTTATCCTGAGAACTTGTTTTAATTCCAAAAAAATTGTGAATCGTGCCCATTGATTTTAAGCTGGGGAGCAATTGTAAACTTACTGAGATGAAGCACAAACAATAGAGATTCTATTTGTAGAATTGTATCAGGAAGTCAGTAATTTAACACAAACTTGTTTTATGATGTTAAGTTAAATTAATCTACAGAAGTGTTTGCCATTAATCATCAACCTCAGTGTTTGTTGTATAAGTGTACATTAGATTTATATAGGCTGATTTATCATAAAAATATATTTCTCAAATGTGTGTTTACTTTCAGAAATCTTTATACGCTCTGACTTTGCATGCTCTACTAACCCTACAAATGAAAGAAAAATTGAAAGTGCATAATAGGGACTGTGAAAAATGTGTATATGGTAAAATGAGTGGCATATTTTGAATTCTGATATTGGACTAGTTTTGTTACGCAGACCTGGCAACCCTGAAATAGTGTTAAACGTGCACTTAGCGATTCCTGAGAAACAATGTTGATATTCGAACTCAACTGCCAAAACAAACACCCTCCCTTAAGTGCTCCTTTGGAAGCTCCGCCCCAAAATTCATGCAAGTGAGACTTTTACACACACCAGTGCCAGACACTCACAACTCTCCTGCTACTAAATCTAACATCACAAAAACAGTATATATGGGTTCTGTGAAACATAGCATAATTTATGTTACCCACCTATCAAGAAAAAACAGAGCAACTTCTGCATTCATTTTCAAGTCTTTTACCTCTTGGAGGTTTCTTCACTGCTGAAAAGCTCACCGATGTTGACGCGGCTCGTAGCCCTCAACTTATCAGAATCCCTTTTTTTTTTTTCTTTATATTCATCTGACATTATTCTCTTGGTCTGTTTCTCAGCCATTTGTTCTCCTTGGAGTTTAAAAAGTTCACATCAGCCAGATTTGCCCTCACACTTCTAATACATTTCCCACTCGCCCTGACCCCACTCACCATCCTGTGCAAGCGCAAGAACCACCCCCTGTTGCTGATTGGCTGGAGTAGTGTTGTGAGGATCGCTCTGATCCACTTTGTTTTTGTCCCATTTTCAGAGCAAGGGCTGTGTACAAATACTAGATGTTCCAGCCCGCCACAGAACGGACAGCTAACAGACTGTGAGGAGATATTGGCAGAATTTGACCAAAAAATTTATTGGATTAGAATTACTGAGTGCAGCTTTAAAAGCGCATGCGCGGCAAACACACAACCTGTGCCATCGAGACACGCAACGGTTCAGTGTTTATATTTGAAGCAACGCGAAACGGAATGGAACGGAACACAGACTCGTTTTTCAAAGCTGAACGATATTTTTCACGTGGAAAGAACGTGTCATGTGAGAACAGCACCTTCCTTTGTGAACTCAAGAACGCTTCTGGGATTAATACCACAGTTTATTTATACTTACATCTTCTAGCGTGTCGTAATATGCTTTGATCTGTTCTTCAATTTCATCCTTTCTTTTGATAAGCAGACGCACATCCTCTTCTGTAACGATTTGTTCCACAACGCCGTTTCCCTCTGTCATTTTCATGGCATGAGTTACAACAACAACAACAACGGAAGAGTCTTTATAAGAGTAATCACTAAACTCTCGATAATTACTGCTGACACTTATTTTATTCGTTCCAGACGACCCAACATAAAACTCTTGTTGTCACTGTGAGTGGTCTTCTTCTACTTCTTCTGACTTCTTCAGTGGCCGTTCACTGCTCTGGAGCGTTACCGCCACCTACTGTGGTTAATGGAACTAATAAAACAGTAAAAACTATTTTGTAAAAAAAACAACCCATATTCATTAATTTACTGTTTAACCCATATTATGTGATTTTCAAACCAATTCCTTAGGAATGGTTGTATTTATATATAGCATTTATATCGCTGTTATTACAAATATATGTTTGTATGTAAAAGCACATATAAAAAGCACCTGTCTGTGAAAGTCTCCAAGTTTAACTTGTAATCTCTCTCAACATCAAAGCTTCATTTCAATAAAAACTCCCACCAACCTTTTAAAAGATTTTTTTTTAAAATAATATAAAACTGTCTTCATTTATTAAGTCTATTAAGTCTAACACCAACAGAATGTTAAAATAAATACGCAGACCATTCATGAATAAAGATTGGCATTAAACTAATTGGATTAAGTCCTCTTTTAAATTTTTAATTGTATATTAAAGCTAAAAAAAAACATTAAAAAATGCATTATTGTTAAACCCCCTTAAACTCTGGTGCATTTTTGGTCTCTGTCAAAATAATAATGTGCCAACAAGTCAATAAAAATACAGGGGAAACCGGAAGATGTGTAAATGCCAGGTTTTATTTTTTCTTCCCAAGCCAGTAAACAGTGCATGTGCAAAAGTGTTAAATAATAAATAAAAATAAATAATAATAATTAAAATTATATATTTACAGATGAAAAAAAAGTCTAATTATTTAGAAGGAAGAAAAAAAATAACCTTAAAGCAGATTTCCACAACTCTCAATAATGTAATGGTAATGTGTTTCTGGTAATGCCAGAAAGAGTCAGAACAGACCATCACATTTAGTGGCTGAACCTCTCACTCACTGAAGAGCCAACAGTATTGCTATATTTTGTGTACATCTTAATTAATTATTTATTTTTCTTATTTGATAAATATACTACCTGCGTTTTAGATAATGAGAATCGGAACTCCCAACTGTTAGCCCATTTTCCAACTTCATCTATTGCCTCCTGCATTCTATCCTCCACATTGACATTCCTTCCCCACTTCCATAATGCTCCGTCGTCTGCATATAGAGATCTTCCTACCCCAGTCCCAATTTTTCAAAAGATTGATCATAAGTCAATCATTGACACACAGTTCACAGCAATCCATTTCACAAGTGAATTTGTCAATCAGTTGGAGATTTATTATGAGGGCTTGTTTAAGGACCCGTCAATGTACACCTGTGTCAGGCATGTTTGTTTAGCGTCTTGGGATTTTTAGGTCACTGTGTCAAGTTAATTATAGTTTAATACTTAGAACACATCTTGAGATCCCTTAGTTCAGATTTGAGCTCCATCAAATGTTTTGAATGCAAGAAAGTAACGAATGTCTGTTTTGCGCTGTGTGCTGGATGGTTGTTTTATCACTGTATAAACTGCGCATTGCCACACACCTGAAATTTCGATTACTGCCCTCTGGAGTAAACAGGTGGTACTACAAGTTTGCATTTCTCAGGAATCTTCCTTATTACAATCCGGGGGCATTGTGATTAATTGCATACATTTTTTTAATGCGTTATTTTTAATTAAATTAATCGCACTGAATCAATGTGTTAAATCAACAGCCGTAATTATAAGCCTTCTCAATATCAAAGAATACTCCTATTAGTACTTCTTTATTCACTATTGCCTTTCTAATATCTGTTTCTAAGCATAAAACTGCAACCATTGTACTGTAAACTTTCCTGAAGCTACTTTGATGTGGATATAGCAACATCTTATATTCAAAAATAAAATAAATGATTCATCACCATTCTTTCCATTAATTTGCAAAGATTTGAAGTTAGTGCTATAGGTCTATAATTTGTTGGAATAGACTGATCCTTACTTGGCTTTGCTATTGGGACCACAACACCATGTTTCCAGGAAGAGGGAAGCTTTCCTTCTTCCCATATCCTATTGAAAATATCTAAAATCATGTTTAATGATGGATCTGATAGATCTTTAAGCATTTCGTAACAAATCTGGTCCTTCCCTGGAGGTGTGACTTACCCTCACAAGAACCTGTTTTAGCTCATATAAGGAAAAAAATACATCTATAGTAGATCCAGAAAGACCTGTTTTCTTCAAGACTTCTGGGTTCTCTCTCAAACACTGTTCTCTGTATCTCCTCACCTCATCTGATACATTACCAGTATATGCACTTTGACAAAGGTTTTAGTTAACACTTCTGCTTTTTCTTTATCACTGACTATTTGTTTCTCTTCACTTATCAAAACAGGAAGACTGCAGCTCCTATGATTCCCGCCCATTTACCTTATACCCCATAAATAACTGATATCTATTTTCTCTCCAGTTGTGTCACAAAATTCACTCCAATGCTTTCTTTTGGCAGTTCTTGTCACTTTCCTAATCTGTGCCTTTGCTCTTTTATACATAATAAAATCTTCAAATGAGAAAAACTTTCTTAATTTCCTTGATGCTCTGTTTCTGTCTCTTATCATCTTAATACAATCTTCCATCCACCACAGTACTGCTTTCTTCTTATGCATTCCCTTGCTTTTTCCAATCACCTCTTCTGCAGCAAATAATTTTGTAAATTTACATAATATGCTGAAATGATCATTTCCCATTCAAATATGCTCCAGCACTCTCCATACACTTATCCTAGATAAATGTTGAGACAAATATGTCAAATCTAAGGCTGAATTTCACACTGTAGCCGCATCCATTCTTGTCGCACTTCCATTATTTACACCTATCAAGGTCTCCAAATCTAGAATGTCTTCCACTATTTTTCCATTTTGATGAGTGCTCAAGCTACCCCACAATGTGCTATGTTACTTACTTCCACATTTCTAAATCCTATACCTAGCTTAATGAATGTAATTACCCCTCCATCATTACCAATTTTCCTATCCTTTCGAACTCCT
The DNA here is from genome assembly GCA_032164185.1 of Moxostoma hubbsi. Taxonomy (NCBI): domain Eukaryota; kingdom Metazoa; phylum Chordata; class Actinopteri; order Cypriniformes; family Catostomidae; genus Moxostoma; species Moxostoma hubbsi. The sequence continues at coordinate 4,883,234 of JAVLUX010000003.1, read as the reverse complement.
GCGTACGCCATAATCACAAAAATCAAGTGGGGTTTTAACCAGGACTCCAGTATTCAAATTACATGATGTTTATTCTCTAATTTGTCTATAAACTTCTTAAATTCATGTCCATTAGAAATTAGACTTCTGGCATTCCACTGGAGTAGTATTAGCAGTAGTAGCAACCACCACATCTGGCTGTGTATTTGACACCTGTACATTGAGAATGTTCCATTGATATTCCTTCTGCATCCAAATATTTTTCCTGCGGCTCTTATTATTATTCTAATCCTTTCTGACTTTCCATTTGGGCAGAGCAGTTAACTACTTCTACCATAAAAGCAATTTATAGTTTTAATGATAGTTTATTAACTATCATTGCCTCGTCATTCACTCTATATTGGTTAGTGCATTTATCTGTCTCTAATTCCTTCTGTTATTTGTGCTGATCTTTTTTCCAAATATTCTTGATTGCTTCTGCATATGTCAATCCCTCTGATACCTTTACATTTTGAATTTCCTCAGCCTCTTTCCTGACCTGGCATCCACCATATCCTGCACTGTGGTCCCCTCCGCAGTTCCAACACTTCGGACTCACTCCTGTCCCACACTTCCCATATTTGTGCTCATCACCACATCTTGCACAACACAGTTTTCCTTTGCAGACAGAATCTAGTGAATCTAGAGACCACTTTACTGCCAAGCACTCTTGCTCAACAGTTGAGTATATCGTCTTTCTGAGAAACAGCTTTCGGCTCAGGAACGTTACAGGTCTGCATTCTCCATCCACCTCCTGCTGTAACACTGCCCCCAGACCTACACCTCAGATGTCTGTTAGCACAATGAAAGGCTTCTCGAAATCTGGGCTCAACAAGACGGGCTCTCCACACACTGCTTCCTTAAGTCCTGGAAAGCTCTTTCAAACTGCTCCATCCAGACCACCTTGTTGGGGCTGTGGCCTTTGTGAGATCTGTGAGAATAGAAGATCTAGCAGAGAAGTTAGGAATTAATCTGCGGTACCATCCCACCAGGCCCAGAAATGATCTCTCCTGCTTCTTTGATGTTGGTGGACGATAGCTGTAGATAGCCTCCACATTTCCCAACTGTGCGAATGACACCAATTATGAACCCCAGATAGCTTGTCTCCTTAGCAACCCGGCATTTCTTATGGTTGATGGGGAGACCCGTTGTGGCACGGTGGAGGGCGGGACCGGCGCGTGATTACGCACGCCCGGTCCCGTATTAGGCTAATTAAGCCGCCAAGAGGGATAAAGGCCACTCGCAGACGGCGATTGAGAGAGAGAGCTCAATTACGGACGTCCGTCCTTTTATGTGTTTGTCTTTTGAGTTTTACATTAAACCTTTCGTTTATATGTCAAGCCTGTTTCTCGCCTCTTCCTTGCCCACGAATTTGATCTGTTTTACATTGGTGCCGAAGCCCGGGAAGGAAGAGGGATACGCCGTAGCGGAGTTCTCCCCACTACCCCGCCCCTGGCAGCGGTTCTCCCGCTCCAGGCGGTCGGTCGCGATCCCCTCCCCGCTCGCGGACGGCGGTCTTCCCTCAACCCCTCCGCGTTTCAGCGGCTGGTAGGGGCATCCTCCGCCCCTGGCAGCGGCCCTGACTGCTCCAGGCGGTCGTCTATAGGAGCCCCTTCTCCCCTCGCGGTCGGCGGCCATTCCTCCGCGTCCAGGCGGCTGGGCTCCTCGTCCCCCGGCAGATGGCCGCGGCTGCTTCTTTGGGGTAGTGGCGAGAACTCCGCTACGGCGTATCCCTCTTCCTTCCCGGGTTTCGGCACCAATGTAAAACAGATCAAATTTGTGGGCAAGGAAGAGGCGAGAAACCGGCTTGACATATAAACTAAAGGTTTAATGTAAAACTCAAAAGACAAACACATAAAAGGACGGACATGTCCGTAATTGAGCTCTCTCTCTCAATCGCCGTCTGCGAGTGGCCTTTATCCCTCTTGACGGCTTAATTAGCCTAATACGGGACCGGGCGTGCGTAATCACGCGCCGGTCCCGCCCTCCACCGTGCCACACCCGTCTTCTTAATTCTCCCCAGGACTTGGTGTAGGTGGTCACAATGATCCTCCCAGGTCTCACTAAATATTATGCTGTCATCAAAGTAAGCTGCAGCGAACTCTCTGGTGCCTTGTAATACCTGGTTCATTAATCTTTAAAAAGTGTCTGGTTCCCCCTGCAGACCAAACAGCATCACACGGAAATCTAATTGCCCAAATGGTGTTCTAATGGCACTAAGTTATTTTGTCTGGGCTGTCAATTGCACCTGCCAGTAGCCCTTACACAAGTCTAAGGACATGAGGTATTTTGCCTTTCCCAGCCTTTCCATCAAATCATAATTTCTGGGCATTGGAAAGAGGTCAAAATTGTATTGTCTAGGCTATTAAAATGTCGAAAGTCAAGTCAATTAATTTTTATTTGTATAGTGCTTTTCAGAACACAAATAATTTTAAAGCAGCTTTACAAAAAATCATGCTTTGTCAGACAATGATCATGCAATAACTATAAAGATTTAGAGTCACCATTGTGTAATTTGATTATATATGATTGTAAATGGTGTATAAAAATACATAATTAAATAATAATTGTATTTAGAACCCCAGTGCGCAAGCCGAAGGCGACTGTGCAAAGAACACAAAACTCCATAAGATGTTGGTTAATGGAGAAAAATTATCTTGGGAGAAACCAGGCTCACTGTTGGGGCCTGTTCCCTTATGGCTAAACAGCATGAATATAATGCCAATATTAGTTATTTGTGTGCAGTGCAAGTCATGGTTTAAAATTTGTAAACTAAGAAAGTGTTAAGGTCCAGTGTTTAAACAAAGATTTTGTATGAACTGTAAGATTAATGACTAGTGTCTTTGAGGCCCATCCTGGATTAACTGCAGAAGTTCACATAGACGCATTGTCCTTTTGTTATTTGGCTGATGAAGTCTTTTGTTTTCAATTAACTGATAGTCTATGTATTCCATTTCAAGAGTGCATTCCATCAATAGGCAAAGGTGATACAGGATGAGATCAATGAGGTGCATCGCAGTTCAACCAGCAGGTCATTTCGGTGAGGCTCGGTGGGGTCCATCCTACGTCCAAGTTTCAGGCAGTGGCATATGATGTATACGATGTCTTACAGTTGGAGTTGGCATCAGTTAATCCTCTGAAGTCTACCGTAAAAGACGAAGTGATGTCTGGCTAGCACTGGCAGTAGTTTGTCATCACCTCTCAGTGACACGAAGCAGGGCAGTCCGACACCAAGCAGGAACGGAGTTCTGCGTCTGTCGCTCACTTCGACGTTGTGTCGAAGAAGTGACACTAGGGGTCTCTCTTGAGCGCCGAAAGATGCCTCTGATCTATTAAAAAAGGCCAATGAGAGTTGGCGAACAGTATTTGCATAGCCCGCCCACGGACATTCAGTAATTTTCTTCGGAGCCGATGGTCATGTGTATACAGCCAGCTGCGAATGACACAACTGATCCTGCTTCTATCCTCTGATGCTCTGCTTTCCTGTTGGATCTACAGCGCACTCCAGCGGCTTTTCTCTTCACTGCACGGTGTGCAGCTTTGCCCCTGGGCGCTTCGACAGTGCAAAGTTGGAAAGAGTTGAAAGAGTGATTTTCTCTGTAAAAGAGTTTATTTCTCTGAAAGAGCATTACACAGTGGCGTTGAACGTCCTTTTCAGGACGCGTCTTTATAAAGATGTCATTTCCGCCCCTGTGTAGTTTCTGGATGCGGTGATTTCTCCCCACCTCTCACGGTCATTAAAGCTGTCTTCCATGCTTGGGCTGCGATCACAAGCAGGCAGCGTTTTATGAATGGTTCATGTTCTCAGTGCGAGAACATAGCCATGGCGACATTGCGGTCATGCGGCTTTCTTTTGTAATGAGAGAAAGCCACTTTAGCCGCCCGCCTCGCCTCCTTCCTATGGGATTAACGCAGGCGCCGCGGGCAATGAAGGCGATTTGGGGACTATGACAGGCTCTGTTCGCCACCCGCCTCCTCGGCACACTTGTTTGCTTCCGTCTGAGCCCGGGATGAGCAATTCTCTCCAATGGTTCATCTTCTCAGTGCGAGAACATGGCCGTTATAGCATTGCGGACGTGCGGCTATCTTTTGTAATGAGAGAAAGCCACTTCAGCCACCCCCCGTGCTTCGCCTCCTTCCTATGGGATTGACGCAGGCGCCGCAGGCGATGAAGGCGATTTGGGGACAATGACGGGCTCTGTTCGCCGGGTAAACCCCCTCAAACCGCCCGCCTCCCCGGCAAACTTGCTTGCTTCAGAATTGGATGACATCACCACTGGATGCTGATCACTCGCCTGGGCCGCCACCTTCGGGTCTGCCGCCCAGCCTGAGCCTGACGCACGGAGACCCGCTATGCTTTCCTGGGCTACTTGATCGGTCCCGCAGGCAGGTGCACCGCTCACAGCCGCGTCCCCCTCCCGGCTCCTTTCTTCTCGGATGTGCATGACGAGTTGAGCAAAGCCAAGGCTTCTTCGCTCCTCCGCTCTCACTACCCTTGCGGTGGAACGGTCCCAGACTGCTTCCACCCTGCACGCCACGGCCCTTCCTGCAACCAACGCCAGGCCAAGGCACTTCAAAACTTGCACCTTGGGTAGTCCTGTTCTTGATGTGCTGCAGGAACTGCACTGGATGACCAACCGCTCCCCCGGGCCATGGAGGTCAGAAAAGCCGGCAATCGAACAGGCGATGACCACCCTTGTGGTCCAGAAATGCATCTATGGACTGGACCTGGTTGAAATGCGGGAGGTAGACAAGGCACACCTTCTCCCACACCCCCGCCTCCCAGCTCCGTCCATTTGGCACCACCGTTGACGACTCTGCCCAGCAGTCCTCAGCGGTGAAGCAGACGGAGGTCATCTCACATCCTGCCCCGCCGCAAGCCTGCCGCCATGGGCCATGCCCCATCTGCTCGCCGAGGGTGTCCTCCTGCAGCTATGAAACACCCTGCTCCACCTTAACCCGGGCCCAGCTCTCAGCCCCAGCGTCGAGCACTCCGCAGGAAGCAGACGCCCCCCATCTCACGGACCCCCCTCGAGGACCCGGAAGGCTCCCAGGTGCTCCGTAGACGTTCGACCCAGGGACCAATATGTTAGCTCCAGAGGTGGTAAGAAAGCTCCGTCCCCGGTGGAGGGCCGGTAGGAGAATTATTTTTGTTGAATTATATTTCACATTCTCATATTCTCTGTAACAAGCTATTTCCTTTTGTCTCTGGGTCACCTGCCGCCAGATCTCAACAGTCCCGGCATCCTGGACGCGGACCACCTGCCTCCAGCCCCCATGACTGTTTCCTGGCCGGCCGGTTCCGATGAGTCTAGAGGACGCCTACCAAAAACTGGACCTCCTCCTGCTCAGTCGCTAACCCGCCCTCTGCCGGGTGTGCAGATCAAGGTAAGTGCTTTGAGTCTTTCTCAGCACCCCAGCCGCGGGTCGCCCTGTCGCCGCCCAATGCTGCCCTACCTGCTCCGCCCCGCTGCTCCGCCCCACCGGGTATGTCAAAATAGTCGTCCCCTTGGTGCCCCTAGCGCGGAGTTGGATGCGTGACTCTCACTTCCCGTCTCGCTAGCTGGCCCGGACCATCCGACTCGGTTACGCAATTCAGTTTGCCAGACTTCTGCCCCCCCCCCCCCCGCAGTACACAGCGTACATGCCAGGTCCCTACGCGCAGAAATCGCTACACTCTTATTCAAAGACGCAATAGAGCCTGTCCCTCCAACTGAGATGAAGAAGGGTTTCTACAGCCCTCACTTCATCATACCCAAGAAAGGTGGCGGCTTACGATCGATCTTGGACTTGCGAGTTCTCAACCAAGCGTTGCACAAACTCCCGTTCAAAATGCTAATGCTTAACCTGCGTCCGGCATCTAGATTGGTCTGCAGCGGTCAACCTGAATGACGCGTACTCCCACGTCTCAATCTTGCCTCGACACCGCCCCTTTCTGTGGCTCACATTCAATGGCCAGGCGTATCAGTACAAGTCCTCCCCTTCGGCATGTCTCTGTCCCCTCGTGTCTTCACGGAAGTCGCAGAGGCAGCTCTTGCCCTGCTCCGAGAAGCCGGCATCCGCATACCCAATTACCTATGCACTCACAGAGACCTGGTGCTCAAGCACCTCAGCCATTTGGGGCTTCAGGTCAACTGGGAAAAGAGTAAGCTTATTCCAGTTCAGAGCATTTATTTTCTCAGCATGGAGTTTGACTCAGTCTCAATGTTTGCACGTCTCCTCAACGAGCGTGCGCAGTCAGTGTTGAGGTGCCTTGCCGCTTTCAGGCCGGGCACAACGGTCCCCTTAAAACTTTCCCAGAGGCTCCTGGGGCATATGACATCCTCCGTGGCGGACGCACCGCTGGGGTTGATGCATATGAGACCGCTTCAGCACAGGCTTCAGACTCGAGTCACGAGACGAGCATGGCACCGCGGCATGCACCGTGTGACAATCACCCCTGCCTGCCGCCAAACATCCAAACCCTGGACAGACCTCTGTTTCTTACGGGCTGGAGTACCCTTACAGCAGGTGTCCCGACGCGTCCTGGTCATGACCGACGCCTCCAGATCGGGTTGGGGCGCCATATGCAACAGGCACGCAGCCGCAGGCCATTGGAGGGCCCAGCTGCGTTGGCACATCAACTGCCTCGAGTTGTTGACCGTCCTTCTGGCCCTGTGGAAGTTTCTCCCGTTAGTTTGAGACGAACATATCCTGGTCAGGTAAAAGGACGGCACCACTGCGGTGGCGTACATAAATCGCCAAGGCAGCGTACGCTCCCGCCATTGGAGCCAGCAGCGACACAAGTCGCTGCGTGCCACTCACATCCCCGGCAACCTCAATGTGATAACGGACGCGCTGTCAAGACAACGCTTGTCTGGTGGAGAGTGGAGGCTTCACCCCCACTCAGTTCAGCTGATAATTAGCCAATTCTCCAGGATCAAGCTGTGGCTTCTTAATAAGCGGTTTGATAACTGCCATTTTAAAGTTTCTTGAAACATGTCCTAAGGATAGAGAGGAGTTAATAATATTAAGAAAGGTTCTGAGATTACAGGGAATACCTCTTTTAAGAGCTTTGTTGGTATTGGATCTAACATAAATGTTGTGGCTTTTTTTTTGTATATATATATATATATGTTTTAGCTCTTCATGACCTGCGACAGTGAAGGATTTTTTGAAGGATGTTGCTCATGATGAAATTTATGAGACACTGTTTTCTGAGGTGCAGTGACATTTGATTGCATAATTCTGATTTTATTTCTGATGATTTCATTTATTTCACTTTTTTATTAGTAAAGAAATTCATAATGTCATTACTATTGTGCTGCAACGGAATATCTGGTGCAGTCAATACTTTATTCCTAAATTAGCCACAGTATTGAATTAACACTTAGGATTTTTGTGTTTTTTTTCTATGACTTTTCTATAATATGCTGACCTGGCAGCTTTTAGTACCTGTCTGTAGCTACAGACACTATCCTTTCATGCACAGTGAAATACCTCTATTTTTGTATTCCACTTGTGCTCCATTTTCTGAGCTGCTCTCTTGAGAGCATGAGTGTGATCATTGTACCATGGTGCTGGGCTTTTTCTTTTGATAGAATGGGGGTGACACTATCAAGAGTGCTAGAGAAGACAGTATTTATATATTCTGTTATTACATCAAGTTCTTCTTGACTTAACCTTTCAGACAAGGCTCATGTTTATAACAATAACCTGGGGTAGCAGATTCTTTTAAACTAATATATTCATCCAGATTAAGAGGTTTTAGTCAAACAGAGCACATCCACTATGATCTGTAATACTGTACAATTTACAATTAGTGCTTTGGTTGAAAGAGATATAATGTTTTGTAGCCCTACCTTTATATTATGTTTATCTTTATCAAAATTGTTCTAAATGATTAATGAGGGGTTTGTGTTTGGTAGTTCGAGGAACCGACACAAACTCTATATGAAATCTAGGCAATACAATCTCTATGTGTAGTAGTTTATGTGACCTGTGCGACATCACAAGGCAGCTAGCAAACATTCTGATTAACCAGTTTGTCTGCTTCCTGACCTGGGCACCAGTCAGTCAAATACTACCCCTATGTCTGTTATAGGGCCTGTGAGTCTATGTCTATGTCTAAGTCTATGAGCCAAATTACTAGATAGGATAGCAGCACCTTCCCTGGAGGGATGGTGTTTGTCTATTTTTAGCAGGTCAGGTCTACCCAAAAAAGTCTTCTCTTAACAAAACCGAATAGTTCCTTCTTTTTTTGGAACTACCACAAGAGAATTTCACCACTCACTTTTCGAGGGTTCAATTACCTTCATTGAGAGCATCAGATCGAATTCCTCCTTCAGTACTCCCAACAGGAGTTTAGGGATGGGGTAACTTCTTTCGAGCTGGTGTGGCCTCCTTGAGGATAATGTAATTCTGTACCAGGCTGGTATATCCCGGGCTCTCATGGAAAAGCTCTGGGTCCAACAACAGCTCAAGCTGATCCTTTTGAGGTGGTTCTAGAGTAGATTATATAAGTCCACAACTTGTTGTGTGCCTCTTGTGGGGAAATACGGCTCTGCTGGTTCTTCCACTTCACCATATTCTCCAACAAACAGCTGTGAGTGTACTGGCTCAGATCTGAGAACTCTGAAACTCTTTGAACAGATTGACATGAAAGTTGCTGGCATGGAAATCTTGTTGGTGACATTTTCAGTATTGTCATCCCCTCCACACACTCTCTCATTTGGAGGACATACGGGACCACATTGGATTTACCTTCTTTGGGACCCTCCTACATTTCTTTCAGTAGGTTCAAAGTGGTCTTAAAGCTTAAAGCCCTATTCTGATGGCAAATATTTTACATGTGGACATGAAGTAATTCCAGCATTTACAGTGGGTAGTCATTGATTTTATTGCCATCCGAATAGGAAATGTTTGTGTTTTTCTCCCACCTCCAGCAAGAAAATTCCCAGCCAAATTACCTACTTTTATGGCAAACACCAAGTGTAATAAAATTGTAATATATCAAATTTTAATATAGAAATGTTTACTAAATATATTTATACATAGGGCTTGCATGAATACTATTTTATACAGGTCGAGTAGTCCCAGAAAAGTTGCAAACAAAAGTTGTCTATGCTATTTAAAAGGTTTAATTTCCACCTCCACTTTTTAAACAGTGACAGATACAGATGAAGTCAGAAGTTTACATACACTTAGATTGAAGTCATTAAACCTAATTTTTTTAACCTCTCCACAGATTTCATATTAGCTAACGATAGTTTTGGCAAGTCATTTAGGACATATACTTTGTGCATGACACAAGTAATTTTTCCAACAGTTGTTTGCAGACTTGCTTCAATTTTAATTGACTATATTACAATTCCAGTGGGTCAGAAGTTTATATTCACTAAGTTAACTGGGCCTTTAAGCAGCTCGAAAAATTCCAGAAAATGATGTCAAGCCTTTAGACAATTATCCAATTAGCTTCTGATAGGTGGTGTACTGAACTGGAGGTGTACCTGTGGATGTAGTTTAAGGCCTACATTCAAACTCAATGACTCTTTGCTTGACATCATGGGAAAATCAAAAGAAATCAGCCAAGACCTCAGAAAAACAATTGTGGACCTCCACAAGTCTGGTTCATCCTTTGGAGCAATTTCCAAACACTGAAGGTATCACGTTCATCTGTACAATCAATAGTACATAAGTATAAACATGATGGGACCACACAGCCATCATACAACTCTCCTAGTCTCCTAGGGATGAACGTAGTTTGGTGCGTAAAGTACAAATAAATCCCAGAACAACAGCAAAGGACCCTGTGAAGATGCTGGCAAAAATAGGCAGAGAAGTATCTATATCTACAGTAAAATGAGTCATGTATCGATATTGCCAGAAAAGTTGCTCAGCAAGGAAGAAGCCACTGCTCCAAAAATGCACCCAAAAAAAGCCAGACTATGGGGACAAAGATATTCCTTTTTGGAGAAAAGTTCTCTGGTCTAATGAAACAAAAAATTAACTGTTTGGCCATAATGACCTTCATTTATGTTTGGAGGAAAAAGGGTGAGGCTTGGAAGCCGAAGAACACCATCCCAACCTTGAAGCATGGGGGGATTGCAGCATCATGTTGTGGGGGTGCTTTGCTGCAGGAGGGACTGGTGCACTTAAAATTATGTAGATATTGAAGCAAAATCTCAAGAAATCAGCCAGGAAGTTAAAGCTCAGTTGCAAATTGGTCTTCCAAATGGACAATGACCCCAAGCGTACCTCCAAAGTTGTGGCAAAATGGCTTATGGACAACAAAGTCAAGGTATTGGAGTGGCCATCACAAAACCCTGACCTCAATCCGATAGAAAATGTGTGGGTAGAACTGAAAAAACCTGTGCAAGCAAGTAGGCCTACAAACCTGACATCAGTTCTGTCTGAAGGAATGGGCCAAAATTCCAGCAACTTATTGTGAGAGGCTTGTGGAAGGTTACACAAATCATTTGAACCAAGTTACACAATTTAAAGGCAATTCTACCAAATACTAACAAAGTGTAACTTCTGCCCCACTGGGAATGTGATTAAAGAAATAAAATCTGAAATAAACATACTCTCTACTATTATTCTGACATTTAACATTCTTAAAATAAAGTAGCAAGCTTTGTTCCTCCCATCAATAGTTTCCAGCACTGCACCGTATGCAAGTTCACCCCCTTAAACTGATCGTTCACCCAAAAATGAAAATTAATTAATTGTTTACTTACTCCTGTGTTGTTATAAACCCATGTGACTTTCTTTTTCTTAAAACAAAAAGAGAAATTGTGAAAAAGTTTGTGCTCAGTGATGTCATACAATGGCTGTTTATGGTGACCACATCTTCATGATTCAAAAGGATACAAAAGTATAATTCAGATGTCTAATAATTGACTGTATGTGCCTCATGTCTTGCTCTAAAAGGGTACCATAAGGTTTGGAGAAACAAACTGAAATCAAATAAATTATTTAGTGAAACTCTTGACCAACCATTGATGATCTCTGTGCTTTCATGAGTCTGCACAACAGCAACGGTTCACAAAGCCTCAAGCGATAACATGGGCTGTTCAATTGGGAAACCAATTTGTCTTGCTTCAACCTAGCCAGCTGTGATATTAACAGGGACGTCGTTGGGCCTATTTTAGGGGGGCTGAAGCTACCCCCAAATGTTCCTAAGCCCCCCTAAATGATAATAAGAACAACAATAACAATTTGATTTATCAATAACTGTATCCTCATTCATATTTAGAATTAGACGCAACAAATTATATATATTAATCCAGCTACAAAAAATAGCCGAAAAGTCGGAAGTTGGACAGAAGTACAAAGAGTCGTTGTGCTATCAAGATGATGCACCGCACTGTCTCGTTGCATTGTGTGAACTGTGGCAGCTTTCAGAGCGTTGCAGACCGGAGCGCTGCAAGTAACTGGAGGATTCATCTCATCTCGTCGTTACTCTAGTTTGGTCTGAAGTTGAACTCGCTATGCACCCTCCCGCCCACACACACCGATACACACGCTAACGGTGAAAGGAAGATTGGTAAGTGTCGTGATACAGAGTGAAATTGTACGTTGTTTTTAATTACCTGCTTACCTTTAGCTACGTTTTCTTGAGGTAAAGGAAAGGGGATATTTTGGTTTGCTATGGAAAACTGTAGTCTAGCTAGAGTGAACAAGCAAAATACAAGAAATGGTTAACTTAGTGTGGCAGGATAAAGGGAGTTAGTTTATTGGTTTATTAGAGGGTGGGTGAAGACCAATGAGATGGTAGCACGTTTTAGTATTTAAGGACCTTTATTTTGACGTCTGTTTACATGTCTTGCTGATTCCGGGCCCCCCCCCCCCTGGCATTTCCTTTCCCATTCCTGTGGTTCTCGGGTATGTTAAGGCTGGCAGCATTTCGCAATGAGGTGGACTGCTTTGTTGTAATCTGTACTATTTTTTTCTAGCTTGATTTACAGCATTGCTGGTGGCATAGGCATTGTGAGGAATGGTGGCTGTATGCGATCTCAGGTATGGGTGACATTCTTGACAAACTTCACGAGTGGTTGATGTGGTAGTTATGATGTATTGCTCTTGCTGATAATTACAATAGTGGGTGTGTGAGTGCTGTCTGGCGGATTGGGCTGCGGTGCATTGGGAGTAACCATACAACGGGCGGTTGGATGGTGGTCATCTAAAAAGGAGCATCTCCTCTCCTTTTTTATTTGGGATTTTATAGATTTAGTTTAACGATATGTGTTTTGATGTTAAAGGGAAAGGGAACTTCCCCAATTTTAAAATCCTATCCAGTGTGAGGATGGTACAGGAGATGCCGCTGTTGTTTTGCTTATTGGATTTATTTATGATCAATTTCTGTGGGTTCGGACAGCTGGGCTGAGTTTACAGCTTAGCAGATTGGTTTCTTTTGAGGTCAACCAATACGCGCTTCATGCCAAGGCTTAGGCGTCGTATTAGGGTTGACTCGATTGTTTAAGTGTGTATTTTGTGTTTTATATATTGTGTTCTATATTTTGTATTCTCTTCAGCTGTCTTTTCCCTTGTTCTGTCGTGTTGTATTTTTTTGTACAATCACCGCTGGTTGGTGATTGATTGTTTGTTTTTTTTGTTTATTGTGTTTGGGGTATTTTCTTTCCAACATTATTATATCCGGTGTTCTTTTGTCCAACTTATTATGTTAATATTATAATTGTTTTTTTGAGCTGGATTCTGTGATAATTGCTTCGGCATTGCCCTAGGCTTGGCCGTACCTGGACAGGAGGCTGGGGCACCCTTGACGTGCCATTTATTGTGTTTGTATATTTAATTTGGGGTTGGAGTCTTTTTTTCTTTATGTAGTAGTATTATTGTCTTTATAATTAGTAGTCCATTCTCCTTTTGTGTCTCCAGGAGCCGGTGGGTATCTGATGTGGAACGGGGGAGGCCGGCTGCTTTTATCTGAGGCGTGTGCTTCACAGTGTGTGATGTGTGTTGACACCATTGCCTTGCAGTGCCTTGCAGTCTGATTTGGGGTGAATTTTAAGTGGGTTTGGACGACCTCTTGAGTGCGCCTGGCCTGCCTTGTTCCAGTGACGCCTGGCCCTGGAGAAGCATTTTTCTATGGTGGGATTGCTTTAGTGATGTTTATGATGTTTTACTAAAATAAAGTATGTTTGTATCGTTACCCCTGTCTCACTGGTCGATATCTTTGCCCTCAGTGGGTAATACTTACCTGTGTGCCCTTCTTTGGGGTATTTCCCTGGTTCTCCACCAGGGTGGCGTAGTCTGGTATAAATTAAAGTGTGATTCTGAAGTTCTTGTGTATAACCATCGCCACATTTTGGCGTAGTCGGCAGGACCTACCTGGTAGGACAAAGATACTTCTAAGTGAGACTTGGGTGTAATTGTGTTTGCTTTATTTTTTTATTTTATTTTTTTTTTGGTTTTTTCTAAGCAAAACAGCAGCGTGCATCTGATTTCCCGCAAAACTGTATTTCTCTTTCGTGGCTTTTTCTCTTTTAGGGTGAGTATAGTGGACGATTATGGAGGAGGAAATGCAGGAGTTGCGAGAATTAGTGGCGCAGTTGCGAGCAGACAATGACCGGTTGCGTCGTGAGAGTGATCAGGTCCCAGGTGAGTTGCCGGGTCCTAGTACTGCTCCTGTTGTTGCCACTGCGGCAGTGTCCGGCCCTCCCCAGCCAGTAGGGATCGATACTGTTGTGCCAGAGCGGTTTGTTTTCGTGCCCAGGGACAGACGGTGCCCAAAATTCTGTGGTAAATCTGGCACAGGTTTTGATGAGTGGGTGGAGGAGGCTGAGGCTTGCATGCGGGCTCGTTATTTGTCCAAAACTGATAAAGCGTTCTTTCTCTTTGACAATTTGGAGGGTGAAGCACGAGAAGAGATTAGACACCGTCCCAGTGAGGAACGGGGAGACCCAGATAGGGTTCTTGTGATTTTACATGAGTTGTATGGTTGCTCTCAATCATATGTAGCACTTCAAGAAGCCTTCTTCGCCAGGAGGCAACAGGAGGGGGAATCTCTGTTAGAGTTTTCCCTCGCCTTGATGTCTCTTCTGGAGAAGGTTAAACAGCAATCACCCAATGCTATCCCTAACGCCGAAATTGTATTGCGTGATCAGTTTGTCGAGTATGTCGCCGATAGCGCCCTCCGCCGGGAACTAAAGCAATTAGTTCGCCGCCAGCGCACCTCTACTTTATTGGATATACGTGGGGAAGCGATTAGGTGGGAGCGAGAGGGGATGCCAGGGGGTGCGAGAGGTAGGAGTCAGTCAGTCCCAATGGCTTATGGCATTCAGTATGGCGTACAGGGAAATTCTCAGTCTGAGTTGCGGGAGTTGCGGGAGATGTTAAAATCACAGCAGCAACAGTTAGATCAACTCACTCAGAGTGTCGCAGGTATTCGGTATCCCCAACAGGGTCGTCGGCCCGCCCGTATGGAAGTATTTCTTTGTCATCGGTGTCAGAGACCGGGCCATTTTGCCCGTGAATGTGATGGAGAACGCATTCACCCACCTCCCTCTTTAACCCGTGGTGAGTCGCCCTCTATGAGGACTGGGCGAACTGGTTCTCAACCGACGGAAAACTAGATCCCGCCAAACTGCAGAGTCACCGTTCGGTAGGGGAAAGTCGTGACTCCGGGACATTAGGTCCCCGGCCGCATTTAATGGCGTCGTGTCCTCATCTCGTTGTCGGTATGGGAGGGGTACAGGTGCCCTGTTTGATCGATACTGGCTCCATGGTGTCTACAATTACGGAAAGTTGTTTTTTGGAACAGTTTGCACCATGGGGTCAGGATCGTCTCCGGGCATGTCAGTGGTTGCAGCTTCATGCGGCCAACGGGTCATTGATACCATATGTGGGCTACATCGAGTTGGACGTGGAGCTTTGTGGTCGGGTGATTCCGGGGTGTGGTGTGCTGGTGGTTAGAGATCCTCCCGGTGGCACTGGTACTCAAGTCCCTGGTATTTTGGGAATGAATGTGTTGAGCCGGTGCTATCGGGAGCTCTTTGGGCAGCATGGCCCCGGTCTCTTTGATGCACCGTCTGTGTTAGGGGCTTCTAAGGCAGTGTTTCAGGCATTACAACACTGCCATCAGGTAAGTTTTGTTCCTCAAGATGGTCATATGGGCAAGGTTCGATTACGGGGCCGTAGTGCGTGTCGTATTCCGGGCGGCACAATGAAAGTGGTGGCCACCACTTGCCCTGGACACCTTGCTGGGGAAACTGTGCTTTTTGAGCCACCAGAAGTTGGGTTGGCGGCTGGTCTTTTGGCATCATCAGCTTTAATGCAGGTGACCAGAGGTACGGTTTACGTGCCAGTCATCAATGTAGGTGAGACGGATGCATGGCTTTTTCGGAACTCCATGTTGGGCACCGTGCAAAAGGTATACATTGTGAGCTTGCCCCGTGATGTCTCAAGTTAAATCAGTGTCGGCCTCAATAAAGCTTCAAATTCCTACTGTTCTTCCTTCCGTGCGGGAGCAAATCGAGAGTCTTGATTTGTCCATGTTGACCGTGACGGAACAGGAACAGGTTAGGTCTTTGTTGTTAAGATTTCAGACTGTCTTCTCGGCGTATGAAGGCGATTTGGGATGCACCCAACTTCTTTCTCATGACATCCCTTTGACAGATTCGGTCCCAGTTCGGCAACGGCACCGGCGGATTCCGCCGTCTGAGTACGACGTGGTAAAAACGCACATAAACCAGTTGTTGGAAACAAGCATTATTAGAGAGAGTTGCAGCCCCTATGCCTCCCCCATTGTGTTGGCCAAGAAGAATGATGGTTCATTGTGTATGTGCGTAGACTATCGGCAGCTGAATGCAAAGACTCGTAAAGATGCTTTCCCGCTCCCGCGTATAGAGGAAACCCTGGATTCCCTAACCGGGGCCCAGTGGTTTTCCACTATGGACCTCGCCAGTGGGTATAACCAGGTCCCTGTCACAGAGGAGGATAGATGTAAGACTGCTTTTTGCACCCCGTTCGGTCTTTTTGAATGAAACCGGATGCCGTTCGGGCATTGCAATGCCCCAGGCACCTTTCAGAGGCTGATGGAGAGGTTGTTTGGGGATCAGCAGTGTCTGTCCCTTCTGTTGTACTTGGACGATATAGTGGTGTTTTCCTCTTCTGTCACACAACATCTAGAGCGGTTAGAGGTGGTTTTGAGTCGGCTTGAGCGAGAGGGGTTGAAGGCTAAGTTAACTAAATGCATGTTTTTCCAGAGGAAAGTAGGTTATCTGGGACCCGTCATTTCGGCCGAAGGGGTGTCAACCGATCCAGGGAAGATAGAGGCAGTGAAGCAATGGCAGCGCCCTACGGGGGTGGCAGAGCTCCGTTCATTCCTGGGGTTTGCCAGTTATTATTGACGGTTTGTAGAGGGTTTTGCCAAGCTGGCGGCTCCACTGCACCGTTTGGTAGCGGAGTTTGCTGGCCGTAAGCCTAGGGCTCGAGCAGAGTTGAGTTTTGGTATGGCCTGGACAGAGCAGTGTCAGGGGAGCTTTGAGGAGTTGAAGAGTAGGCTCACCTCTGCCCCGGTACTAGCTTATGCTGACTTTTCCCTTCCCTTTATCTTGGAGGTAGACGCTAGCCATGGAGGTTTGGGAGCAGTTCTGTCCCAGGAGCAGGGAGGAAAGGTGCGGCCTTTAGCCTATGCTAGTCGCAGTCTTAGGCCCACTGAGCGCAATATGTCAAATTACAGCTCCATGAAGTTGGAGTTCTTGGCACTCAAGTGGGCCATGACTGAGAAGTTTAGAGAATATTTGCTGGGGCAGAGGTGTGTTGTCTTTACGGATAATAACCCCCTCAGCCACCTGGCTACTGCTAAACTGGGGGCCACTGAACAGCGTTGGGCTGCCCAATTGGCTGCCTTTGACTTTGAGCTAAGGTATCGCGGATGCCCTCTCCAGGCAGGGTCCCTCCAGTCCGGAGGAATTGGGACAGTTGCTGCCAGGGACAACTTTACCAGCCATGGTAAGGCAGGCTGGAGAAATAGTGGTGGGTTCCCAAGCAGTGGTCACCGCACTGCCTGGTTTGGCTGTGGACATGCAGTCATTACAGGAGGAGGACTCCGTCATTGGTGAGCTGTTGCGGTTTTGGAGGCGTGGGGTTCCCCCTAATGCTGACGAGCGTCGGGAGCTGCCCAAGGCTGTGGTGATCCTGTTGCGGCAATGGAGCCGGTTGTGTGAGCAGGATGGAGTACTGCATCGTCGTGTGTTCCGCTCAGATGGGGGAGAAGAGGCACTTCAAGTGGTATTACCCTTACTGTTGCACCACGAAGTATTGACATTGCTTCACCAGAAGCATGGGCACCAAGGGGTAGAACGCACCACTGAGCTGGTGCGGCAGTGTTGCTATTGGCCAGGGTTGACCTCAGATGTGGCACAATGGTGTCGAGAGTGTGAGCGATGCCAGGCCTCCAAAGACACCCAGCTTCTTTCTACTGGCTTTATGGGCCATCTGTTGGCCTCTAGGCCAAATGAGATATTGGCCATAGATTTCACGGTATTGGAGCCAACTCATTCAGGGCTGGAGAACGTGCTTGTTATGACCGATGTTTTTACAAAGTACACCTGGGCGGTGCCTACGCGAGATCAACGGGCTGAAACCGTGGCCCAAGTTCTGGTGCAGCAGTGGTTTTATAGGTTCAGTGTCCCTGGTCGGATTCATTCCGATCAGGGCCGGAATTTTGAGTCAACCCTAGTACGCCAGCTTTGTGCACTGTATAAGGTGGAAAAATCTCGCACAACCCCTTATCATCCAGCAGGGAATGGGCAGTGCGAACGCTTTAATAGGACGTTGCATAATCTTTTGCGTGCTCTCCCGCCATCCAGGAAAATAGACTGGGCCTCATGTCTCCCACAAGTGCTGTTCTGTTACAACACTACCCCTCATCAGACGACTGGCGAATCCCCATTCTTTTTAATGTTTGGGCAGGAGCCAAGACTTCCGGTAGACTTCATTTTGGGTAGAGCCCAGGAGGTTGGGGTTGGTAGTGTGCATGAGTGGATGAGGGAACACCAGGCAAGGCTTCGAGTGGCTTTAGAGGGGGCACGGGGCCGGCTCGAAGCTGCTGCTGGTCGCCGTAAGGCACAACATGATGCTCATGCCCGTGATGCACCACTGGAGGAGGGCCAGCTAGTTTATCTGCGCGAATATGGCGTTAGAGGACGCCATAAAATTCAGGACCTGTGGAGCCCAGTGGTGTATCAGGTTTTAAGGGCACCCAAGGAGGGTGGGGTGGTATATACCATCGCACCAGTAGGCGACTTGGGAAAGGGTAGGTGTGTTCATCGCTCTGCTTTGAAGGCCCGGATCCGGAGGGATGGTCCGGTTCCTGCCCTAACATCTCCCCCTGTGTTGGACAAAGAGGTACCTTTAGCAGAAGCGCCCTTGGAGGACGTTGATCTGCTAATGGTGGTGCCTGCTGGTCAGGGGCCAGTTCCTTGGGTGCCGGTGTCCATGGGTACTTCTAATTTTCAGACTGGGCCGGTGGGGGTTGAGGAGTAAGTTCCAGCAGCAAGCTAATCACAACTCTTTATTCTTTCCCAATAATATAACCTATCTCTATAATAGGCATATAAAACAATATCAATCCCCATAGATTTTTGTTGTCTCTGAAAACTAAATGTCATAGGGTCCCTGTTAATGCTATTACCGTTGTATCCTTCAATTCATTGAGCATTTTTTGATGCTTCCACCAATGAAGTAGGCAATAAACAAAAAGTAACTGTTGACTGTGGTTTTGAAAATGATTTCATTCTTAATTTTCCTTTATTTGAATACTGCCTTTTTGTTGTTGATTTATATCATACATTGTATACATCATTTGGCAGAATAAATCATCTTTAATTGAAAAACGCTCAAACCTGTGTTGTCAAATTTCACTATGACCTTAAAATTCTGGTTCTTGGGTTAAACTGTATGCAAGCCAAACTACACAGCGAAATTACACTCTGATTGAACCAATCCACAGCGCAGTTACAGTAATTAGAGTAATTAAATAGCATTCTGTGGACAACTTATCTTATATAGAGAGGAATTAGAGATATAGTATGCTATTATTTTATCATACATTTACATGAGCAGACAGATAGCATTTAAGTAATTGCTTATAGAATAACTCATCAGGAGCAAAGTCTGGCCTAAGTAAATTTCCCCATGCAGCTTTGATGTGTCTAAAAGCAACATTACAGTAACTTTTCTTTAACAGAGTAGAAATGGAAGAAGAGGATATGTCTGTCACGTTTTACTTGTTAACATCTTGGTTTCTTGACTGGTTGTTGACATAAGTGTAGCTCTAGATGTGAGTGCAAAGATTTTGCAAACGCAAGTTACAAATACCCTGGGGGCTAAGCCCCCCCTCTCTTCCAATCCTAGTGACGTCCCTGGATATTAACAACACACACATACTCACACACGCATACACAAAAAAAAAAAAACACACAACACAGCTGCACGCAAACCAGAGAACAGAACTTTCAAAATAAGCCAGAAGAGTTTTAAGTCAAAGAATAGGTGCATTTCTATGCCCAGCCTTATTTATTTGAACCGGAGTACTCAGAAAACATACAGAGAGATAGAGGTGGTTGAGAATGCCATACATAGTCTACATACTACAGTAAGACCGCAGTTTTTTTGAATGTTCTGAATGTTTTGCTTACCAGAAGTTAACTGGAAGAACCAGAGAGAAAGCCGGAGGGTGCCAATGTTGTGCCAGAATTTGACTCCCTGCCACCGAATTGTCCCTGGGCATAGAAATTGATCTATTCTTAGACTTAAAACTCTTCAGACATGTTTTGTAAGTTCTGTTCTCTGGGTTGTGTTTTTATTACGAGTAATTTTTATTGTTGATAATATCGCGCACTGGTCCGTTGAAGTAAAACAAAGCAGCTATTATTAGACTTCTGCATTATACTTTTGCCTTTTGAAGCTTGAAGACGTGGTCACCATAAACCGCCATTTTATGACATCACTAAGCACAATAATTTTTCACAGTTTCACTCCGTGTTAAGAAAAAGAAAGAAAGTCATATGGGGTTAGAACAACACATGGGTGAATAAATAATAACAGAATACAATTTTTTGGTTGAACTATCTCTTTAAGCGAAACACGATGTTGATCTGTTTAGCCATGATGTCAATATTTAGGAAAACCTGTAAGACTAATTTATCAAAGGTCCCCAAGGGACATTCATGTTTTTTTTTTTTTAATTTAGGAGTCAAATAAGGTCTGTGGTAAGCATTACTTGAAGATACTTGGACATTTGTTCTATAACATAAATTACACACAGTCATAATTCAAACATACATTTTGAAACTACTGTGTTTTTTTGTGTGTGTGTGAGTTTTTATGTTATATACAAGTTGCCGCAGCACCATCCGTTTTAGGACAAAAGTATGACGGCCTGGAAATTAGACCAATAGTGAAAGATAAGTTGATTAAAAACAGACACCCCCATTTTTTTCAGTTTAAGTCCATATTTCATCAGAGTTTTTATAAGTGTCAGTGTTTACATTGATCAAGTTCACTGTGTTAAACAAAGCAGCCTCTAGGTGGAGCATGACGCTGAAATGATGGGGAAGTTTCTTTGTGGCCAAAAGGTCAAAGCAATTAAAGAAAGCCCCAGAATGCTGCAGATCTTAATGTAAAACTGTTTCATGTATCAATGTTTCACAAAATGGTCATTTAAAAGACTCATAACAGTACAGTAATGATTTATATCCCATATTTATGGTAAACTGATTTGAAATTGATTGTTTTGTTCATGATTTAATTGACGCCATTCCCAAGAACAGAGTTTAAAATTCATTATATTGCTAAAATGTTATTTCAAACATAGAAATGTGATGCAATTACAGATATTTCATGTGAATTTTGTGACTGATTAACATGTTGAGCTGTATTATGTGTTATATTGAGTTTATTTGAAGCATTTGGTCAATATGGAGCAGCTGAAATGTGTTTGTCTGCATTAAGAATAAAGATTTTGAGGGTTAAAATCAGACATTGAATACATCTTAAAAGGTAGTATTAATCTGTGATTCGCCTGAATTCATGGTGTTTTTGTAATATTGAAAGAATTCTGAAATATGTTAAAGGTTTGGAACTTCTAAACTGAAATTGTCCAACTGAAATATTTAGTGAAACAGAACAATTGTCCAATTTATTTTATAAGTTTATGAAAATTGCTTACAGTGTAATACACATACAATGTTTTGAACACATTGCATTGTTAATTGATAGAGATTTGTGCTTGAATACTGTATTTTGTTTACAGAGTTTGTCAAATTGAGATCAAAGCAATAAAAGAAAGTGCCAGAATGCTGCAGATCTTCAAATAAATTTTATGTTACTATTTTCCTTTATTAAAACATCTTTTATGAGCATTTATCCAATATGTCGTACCCCTTTTTGTCACTCCATACAAGGGCACCTTCACCATGTGTACTACAATATATTTTGCTCTTTTAATAAATCTAAACTAGTGGTGAGCACACCAAATACATACAATAAATACATACATTATTTAGTCAAGCAAGTTACTTATTATTAATCAGAATCACAATTAAACAAAATAATTAACAATCTAAAAATAACTTCTGCAATCACTATTTTAATGATATTTACCTTTGCATATATAATAAATTTATGCAAGAAATGGATCCAAATTAAAAAAAAGTTTCATTGTAAATGATAGCAAGGAACAGAGAATATTTAAGCCAATATAAATGAAAGAGAACATTGAAGCTGTCCCATTCGAATTGAGATTTTCCAATCCCTAGTTGTATCGAACACACTGACCTGCAAACAAAACATAGTCAATTACATCATAAAGACATTGTTTCCCATTTTATTTTTGAATATGTACACTGCATTTTTACTTTACTTAAAAGGAATGACGATTTTATAGTGTTTACTTGTAAGAACAGACTCACCTTGTTTAAATTGTTTCTGGACTTCCGATTTTGGTAACATAGACCAACGCAACACCACATCAGATATCCCTATTTTAGCCAGGGCAGCTTCAAGCTGAAATGAATATATTCCTTAAAGGTTCACCCAAAAATAAAATATCCTGGTCCATCATTTCAATATAATGGCAAACACAGTATTAAATACAATATAAACATTTTTACGATTTGCGCATTGGTTAAAAGAAATTTAGGAGTGGGCTGTGTGTTGCAAACTTTGAGGGTGGGCTGTAGAACCACCCGCACCACCCGACTACATGACAGCTTCTTCCCACAAGCAATAAGACTTTTGAACACATGATCTCTCACGATCAACAATCACTGCACTTTATTAATCTTCATTCTGTCAAATATATTCTCCCCAATTCAATTAGTATATATATATATTTATACCCTTATCTAGTGTATGTGTATTCTACATTGTGTGTATTGTGTACATTTGATATGTAAATTGTTGTGTAATTATGTGTACATTTGTTATGTAAATTGTTTTGTGTAAATATGTTGTTTATTGTAAAGTGGTTTATGTCTTGTCACTGTCATTACTGCAATGTTGCTCGGAACTGCACACAAGACTTTCACCTACTGTTGCACTCAAGTACACAGTAGTGTGACAATAAAGTGATTTGATTTGATTTGATTAGAATGCCCTGACCAATCACAAAATGGCACTATATTTCTATTTTTGTCATTGGCAAAAGCAACGACACGCTCTACACTCAAGAGGTGGCTTCACTCTGCTGAAACCAGAGTGTCAGAGACAGTCACGAGCGAGAATGGTAATAAACTAATATTTTGTGAAATTCATATATTTTTGGTGACTAAAAGAAGCCTAGTTGTGCTCCTAGCAGTGACCATGTGGCAGCTACTAATGTACAGTATCACAGGCTCTCTCTTCCCCAGCTCCCGCTCGTAAAATGTTTATCTCTTACTCCACCTCAGCTCCCTGAAATCATGCTGCGGGTGCTAGCAAAATATTGAACCTTAATTAAAATGCACCATACTAGACAATATTAGCTAGCTACCCCAAACATGCATTTGGGGGCATATACTGATCATTTAACACTGGATGGTATCATTTGCATACATGTCGGGAATAGTGTTTAGCAGGAATCCTGCTTCTGTTTCTCTGTTGTAAGTTCAGTGTTGCTAGCAAGAGAGATGTTGTCTTTACCTGTTTTCTCTAAAAACTGAGCATATGAGCCAAACTTGTCTGCCACAGATAGTTTAAGAGACCTGATATCAGTCATATATCGTCACCTTCCTAAAATAATGTCCTATTTTTTACATAAATTTTTTTTTTTGCCTAAATCATCTCCTCATGATATTTGGTTCAGTTTTTTGTGTTTTTCTGAAAAACCTGAAAAAATGACTTAGGACTTTATTTTAGGAAGGTGATATCTGTTTGGCATTTTTCTTTGTTGAGCAGTATAATTGTCCATCTGTATTTTAGGTTGTAAATCTTATATATTATTGATCTCCCCATCTAATATACTGAATGTATCCTTCCACTCCATCCTTGTATTCATCTTTGATATTATTTCTATCCACTCCATCCTTGTATACGTGAAGACTCTGATTTGTCTATGTAATGTGCTTTAAGGCTGAAATTCTACTCTGAAAGTGTATTGTTGTAATTTATGTCTTAGTAATGGAGTCAGTGTACCAAGAATAAGGTTGTCAGAGCCCACTTCATCTTATGATTACATACAATGTTTATCAATTGAATTTCTTTATAATGGGGAATAAGTATAAAATATTAATTTAATTGCCTTATAATCTTAACAATTACATCAACTGCTCTCTTTCACAGTGCTATTATGCTGTAGGCTTATTTAGTGTGAATAATAATAAAAAAAAAAACAGAATCTATATCTTCTAGGTGCATTCCTCCAAATATAAAAATAAGTAGTCGGAGGGCACAAGTATCATAATGATTTTTTGAAGGGACGATGTAGAGCAAAAACAATGCAATTTCTAGCGTGAACATGTGTGCCACCATAGTGTTAATTTTGTCACCTATTTTTAATTTAGTCTTAGTCTTAGTCTTATGCCAAATGTCCTTGTTAGTTTTAGTCATATTTAGTCATTCACATATCTTTTTTTGTTAGTCAAGTTTTAGTCAACTAAAAGTCTCGTCATTTTAGTCTAGTTTTAGTCAAAAGAAAACTCAATATATCTTAGTCAAGTTTCAAAACATTTTAGTCTTTTTTTAAATAAATTATTTCTGAGATTAATTCTGAGATAACCATTTCAGTCAAATAATGTTTCACACATCTCAAATATTGGTTAAATGTCATAATTACCTGACAAAATACACTTGTTGAATGATTTGTTGAATTCACTTTGTTAAACGTGTCTGGTTTTCTGATTTAAGAGACATTCACAAATGATGAACTTGTTCTGAAGAGTATTTTATTAAGCAAATAAGTTACATAAAATATATATAACCTGCATAATGTATGTGCCACAACACCATAGCTAACTGGTTAATTTACAGTGTAGATGCCTAAAATCAGCATTAGCTTATGAGACGTATATTTAAGTTAACTTCCCTGAATGTGTGGGTGGTTAGCCTTTAGATGTCGCTTAAGGTTGGTGGTGTTTTTCCCCGATATTTTTTGTCCGCAGTGCTTCCTGTCAGTTATAATCACACATTCTGACATTCTGTCAATATCATTGTACCTAAAATGCGACCAAATATCGAGCCTCTTCCTTCTACCTAGCATGTCGTCGCGTGTTCGCCACTGTCTATGATTGTTGTGTTCTTGCTCCATGTAGTTTCGTGTTGCAGCCACAGGAGTATGAGACCTGTAACCATTACTTGAGCAACAGCGCGAACTCATTCGGAATATTTTGAAGGCGTAACAGCTGAATATTCTATCTCATGATGAAAAAGTAGAGACGATTGTATACGAAAATGAAGAGAGATTTTATCTTAGTTTTTATTTTATGCAAAACATTTTAGTCTCGTCTTTTTTCGTCAACAATAATGCATGTTAATTTAGTCTTAGTCAGCGTTTTTGGACATTGGTGCAGTCTCGTCATCGTCTCGTCTTAGTCATGGAAAAAAAGGTCGTTGACGAACATATTTAGTCTCGTCTCGTCTGACGAAATTAACACTATGCCACCATAAGCAATTTTCTCTCTTGCAATCATGAACGTGCAACCAAGTTAAGAGTCATCTACAAAGATTTCAATGTCTGGTTGTTACACAACAAATGATATGTCTTCAAAAGTCTTGGAATATGAGCCTCAAATTGCATGGACTACTTGTATGATACTTTCGGGTATTTTTGAAACTTTAAAGGAAGGCACTATACACAAACATTGTATTGAGAAGATGGATTGTGATATTCATTAAAGGATTAGTTCACCCAAAAAAGAAAATTCAGTCATTGTTTACTCACCCCTGTGTTGTTATAATCCTACCTGTTCAAGCTTCAAAAGGACACAAAAGTAAAATTCAGAAGTTTAATAAATTATTCCATGAGACTCATGATTGATGAAAGCATACGATAAGGTTTGGTGAGAAACATACCGAAATCTGATCTGTATATATATATATAATGACCATTGATCTCATGAAAGGGCATGAGAGCATCATTTCACGCAGCCCCTTCGCGACATTGGGGCATTCAACCGTTGTTTTGTTTATCAAAAAACAGGTCCTCCACAGCTATAGTGACAACAGATCACAACACAGCTGCACACATGACAGAGAAAACAACTTACTAAACATGTCTGAAGACTTTGTAGTGGAAGAATTTATGCATTTCTATGCCCAGCTTTATTTTTTTTGAAGGTTTTGGACCAGTGCCAGTTCACAGCAGATGTAGTTAACCATGCAATGCCAAAAATAGATTGATGGAATGTACCATCGCTTTTCATGGCTGGTTAGGATAAAACTCTGATAAACAAAGAAAATAAACCTTTTATCGCGTGTCATTTGCCGTCAGGTT
The DNA here is from genome assembly GCA_032164185.1 of Moxostoma hubbsi. Classification (NCBI taxonomy): domain Eukaryota; kingdom Metazoa; phylum Chordata; class Actinopteri; order Cypriniformes; family Catostomidae; genus Moxostoma; species Moxostoma hubbsi. Next base: position 4,857,301 of record JAVLUX010000003.1, on the reverse strand, counting down.
AGGACATGGTGACTGTGGCTGCATGTAGCCTTCTCTATGTTTCTGTTTGATTTCAGAGTACTCCATTAAAAAAAAGTCTGGGCATAGAAATGCATAAATTCTACGACTACAAACTCTTCAAACATGTTTAGTAAGTTCTGTTCTCTTTTTTTGTGTGCAGCTATGTTGTGTTCTGTTGTCGATATAGCTGTGGAGGACCTGTTTTTAAGATAAACAAAACAAGTTTTCACTTGAACGCCCCAATGTCACGAAGGGGCTGCGTGAACTTTTGCTCTCGTTCCATATAATGAATGTGCACAGGAGATCAACGGACAGTGAACGTTTTCATTAAATAATACATTAGATTTCAGTTTGTTTCTCACCAAACCTTATCGTTTATAAAATATCATGTGTCTCGTGGAATAATTTGTGACTTCTGAATTATACTTTTGCATCCTTTTGAAGTTTGAAGAAGTGGTCACCATAAACTGCCATTGTATGACATCACCGAGCACAACATTTTTCCACATTTTGTCAAGAAAAATAGGGTTATAGTGAGTAAACAATGACTGAATTATAATTTTTGGGTGAACTATCCATTTAAAACATCTCTTTTTGTGTTCCACATTAGAAAGAAAGTAATGAAGCGTCATGAGTGTGGGTAATGATGGGTGAAGTATGCATTTAATACTGCTATCACAACAGGATATAATAGTTGTTTTATTTTTCCCTCTCTCACCTGTTTAAGTATGTTGACTTGAATTGCAGGTTCAGTCAGACTTGCACTGTACTTAAAATGCATCTTAATAAATGATTCCTTTAATAGGGGACCTATCAAGCACACATATAAAGGCACATAAAACCAAGAAATTCATTTACGTGTACACACAGAAATCAAACATGTTCTTGCATGCCTCAACAAAATTTGTACTGTGAAAACCAAGAGTATTCTAAAAGGAACAATAACCTGCATATTCAAGCCGTAAACTTCCTTACCAAAAACAAGAATTCTGGCAAACTTATAGCAAATTTGCCTCTCATTACGTTCACATGCAAATGAGATTTGCGGCAAACTCTTCATTGTTGCCAAAGGTTTGCTGCAGATTCACCACTACCGGTGAAGAGCTGCAAACTTCTGGCAAAAGTTTAGTGAATAGGAAGCTCATTTGCATGTGAACAAAATGAGTGGGAAGTTTGCGGCAAGTTTGCAGTACGTTTTTTAGAACTCTAGATGATCAGAATCAGAACTTTATTGCCAAATATACTTGCACACACAAGGAATTTGTCATGATGACAGAAGCTTCCAGTGCAAATGCAACCATATACATACATACAGTACACAAACATATACATTTAAACATATATACTTACAGTGACATAAAAATAAAACTGATCTGAAATAAATTAAACACAGGACAAACAAACAAAAACAGCAAAAGAAACGGAGAGCTCCATATCGAGGCGGCCATCCACAGTGCCATGATGTAATATTTTTCATTATTTATCAGCACTAATGTTCTAACCATGAGTGAAAAATAATTATTTATTCTCTCTCTCTCTCTCTCTCTCTTTAAATTGACAATCAAATTACCAAACGGACACTGACCTTTTGTTTCAAAATTGCATTTGTGCTATATATCTCTAAAATAAATGTCACTTGGTTTGACATTTTGTTTATAATTATTATTATTTTTTTAATATAAATATATTAGTGTGGCTTAAATTTTCAAATGCTTTTTGGGGCCACTGTATGAAATGAGTTAAAGAAAATGACAGCAATTAAATACAATACAAATTAAACTAAACTGAATTAGTATTAGGCTATAATTCTATTCTCATGACGCACTATTAAATATGATCCATTTTTAGTAGTTACTATCAGGGAGTATTCTTTGAACAGTACTACAGAATTACCTGTACCATAGACCTCCACCTCGCACAGCGTGAGAACCCTGGAATCAGCAGGAATGATCACATTCACATAGCGACCTTCCATATTGTTACAGAAGAAGGTGGTGGACACACCAGCTGGAATGCTAGAAATCACAGCACATCTAGCGAGAGAGAGAGAGAGATCAAAATAATAAATAAAAAAACAGGAAAAAAGGAGAAGAAAAAGAGAGATTCCTAAAGGAAAATGTTATTCCTCAAAGTGTAATTGCTCTTACATGTAGCTCATTTTTTTATTAAGTCCTTAGTTATTGGTTATAGTTCATTATAGTTATGGGGTTGTGATGTGTGGTGCGAAAGTACGAGCCTGAGGCGATCGTCTTTTGGGTCCTTGAATAACAGATGGGTTGCTTTAATATGTGTGTAGGGAGTGGCGGTACTGCAAAAATGTCTTAGAAAATCAAACAAAAAGACAAAGGTTCAAGGCTGTGTTCATGAGGGTAAGGAATACAATTCCATGAAGCATTGTGAATGATGTCAATGAATAAAAACCTATGGGAATATATATATATAACTATTGATTTTAGGTGTTTGATTAAAGTATAGAAACAATATATTTAAAGTTTATTGCAAAATATTCCGATATGTACAAATAAATAACTAGTTTAAGGGTGAAGAGACACTGACTCAATTGTGTCATTCATGGAGCGTTATGGGAATGGGCGGTCGCTCTGAGGCAAGCTTTGCAGCTTGGTTGGCCGTACATCTCTGATTGGTGAAACTTTCTCTGCTCTGCTCTCATGGGTAATGTAGATACTATAAATTACATCATCAAACACAATTTTTATACAATGAAATTGAAATAACACAGACGGATGGCTTCAACGGAAGCATATCTCAGCGATCAACAACCCCGGAGATCAAGCAAAGTCTGTCTTTAAAGTTTTATAAGTTAGCACTGAAAATCAGTTTGTCTGTGGAAAAAAATTATGTGATTTATTTTTCTTTAAGAACTAGACCGTTGCGCTTTATTGCAGATTACAACATTTTACAATGTAAGAGCTATACAATTAATGTGGATAACACAGCCTAGATAATTTGGTATTGATGGAATTTAAAGAGAACGTTGAGATAATCTTGAAAGCTCTAACTTCTCAATGTAGACTTTGGAATCTTGGCAAATATGAGCACACACAAGCTGCAATTACCTTAAAGATCGATTTTTACTTGATATAACCCTTAATTGCACACTCACACGCACACACACACACACACACACACACTGTTTAACTAAACCAGCTAATACACAGGTAGATGTTACCATATGAAGCTCATCTTTTAGGTTATATACATATATACTTTTTACAGTGCAGTTTGTAACATTGTTGAGAGTGAGTAAAAGATTCTTTTGTTCTCCATTTTATCTCAATGCTATTCTTTCGTATCTATGCCTGTTTTTTAATCATTTATTTACATTTATTATGTGTTTTCCTGCTTGAGGAATCGGTCACTTATATGGATAACCCAACAACATTATTGAAAGAGACTCTCACGTGGGGTTGATGTTGCCATTGTTTTCCAAAGAGTTTCCAATGCGAACCTCTGCTCCATTTATTTCTTCTGGACAGCAGTCTACTCTATTAGTGATGACCACTCTGCTAACTTCGTACACATGACGCAGGTCCAGCCTCCACCATGGGTAATTCTCATTATTTGTAGAGGAGCAGGCAGACGATGACTTCAAGAGACCTCGATTACTATCGATGGCCTGTTCTGCAAACCAGAGGCCATTTGTTGACGACTGTGTAGCATTTCTTCCTACTGCCAAATTTCCTGTAAAATGTAACAAGTGTTTGAGAGACTAAACTTTTTTTTATACTTTACAGCAGGGACTAAAAACAAAATGTTTTCAATTTCGGTTCGTTCTGAGCTGAACTCTTACTTTTCTGTCGCAGAATCCTTTTTAAATGGAAACTGATTAAAACGAAACAAAAAGACCGGATAATAATGTTCATTTTAATATGACAGTACTCTTTCCTGAGGGTAGGTGATATACCTGTTTCAGTGTCTCAAGAGAAACCAGGGAACTGGTCTGGAAAAACAAGTTAAAATTAAGGGACTTTTCTCACCCAAAATAATCAAAAATAAGCAATTACATTTTTTTCCATGTACGGGAATTGTCAGCATTGAAATCAGAACAAGCATTGTATACATTGACTTATATAAAATAATGTCATTTCAATAAAGGCATTCTTAATATTTAATATGTCCCCTTAAATATTTAAAATACACATTTGGCCATCTAAAATAAATAGCCTAAATCTCTCTATTTCCTGTTTACATACTGCAAGGGGGCACTTTTGAAATAAACATCACCTAATGCAATAAAATAAAATTATTTTTATTCTTTAAAACTTGGTGTACCCACTGAGAGATTATGCACAGGACATGTTCTTCTGGAGCTAATGAAGTCCTGAATCAACTTTATACTGATATCATAACCAGATTGGAGTAAACAGAAGGAGCCACACAGTCATTGCTCTTGGCTCATTCGCTGTTATAAACTATATGAAATCAAACATTATCACAGAGGCCTAACTAAATACAGAAAATTACTGTATGAATGATTTTATTTTAATTACAGACTTCTAATTTAAAACCCAGAAACATCAAATCTGTATTAATGCAACAATATTAATAATATATTATTATATTAATATATTATTAACAATAATTTAGTGATAGATATTTGTCCTTGTATCTGGATAAGATGTGCATGTTAAAAGCTGTTTTGTGCATGTTAGCTGTTGAAAAGGTCCTCAGCTTGTCACGGAATGCTACATCGGAATGCAATTAGTCACTGAAATGTGTGATTCAGCCATTTCCTTCAGAATCAAAGCGCACGCTCATCATTCCCTACTGTTCTACCCCCTCCAACTCAACCCAGCAAACATGGAGCTTCTTGTTTTTCAAGTGAGCCCAGCAGTTCATCATAACTTTTCTATTCAACTAGAATCATCAAAAATTACACCATCCAGGACAACCAAAAACCTTGGGGTTGTGTTTGACGATCAGTTAAACGTCACAGACCACATCTCAAGAACAGCTCGATCATCCAGATTTACTCTGTATAACATTAGGAAGATCAGACCCACCCTATCTGAGAATATTACACAATCCAGGCTCTTGTTATATCTAGACTGGACTACTGTAATGCTCTTCTGGCAGGACTTCCTGCATGGAAAGTCGAACCTCGGCAATTAATCCAGAACCCGGTGGCACAATTGGTCTTCATTGAACCCAACAGAGTGTACGCCATACCATCTCTTCCTGCACTGGTTGCCAATGGATGCTTGAATCAAGTTCAATGCATTGATGCTCGCTTACAGAACAACCACTGACTCGGCAACCCCCTATGTGCACTCACTACTTTAAGTATATGCGGCCTCCAAAAGTTTGCAATCAGTGGGTGAGCAGCATCCTAGCAAAGGCACAAAATCACTCTCCCAGAGATTCACTTCAACTGTTCCTTGCTGATGGAATGATCTGCCAAACTCCACATGAGCAGCTGATTCTCTAACCATCTTCAAGAAACATCTAAAGATGCATCTCACCCAGTTCTACTAATGCAATAGCTTTCTTTTTCTTCTTTAAAAAAACTAAATAAATATTTCACTACTTTCTCTCACCTTTCTCCAGTTGTGCTTCTCTGAGCAATTTGCAACTTTGTATTACAGCACTTATCTTATTACTGCCTCCTTAGCATAAACATAACTTCTGTTGTATTCCTCAGTTGTAAGTTACTTTGGAGAAAAGTGTCTGCTAAATAAATAATTGTAAATGTACTAAAAAGAGAAAAGCCAAATTTTTTTGAGCAACAGGAAGTGATGTAATTCCAATTGATTTGTGTGATAAACCATTTGGTCTTTTGTTTTATGTAAAAAAAAAAATCTGGTTATTAACTGATTTCTATAATTTAAAAGTTTTCACTCCAGAAAATGTTAAAAAGTTTTGCATTCATTTTTAGTTTTCATTCATAAATCGTTTTTAATTCCTGCTTTAAATGTGTTTGTGAAGGTTTTTATACATTCAGGAATTAATTTCTTCCCAACCATTTCTACCAGATCTGTGTGAGGCCTAGATCTTACCTGGACTAGAACTGTACTTAATTTAAATGCAACTTAAAATGCAAGCTCAGTCATAATTTGTATTAATAATAAGCAACGGGTTCACCAGTATCTGCCATTGTAGTGAACCTGGAAAGGAATTCACACTTTATTATTTTTATGAGGTAGGATATATGTGGATTGATACATAGGCTATGTTGGTTAAGATGGTTTCTCTTGCAGGTAAAACATGGACATTACACACAGATCAAAGTTAAGTATCATCAAACAAGAAAGTGTTTATGCCCTGTAAAAAAAAAAAATATTTTTGAAGATCTATTTTGTATTAAGCATTATCCTAAATTGCTATATAGCACTGAATTACCTGGCATAACCCCATAGACTTCTACCTCACATAGAGTTAGATACTTTAAATCTCCAGGAACAGCTACATACACATAACGTCCTTCCATTCCACGACATGAGTATGTGTATGTCACACCTGATGGAATACTGGAAATGACAGCACATCTAGAGAGACAGAGAGAGAGATTAATGAATTTGGTAGCAATCAATAATGATTAATCAATAATTCAATAATACAGCATTGATGTTTTTAGAATAAACAATATTTATACACATTACGACACTTATAAAATCCTATTTATGTTCATCTATTTGTCTTGTTATTCATGTGATGTTTCAAAGATAATATTGTCTAATTTTTTACATTTACAAACATGAACGCAGAGAAGGTAACACTGACAAAATGGGTAACCTAAAAATGTGCTTATGTGATAACTTCCAGCATAGCCACAGATGTGCCAGGGTGTACAAGTGCCTCCAAAAAGGTCACTATAATCAGCCAGTCAATGAGGTAGTTGAGTATGCGAACGCTCACTTCCCTTAATGGGGCAAGGGCTGTCTCTGTGACCTTTGTGAAGATGCAAGGGGACAGGAACAAGCGAAGGGGAGGACCTTGCACTGATACGTCGAATGCAAACTGTAGGAAGGGTCTGTGTCAAGGTAAAATCGAGATGTGAAAGTATGCGTCCTTCAGGTCTACCGTCGCAAACCAATCTTGATGCCGGATGCACGTCAAAATGGGCTTTTGCATCAGCATCTTGAGCGGAAGTCTGTGCAAGACCCGGTTCAGAACTTGCATGTCCAGGATTGGCCGTAACCCACCACCCTTCTTGGGAACGATGAAGTAAGGGCTGTAAAACCCTTGCCTCACCTCAGCTGGAGGGACAGGCTATATTGCACCCTTCTCCAGAAGGACCAGCGCACTAGTCCTTCATTGACGTGAAGTGAACACCGCGAAACCGGGGCGGACGCCTGGCAAATTGAATCACATAGCCGAGTCGGATGAATCTGGCCAACCAGTGCGACGGGTTGGAAAGTGATAGCCACGCGTCCAAACTCAGGGCAAGAGGCTCGTATCCGAGATTCCTGGTGGTGGGGCCTTTCGGCTGGGGGTTTGGGCAAAGAGTGCCGTGACATGGAGTGGCACTGCGACTCGAGGCGACTGAGTTGAGGGAACCCTCGAAGCACTTACCTTACTTAATTTCTCTTTACAAATTTTTACTATTATTTAAATATTACTTGTTGCTTAGTACTCTCAAAGACATTATTGGTGAAGCAAAAACATGTGTGTGAAAAAAACTTTAAGTGATGCCACTTAAAGGTTTTAAGTGGCATCACTTCATAGAACAATGTATTCTACAGCGCTGACGTGAGTCATGTGAAAGACCCTTAATGCATATAAATATCAGTCACTTTGCACATTAATCATTGCTCTTCACAATCACAAAAGTGACCAATTATGGTTTCAAAATGGCGAATTTCTCAGAAAGGTGGGGAGTTTGTAGCCCTGAAATTATCTTTTTCATGCATTTATTTATTTTGTGGAATTTGACAATTTTCCACGGCACACCTGACAAACTTTCACGGCACACTAGTTGGGAGGGAAAAACACTGCAATAGATGGCACTCTTGGCTTACTTTGGGTACTCTGCAAAAGTATAAGAATGATCCAAATGGACCGTTCAATAAATCAGAAATAGGTAAATTGGAGGGAGTTGGTCATCTGATTAATCTGAAGGATTTGTGAGATTCAACCTACTCTTTAGAGCTCTTACTGTATTACCAACACAAAGAGCAAACAGTTGTAATAAAATACATTTTATTTACAAAAAGATACACAAGAAAATCTAACAACTTCAAAATGGTATTAATATGCTAAAATATACTGTAAATGAATAGGTAAATATAGAGCATAGGTGAAAGATGCAAGTGGTTGAATTGGATGTAGCAATGGCAAAGAATGGCAAATATTATCTTATAGAAAGATAAATTGCTGTTTCTCTGTAAATTAATAAGGTGAAACCCTTATTTATAATATTTGCTAGACATTTTATACACAAGTTATGCAATCTAAAGAACATTAAAAAATCATAACTGATAGTATACACGAATGCCAAGGTCTCTGGAGAGAAGTGTGGATAATGATATATTTACATTCTTCTTGATCGATCGATGGGTTCTGTGATAGTGACATCTTCCACTGATGGTTTAGGCCACTTTACAGTGGGGAAGGAGCTGGATTCCATTTCAAGAGGCTTGTAAACAAAGGAGCTTAGGGTTCTTGCAATATGGAACATGCAGATATACAGTCCTTATGTCAGCCTAAGTTTCTTTATCTGTAACACACAGATGCACGAAACATGAAGAGAAGGTTTGCTCACCAGAGCTAAAGCTTGTCACATGTATTTTGTTTTTGTTGTTGTTAGCTCCCTGGTATAGACTCAGAACCTGGCATTGCTATTATTTCTTGTAGTGAGAGTTGGTCGATCTTCTACTGTCTGATGGAGACTAAGAACATTGGATGATCTGTTATTTTCTCTTTCTCTGTGAAGTGGAGACTCATGATGTTGGATATTCTGTTTGTGTCTCTCTGGTTGGGAGACTCAGAACTGCAGATGTTTCGTATTCTGTTAATGTCTCTCAGGTCGTGTCCGAGACTTAGGTGTCTGGTAGGTGTCTGAGCAGCTTATCTGATGGCTGCTTGGCAAATTTTTGTGTTGGACTACCGTGATCCAATCAAAATGGAGCCTATTTTCTTGCCTTGAGTGTTAGAGATGGGCCATGCAATACTCTGAGATTCCTGAAATTTAATTTTGTCTGATTGTTCACCACAGCCCTTAAATTAAATGCAATTATAATTGGGAGTTGGCACTTTTTTGCACTTTCTTTAAGTTCTTATACTTTTGCACTTTATTATCCTGCATTAACACACTGACGTAATGTGTGCAGTTTTAATGGCAGCTGGTATGTGATAGTTGTACAGTGTGTTGACCTCACTCTCCTGGGGTTAAGAGATGCACTTGTGTCTGAGGCTAGTGGCCATGGCTTTTCTAGCCTCCTTGCTAGTGCATTTGATTTCCATGGTGGTGATACAGTCATGAAATCAGAAACCCTCCACTTGAAATCCCAACACAAGTGGTAACATAATAATTCCAACAACATAATTCCCATAATTCCATTTCTATTATTCCATAGTTGTGTTGACTTTACTGTTATTCTAAAATGTGAAAAAAATGTAAATAAAATAAAATAAATAAAGAATGAGTAAGTGACCATAAACTTTTGAACAGTATATGTATATTTAATTTATTGTATATTTAAGCAATATCACACGAGCAAGTGTGCGATATGGCCATACATCAGCACTGCTGTGATTCGCCACAGGCACGTAGTGTCATAGGTAATCACAGCAGGGCTGATTTAGGGCCATATAGCACAATTGTGAGTGTGATATTGCTAATATACAACAGTTGAACAAGTACATGTAAAAATATTAGGAAAAACTGAGAATGTCATAAAAACTCATTCTGCCACTGCTGGTTCAAACTAAATGATGCATCTAAGCCTTCGTTACTAATTCAAATATGTCACTTCAGAAATAGTATCATGGCTTGTGCTGTTTCGAACAAGTTATTTGATAAACAACGATGGATGTGTGTGTGTGAGAGAGAGAGAGAGAGAGAGAGAGAGAGCGAGAGAGATCAACTGTTGCCACACCTAAGCAGAGATGCTGTCAGCTTTCTGAATATCAGATTTCTCAGTGGAAAAATAGCATCCATGCAGAGATATTCTCCCTATTTCACGGTAGCCAGTGCGCATGAGTCGATCACTATTGAAACTGTAATGTCCTCCGCCATTTTAAACAGCACCGATTGTGTAATTAATCAGTCTGTTTTGTCTCTCAGCTGTGATGAGCCGTAATGCTGAAGTTGTTGTTTTAAAGCCATTTAAAGCTATTTCCTAGCTTTAGTAGAGTAGTAGAAATAGAAGTGATCATGAAGAGCTGTTTTATGTAAACACTAGCTGACAAGGATTCACTTCACGTCACCTAACTGTCTCATATTACACACAAAAATGATCTTTTGACACCACCTGATGGCTAAAATATGTAATGTAAAAAAAAGACAAATAGAAGCTCTTAACAGATCTGCACTGCTCTTACAATTTAGTTTAGAACAGCACGAACACAAGCGGAGTGATACACACACAGTGAAGCATCCAAGTGCTGATGATGTCAGACCATCAGTGCTCATGGAACATCTCTCATCCAATCAGATTCGAGGACCGGAACTAACAATTAAAGCTCTCATTCTCAGAAATGTGATTTTACCCTTACACATTGTCCTAATCAGATGGGATGTGATTAGATTTCAGCAAAAAACAATTTCTCTGTCCACACAAGATGTGATGCGACACCACAATATTCATATTAAAAATTGAGGACAATTGACAAAAAAAAAAAATTGAAATCAGAGCAATCACAGACAGAACAGTAGGTTTATTGAATGCAACTAATTTTCTCATTAAAGCTGTGTATGACCATACACTTTCTATGGCATAACTTAAAGGGATGGATACACAATCACACACATACACAGGTAAAAGTTACATAATGAAACGTGTCTAAATTCAGTCTGTTACCATTGTTTGTTCACACGGTACTCCTCTTGTTATTTTGCCGATCTAAAAATGACAGGGAAGTGGAGAGAATTTCAGAATGAGCCGGTAGGTCCCTCTTTGCCATCCTATTCTGGTGTGTGTGCGTGTGACAGAGCCACGACTGAAGTGAGCAAGACGTCACCTCAATCACAACATTCAGTAGGTGTGTGACACCATCAGCACAAAAGTTATTCTGAACCGACTAGTGAGATGCTGAATTTAACATACTGTTATAAGAATAATTTTACCCATTTGTTGACTAGGCTGCACGGCGTGACGTTGAAGAAATAAAAACCATTTAAAAAATACAATGCCTGTTGCTCATCACGTGTTGCAGCTGGTTAGGACAAAAACTCTTTTTCACATGGAAAAGTTACATTTTATTGCATGTTGCAGCATAAAAAATGCAAATACAAAATTAGCTATTTTTTACTTATCTGTGAGCTTGCTAAGGTGAATAATCCAATGTTACGTCTAAGATGTCCAGAACAAAATATGCTAAACAAACAAACAAACCAACTATTGGTGATAAAATGTCTAATATTATTGCAAAGGGAGGAAGGTTATTTTTCTCCATTAATCAACATCTTATGGAGTTTTGTGTTCCTTGCCACAGTCGCTTTCAGCTGCTCACTGGGGTTATAAATACAATTATTATTTAATTACTTATTTTTAAACATGATTAACAATCGTATTTTATCTAATTACACAATGAGGATTCATCAACATTATAGACATTACAGTTTTTATTGCCTGTTAACGCCTGATCTTCTGTAAAGCTGCTTTGAAACAATGTGTGTTGTGAAAGGCGCTATACAAATCATTGACTTGACTTGAATCTCTGTGGAATGTCCCCTCAGAGGCCGAGACTTTTGATGATACAATTGTGAAACAAGTGTGATGCCCATAGGGGTGATACAGTCAACAGAACGTCTAGGTTACTAATGTAAACTCCGTTCCCTGATGGAGGGAACGAGACGCTGTGTTGAAGAAGAAACACTAGGGGTCTCTCTTGAGAGCCTTGCGCATCTCTGAACTTAGCAGACAGAATTTGCATGTCCCGCCCCCGGACATACGGGTATAAAGGGAGGGAAATGCGTCTGTCCATTCAGGTTTTTTCCCTGAGAAGCCAAGAATGAGCATCGGCCATAACAGTGGCTTGGTTCAGCGTTGTGGCTGGGAGGACACAATGTCTCGTTCCCTCATCAGGGAATGGAGGTTACAATAGTAACCTAGACATTCCCCATCTGTCGCTCACTTCGATGATGTGTCGAAGAAGCGACACTAGGTGTCCATATTTAATCACGCCATGTGCTGAATCGTGTACGTGCGCTGCTGACGCAGGTGCGAGCAGGCAGTTGTGTGCCAAAGCGACAGGCCGCATCAGACTGCACGCACCCTTCCCCAACACCCCATAAAATCATCATAACCATCTGGTTCCCGGCACCCCAAAGAGGGGAACAAGGCGACGTACCAAGCATTGGAGCAAGCCGCGCCAGCTAAGCCTTTTCTTTCTCTATGTTTCTCACATAGATTTAAAGAGGCTGGGGCCAACTTAAAACTATCAAATGCATAGGGAAGGTGTTCTTTTCCAACTCCTATTCTTTCAGGGGGAAAAGAACCCACAAAGACCACACCTGCTCAGGCTAGGGGAGGTAAAGAGTGGCGAAGTACATCACATGGGTTTTCAGGCCACATGTGGAAAATGGCACTGTGGTAGATAAGTGGTGAGACGTCTGTGGTGACCAGAATGTGTCGGGACACCTGCTGTAAGGGGACTCCTGTCTGCAGAAAACAGAGGTCTGTCCAGGGTTTGAAAGTCTGGTGGCAGGTGGCAGTGATGAACACAAGGTGTGTGCCTTGGCGCCATTCCCATCTCGGGACTCGAGTCTAGAGCCAGTGCTGAGGCTGTCTCATATGCATCAACCCCAGTGGCGTGACCACCGCGGAGGATGCCATATGCCCCAGGAGCCTCTGGAAATGTTTTAGAGGAACCTCTGTGCCTGGCTTGAATAAGATGAGGCATTTCATCGTTGAGTCTAACTCCATGCCGAGAAATGAGATGCTCTGAACCAGGGTGAGCTTGCTCTTTTCCAAGCTGAGCACCTGGTTCCTGTGGGTGAATAGTAACTCTCGGGAGTGGGCCAGGATGAGACAGTCGTCGAGGTAGTTGAGTATGCGGATGACCACTTTCCTTAGCTGGGCAAGGGCTGTCTATGCGACCTTCGTGAAGACGCGAGGGGATAGGGACATGCCAAAGAGGAGGACCTTGTACTGATATGCCTGGCCGTCGAACACGAACCGTAAAAAGGGTCGGTGTTGAGGCAAGATAGAGACGTGGAAGTACGCATCCTTCAGGTCTACTGCTGTGAACCAATCTTGATGCCGGACGCAAGTTAAGATGTGTCTTTACATGAGCATTTTGAACAGGAGTTTGTGCAGGGCCCGATTGAAAACATAAGTCCAAGATCGGTCATGAGCCGCCGCCTTTCTTGGGTATGATGAAGTAAAGGCTGTAGAAACCCTTCTTCAATCTCTATCGTGTCTTTGAGTAGAAAGGTCACGATCTCCGCACGCAGGGTGTTGGTGTCTTCGCCATGCACCGAGGTAAAGCAGACTCCGCTGAATGGGGGCAGGGGCCTGGCGAACTGGATTGCATAGCCGAGTCGGATGGTCCTGGCCAACCAGTGCGACGGGTTGGGAAGTGAAAGCCACACGTCCAAGATCTGTGCGAGGGCCACTAAGGGGACGATCGTTTTTGACATACCCGGCGGGGCTTAGCAGCGGGGCGGACCAGGCAATGTAGCGTCGGTAGGCAAAAGCGCATCCCGAGGCTCTGGTTCTGGGAGAAGACTCGAAGCACTTACCTTGCTCCGCATACCCGGCAGGGGTCGGGTTAGTGACTGAGGAGGAGGTGCAATGTAGGCGTCCTCTGGACTCTTTAGAACCAGCAGGCCAGGGGGAAGCTGTCATGAAAACAAACTGAACTGAGGATTCTCCTCCCAGACCTCCACCAGGGGACGGAGTGGTCTGCTTACCAGCTCCGGAGCAAACGTCTCAATCTCTGGGTCGTCCGTCTCAGGAACGCTTGGGACCTTCCGGTTCCTGGAGGATGTTCAAGAGACGGGAGGGCTGCGGGGCGAACGACGCTGGGGCTGAGAGCTGGGCTCAGGTTGAGGCGGAGCTGCAAGTTTTCTGGAAGCCGCAGGACGATGCCCTCAGTGAGCAGAAGGAGCACGGCCCATGCTAGTGGCACTGCGGGGCATGATGTGAGAGATGGCCTCCGTTTGTTTCTTTACTGCTGAGAACCGCTGGGTGAAGTCATCGATGGTGTCGCCGAAGAGGCCGAACTGGGTAACGTTGAGGAAGTGTGCCTTGTCCACATCCCACCTTTCGACCAGATTCCTGAACCACGAGGGTGGCCATCGCCTGCTCGAGTGTCCGCGCAGTGACCTTTGTGGCCCTGAGGATGAGGGCGGTCGTTGAGTGCAGTTCCTGCAACACGTCGGGGACAGGACTACCCAGGTGAACTTGCAGGAGGTCCATGGCATGCAGGGCGGAAGCGGCCTGTCCGTGGCACTGTAGGCTTTGGAGGTCAGTGACGACGTCATCCTACAGGCCTTGGAGGGGAGCACCCTTTGTTCACCTGGGGGGAGTACATGTGGGCTGCTCCGCCGCTGAGAGTAGTGAGAACGGATGAGCGAGGGGGTCGGATGCAGGCAGTAAAAGGTGACCTACATGACCTCGTCAGCTCATCATGCACCTCCAGAATGAAAGGACAATGACAAGAAAAAAAAAAACAAATATATATATATATATATATATATATATATATATATATATATATATATATATATATATACTCATATTAACATTTTGTTTATTTTTTGCAGTAATACGTACAACAGGTAGAAACATGTATAGCCTATATATGTTTCTATCTGTTCTGTTGTATGTATTTCCAGTGTTCACCCTCTGCTAAAATAAACAAAATGTTTGGATACATTTACAGACTTATTAGTTGATAAAACTAAAATCAATTTAAGCAGTAGCTCTTAACAGTATGTCACTTTATAGTGCATCAGCTCTTGCATACCCTTTTTATCATTGGTGGTAACATCTAAATTACCTGGTCAAAAATATAATTTAACATGTGAATCAACCTGACTACATTAGGTTACAACAACAATGTTAATTTTAAAAGTTAAATAAAGTTAAAAATCGCCCATCAAGGCAACTATTACAGGTTACCAATTCTACAGTGCACCATAGACACAGGAGGACATTCTTAACAATAACATATACAGTACCATAAACCTTTTAATATTTATCTACCTCACTGTTAAGTGATTGTAGAATTTAAAAGTACATTTGTAGTTGATAGCTGAATTTCTTGTAAAGAACTACTGTAAATTACCCATATTATATCAATCTTTGAATAAAGACATAAGGCTTCATTATTGTGACAGACAAGTAAATCATTAAAAAGACAGTACAAAAGGCTTTAGAAGTCAATTATATTGTATATATGCATTTATATTAATTGAACATCAATGTCCAACTCACTCTCATGACCAAAAATCACAGGGGGAACTTTTTGCCTGCACCACTAAAATGTCATCCATGTATTAAATGTTACTCTAATGCCATATTCAACTAATTTCAGAGCATTGCATTGCTTTACCAATGGTAAATTATTCAAGAGTTCAAATATCTACTTAGTCCTTAAAGCAGAAATTGTTAAAGGATAAACAAATTTGGCTTGCTTTCTGGCTTTCTGGAAGGGGGTTTGAGGGTGTATCACAGTCTCCCTCTTGTACAAGAATGAACATAGTGACATTGATGAGTTTGCAGGTAAGTGTAAAACTGGTGTAAAAATTAGAAATTCCGAATTTTTTTGTGCAATTTCTTTGTACTTGTGAATAGGCTTCATTCAAGCTGTCAAACCACAAAATGGCATATTTGTAACTGAAAATACATTGTCTATGTAATATGAAAGATACAAATACACAGTATATCATTCAGAGAGTGTTTGAGTAAACAATCTTTGTACTTTGATGATGATTTGGGTCAAATTTAATGGAAAATTATGTGAGTTGCGCTCCGTGGCACTGCAGAATTTTGACGCTGAGCATTGCCGGTGTGTGCTTCGCACAAAATGTACCATGTTGTCCGCCAGATGTGTCTGATGTGGAACTATCTTTCATTTACCCTGCCAATCTCACTTAACCAAAGCTGTGTTATGTTTGAAAAGACAAAAACTAATGTGCAACAAGCAGCACTATTTGCATCTGAAAAAAATCCCAATATACAGCTCTGAAACAAATTAAGAGGCCACTGCAAAATGATCGGTTTCTCTCGATTTACTATTTATAGGTATATTTTTGAGTGAAATTAACATTTTTGTTTTATTCTATAAACTACTGACAACATTTCCCCAAATTCCAAATAAGCATATTGTCATTTAGAGCATTTATTTGCAGAAAATTACAACTAGTCAAAATAACAAAAAAAAGTGTTTAACAGACCTCGAATAATGCAAAGAAAACAAGCATTTTTAAAACAACACAATACTAATGCTTTAACTTGCGAAGAGTTCAGAAATCAATATTTAGTGGAATAACCCTGATTTTCAATCACAGCATTCATGCATCTTGGGCTGCTCTCTACCAGTCTTTCACGTTTCTGTTGGGTGACTTTATGCCATTCCTAGCGCAAAAATTCAAGCAGCTTGGCTTTGTTTGATGGCTTGTGTCCATCCATCTTCCTCTTGGTCACATTCCAGAGATTTTCAATGGGGTTCAGGTCTGGAGATTGGGCTGGCCATGACAGGGTCATGATCTGGTGCTCCTCCATCCATACCTTCATTGACCTGGCTGTGTGGCATGGAGCATTGTCCTGCTGGAAAAAACAATCCTCAGAGTTGGGGATAATTGTCAGAGCAGAAGGAAGCAAGGTTTCGTCCAGGATAAACTTGTGCTTTATTCATGTGTCCATCACAAACACTAATCTGCCCAATTCCAGCTTTACTGAAGCACCCTCAGATCATCACCGATCCTCCTGCAAATTTCACAGTGGGTGCAAGACACTGTGGCTTGTAGTCCTCTCCAGGTCTCTAACTATTAGATGACCAGGTGTTGGGCAAAGCTGAAAAAAAAAGACTCATCAAAGCAAATGACCTAACTCCAGTCCTCTACGTTCCAATCCTTATGGCCTTTTGCAAACCTCAGCCTGGCTCATCTTTGCTTCTCATTGATGAAGGGCTATTTTCGAACAGTCCTCGCCATGCACTTCACCCTAGTTGCCATTCTTTTTGTAGGTCACTTAATGTCATCCTACAGTTGTTGAGTGACATTTGAATGAGTTGGCAGTCATCCCTGTCAGTGGAGAGTTGTTTTTGCCCTCTGCCGGTCTGTAGCTTTGTTGGTTCCAATGTCTGCTACTTTACCCTTTTCTTATTAACCGCCATCTTTGAAATTTTAAAGATGGAAGGAACCTGATGCTCACTGTATCTCTCTGCTAGTAAATCCAGAATTTAACCTATCTTTTCCTATTTGTTTATTCCAATTACTTTTGAGGTATTGATCTTGATAATATTGATAATCATCGGAAAATTCATCCAAATATCAATACGTGAAAAAGGCATTGATCCCAAGCCTAGTTATATTGTTTATAAGTGGTTTGGATTATGAAAGAGGTTGGTCAGTCAGACATGTAATACAAATTTTGCCATTAGCAAAATGTGCTCGATCACTGACCATGCGCAGCCCAATTTTTCTAATCGCACGTCTTTGAATGCACATAACACGCATGCGCCTGAAACAATTTGCACTAATATGTGGGTTCACAAGGTGGCAGCACTAAAATTTGAGCCATTACGTTCAGGAAGAAGTGCTAAAAGATGTAATCTCTGCTAAACATCAGTAGATGAATGTGGAAACAACAACAATGGATGTGCATGTCAAGAGCGCTTCAGTGAGAAGGTCAGGAGATACCGGCATTTGTGTAACTTGATTCCAAAAAATATAAAGACATCTTTTTGTGTCTAAACTCCTGAGGAGAGTACAGAATCTCATGGCAGTGGCAACTGCCTGTGTATGCACGCACAGTAAAATTAAGTTTACTTTGACAGGCTCGCATTCGACTGTAAGCAGGTGCTAAGTGATGCGTCAAACAGAAGTATACTTTGGGCTTTAGGGGATCTATAATATTAATATGATAGTGTAATCTATGTTAATTAAAATCATATTTAGAAGTATAATAAAACACATTACGGTTAAATGTGCGATAAATATGAAGATTGCAGAGCCTGTGACGAAATCTTCTGAACTAAGTTGAGAAATGGCACAACGACATTCTGATGGTGCAGGAAATGAGACTACACTGCACTGGCCTACAAACACTCACCTGCCTTCAATTTGGTATCCTTTAAATCAAATCAAAATTTTAAATGTTATAAATCTCTAAGATATTTGGTTTGGTTCTTGGCTTTGGTTTAAATCACTAGAGAAAATGAATCTGAAAAACACTTCGGGAACCAATGCCGTTGAAAAAGTGTGGGGTCACTTTTGCTCTCCTGAAACCTATTTTACCTCACATCTGGTGCTTTTAATTTTGGACCCTGAATATACAGTAAATCACTGATAAATGATCAAATAAGAGAGACTCACATAGGGTTGCTGTAAAGGCTTTCACCATTATTTCCAACATAAATCTTTGCCCCGTTTAACCTCTCTGGAACTTCTATTCGGTTAGTGATGAGCACTCGGTTCACACTGTAAATCTTCAGCAGATCCAATTTCCACCATGGGTTGGTCTGTTGTTGAGTATGGGTACAGCTGGTGCGTATACCATCAATAGCATACTGGGAATACCAGGCATAATATAATGACGACTGGGTGGTTGTGCCCAATCGTGCTGCATTTTCTGGAATATGTTTCATGGATTAGTAAAAATAAGAAAAGAAAAAAAGAAATTAAGCTGATTGATCATACATGATTAATTTTTGTTCTGTTCTGATTAGAATTTTATGTTAAAGATGAAGTGTTATTTCTGCACCACTAGCGCCACAACACGAAATTGCAAAAATTAAGATCTGTCACCGGTTCAGTCAATGTTTCTATGTCAGTTGCTTTTCGGAAAATGACCCTAAAAATGCTACTTACGTGTGTTTCTGCATATTAAGCTGGGATAGGAGAAAATATTTTAACTTTAAAAATTACAAACTTTAGCATTTAAAGTACTGAGAGTTGCTGGGGATGGGAGTTGAGTTCTCTCCACAGTTTTAAAAAATGCTAGAAAATTGGGCATAGTCAGAAATGGAGTTTAAAAGAGTCTGCTCCAGTCAGTTTTATTTAACTAATGCGGTTAACCACAAACACATATTGTCTCGACTGCTCACAACTAAAGTCATGGCCCGGTAACAACTCACTCACTTGAAGAGCTTGAGAGTTTGTATATCACCTGGTGTCATGAATAATCATGTGGCTAAGACCACAAAGTCTCATGAATAATTATAAGACACTGATGATGCAATGTATTCTATGGAAACATCACGTCCTGTGATGTTGACTCGATGTTGATTGTAAGCCCGGAAGAAAAAAATAGCACAAAAAATCTTTAAATTAATATATTTTCTCCTAAAATTATAATTAAAGGATGCAAACATAGTCTTCTATCATATGCAACACACACATATCTATTATTTGGCAAAAAGGTATGCCTTTCATTTGAGTCTTTTTTTAAGACTAATATATGTGACAAAACAACATGCCTCACTCACAGTTTATACTAATAAACTGGCAAATCATACTCAGATGAAGGCTTGAATGATGAATAGTAATATTATTAAATATTAATATATTTTTAACGTCATTTTCTCTCATAAATAACTGAAATGCTTGCACTGTAGAGCTCTGAAAATGTTGGTAGTAATTGAATTCCATACTTTTATTTATATCAGTTCATTAGTTAACTGTGTGATTTGATGGTTGTGTTCTCAAACAAATTAAATGACCAAAAAAAACTAAAACAAAAAAACACAGTTTCATTAATGAATTAATCTTACCCTCCATTCCATCTGCCTCATCAGGAACTGAGAAAAGCCCTTTGCAAAGAAATGATAAATGATTAACACAGGGTGATGCTCAATTTTATACATTGATTAGAAAGTTAGACAAACAGATGAGCTCATACGTCATCTAGATTTGTTTAGCAAAGTAACACATAATGCAAATGGCACACAACGAAATTTAACAATATACTTTGAACCTAGAAGGATATAAAAGTCTGAATTAATCTAAATTTAAAATAGAACTGCACAAAAAATATCTTACAAATCTTAGTAACAAATAAAGTAACAAAAAAACACCACATTAGACGGCTTTTCTAAGTCTTCTGTATTTAATTATCTACAAATCTGGCTTCTACAACTATAAGTAAAACTAAAAACAGATGGAAGACCTTTAAAATATTCTACACATATAAGATGTTTGTAAAAATTACTTACACAGTAAAAGCAGCAGGCACCTGTAGAATCGCATCATATTCTTCTACACGTAAGTTGTTACTGTGAAAGGGATAAGGGACGTGTGAGTGGGTATTGTATCAGTCTAAAGGAGGATGTCACCTTTTGATCACATGATTACTTCTCCTCTGTTTCTCTCTCTTTCTCTCTGACTGAAGACTTATGCCATATTTACTATAAAGGCAGCACAAAACTGGCATGGGCAGTGGCCCCCAACAGCATCTGGACACTTTTAGACAATTAAAATTCACACTTAAAATTTCAGAATAGCCTCACATTAGATAAAATATATTAAATTAAGTGGCAACTGAAAACAAAAGATGCTAGACAATTTTAGCATTGGGTTTGAGAAGTTGGAGTCCAACCAGTGTCTGAGATGTTGAATGAATTCAGATAGAAATGGAGACAGAAAAGCTGATGAGAAACAATAACTGATATACATTTGAGTGTCATCAGCATAGCTTTGAAAGCCAAGGCCATGTTGCTTTATGATTTGCTCCAGAGGAAGCAGGCAAATTATAAAAAAAATGAGTGGACCCAATACAGAACCCTGAGGAACACCATGTGAGACAGAAGCAGTAGATGATTTGTGATTCTGAATAAAAAATAAACTGATGTCTTTCCTTCAGAAATGATCTGAACCAGTTAAGTGCTGTGTCTGAAAAGAGGTGAGAGAGCAGAATGCTGTTGCAGACAGTTTCAAATGCTGAGGTGAGATCCTAGAGCAGATGAATATTAAGTGCTCCAATGTCTAGCTGGGCGGCAACAACTCTCTCCAATATTTTGGCCACAAACTGAAGATTTTAAACAGGTCTACAATTTACAATTACAATTCTTGAGGATTGGTCTGAAAGCTGCCAATTTCAGGGAAGAGGGCACGTACACTAGAGAGTTGTTAAATAGAGAAAAAAAAAGGTGAAGTAGAAAGATAGATAAGATGGAGGGATATGATGACTCAGCAATAGTGGTGAGGGTGGTCGGAGAAAAGTTGGTGAGAGTAAATGTGCAGGGGATTGATGCAGGGCTGATAAACATTGAAAAGTTGGTAGATTACATTTTATTGTTAAAGAAATGGAGGAAAGATTCACATACTACATCAGAGCCAGAAATAGTTGTGTCTGAATTCTGTGTGGGTTTTCGATGAAATTATGGAAGTAATGAAGTAGGAGTTGGTGGTGGCGTAGTGGCTGGAGCACAGGGCTGCTAATCAGAAGGTCCCTGTTTTGAACCCCACATCCACCACCATTGTGCCCTTGAGCAAGTCACTTAACTCCAGGTTGCTCCGGGGGGACTGTCCCTGTAATAAGTGCACTGTAAGTTGCTTTGGATAAAATGAAATGTAATGAGCGATGGTCAGGAAGGGCCATGACATGGACAGAAAAAACAGTTTAGTCAAGTCTCTTAAGAAATCAGTCTTTAGATTTTATGGAACAAAGTCCAGGAGTAAACAAAGGGGAGCAATGAGAGTGTCTTACAATGTGACAATCTTTTGTTACTTACATTACCCTTCCAAAAAAATGTAGAGTTCTGGAAAACTAGATGCAAATTTGCACAAAGCTCATTTGTATATATTTGCAAAATAGTCAGTGACGAATTTGCGGTAAGTTTGCAGAAAATTTGCCATGAACTCTTGGTTTTTGTATAGGTATTGTTTTAATTTATATAGATAAGTAACCTGGAGGTCAAATGCTAATTGTTAGATTTAAAGTTATAAAATGGCTGTTCATTTACATCTACCCTGCAATGTGACATTTTAAACTCCACCTGAAACTATTTTACATTTATAAAATAGTTAGTATTTCAAAAATGTTATTAGAATCATTCATCTTTATGCTTATTTGAACTTATATTTATTGAGAATACTTGGCATATTTTGTACTTGAATCTGGATCATTGTCATGAACTATAGTTTTCAGATCATAAAGTTAATTAACAAAGAGTTTAAAAACAAATTCAAGTTGAAAATTAAAGCATCTAAAAATATAAACTTCCCCTTGTACAGATATTTACATATTTAAGCTTAAATCTTTATGTTTTGGGGGAAAAAAATAGTTCATTTGTCAAATACCCTTTAACAGAGTGAAAATAATAATATTCCAGCATAAAATTGATCCAGCATTTTAGTAAATACTGGCCTATATTTTGGTTAAATGCAGATCTGAGAACAGATCAGGTTTAGTTTAGCCCTGTGTGTAGGTTGTTGTTCATGTACACTACTGGTCAAAAGTTTTGAAACACTTTATTAAAACATTTTTTTTCTTCACATTTTTAAATGATAGTAAAGTCATCAAAATTATGGAATAACATAAATGGAACAATGAGAATTATGTTGTGACTAAACAAAATCCAAAATAAATCAAAATTGTGTTATATTTTAGCATCTTCACAGTAGTCACCATTTGCCTAGATTTTGCAGAAATGTACTCTTGACATTTTCTCAAGCAACTTCTTGAAGAATCACCCTGGGATGCTGTTTGGGATGCAAACAGTATTGAAGGAGTTCCCATCTATGTTGGGCATTTATTGGCTGCTTTTCTTAATTATTTGGTCCAAGACATCCATTTTTATTACATTTTAGTTTTATAATGAAATAAATTAATATGTTGGCACAAATATATTTTTGTCTACAAAACTAATTTCAAACATTTAAGCATACACCTAGTGGCGGCACGGTGGCGCAGCGGTTAGCACTGTCGCCTCCCAGCAAGAAGGTTGTGGGTTCAAACCCCGGTTGCCCTGGCCTTTCTGTGTGGAGTCTGCATGTTCTCCCCGTGACTGGGTGCTCCGGCTTCCTCCCACCATCCAAAGACATGCAGGTTAGGTTAATTGGTGTCTCCAAAAAAAAAATTGCCCTAGGTGTGAGTGTGTGTCTGTCTATGTGTGGCCCTGTGATGAACTGGCGACCTGTCCAGGGTGTACCCTGCCTTTCGCCCAATGTTAGCTGGGATAGGCTCCAGCCCCCTGCGACCCTGTACACAGGATAAGTGGTTGACGATGGATGGATAAGCATACACCTTGAGATCTTCAGTCAAGTATTTCAAAAGCTTTGACCGAGTGAATTATTTTCCTGTATTTAAGTTTGCTTGAGTAAATAGAGCAGTGTTCACTCCAGTCTGGCTTTACTCCCTATTAAGTTCATCACTGAATGTGCTTAAGAGAAGATTTTCAAGCTCCAGCTACAGTACATTAATCTCCCAGAACTCTTGCTCACTTATTTAAAAAGATGTCTGATTATGAAGTGTTCTCATTCATACACACTTGGCTTTGCAAATCATTTGAATAGACATGCAAGTACCTAAAGTTTATTTTGCTAATGCAAATAATGTTGGCCGCATCTATTGTTTATATGCCCTACAGCAAAAATTCAAGAAAAAGTTATATTAAGATAAGAACATTACTAAATTGTTTGTGATGTTGCAATGTACTAGTAGAACAAAAGATATTGCAGATAATATGCTTAGCAGGTGTATGTAAATGTAACACTGGCAGTGTTTCTGCTTTGTAACAGAACTGCTGTTCCTTATTTAAAAATAGTGACTTCTGGGTAAGTATTTCCTTTGATAACTTGAAAAGGCCTGATATTTGCTGAAGACATGTCTCAGGTTGTCAAACATACCAGAACTGTAATTCAAAAGGCACAAAGTGAGGCAAACCCTGCCTGCTTTCTGGCAGCCCTTGCCTTCATCAAAGTATCTGAACTGCATATTGACCAGATCAGAGAGGATCAACTGGGAGACATGGAGTGCTTCTCAATCGGAAGGCTGCAGCCTTGTTAGGTTGACTATATCGACTGCCACGTCATCAAGGCTGTATGTTTCTTTTTTTTTGCCATATTTTGGAGGATGCATCAAGTGCATCCTTCATGGCCATCTGTAGTAATATAAATGCAGAATAACTGCAGCAAAATTATTTGAATCTAGAAAAAACCCAACCTATTTAACCCTGGAATTCATCAACATCATAAATTAAAGGACCAAGTATCAACAGTCCTACTGAAGGCATGCCTTTGGACAATAAAATGGTCAATACACTCTAAACACCATAATTCAAAGCAAAAAGGGTCATTGGTCTGCAAGGCCCCATCAGCATGACCTTCTGAACTTCCACACAGAGATAAAGTGGAGTTTTCTTTGAAAGGTGTCCAAAGGACCATCAGATTTGCACGATTCTAACACTAAAACATTTAATGTTAATCCAGGAACATTTTACACAAAGTCACAGTACTTTACCGATTTAACCTTCTAAAATGTACAGAATACATTTAAATCCACAATTTATACAATTCCTAGTCTTGCTAGGTAATTCTGAAAATTGCTTTGAACTGTGAAAACTTGTATAACTGACAAATTAATGATTATTGCCTGATGTACATCTTTAAAATGTGTGTAAAGTTTTATCCATGTTGTATAACCAAGGAATTAACCAGTATGATTTGTAACCAGGGATTTCCATGTTTTGTTACATACACATATAATATTCATGAAAGAATGTCATGTTTGGTATGCAACAGCTTGGTTGGTTAAAAAGAGGAAGCAGATGACAACGAATATCATGTCTCATGTACCATTTTCAAGATATAAAAGTTCATGATTAAATATGCACTATTTTTGAGTGAGAGATTTGCAAGACTCAGAAACAAAGGACCACAAAATCAAGTGTCGGATAGGACAGCCCAGTCGGCCATGTGACTCTGAAAAGTCACTTCTGATTGGTGCAGGACACCTTTGGGGATGCGGCCAATTTCAGTTCAAATGTTTCCAAACAGGAAGAACGCTCTTCTGAGCTTCTTCTGCCTGTCTTCCTCTTCTGTTCTCTGGCTTCTTGTCGCTGCTTCAGACTGGACTCTGCTCTCTGACTCTGCTCTCTGGAAATGCATGTTGCCATGTAGAGTCCAAGGAAAACTCAGGACTTGAAGTCCCGATGAGGAAGCGTAGCTCTCTATGGTTCACACACCCAACAGGAGTCGTGGAGCCTCCATGAGAAGGCCTCGCTTCAAAGCCAACCTCATCATTCATACTGACATTAACTATCTAATCTTACAGAGGTCCAAATCATCGATGAAAATTAACTTTCGACCAAGAGCCAAGAACCAAGCAACACAAAGAATGCACCATGATATGCAAGTACATCTCCAGTATTGTGCTCAAAGTGCTGGTGTTATAGTTAAATAATTTGGGTAATCCGATAGCAAATCGATGTATACTCAGATAAGAATAAATGGTTATTAAGACATTGTCAACAAACAAATTATGTTCATAAAGTTCATTTTCACTGTATTTATCATTTATTTCACATTCTGTCACTCTTCTCACCAACCTGTCTCATGTATATATGTGTTAGATTAGATTTATTTTTAGAATAGCAATTAAGTTTGTCTGTATTCAAAGATGATTTGAATGTGGTGTATTTTGATAAATAAACTCATCCCTGTTTCTAAAAGATTTAGCTTCAAAGCTGTACCTAAATACATCCATCCATCCATCCATCCATCTTCAACCGCTTATCCGAAGTCGGGTCGCGGGGGCAGCAGCTCCAGCAGGGGGCCCCAAACTTCCCTATCCCAAGCCACATTAACCAGCTCTGACTTGGGGACCCCGAGGCGTTCCAAGGCCAGTGTGGAGATGTAATCTCTCCACCAAGTCCTGGGTCTTCCCCAAGGCCTCCTCCCAGCTGGACGTGCCTGAAATACCTCCCTAGAGAGACGCCCAGGGGGCATCCTTACAAGATGCCCAAACCACCTCAACTGAATCCTTTCAACGCAAAGGAGTAGCAGCTCTACTCCGAGCTCCTCACGGATAACTGAGCTCCTCACCCTATCTCTAAGGGAGAAGCCCACAACCCTTCTGAGGAAGCCCATTTCGGGCGCTTGTACTCACGACCTAGTTCTTTAGGTCATGCTTTGCCTTCCGGCTCAGCTCTCTTTTCGTGACAACGGTGCGATAGAGCGAGTGCAATACCGCCCCTGCTGCCCCGATTCTCTAGCCAACCTTCTGTGCCATTGTCCTCTCACTCGTAAACCTTACCCCAAGGTACTTGAACTCCTTCACTTGGGGCAATACGCATTCCATCAGTTTCCTGCTGAGAACCATGGCCTCAGATTTAGAGGTGCTAATCCTCATCCCAGCAACTTCACACTCGACTGCCAAGCGATCCAGTGAGAGCTGACGGTCACAGACTGATGATGACACGAAGACTACATCATCTGCAAAAAGCAGTGATGAGATCCACAGCCACAGGAGACCTCCGGGACAACAAATCCTGGAAGGCCTCTTTCTTCAGTCGGACGTCTTCCCTGACCACCAGTGTCCACCACGGTGTTCAAGGGTTACCACCCCTTGCGGCACCTAAAACATTGAGGCCGCATCTCTCCACTGCGGTTTCGGCAATGGAAGCTTTGAACATTGCCCACTCTGGTTCAATGTCCCCAACCTCCGCAGGGATGCCTGAAAAGCTCCGCAGGAGGTGTGAGTTGAAGATCTCGCGGACAGGGGCCTCCTCCAAACGTTCCCAGTCCTACCGCACTACACGCTTGGGCTTCCCAGGTCTGGGCTTCCCAGGTCTTTCCCCACCACCTGGCCCACAACCAGTTAAATGACCTAAAGCTGCAGTCCACAAAGACCCAAAAGGTGCTAACACATGCCATGTGCCACATAGACCAGCTAAAAGCTGAAGCCTAAGAACAATGTAAGGTGTCCAAACAACTTGATCAAGTGTCAATGAGAGAAATCGAATGGCCACAGGAAGCCCTGACATCTGCCAGAAACAGCAGGCTAAAGCCGCCCAAGAGGACCTGCAAAAAAGAAAATCCAGCACATGAGGCACAACTGGAATAGACCATGTTTGATTTTAAATGGATGAACTCTCGAAAAAAAGGCCTTGGAAGGCCATCTGGACACGTCCAGAACTGAAATTAAAACCCTGACCTAGCAACTTGACCTCATCAAAGATGAGCACTCTTACGAGTTACAGCGACAGTTTACGATGGACAGGCATCCCACAATAGCACCCCTGGTCGACAAAGCAGCATCCTACAACCGAAAGCGTCCACAAGATGAGTGACACTAAGGCCCACTGCACAAAACCTCAGCGGCCCTCTTCCAGCATACTTCAAGCAGAATCCACACATGGCCGACATTTCATAAATAAATATTAAAATATAAAAACAAAAATACATTTCATACTCCTTCTGTCACACTCAACGACAGGAATACAGGCACCAGGCACAACAGTGACTGACACGGCACCAGCTTATGGAATGAAAACTCATCAGCCTCAACCACATCCTATTTCTACATGACAGAAACTCAGTCATACAACAGCTCATGATGACCATCAAACACCCACAATCCCTTGCACATGTCCCAAAAGAGAAACATTTATGATGCAGCTGTGCACACATTTTATTTGCATTTGCAGCAATGACAATTTGTAGAAAAATAAAAAGGCCAAGTTGTTTAGACAATTCAATAAATTAGAAGATACAAAACACAAAAACAAAAATAAATAAAAGGGCAATTTCATGAATTTGAAAAACTTTTTTCTGTTTTACAAGTCTAGGGTTTCGTATTTTCATATTTGAAAGGGTTTCAGTTAGGGCTGTTGATTTTACGCGTTAATTCAGTGCAATTAATTTTACAAAAAATAACGTGTTAAAAAAATAACGCAATTAATCGCATGCCCACGGACCATAATAAGGAAGATTCCTGAGAAATGCAAGCTTGTAGTACCACCTGTTTACTGCAGAGGACAGTCAGTGAAATTTCAGCTGTATGAGCAACACACAGTTTATACAGTGAAGAAAACACAAACAACACAAGGCAGGCAGAACAACACAAACATGCGTTACGTTCTTGCGTTCAAAACACTTGAAGGAGCGCAAATGCGATCTAAGGGATCTCAAGATGTGTTTAAAGATTGAGTATTAAACTATATTTAACTTGACACAGTGACTAGTGTTTTAGAAACAACACTACATAAGATATTTAGGTTTTTCAGAGAATGTATTTATAACATGTGTATTTTGTCTTACTGTACTGGCAGAGTTTGTATAGTCAAAACAAGTGAAAAAACTACCAGTGCTGAAGAAGTAATCCAAAGTATTTAGAATATGTTACTGACCTTGAGTAATCTTATGGGATATGTTATATTTATGACGCAAAACATCCGAGACGTCTGACGTAGGTGTAAATTGACGGGCCCTTAAACAAGCCCTCATAATAAATCTCCAACTGATTGACAAAATCACTTGTGAAATGGATTGCTGTGAACTTTGTGCCAATGATTGGCTTATGATCAATAATATGGTAGTAAACAATACATTGTTGTTACAATCCACACTGTCTTTTGTTTGTGTACCTTTTATTTTTAAGTTTTTGGCACCTTTTACGTTCCATATTGTCTTTTGTTTTATGCACTCTTATTTTGAAATCACTCATGTTCCTGTTTCCCAGTCTTGTCATGTCCTGTTTTCCCTCCATGTCTATGTGTCTGATTTTCATTGGTTCATTGTCTAATTATCTTGTTATCAGTTCTAGTTTATCATTGGTTTTAGTTTATTGTCTTGTTATCTTGTTTTGAGTTTTGGTTTCCATTGGTCTATGTTTCCCCTTGTTTTATATTTAAGTCCTCATGTTTACCTTGTACCTTGTTGGATATTGTTTGGTAAATGTTGCATGTGAATCCTGCCCTTGTCCGTGTTTCTGCCTGTGCCCTCCTTGGAAGATTCCCAGTGTTTATATCTTGTGTTTCTACCTTTGTTTTCCCATTGTGGATGTTTTATTTGTTCCTGTGTTCATAGTTCGCTTTACTTTGTGTTATTTTCAATAAACCGCTATTGGATCCTCACTCCTCGACTGCTCACTTCGTAACAGAATAACCGACCCACTATGGATCCAGTGGTTAAAGCTAACCTCGGTCTTCTCGACCTCAGACAAGAGGACCGCTCAATAGAGGCCCACATCTCTGAGTTTCTTGAGCTGGCCCATTTGTCTGTCTTCCCGGAGCCTTACTTGGTCGGTTTCTTCAGGGCCAACCTCAACAGTGCGCTACAGGAGCGGTTGCCACCAGCGACCCCTTGCTGGACGCTCCTCGTTTACCTAGAAGAGACCCTGAGGATCTGTGGCTCTCCTTTCACTGTGGGTGTTGCAGAGGAGGACGCCACCTCTCCTCCCACAGTGGTCACCTCCCAGCCTTCCATGACTCGTTCGTCCACACCTGCCACGGCCAATATGCCCCCAGCCTCGTCTGTCCCAGGGCCAGCGTTGACAGCCCCGTCCGCCAGGAGGAGGAGAAGAGGGAAGGCTTCCGCTCTTCAGTCTCCGCCTGCCACGGCCAACGAGCCAACGAGCCAACGCCTGCCACGGCCAACGAGCCAACGAGCCCACGCCTGCCACGGCCAACGAGCCCACGCCTGCCACGGCCAACGAGCCCACGCCCACGCCCACGCCTGCCACGGCCAACGCGTTGCCAGCCTCGTCCGTCCCAGAGCCAGCGTTGCCAGCCTCGTCCGTCCCAGAGCCAGCGTTGCCAGCCTCGTCCGCCCGGAGGAGGAGGAGGAGAAGAGGAAAGGCTCCCCCTCTCCAGTCTCCACCTTCCACGGCTCTGTCCTCAGAGCCAGAGCCAGCGCCTGTAGCCTCGACCGTCCAAGAGCCAGAGCCAGCGCCTGTAGCCTCGACCGTACAAGAGCCAGCACCTGTAGCCTCGACCGTCCAAGAGCCAGAGCCAGCGCCTGTAGCCTTGACCGTCCAAGAGCCAGTGCCAGCGCCTGTAGCCTCGATCGTCCAAGAACCAGCACCTCTCGAGCCACCCAGTGCTCCGCCTCTCGAGCCACCCAGTGCTCCGCCTCTCGAGCCACCCAGTGCTCCGCCTCTCGAACCTCCTGACCCTGTCCCAGTCCTGTGGCCTTCTCCTAGGCCTCCTGACCCTGTCCCAGTCCTGTGGCCTTCTCCTAGGCCTCCTGACCCTGTCCCAGTCCTGTGGCCCTCTCCTTGGCCTCCTGACCCTGTCCCAGTCCTGTGGCCTTCTCCTTGGCCTCCTGACCCGGTCCCTGCCCTATGGCCGCCTCCCTGGCCTCCTGACCCGGTCCCTGCCCTACGGCCACCTCCCTGGCCTTCTGACCCAGTCCCTGCCCTACGGCTACCAACCAGGCCCCCCGACCCGGTCCCGATCCTGCAGCTGCCCCCCTGGCCTCCTGACCTGGTCCCTGCCCTGCGGCCGCCTCCCTGGCCCCCAGACCCAGTCCTACGGCCATCTATCAGGCCCCCTGACCCAGTCTCGACCCCGCAGCTGCCTCCCAGACTTCCCGACCCGGTCCCCACCTTCAAGTCGTCCCCTTGGTCCCCTGGGCATCTGCCTGGCCTCCTTGGTCTCCTGGCCGCCCTCCTGTTCTGTCATGGTCTCCCTGTCCTAGTCTTGTTCCTCTGTGCCCCCTTGAACTGCCTGTTTGCCCCTGCTCTCCATTGTCGTTTTGCCCTTCCTTTTTGTTAGGAGCGTCTGGGATCCGCTCCTTAAAGGGGGGGCTCTGTTATGATCCACACTGTCTTTTGTTTGTGTACCTTTTATTTTTAAGTTTTTGGCACCTTTTACATTCCATATTGTCTTGTTTTATGCACTCTTATTTTGAAATCACTCATGTTCCTGTTTCCCAGTCTTGTCATGTCCTGTTTCCCTCCATGTCTGTGTCTGATTTTCATTGGTTCATTGTCTAATTATCTTGTTATCAGTTCTAGTTTATCATTGGTTTTAGTTTATTGTCTTGTTATCTTGTTTTGAGTTTTGGTTTTCCATTGGTCCATGTTTCCCCTTGTTTTATATTTAAGTCCTCATGTTACCTTGTACCTTGTCGGTTATTGTTTGGTAAATGTTGCATGTGAATCCTGCCCTCGTCCGTGTTTCTGCCTGTGCCCTCCTTGGAACATTCCCAGTGTTTATATCTTGTGTTTCTACCTTTTGTTTTCCCATTGTGGATGTTTTATTTGTTCCTGTGTTCATAGTTCGCTATACTTTTGTGTTATTTTCAATAAACCGCTATTGGATCCTCACTCCTCGTCTGCTCACTTCGTAACAATTGTATTCTAAAGCCACTTTTTCGATGATTAACTCTTCTGCTACAGGAATGTAAAGCATTTTAATTATCTGAAAAGTGTGTGTGTGTGTGTGTGTGTGTGTGTGTGTGTATATGTGTATATGTATGTATATATATATACAATTTTCAGATAATTAAAATGCTTTTTAAAAGATTCAAAAATTAAATTAAAGATTTTTTTTTTTTTTAAATTATATTGATATAAATATGTAAAATCATTATATATTGAGTTATTGTTATATGAGGGGCTTTCTCAGCAAATATTTGTATATGCTGATCGTGATTAATTAATCGGGACACAGCCCTAGTTTCAATATAAATGCTAAGATCAGTGTTGCAAAATGTATGTAAGGCTTTTTTGAGTGTCTCTAGCTTTGTGAATAACATTTTTGGCTAAAATAATTTAGAGATTAAAGGAAATATTTCTCATTTTCTGAAATCTATGGGT
Organism: Moxostoma hubbsi; assembly: GCA_032164185.1. Lineage (NCBI taxonomy): Eukaryota > Metazoa > Chordata > Actinopteri > Cypriniformes > Catostomidae > Moxostoma > Moxostoma hubbsi. The sequence continues at coordinate 4,825,244 of JAVLUX010000003.1, read as the reverse complement.
TTTCTAAAAGTAAAATATCACATGGTTCAAAGAATATGGTTTGGCATGCGCACTTACTAGACGGTCTCATTCAGGCATGAAACTCTGAATGGTGCAAGTTGATAGGTGCTTTGAAATTGTTATTTTCAGCCAATCGGCTTGCTATCATGTGATATGGCATGCCAATCCAATCACATGGTGTAAACTGATAGGTCCTTTTAGGTTTCAATCAATTTCCATACTCCACTTTGCCTCACATTTAAATTTAATGTTGGCAAGAAAACCAAATCAGGCACTGGGGACACATTGCTTTCTTAGGTCATTAGTTTAAATAAATCCACACATCGCTAGGCTGTCACTAGTTAAATAGGTTCTGGGCTTTTCCCCAAACTTGTGGAAAAAGGCCCTCACTTATGGGGTAAAAGGTCCACAGGGGGTTTAAAGCATTATCATGTACATACAGAGTTGGGAAGTAATGGAATACATGTAAAGGGATTACATATTTAAATAAAAAAATATAAGTAAATCTATTCCACTTCAGTTACAATTTAAATAATTGGTAATTACAATACAGTTACATTCAAAAAGTATTTTGATTACTGAAGAGATTACTTTGCATTTTATTGTCATTTGTTTCATTTAATACTTAGTCCTTTCAGATAGAAAACATTTATACATATAAATGTTGTGATCCAAAGTGCATTTGAACAGCAGTGAAACACTTTCTTATGATGTTGCATTCATACGAGCAGACAGAGAAGTAAGTTTGAAGTAAGTTTGGAGCAGAAGAAATAGAAATAAACCTTGTGTAAATTGTCAGATTTACACTAAGCTAAAATGCTATTGCTAGCCATTTGACATGCATGTTCCCAGACATGATCATATTGTTTTATCAAGAGAATTCATATTAGATCTTAAATAAAACAAATTTTCTCATTTTTGTATTGTTTTCCTTTAAAAATATTAAAAAATCCTCAAAACAAGATCAATTTGATGTATCTTGTTTTAGAAACAACACTACATAAGATATTTGGGTTCTTCAGAGAATGTATTTTTATCATGTGTATTTTGTCTGACTGTACTGACAGTTTTTATAGTCAGAACAAGTGAATAAATCTACCAGTGCTGAAGAAGTAATCCAAAGTATTTAGAATATGTTACTGACCTTGAGTAATCTAATGGGATGTGTTACAAATTACATTTTACAGCATGTATTCTGTAACCTGTAGTGGAACACATCTCAAAAGTAACTCTCTCAACCCTGTGTACATATAAGGACAATAGTTATAGGGCAACAATTTTCAACTTGGGTCTCAATTTTGAGAGCAAGATACTTTTTGGATAACAAATTAAGATAATTCTTATTCAAAACAACCGCTTCACAAAATGGTTAACCACTGAAAAAGCCAACCTACTTATCTACTATTTAAACTTATTATTTGTGGTGCTAGCGGAGCAAAGCATCAATCTCATATACTTATTATTATTCTTCCATACACTTTTTCGGCACCCAACTCATCCCGCAACATTTGTCTTAGACCCACAAATGAGGTATCAAAATGATTGATGACAGATGTGCTGTTAATTTTCTAAGGGATGGGAGGTAAGGTGCACCCCGGGGGGCAAAAAAACTGTCTCAAAAAGTCCCATATCTTACTATGGGATGGGATTATTTTCTTACTAAGACAAAGTCAATGCAAGAAATTTGTCGGGTCCTATCTCCCAAACAGAATGTCGTAGAGACATGGGGGCGGGCTCATTTCACTTGGTCTACCAACCAGTCTTTAAGTATCATCTTGGAAATGGCAAAGCCATGCCCTACCAACCATTATAGCACCCTAGCAACCACCCACATAGAATTCCATTCAAAATGGCTCAGAAGGATATCATCAGAACAGAATGTTGTACAGACTTGGGGATTGACTCTTTTCAGTCAGGTTATTAAGCAGCCAATAAGTCACTCTGGTTACTGTCTAGCCATGCCCTAGCAACCATTTAGAGCACCATAGCAACCAGCCCTATTGACTTCCATTAAAAATGGCTGAGAGGATATCTTCAGATCAGAATGTCCTAGAGACATTTTACTTGGGTGTGTTGTTTTACTTGGGTGAGCAATCAGTCCTCAAGTATCCACTTGGAAACAATTTTGCCATGCCCTAGAAACCATTTAGAGCACCCAAGCAACCGAATCCCATTGACTTCCATTCAAAAATGTTGTGGTGCAGAGATATCGGCTTTGGAATACGGTTGCTAGGGTAAGCACATTTGGTTGCTAGGTAGTTGCCAGGGTGATACTTAGAAGACTGCTTGCTATCCTGAGTCATACAAGCCAACAATGAAGTCTCAACGACATTCTGATCTGGAGATCAAGCGATTTTGAATGGAAATCAATGGGGTTTGGTTACTAGTGTAATCTAAATGGTTGCTAGAGTGAAGAAGAAGTACTTTACTCTCATGTCTCTAGGACATTGTGGAAGTACAGTTTGTAAATAATACTTAGAATATTAAAAATCTTCATTCTAATAAGACCAACTGAATTTCATTACTGATATTACAATAGGAGAAAAAACATAATTCTGATTTAAGAATGCTTCTTTTTCTATTGAACTTTAACCACAAATACCTCTTTAGTGCATTTGAAATGAGAAAGTAAGTCTTGTCAAAACTCTGAAAACTGAACATCAAACAAAACTCTATACTAATTCCAAATAAAATGTAAAACAAATCACTGATTGACGGTGTGAAGACAGAATGAGTAAAAAGTGTGTGTGTGTGAGAGAGAGAGAGAGAGAGAGAGAGAGAGAGAGAGAGAGAGAGAGAGAGAAAGAAAGAAAGTCAGAGTAAATGACTGGATATTATATTAGGTTCAAATGTGTCATAATTGAAGTCCCAGACATGGCTAGCACATTTTTGATCCACAATATTCCCATGTTCCCATGACACTTTGCGAACGATATAGGCGGAACTTCCGGTTAAACGTAAACAATCGTTATGTTCACAGCACTAAAAATGACAGAAACTTGAGAACAAATGATCACAGAATTATGGTGAGGCGATATTGTTCTTCCTCACCTATCTGTTAATGGATATAGATTTCAGGATGATGGCCAAATATCACAAATACAGTAGAAGCATTTTATTTATTTTGTTGAGCCTTTATCCATTGATGGAAGAACCGGAGCAGACTAACCTGAAAATCTATGTAGCCTATTGGCGCCTTCACAGCTGTAAAGCTGTTAATGTTTTGAGAAATGTAGATAATTATGGTTATTTTAAAGCATAAAATGAGTCAGAACATGAAGAGTTTGTTGTACCAAATTATGTACTTACGGAAGATACAGGTGAGGTCCAGACAGGATGCTCGTGTATTGCAGGACTCGGGCGATGAGACTGTCATGCTCCCATTTTTTGGGCAAAATACAAATATTTAGTGAGAGTATTTATGTGCAGTAAACACATTGTACACATAAGTTCAATGTTCTCTGTAAAGCAACTATAAAATATTATGTATTATTAAAAGCACTGAACAAATACATTAAATTGATATTGAATTAATATCCACACTGTTTTCTAAATCACCTTTTCCCCTTAAGGGAAGACAAGCACATTCTGCAAAGACACTCAAAAGTAAGTGAATTGAAGGCATGAAAAATGCAGGAAAGAGGTCAATCATAATACAATTTCAAACTTGATAAAACATCTCACTACTGTACATGTCTCCTCTAATAATTGTGGTCTTTCACTGTAGAATTATTCATTTAGCATCACAGCATGAAAACACTGTTCCTTTTTATACTCCGTAATAATGCTATTTGAAAACACTTGAAGCATTCACAAAGGCCAACACTGAATAGAAATGACCAAACTGTCAGCATATCTAATGTACTTTCAGCACATGTACAGATGTTAGCACAATAATGCTATAATTTATATGTAATTCATTGCGGTCTGTTTCTGGACGTAATGGTGGATTATATAACTAATCCCCACTGTTGACTTCTTGCCAATAAAGTGAAAAAAGTACACAAATAAATTATTCAAAGCTTTTTCAAACAGATGTTCCTAAGTCAATCTTTCTTTAGGCAGCCAGTGGATGGAACATCTGGGACTGGAGCACTGTGCTTTGCGAGTGGTTTCTGATCATAACATTGCTGTTTTAGATCAAACTTTTGTTTCGCTTGGTTAAAGGATAACCATTATCTGCACACATTGTGTGGGGAATTTTAAAGACACCTTAACACATTTAAAAATAGAACTTTTTTGACACGTCATTGCATTTTTTTTTTGCCAAACTTTTATTCAACAGCTGTCTTGCTTGTGAAATTGATTCATCATCATTATTATTATTATTATTACAGTGAATATTACATTTTACTATACAGTTGTAATATATTTTTATTCAATTTCATCTAGATTTTATTTTGAATCGTGCTTTTATTATGAAAGGTGTTTTTTGTTCATGTATAAACAGTCCTTGACCAGGTCCAGGGTGATCACTGAATAATTTTAAGTCACGTTTGAAACCTCATGTTCCCCGTCTGTCGCTCACTTTGACATCGTATTGAAGAAGCGACACTAGGGGTCTCTTTTGAGCGCCGAATATGCCTCTGGTCTATGAAAAAAGGCCAATGAGAAGTTGGCAGACGACAGTATTTGCATACCCTGCCCCGGACATACGGGTATAAAAGCAGGGAAATATGTCGAGGCCATTCAGAAATTTTCTTCGGAGCCGATGGTCGGGTATGCAGCAGCTGCGACGACTGGCTCATTCTGGCCCACTCACAAGAGTTACTATGCGCTCACAGAGACCAGGTGCTCAGGCACCTCAACTGTCTGGGGCTTCAGGTCAACTGGGAAAAAAGCAAGCTCACCCCGGTTCAGAGCATCTCTTTTCTCGGCATGGAGTTAGACTCCGTCTCAATGTCAGCACGTCTCACCAACGAGTGTGCACAGTCAGAGTTGAGGTGCCTCGGCGCTTTCAAGCCGGGCACAACGGTCCCCTAAAACTTTTCCAGAGGCTCCTGGGGCATTTGGCATCCTCCACGGCAGTTGCGCCGCTGGGGTTGATGCATATGAGACCGCTTCAGCACTGGATTCAGACTCGAGTCCCGAGACGAGCATGGCGCCGCGGCACGTATCCGGGTATAGCCTCAGTGAAACTCAGTTGAATTTAATATCACGTTGCCTGGCCCAGTACTTCACTGGCGTTTTCCTTTTCCTGAAATTGGTGGAAGCAGACAATGAATGGTCTTGGAGATTGCTCTGCTCCACGTTTGGGGCTAAGCGTGCGAAGCATTCGCTCAAGTTCAGGAGGTTTATCAAACACACTCTCCATGGTATATTTATGCAACCCAGATATAAATCTGATGGGGTCTTTTCCATTCTCAGTGCCTTCCAGAATATTGATAATATGCAGGTTAGCCCTTCTGGATCTATTCTCAAGGTTGTCAATTTGGTCAAGAAGAGGTTAATTTTGTGCCTTCAAGGAATTAATCGTCGCTTCCGCGACGACTAGCCTTTCGAAGTTTCCACCGACCAATAGATGTAGATTCAGTAGATGCAGGTCGGTGCTGAAACAATCTATTTGTCTCACGTAGCACGACAAGGGAGACTTGTAACGGCTTGATTGAATCTTGAATTACTTGCCATGTCCTCTTTTAAACTGGCCCGCTGTTTTTCCAGTTCGGAGACCAACTGACTCAGACAAGTTATCCGTATTGTCTTTTTCAGGTGTATCCTTGTTGCTAGTGGTATCGTTAGCCACCATAGCTGCTAACTTTCCAGATAGGGTTTCACCAGAGCGTGTTGCGTGCGCGGTGAAATAGCAACAGGGTATTTTGCTTTTACTATTTCGATATGAAAGGGTCATAACTTGTGAGACATGGGAAATGTAATGTCAAATGGGCTTTGCTTTTTCATTTGAAATTTGGCAGACATTGTATGTTCATGTAAACGAAAGTGCAAATGGTAACACACGATTTGCAATTGCATTATGTCACAATTTATGCATGCACAAATAGAAAACGCAATTGCAGATACAATTTGCAGTTTGTTTTGAAAATGTATAATTGAGCACATTCAATTAGCTCACACATGCTGAGCTACGTGACTGCATCATCACAAAGATTCACATGGCTGGGTTTTTTTTTCCGTTTCATTTATTTAAATGTTATTTATACAACAATTTGGGTTTTATGTAGGCAACATCAATGTTGGCTTTTCAAACTAGAATTTTTATACAAACAGTCATGTATATAGCAATGAAATTGTTTAGTGATATATATATATATATATATATATATATATATAAAATTATAAATTGAATTTTATCTGCATCATCATTTTCCATCCAAACAGAAAAAGAAAAAATTAAGAAGAGGCTTAATGTTCAACATGATTGATAATGAAGCAAGCCCCTCCATCACACATTTCTTTGCGCAATTGTTTGGATTTAGTCAATAACTGATCTGGGTGTTGTTTAATTCCTGAGGTACATGCGATGGTAGAAAAGGACAAGAATTTTAGATGTTGTCTGCCTTATTGTGTACGACAGACAAACGCTTTTGGACATTGGTTCGGCAATCACACACCGAAAACCGGACTTCAAATTCCTCAATGCCGACCCGCGGTTTACAAACACGCCAGCGGAGCCCTTTGTCTGGGCTGCCAGGCCGAAGAAACGCAGAAGGAAAAGAGGAAAAAAAGCCGGCGTTCTCATCAGAGTAAGACTTCGCGCAAATCGCCCCCTGCTACCCAGTATACTACTGGCAAATGTTCAGTCTCTGGACAACAAGCTCTGCGAGCTGAGAGCGCGGATCTCCTTCCAACGAGGGACGAGAGAATGCTGCGTTATCTGTTTTACGGAAACCTGGATGTCCGCGGAGATTCCAGACTCGGCCATCGAACCCGTGGTTTTCTCTGTGCACCGAGCGGACAGAGCGAAAGACCTCTCAGGTAAAAGCAGAGGTGGAGGTGTATGTTTTATGATCAACAAATCATGGTGTGATCAGAGGAATATACATTTTATCAGGTCTTTCTGCTCTCCTGATCTGGAATTTCTCATGCTTCTGTGTCGACCATTCTGGCTACCGAGGGAATTCACAGCGGTCATTATCACTGCTGTGTACATCCCTCCACAAGCCGACACAGACCGGGCACTTAGGGAACTGTATGGGAATATAAGTCAGCAGAAAACCGCTTTTTTTCAAAATTGAAGGACAGTTCAACACCACTGACTCCAGAAGTATGTGGCAGGGAATTAACACCATCACGGACTATAAACGGAATAAAAATTCCACCATGAACACCGTTGCCTCTCTCCCGGACGAGCTTAATACTTTTTATGCTCGTTTCGAGGAAAACAACAACACCGCCCTCACGGAGAGAGCACTCGCGGCCGATACTACAGAGGCTGGTTCACTCTCCTTCTCTGTTGCGGATGTAACCCGATCCTTTCAACGGGTGAACATTCGCAAAGCCACGGGTCCAGACGACATTCCGGGCCGCGTCATCAGAGCATGCGCGAACCAACTGGCTGGTGTTTTTACGGACATTTGCAACCTGTCCCTCTCCCTGTCTGTAGTCCCCACATGCTTCAAAACATCAACCATTGTGCCTGTACCAAAGCAATCAAAAATCACTTGCTTAAATGACTGGCGTCCTGTTGCCCTTACCCCCATCATCAGCAAATGCTTCGAGAGGTTGATCAGAGATCACATCTGCTCTGTTCTGCCCACCTCTTTGGACCCATTGCAGTTTGCCTACAGCAACAACCGCTCCACTGATGATGCCATTGCATCTACAATACACACTGCTCTCTCCCATCTGGAAAAAAGGAACACATATGTGAGAATGCTGTTTGTAGACTACAGCTCAGCATTTAACACCATAGTGCCCTCCAAGCTTGATGAGAAACTCCGGGCTCTGGGCTTAAACAGCTCGCTGTGCAGCTGGATCCTGGATTTCCTGTCAGGCAGACGTCAGGTGGTTAGAATGGGCAGCAACATCTCATCACTAACCCTCAACACTGGAGCCCCGCAGGGCTGTGTTCTCAGCCCACTCCTGTATTCCCTTTACACACATGACTGTGTGGCGACATATAGCTCCAATGCCATCATTAAGTTTGCTGACGATACGACGGTGGTAGGTCTGATCACTGACAATGATGAAACAGCCTACAGAGAGGAGGTGCACACTCTGACGCGCTGGTGTCAGGAGCACAACCTCTCCCTCAACGTCAGTAAAACCAAGGAGCGTGTGGTGGACTTCAGGAAGAAAGACAGAGAACACAGCCCCATCACCATTAATGGAGCACCGGTGGAGAAAGTCAGCAGCTTCAAGTTCCTCGGTGTCCACATTACTGAGGAACTCACATGGTCCGTCCACACTGAGGCCATTGTGAAGAAGGCTCACCAGCGCCTCTTCTTCCTGAGACGGCTGAGGAAGTTTGGAATGAACCACCACATCCTCACACGGTTCTACACCAGCACTGTAGAGAGCATCCTGACTGGCTGCATCACCGCCTGGTACGACAATAGCACCGCCCACAACCGCAAAGACCTGCAAAGGGTGGTGCGAACGGCCAGAAACATCATCGGAGGTGAGCTTCCCTCCCTCCAGGATATATATAACAGACGGTGTGTGAATAAAGCTCGGAGGATTATCAGAGACTCCAGCCACCCGAGTCATGGGATGCTCTCACTGCTTCCATCAGGCAGGCGGTATCGCAGCATCAGGACCCGCACCAGCCGACTACATGACAGCTTCTTCCCACAAGCAATAAGACTTTTGAACACATGATCTCTCACGATCAACAATCAGCACTGCACTTTATTAATCTTCATTCTGTCAAATATATTCTCCCCAATTCAATTAGTATATATATATATTTATACCCTTATCTAGTGTATGTGTATTCTACATTGTGTGTATTGTGTACATTTGATATGTAAATTGTTGTGTAAGTATGTGTACATTTGTTATGTAAATTGTGTTGTGTAAATGTGTTGTTTATTGTAAAGTGGTTTATGTCTCGTCACTGTCATTACTGCAATGTTGCTCGGAACTGCACACAAGACTTTCACCTACTGTTGCACTCAAGTACACAGTAGTGTGACAATAAAGTGATTTGATTTGATTTGATTTGATAAAGGGGCTTTTCCACTGCAAGGGACAACTCGACTTGACTCTGCTAGCTTTTGGGGGTTTTTCCACTGTGGATAGTACCTGGTACCACCTTGGTCGAGGTTCCAAGCAAGTCGAGCCGATACTAAATGTGACATCAAAACCCTGCAGATCGCTGATTGGTCAGAGAGAATCGTCACTACCAGCGTCACTGGATTTCCGACACAGGACATCACCTTGCTAGTTTTAAAGTTAGCTACAGTGATAACTGATTAATTTGTTCACGCGACTTTCAAATTGTAAAAAGAAATGGCTGTGCGCAAAATCATGCCATGGTCAATAAACGAGGTGCAGACAAACAAAACGAAAAAATCTTTCAGGAAGTGGTGGCTGCACAGCTGAGACTCTGCCACCACCAGACCTACCAACAGTGTAAGGAAAAGAAAAGAAAAAAACTTGTGACTACAGAACCATCAAGGAAAAGTGGAAGTGGTTCGACCAAATGGACGCTATCTAGAACGGCGAGCAATGTGAGGGAAAGTGCTCTGGACTCAGCCATGCCATTGTTGGAGTCCACGATGGAGGATGGTACATTTTTTTACGTTAAATCAATACTCTGCTTGAAAGCTTCATTTTATTGAGTTGACCAGCTACAGGAAAGCTTTCTTCCAAATCAACCAGACCAATTACAACCAGACTGTTACACTTGTGTAAAATCACCATGCAAAAGCCGTTTAAGCAGCACAATGAGCTAGTATCTAACAGCTAGTGGTCGTGTTATTGTTTATTGTTTTGTGTTGGGTTTAAGATGATGCCACGGCAGAGAGGTGGTGCAACTATGACGATCAGCCTATAATCACACCCACATTGAGGCGGCAATAAACAGCAGTGGGAAAGAAAGCTCAGAAAAGTAAAGCGAGTAGAGTTGAGTCGAGTTTAGTCGAACTGTATTGCGCAGTGGAAAAGTACCATAAGAGGAGCCCAAGTATAGGTTGGACATGGTGGAGGGTCAGTTAACAACTTTTTAACAAGCTTTCTCTTGAAATGTAAAGTGATTGAACACCCATTCCCAAACATACGGTGACTTTTTACATAGCCATTACTAAGAAGATACTCAAAAATTAACTGATATTTATATAAGCTGGCCACCTGCACTTCTCGGCAATGCTAAATGTCGGTTAACTTAAAGCCTTTCTTCAAGTGGTAAGTTAAGCCCTTTTTAAGCAAGTTATTCATTTGAATGTACTGTTTTTCATTTTCCATCTTGCTTTTTCTGTTCTTCGCACCAGGCCAGAACGCATTCCCCCTCTGACCAGTTTTGTCAAGTGACAGTCAGAGCATTGTCAATAGACAGAGGGTGAGCGGTAGCTGTGAAGATACCTCTTGATAAAATAAAACAATTTTAAATGCGTATTTGAACCCATTTAAAATGCTAAGAAATGTTTACATTAACATCCCAACGGGTCGTCTGCGGGCCCGGCCGACTATTACGCAATAACTTCACGAAATGCAAAAACTCAAAAATTAAAAGATACACATATCTTACATCGTTGGAAAGCTGAGACTCTTGTGATTCGAACGATGTAAACCATTTTAATATACACTTAACACAGCGGGTACAATCGGTGTATTTATCAGACCACTTACAGCAAAATAAACGAATCCAAAATGGTAGAAACTCACTTATAATGCTCATCTTACTCTACTGATCCACTTCATTCCATCAAAAATGGTTTAGTTACACTGTAAAGGGTCCATACAATCCAATTCAACAAAGTTTTTGGTCCATAACACATTTATATATCAATAAACACCCATGTAGCATTTCGAGCTAACCGACAGAGCAAACACAACTTTGTATTCTTTGATGAATCTACCTTGAACATGTAAACTTTACAGATATTTTTATGTCAAAATGTCCACTGACCCCTGGACTTTAGAAGGACAGGTCATTTGAGCCAGTCGGTGCATTTTAGAGGTGTGGCCAGGTATCAATATCCTTGAAGCCTATACATACACTTGGATAAACATGTGTAAAACACTCATTTTCTAATGTATTGTTATCAAATTTTAAATTGGGTTTGGTAAGGCTTCATGCTGTGATTTAATTGTGTTTTCCAGTTATGTCCTCCCAGCTGTAGTTATCTGCAGGCATCTTTTTACAAAAAAAAAATGTAGGCGGAGTTTATTTCCCCTTTTTGAGTGTGTTCAAAGTTCTATTACTCAATACAAGTAAGACTTACAGTGATTCTGACTATTTAGGAACAAACCTCAAAGTCTCCCCTTTCAAAAGAGACCAAAAGCATGCATATACTCCAAAGGGTTCAAGAACAGCATGCATTTTAATTTGGGTAGGCCTTTTTTAGGCGTTTTTGGCAAATATTGCAGGATGTTTAAAAGGTTAAATTAAATCGAAGTTAAATAAAATGCATCCTTTCATTACTGTTTAAAATGGTGCTTTTGGTTATTTGTAAGGTATTATAGGCCCTTGTGTGGCCCCATTTTTGCGGTCCTGTTTGGCACTCAAAGATGTTTGAAAATGCATCACCAAGAACAATTTGAATCATATAGCTTGCATTGTTTGCCATTGAATTAACAGGTTGTTAAGATTGCTAATTTGAATGTAGATCGTTTAGGTTGGCGATTAAACCAAAAGTTCACATCACATGTGACAATAATCTTATGTTTTGAAGCAAAGTGAATGTAAACATGTACAACCCTAATGAAAAATTACATGATGATCTGTGCCTGTGTTGTTATACAAGTACCTAGTTATAGACATGTCTACTATACTTGATGTTTACAGCTACTAGTTTTCTATAAACATCTCTTACAGTGTACTAACTTTAACCAACATTCATATCAGATTCTTTTCTAACTGTTGCTCCACCATGACAAAAGAAGTGAAAAAGAATGTGCACATTGACTATTTCCTTTCATAACAACCATTAATTAAAAATGGTTATTGGGTGTGGCCCATTATTATAACACAGATAATGTTGGCTACTTAATAATTGTGAAATCTAAATTAAATGAGGCAGGGAATCACATTTAATATCCAAAAGATTAACCTACTCAGAATATAACTCAAATCCCAAAGTGAAGCTATAAACTGCTTTAATAAGCCTGAGGTTAGTAAGCGATACACAGGAAAACAGGCTCAGCTAGGCGAGGCCCTTGTTCATTCTAGTTCACCTATGCACTAGTCCTTAGAAATATCACATTATTATCAATCATCATATTATACATTGAAAATGTTGTTAAAAACAGCAGACGTTTATTTATAAGTTTCAAGTATTATTATAAGGTTTCTAATATCCTACTAACAGAATATGAATGGATGGAAAGAGGTGACAGACAGACTGTGGTTTCAACAACATGTTTTCCCTTATGGAAGACAAAAATGCCTTTGAAATAGCCAAACAAGTAAGAGATTCATATCTGTCTAGCTTGCGCTTTACAACCTGAGTTTCTTCCACTCTCTCTGACCTTGACATGAAAGTGAGCTTATTTATGACGATATCTTGACTCTTTAAAGTGCACAAAAAAATTAAAAATAAAAAAAATAATAATAATCTAGTATCATCATTTTGAGATGTTATTTTGTTTTTCATTAAAAAATATTTTTTTTAATCGATCACAAATTATACATAATTTACAATTTCTTAAAAATAAATATAAATGAGATTCTGTTTAAAAGTTACTGACAAAAAAAATGTAAAAGGTAAACTGTAATATGTATGTACGTATATATATATATATATATATATATATATATATATATATATATATATATATATATATATATATATATATACTGTATATATATATATATATATATATATATATATATATATATATATATATGGCATTTATAGTAACTTACAATAATGTATTATTACACTGTAGCATAATTACATTAATAGACTGATTATACAAACTCTCATTAGTAGCATAATTTTAACTTACAAACCATGCTAACTCTCTCTCTCTCTCTCTCTCTCTCTCTCTCTCTCTCACACACACACACACACACACACACACACACAAATGCACATTATCTCTCCATTGCAAGTATTTCCCTCTTCTATATTTTTCAGATCTTTACTGATTTGTGAATTGCAATATTGCACAAATATAAATATGTAGAATTATATATATTTGTACACTTGAGCCACATTTAAATATGTATGAATGTCTTCAAATTTTTTCACATTTTAAATATAAAAGCTTAAAATTGCATAAATGTCTTTGCATTTTATAGCAAATATCAATCCGCTAATTTTGCACTTATTTGAAAGACATATAACACAAAAACATTTTACATCAAAAGATGGTGTGAAGTGAGAAACAACAGCAAAAAAACACAGCAAGACCACTTTATGGCTGTCAAATAACTACATCTGTGTGAACTTGAGGGGAACTTACATCATACTAGAGTTGTCGAAATACAACAATGTCAGTAGTCAGTTCCAATAAGAGTCAAATTTCATGATTCTCGATATCACTTTTGATACCACGAAGAAATAGGTAATATGCTAATGAACACACTCTTTAAGCCTATTTAACAAAGTTAAATGAATTAATGAAGAGTTTCTTAATTATGTTTTTTAAGTATTACATTTTTAAAGTATTAATTTTTTTCTAAATTCCATTGTTTTCCCCAAATTCTGTTTTCAGTTCAGTGCTTATCCATTATCAAAATTGAGTCTGATCAAATGAATTAATAAAAATGTAATCAAATAAACATAGACCAAGTGCTTCAGTAAAGACCTTCACAGCATCCTGTAAAACACAACATTGTAAGATATTGCATAAATATAATAATAATAGTAATCATAATAATAATAATAATAATAATAATTTTTAGAATAATAATAACAACTATTATTATTTCAGTAAATATTACATATAATATCAGTATTACAACAGTAGTAATATGTCGCAATTTCACACATCAAGCTTTTATTTTGACAAAGGCTTTTTCAGTTCTGTGTTTTGACAGTACTTCCACACTTCCAGATGAGATGTTTGATATATTGTCCAGTGTGACTATTAAAGCACAAAACGATGAGATTTATTTTTATAAATGTAAAGTCTGCAGGTGCTACACGATTCACAGAGAATGTGCGATCTCTTCTGTGATCTATAACAATAAGCACAGCACACAATGATCATAAAATGTGTTGTTTTCAGCATTTGAGGAGCTTCACACATTCAATTTGAAGTGTGCAGCGCATGCAAACTGTATATTTGTTTAATTAAATCACACCCTTTTGCGTTTAAATAATCACACTAGTACATATAATGATTTTAATTTGGTTAATTCATTTCCATTTCGTGTAAAAGGAGTAACAGGGCACATACTCAAATTAACGTGTGAGCATTTGAAAGCAGCCGTCTGTCAGTCAGACAGAGTGCGGGGGACTGAATTGAATCAGTATTACTAGTACTGCAGAAACACTGATCATATATGCATATATTTTTTTTTATGTATCGAAAGGAGCAACCCGCAAATAAAAACCTTTATAAGCAATTTGTACCCGATATAACCCTTAAAATTAGTTTTGTTGGTGTAAATTATTCAGGTTGATTCACTAATGTTTAGTAGTATTTTTGACTAATTTAGATGCTTTTTTTGTTTGACTAATTATTTTTTTGCAATTACTTCACAAAAGAAAAGTTAGTTCTGAGGATGGTCTAGAATCATTTGTTTGCAGATTCCACTTGGTTTGATATTTCGTCTGTAATGCAGTGACATTCATTCATTTCTACTTGTCAGAGTACATTTTCACTGTATTTGGGTGTTGGGTTTGTCAAGCAATTGTAGCTCTTCAACCAATTTCAGACAGCAAATCACAGCCAAACAGCATCCTTACATCAGGAGGACTGTGATGATACCTGAGAGGATAACCAGAGCAGCTGGAAAGACAAGAGAAAAATGAAGGTTAAGTCATCGTCTTATTCTAATCCATTTTCCTCTGCTGAATAACTCTCCTATACCAGCATGGAAAGGGCTGTTTATTATTCCATATCAAATAGATGTAATCCCCTGTTGACTTCATAATATGCCATGGGTCTTTACATTATAGCTTAACCAACATTTAGCCATAACTATAGAGCAGACATAATTCAGAAAGCTAAAACTGCTCAATGAAAAGTCACTGATGGAGATCTAATCCTAGCTATCCTAGGAATTGCACTGATGTGGATGTTTTTACCCTGAGATGCAGCTTGCTGCAGTGCATGGCTCCCCCCAGTAGGTTTTACTGTAGTAGTGGTTGTAATCACAGTAGCAGTGTTCGTATTCCCACTTGTAGTGGATGTATTTATAATGTTTGTGCTGTTAGGATTGGTTAGGTCAACTGATGCATTTGTCGACAGTCGGGTGACTGGAGACCCCAGAGTGCCTAAAAAAAAATATATATTTTCAGTTTTGTTAGAAAAACAAAAATGCCAGTCTTCCAGTCATAGTGTTACACTCACCATTTGTAAAGTTGCCTGTAAAGACGAAGACAAAAGTGCCTGTGCTTGATGCACGGGTTACGCTGCTGAGACCTGGAGCTATGAAAATGCACTGAATCTTTGTGCTGTTCACAGAGCCACTGAAATTTCCCACGCTGAACTAAAAGACAAAATTCAAACAATTTGGTATACATTTTATTAAACACAATACAGGTGTATTAATGGTCACAAGAGAAATATGGGAGCATTTTAAAGAGTCATGAAGGCCAGTTTCAGCACAGGTCAGTTCTCTCATTTTTTTAGAAATGCTAAAACGTGGTGTGTGGAAAGCATAGGAGTAGAGCAGGGAAGGGGTTGAGAGTGTCTGGGTTCGGTATATAACCCCAGTTCTATGAATAAGGGAACGAGACACTGTGTCAGTAGCGTCTCGTTAACTGGGCATGTCTTAAAATATCGATATATGGATTATTAATCAGCACATCATTTTATCGATATGTTTTTGAGGCATCGTTATTAACATTAGCCATCATTTGAATTAGAAGCCTAATTTGCATGTTTTCCAATTCACTGTCACTTGAGAAAGCTGATCTCTTCTCAATGGGATCTCCCAACCAACAATGCAATCAGGTCAGGAAACAAGAGTTTGAGGTAGAAGGCACTCTAAAAAAAAGTCTTACTGTGTTATCTGGAGTCAATCTGCTATTGTTGAGTGTTGCCCGGATGAACTTCGCTATACCATTGTTGTTGACACAAGAATAGACAGTGTCACCATCACCCTATGAAAAGGAAAGGGAAATTAGTCTGAGAAACCAAATCTCCGTGCCTAAAAATCACATTCTCACAAAAAAGAAAATATAAATCAGTTTGATTGGTTACCAAATATAGTTTGATAAATTCTGAACATCCTAAGAAGCATCCTGACATTGCCATAAAGCACCCAAATCAATAAAAATGTATGGAAGACAGACCTCTTTGTTGTCTCGAGAGAGTCCGACTGCGATGTAACCACTAGACTCTCCGCTGAGCTCAAAAGTAAGGTTGTCTGCATTTCCATTCACTGATCTTGTGGACAGGAAAAGGCAGCCACTTGAGTTTGATGGATTACAGCTGACAGGAGAGGAGAAACATGCCCGATCCTTCTTACAGTTGTCCTTGGTGACCTTGCCCTGTGATGTATGTTCATATTAGCCATGAATGTAACATTTGAAATTACAAATACAAAACCTTTGGCATATAAATTCCGAGTATATAAAATATTGAACTTAAGTAATTTTACATATAACATATGACAACAGTTTGATCTCTTTTTATCAGACATACCAGTCTGTTCACACTTGGGTGGTTGACATGAAATACTTTTGGGAATGTGAAGTGTGAATTGCTATTCTCCTATAATAGCGTTTTTGCATTCCCATGTCCTCAAAAATGTGAAGGAAAATGTTGACCATTTACAAGACCTAAGATATTTACTTATATTCTGATATATGTTCCACAACCACATACATTTAAACATTTTGATTTAGATTTAAAAACGTCCATGAACATTTTATGCATCAACTACACACTTACATTTGTTGTTGTTGTTGTTGTTGGGGAATTAGATGCTGCGGCGTTTGATGCTGTGGCATTTGATGCTGCCGTGGCATTATGTGCTGTGGAATTAGATGCTGTGGCGTTTGATGCTGCTGTGGCATTAGATGCTGTGGCGTTTGATGCTGCCGTTGCATTATGTGCTGTGGCATTAGATGCTGTGGCGTTTGATGCTGCTGTGGCGTTAGATGCTGCTGTGGCATTAGATGCTGTGGCGTTTGATGCTGCCGTTGCATTATGTGCTGTGGCGTTAGATGCTGTGGCGTTTGATGCTGCCGTGGCATTTGATGCTGCTGTGGCATTAGATGCTGTGGCGTTTGATGCTGCTGTGGCATTAGATGCTGTGGCGTTTGATGCTGCTGTGGCATTAGATGCTGTGGCGTTTGATGCTGCTGTGGCATTAGATGCTGTGGCGTTTGATGCTGCTGTGGCATTAGATGCTGTGGCGTTTGATGCTGCTGTGGCATTAGATGCTGTGGCGTTTGATGCTGCCGTTGCATTATGTGCTGTGGCATTAGATGCTGTGGCGTTTGATGCTGCTGTGGCATTAGATGCTGTGGCGTTTGATGCTGCCGTTGCATTATGTGCTGTGGCATTAGATGCTGTGGCGTTTGATGCTGCTGTGGCATTAGATGCTGTGGCGTTTGATGCTGCCGTGGCATTAGATGCTGTGGCGTTTGATGCTGCTGTGGCGTTAGATGCTGCTGTGGCATTAGATGCTGTGGCGTTTGATGCTGCTGTGGCGTTAGATGCTGTGGCGTTTGATGCTGCTGTGGCATTAGATGCTGTGGCGTTTGATGCTGCTGTGGCATTAGATGCTGTGGCATTTGATGCTGCTATGGCGTTAGATGCTGTGGCATTTATATATGATGTAATAACTGTAATGTCTGTGCTGTTTGGGTTGGATGGATCCACTGATCCATTTGTGGCCAGTATTCTGACTGGAGAGTTCAGAATACCTGGGGGAAAACAGTAGAGAAAAGAAATGTTTAAGTTATATTACAAAACAAAATCTCTTTTAGTTATGTGATCATAGTGTTGCACTCACCATTTGAGAGGCTGCCTGTAAAAAATTGGAGAACAGCTCCTGTGTTTGCCACACGGGTGGTGGTGCTGCCGCGACCAGGAGCTATGAAGGTGCACTGAATCTTTCTTCCATTCACAGAGCCACGGATACTTCCAGGGCTGAACTGCAGCACAACAGAAGTTAAGTTAAAAATATAAATTATTTCTACATCGCTGAAACACAGTGCCAAAAGATCCACATAGAAGCATATTAAAGCTGTCTGAAGGAAACTTGATCTCTTTTAGATTTAGATTTATTTGAGCTCGCATGGGTCTTCTGACCTATAAACTAAAAAATGTTTCTCTTAAGTTGACTTAAGCTGTCCTTACACTGCAAAGATGGCACAGAAGCCACATCTGAAGTGGCACAAAAATGTGTGTTTACACAGTTTTAGTAATGTAGTAAATTTACACAGAAATCACAGTCACTGTAAACAATGTATCAAATACTTGTCGATTATTGATCCTTGTGTACAGCATTAAGAACAATACATGATGTATGACATAGGCAAGTTTACAACTTTTACATAAAACTAAAGCCATCAAAGCTGCCTCTGATCCTAGGGGGTAAAACAGATCACAGCCTGCTTATTTTAGTATGGCTTTGATGCAACAATGCATCATTAAAATTAATTTGGAGGAGGTACAGATGCACCTTAAATCAGCTCTGTAAAGACACCTTTTAAAACCTGAGCAGAAATCAGTAGAATTGGGACTTTTTAGGGAACTATTCCCTGTTATAATATATTGCTAAATTATCTGTTGCTAACAATCTTCTGTGCAAATCTTATCAGAGTATTTCAGAGAGAAGTCTGTAAAAATGGTCTTACTGAATTATCTGGAGTCAGTTGGCTATTGTTCAGTGTGGCACGGATGAACTTCACTTCTCCATTGATATTGGCACAAGAATAGATGGTGTCACCATTACCCTAAGAAAAGGGAAAATATATTTAGTCTGAGAATGCAAATCTCAGTTAATATCTAGTGCTTGCTTCAGAATCACAGATAATGTCATATAAAGATGTTGACAAGACTGTGTTTGATTTGTCTCCCGAATCCAGTATGACAAATTATGAGGAAATTATGAGGATGAAGCATCCAAACACAATCACAGAGCACCAAAAACAAGGTTTTATTTTTTTTTATTTTTATCTTAAACGTGGGCATTTATTGGGAATGTGATCTCCTTCAGACCTTGTTGTTTTGAGAGAGGCCAACTGCAATGTAACCATCTGTCTCTCCACTGAGCTCAAAGGTGAGATTGTCTGCATTTCCACTGACTCCTCTCGTGGACAGAAAAAAGCAGGAACTTGATACAGCTGGATTACAGGTGGGTGGAGCGGAGAAACATGCCCTATCCATCCTGCAGTTTTCCCTGCTAATCATACTCTGCAACTGAATTGAAACAAATAAAAAATTGAAGGAAAACATATAAGTAAAAGTTATATCAAATTACTTGCAAACGTACATTAAGGAATTTACCTAAGATCAAATTGATTGGGTTAACATTATTAGCTCAACCAACAAACATTTAATCTTTTTAAAGAAACTTTCACTTGAGCAATCAAGATAATCATACAACATTTTAAACAGGAAAATGAACTTGGCTCACTTGTGACATGCTGTTGCTGGTCACAATATTAGGCCCTATCAGGGTCAGGTTGCTGGTCATGTTGAGAGGGCCCATCTGCGTTAAGTTGCCGGTCATGTTGAGGGGGCCCATTTGCGTTAAGTTGCCGGTCATATTGAGAGGACGCATCTGCGTTAAGTTGCCGGTCATGTTGAGAGGACGCATCTGCGTTAAGTTGCCGGTCATGTTGAGAGGACGCATCTGCGTTAAGTTGCCGGTCATGTTGAGGGGGCCCATTTGCGTTAAGTTGCCGGTCATGTTGAGAGGACGCATCTGCGTTAAGTTGCCGGTCATGTTGAGAGGACGCATCTGCGTTAAGTTGCCGGTCATGTTGAGAGGACGCATCTGCGTTAAGTTGCCGGTCATGTTGAGGGGGCCCATTTGCGTTAAGTTGCCGGTCATGTTGAGAGGACGCATCTGCGTTAAGTTGCCGGTCATGTTGAGAGGACGCATCTGCGTTAAGTTGCCGGTCATGTTGAGGGGGCCCATTTGCGTTAAGTTGCCGGTCATGTTGAGAGGGCCCATTTGCGTTAAGTTGCCGGTCATGTTGAGAGGACGCATCTGCGTTAAGTTGCCGGTCATGTTGAGAGGGCCCATTTGCGTTAAGTTGCTGGTCACATTGAAGGGGCCCATCTGCGTTAAGTTGCTGGTCACGTTGAGGGGGCCCATCTGCGTTAAGTTGCCGGTCATGTTGAGAGGACGCATCTGCGTTAAGTTGCCAGTCACGTTGAGGGGGCTCATTTGCGTTAAGTTGCCAGTCATGTTGAGAGGACGCATCTGCGTTAAGTTGCCGGCCACGTTGAGGGGGCTCATTTGCGTTACGTTGCCGGTCATGTTGAGGGGACGCATCTGCGTTAAGTTGCCAGTCACGTTGAGGGGGCCCATCTGCGTTAAGTTGCCAGTCACGTTGAAGGGGCCTATTTGCGTTAAGTTGCCGGTCATGTTGAGAGGACGCATCTGCGTTAAGTTGCCGGTCATGTTGAGAGGACGCATCTGCGTTAAGTTGCCAGTCATGTTGAGAGGACGCATCTGCGTTAAGTTGCCGGTCATGTTGAGGGGGCCCATTTGCGTTAAGTTGCCGGTCATGTTGAGTGGACGCATCTGCGTTAAGTTGCCGGTCATGTTGAGAGGACGCATCTGCGTTAAGTTGCCGGTCATGTTGAGGGGGCCCATTTGCGTTAAGTTGCCGGTCATGTTGAGAGGACGCATCTGCGTTAAGTTGCCGGTCATGTTGAGAGGACGCATCTGCGTTAAGTTGCCGGTCATGTTGAGAGGACGCATCTGCGTTAAGTTGCCGGTCATGTTGAGGGGGCCCATTTGCGTTAAGTTGCCGGTCATGTTGAGAGGACGCATCTGCGTTAAGTTGCCGGTCATGTTGAGAGGACGCATCTGCGTTAAGTTGCCGGTCATGTTGAGGGGGCCCATTTGCGTTAAGTTGCCGGTCATGTTGAGAGGACGCATCTGCGTTAAGTTGCCGGTCATGTTGAGAGGACGCATCTGCGTTAAGTTGCCGGTCATGTTGAGGGGGCCCATTTGCGTTAAGTTGCCGGTCATGTTGAGAGGGCCCATTTGCGTTAAGTTGCCGGTCATGTTGAGAGGACGCATCTGCGTTAAGTTGCCGGTCATGTTGAGGGGGCCCATTTGCGTTAAGTTGCTGGTCACATTGAAGGGGCCCATCTGCGTTAAGTTGCTGGTCACGTTGAGGGGGCCCATCTGCGTTAAGTTGCCGGTCATGTTGAGAGGACGCATCTGCGTTAAGTTGCCAGTCACGTTGAGGGGGCTCATTTGCGTTAAGTTGCCAGTCATGTTGAGAGGACGCATCTGCGTTAAGTTGCCGGCCACGTTGAGGGGGCTCATTTGCGTTACGTTGCCGGTCATGTTGAGGGGACGCATCTGCGTTAAGTTGCCAGTCACGTTGAGGGGGCCCATCTGCGTTAAGTTGCCAGTCACGTTGAAGGGGCCTATTTGCGTTAAGTTGCCGGTCATGTTGAGAGGACGCATCTGCGTTAAGTTGCCGGTCATGTTGAGAGGACGCATCTGCGTTAAGTTGCCAGTCATGTTGAGAGGACGCATCTGCGTTAAGTTGCCGGTCATGTTGAGGGGGCCCATTTGCGTTAAGTTGCCGGTCATGTTGAGAGGACGCATCTGCGTTAAGTTGCCGGTCATGTTGAGAGGACGCATCTGCGTTAAGTTGCCGGTCATGTTGAGGGGGCCCATTTGCGTTAAGTTGCCGGTCATGTTGAGAGGACGCATCTGCGTTAAGTTGCTGGTCATGTTGAGAGGACGCATCTGCGTTAAGTTGCCGGTCATGTTGAGAGGACGCATCTGCGTTAAGTTGCCGGTCATGTTGAGGGGGCCCATTTGCGTTAAGTTGCCGGTCATGTTGAGAGGACGCATCTGCGTTAAGTTGCCGGTCATGTTGAGAGGACGCATCTGCGTTAAGTTGCCGGTCACGTTGAGGGGTCCCATTTGCGTTAAGTTGCCGGTCACGTTGAGAGGACGTATCTGAGTTAAGTTGCCGGTCACGTTGAGGGGGCCCATTTGCGTTAAGTTGCCGGTCACATTGAGAGGGCGCATCTGCGTTAAGTTGCCGGTCACGTTGAGGGGGCCCATTTGCGTTAAGTTGCCGGTCAGGTTGAGAGGACGCATCTGCGTTAAGTTGCCGGTCACGTTGAGGGTGCCCATTTGCGTTAAGTTGCCGGTCATGTTGAGAGGACGCATCTGCGTTAAGTTGCCGGTCACGTTGAGGGTGCCCATTTGCGTTAAGTTGCCGGTCATGTTGAGAGGACGCATCTGCGTTAAGTTGCCGGTCACGTTGAGGGGGCCCATTTGCGTTAAGTTGCCGGTCATGTTGAGGGGGCCCATTTGCGTTAAGTTGCCGGTCACATTGAGAGGACGCATCTGCGTTAAGTTGCCGGTCACGTTGAGGGGGCCCATTTGCGCTAAGTTGCCGGTCATGTTGAGGGGGCCCATCTGCATTAAGTTGCCGGTCACGTTGAGGGGGCCCATTTGCGTTAAGTTGCCGGTCACATTGAGGGGGCCTATTTGCGTTAAATTGCCGGTCACGTTGAGGGGGCCCATCAGTGTATTCATGTTGATAGAAGTTATTGAGCTATTGCTTGCTGTAGAGATGGCAGTGTTTATTACAGTAAGCCCCACTATTCCATGTGTCATGCATGCCATCACCAGGACAGCCACATAGATCCATTTCCTCTCCATTTACTCTCTTTTGCACTTGTATCTTTTTTATCTTGCTGTCTGAGTTACCTAAAATGGAAATAAAGTAATTCAGTTTGTAAAATAAAAAATCCAATTGAAGAAACAAAGCTGTAGCTACAATGGTCATAAATATCACAAAAACTGGTGATTACGTGTAATTTCATTACATCATCTGAGTCTGTGCCAGTGTTCCTTGCACAGCTATCTAACACCTTTCTCTTGCACTGTCTTTGTTGCACACAATAACGAACACAGTATAAGCCGTGTCCAATTTACAAGCAAATGGCTCATAAAGGAATATTCTGGGTTCAATACAAGTTAAGCTCAATCGGCAGCATTTGTGCCATAATTTGAGGTTATAGTGGAACATAACAATGGAATTGAATGGGGCAAATTTTTGTATGGTATAAAGGCAGAAATATAAAGCTTCTATTTGAATAAAATCACTTCTAATTCTTATGTTAAAACGCATGTATTATGTAAGCTGTAAAGTTGTTTAAATTGTTAATTTTAAAGTATTTAGGGTGTTTGGGTTTATTGGCATTACATCGCAATGAAGTGTTAAATTTGGCTATAACTCTATACAGAAAAGTTTAGTAAGTGATTTTATCACTCTAAAGCCATGTTTACGCACATGTTGTTTGTCTTGTGGTGATACTTTTTAAAAAGTGAGCATTTTCAAATTCAATAATTGGCACCCATTCCATTGTAACTGTAACCTAGATGTTTGCTTTAAAAAAGAAAAAAAGAAAAAAAAAAGAAATCCAAATGATTTTTGTGGTAATCAATATTATGCCACAAATGCATAGAACCATGTTTAAGCATTTAAGAACCACAAGTCATTTTAGGTAATGTCCAACTAAATTAACTGAGAAGCATGACTGTGATATGTGCTTTTTGTTTGTTAGACAGATTAGTATGATTACTGACTGGTTGTTCGTTTCCATATTAGTTTTGTTGTAGGAAACTCTTATTAAAACAATGTTTCAATTAAGTACAGAATTTTGCATAGTTAGGGCCAAACTGTAAAACTGTACAGCAGTGACATATTGGAACCATAATCAAAGCAACAACATTTGACTAGACTCCAAAGCAGTGATATAAACTAATAAGATAATATGATATAAACAAATAAAGTAAGGATTATTAGAGTGACAGCATCCAATTGAAACAAATTTATACTACAAAATAACAAACACACCCTTATTAACTTAATCAGCTTAGTGGCTGTCTTTCAGCTTACAGTATATTTAATTCACAACAAAAAGAAAAGCTCCACAAAAGTTGACTGCACTAGGACAAAGCACAAAATACATAGTTCTATATACTGTATATTTCCAGCTGAATCTTCAGCCACTTCAACATATCATAAAAATCTGCAAAAACTGAAATATCATTTGCACAAAACTGAATGTAAGAAACTAGGATGGAAAGTAGTTCTTATGAACAAGCATCTAGTTAATTGTCTTTTGAATGAAAATGTAATGAATCAAACATATTATCTAAGAATTCATTAACTAAAAATTAAGTATTCTTTGCACAAATGCATATGCTCTGTAAAGCCTTGTGTAATAATTGTGAATTAAAACGATCCGTTTCTGAAAGAAAATGACAAAAATAGGTGATAAACTGTGTTTGAATAAATCACAAAAGTAGCCAAGTGTTCTTTACCTTTGCAAGACGCTCTGGCGAGTATCCTTGTGACGTGTGGAGTAATGAGTGCGATGGAGACTTTAGCACATTTAATTGCTCGCATCCAGGGCGGGAATTAAAGAGTTGTTCACACCGGTTTTTACTTTATTTTTTCCGCCCTATTCCAAATCCCGAAGTTGCAACGCAAAAGCAAAACGCACACCATTATGTCCCTAATAAGGGATGAGAACACGCCCTTTGAAACAATAATGTAACTCGTATTCATTTTTCCCTTTGCAGTATCAACTCAAAATAGAACAGGTGGGTCGGTGACGCAGAGTGCATGTTAAAAACTGGAAATCATGATCTCTTGTGACGCACTTGATTGACAACAGAAAAAAAAATCGCAGAAATCAATATAAAGGATGTTTCCATTTTAAAATGACCATGGTAGCCCCTATATAGTAGGCTCTAGTGAATACCAATATTAACCAACACTGTCAAATAGTAATAATGACTGAGATGATTCTAAAATCCTGTTTGAAGGTGATCAGAAAATATTTTCGAATGATTTGACAGTAATAATCAAATGTTTGGCACAAATATTGTTACCATGAAATTTTTTGTAAGATTTAGATCTTTATCTCAGAGTTTACAATCTGAGTATATTTTTCTCCTATGACCTCAGCATCCTTAATCCTCTATATGTTTACTCTGGGTGAGGTTCAGACATCAACTTTGACATTAAATTACCAACATATGCAGCCACAGAGCAACATTTTGGAGAACTTAGGGCTCAAGGAGAGGAAGCTGACCCAGACATTCATTTAAAAGTCAGACATAAAATATGAAGGTAGAATAATCTGCAACCTTGTGTTCTGTTGGACTGAGTAAGATGGGGAAATATTAACAGCATTTTAAATGGCATTTGTATAAGAAACATTGACATTGTTAGTTCTACTTTAGGTTACTGTGCTCAATCTTTTTTCTTTACTTTTATTTCCCCTGTGCATTCTAGTGTATTAGTTATTTTATTAACAATCCATAGATGTTCCACTGCATCACAGTAGATCATCATCAAGATAATTTGTTATTTTAGTCTCTGCCTTTCCTGTTTCTCTGGCATGGTTGGATAAGAAAGTAATTAATAGGCAATGCTGAATGAAGACTCACACCCAGACAACACACAGACGAAGGCATTATATTACCATGCCTAAGACAGACAATAACTAGACCTCACAAATGTGCATGACCAAGACTGCAGTTCAAATATTAGGTTTCTTTACCTTTTGTCTGGACTGGAAGATAAAAGGAAAATAAAAATAAGATTTTTAAATAACTTTTAATAAAATAAAAACATCTTCCCTTGTTAAATACCAAAGGTATTATAAATATAATGTACACTACCAAAGAAAAGTTTGGACACTTATTATTAGGAATGAGAATTGGCAAGTGGAATTTAATAAAAGGAGCTGTCTCGCGACCACTCATTCAGGTTTTGCACTGAGGAGCTGAGACAGGGTCCGAGCCATTTCAGTCAATATGTCTCATGGACTTACCGACTGGCAGTATCGCATGTGGAGGAAGTCCCCATGGTAGGTCCAACCACGGAGCTCTAGAAACATGGTGACCGGTGGCAGAGGGAGTTCTGCCCAAGGAAGATGCAGGTTTACCAACGGTGAGACTGTATCGCGGAAAATACATCACACACGGTTACTCACAAGCAACAAGCACATGTGGAGCACCTACATCACTACAGTGCATACTAGCGCACATACTGGGCCGGCATTGAATTTCTCCACTGATTTTGCCCACCACAGGGCTAAAGTGGAAGGACATCCAGGGTTCACAGTCTCGTGAACTCGCATCGGGTAAAATAGCACACGTCTTCCCCTCACAAGTGGTACACACAGCCAGTTGCCCCGCATTCTTACCCGTTAGTACTTGACAACACATGGGAGGAAACTGGCTCAACCCGGAAATTATAAAATCTCATGAAGGTATTGGGTGTTGACCAGCCCGCTGCTCTACAGATGTCTGCTATAGAGGTGCAATTGATCAAGGCCCAGGGGGCCACAAAACTCCTAGTGGAGTGTGCTCATAGTCCCAAAGGGGCGGCACGTCCTGGGCCTGGTATGCCAAAGCAATGGCATACACAACCCAGTGGGCAATCCTTTGTTTGGAGACAGCCCTCCCTTTCCGCTGTCCTCCAAAGCAGACAAAGAGCTGCTCAGAGGGTCTAAAGTTCTGCGTGCTATCCAAGTAGATGTGCAAAGCATTCACGGGAAACAGAAACAACAAGGCTGGATCTGGCTCCTCTTGGGGCAGCACTTGCGGGCTCGCCACCTGATCCCTTAAATAGGTTGTGGGAACCTTGGGCACTTAGCCCGGTTGGGGTCTCCAAGCAGGTGTCGCTTACAGAGAACGCCTGCAGGTCCCCAACCCTCTTGATGGACATGAGCGCAGTCTGGAGGGCAGTCTTCAATGAGAGCGCCTTTAGCTCAACTGACTCTAGGGGCTCAAACGGGGCTCTCCACAGTCCCTGCAGGATGACGGAGAGATCCCACAAGGGAATAAGGCACGGCCTGGGAGGTTTCATCCTCCTCGCACCTCTATGGTACCTGATGATCAGGTCGTGCTTCTCGAGGGACTTACATTCCACTGCTTCATGGTGCACGGCCATAGCGGCCACATACACCTTCAAGGTGGAGCACCTAACTGCGCATCTCTGGGGGTCTTCACGTTGGGAAGGCTCACTGGAGGAAACGCATACTTGCACAGTCACCAGGGCCAGCTGTGTGCCAGTGTGTCTGTGCCGAGGGGAGCGTTGGTCAGGGCATAACAGGTCTACCTGTGCTTGGCCAAATCGACTCCAAATCAGCTGGACCACCTGGGGTTGGAGTCTCCATTCTCCCCTGAGCATGAGGTTGAGGTCCCCCGGGATGTGAGTGGCCCGCAGCAACTTCCATCTGGACAAACACGTGCTTGCCCTGGATTAACGGCCGAAGCATCAGCAGGGTGAGTAATACCGCCAGCAACTCGAGGCAGTTCACAACGCAGTCGCAGCTCTGTCTTGTTTCCGTCCGTGCTCGGGACGACGGCAGCTCGCTTCACAGACAGTTTGCCTCCTCCCTAGAGCCAGGTCTGGATGATGGCATTCCTGCTGCATCAGAGAGCGCTCATGCATCTGACACTGAAGATTCGACTGGACTCCCATCCTCGGGCCAGTAAAATATACTCTATGTAAAATATTGTGTCTGGCAATGTAAGATATTATTATGGTGACTATGTATAAATACCTCTTGTTCATATGGCATTGAACGAATAAAATAACAAAAAACTGATGTTATGTGATTTTTCGTTCTCTTGTAAAATGTTTGAATTTGTATCTTTAATGTAATGTTTTATGTGTGTAAATTATATGTGAATATTCCCAACACTGACAGTGCAATCTCTGTATGGGATATGTGATTTTTATCATATTTCTGAAATATCTAAAATACCTGTCTTTATTAAACTAAAAATGGATGGAAAGACTCAAAATTAAGTAACAGGTACATTCAGTGTCTTTTTCATCATATTTATTTTAATTTAAAAGCAACAGAATTTAATTTCCATCCACTTTATTAACAACAAAGCACGAATGTAAATGTGAAGAAAGAACCTAGTTATATTGGGTAAACCCAACAAAGTTAGACATGTCATTGTAACTCTTTGTCAGTGGAACTCTTTTATTTCTTGATGTACTAAATAGTGAACGTTAATGTAACTACATGCTGGTTGGAAGAACTAGAGAGTGTAGTTTAGTAACTTTGCTATGCTTAGCATAGCATTTGCTCTATGAAGCAAGCAATCAAATTCACATGTGACATCTACCTGTCCTCATCGTTAGCTCAAGCTCCACTCCGCACCATAATGCTAACCCCAAACAGTCCAACATAATAGACCGTAAACACTAATAAGCACCCCCTTTCATCTTGCACAAAACACATAAATGAACCCTTAAATTTAACATGTGCTCTCCCAAAACCTGCTGGGAAATATAAATCCCCTGCCCAGTTTCATCAGTTTCATCAATACTACATTAACACCACAAAAAGTATTCATACAATCCCAAATCAGTAAACTTCCATTTAAATGTATAGAAAGCAATGAAATCAAGTTGTGACAAAATTTTTTAGAATTATGCTGCTTTCGTTCATTTTTAATTAAGTTGTGGCGTGGGGACGTGGTCATGTGTCAGTCTGCGTGAGAGAGAGAGAGAGCGGTAAGGCTTGTCACCTGGTTCATAATTAAACCTAACACCTGTCTCTTGTTATAGTGATGCGGAGGGAGATATAAAAGACATGCCGAGTGTCCAAAGAGGGGAGAGAGTGTGACCTGGAAGCCGATAGTGCTTTCCTTTGTTTTGCTTCCGACAGTGACCGTCGAATGTGATTGTGTGTTAGACTGGAGAAATTAAAGACTGACCTTGAACCTGCTTCGCTGTCTCCTGACTCCTCCATTGCCCCAAACATAGAGCTTTTTACATAAGTAAATTGAACAAGCTGCAAAAATAATTTTTTGGGTGTTTACTGATGTAAAAAAATGTGATTGTGTTTATGAACACACCTTATTTTGTAACAGATGTCTAAGTTTTTGGTGTGGTCCAACAAGTTCTTTCCTGCACAGAGAGCATCACTGAAAAGAAGAGCCATTGTGACATATGTTATCTAGCTATGCTAATAAGGAAAGTTATTGACTTCTCAGCCTGTAAGAAACAATGGTGCAAAATACTATTACTATTTAGAGTGTATGCACTGAGTAAATACTTTTCAGATCTTATTATTCTAGCTCTGTAGGCCCTTAAACATTGCAGAATCATTTTTGCAATGGCGGCTTGTGGTGCACTTTGGTTTATGCCACTGGCGTCATTTGTTTCAAAAAGTGGTAAGGACAGTTGTGTCGACATTACTGTCAAATATTTTAGTATAGTCCCCTCCAATTTGAGATATTTAAAAATTTTGGGACACATTTTAATACATTTTAGTAGTTTCCATATAAAGAGTACAAAGTAAAAATGCCAGAAGCTTAAAAATTAAATTTTTAAGCAGAAACCAAACATTTTCTGCTTAAAAGCAGCAATCACCAATAAGATGGTCCAGGGGGTTATATACAGTATAAACACATATATAAAAAATAATAGATGTGGAGAATGTCGGTCACTGATGACAACAACAGCAAAACATTCAAAATGAAAACTCCTGCTTTGAGTCCCCTGTATTATTTCACATCACTGCCATTAACTATTTTGTTTATTTTTCAGGAGAAGAAAGACTTTTATAAAGTGGTGAGGACAAAGTCTCCCATGGCAAAATGTGAGGACGCATGCCTATACTCCCTGAGTAACAGAATACATGTAACGGGATTATGTATTTAAAATACTAAATATAAGTAACTGTATTCCACTCAGGGGCGGATCTACGGGGTGGCAAAGGGTGGCAGCTGCCACCCCTGGGATACAGTCTTGCCACCCCTGTTGCCACCCCATTTATAAATCAGATAATATTTTTTAAGTATAATTTATGTTCATAGCCTACACGTTGAAGGCCAATGAGACCTGCACCAAACTCCTCTCAAACAGAAATCGCCGATTTAGAATCCCCTCCCCCTCACAATGGTTTCACCCATCACCAGCACGACAGCGAGGCGACCCCCGTGAAATTTGATCAGTCAGTCACCAGGACAGCTTGGACAGTACATCGGAGTGAGCAGTGAGTTTTGAGGTAAGTTTTTGACACCAAGTCGAAAAAGTCCATAGCAGACAGCTAACCCAACCCAACAACCACATTGTTACGTTATTTACATCCGCAAGTTTTCCATGATCGTCAGGTCAGATAAGGGTCTAACGTTAGTCTAGCTTTGTGTGTGTGTTTAAACTAACGTTACTGCTGTCACAAAATTGGCATGCATCCACTTTCCCAGCATCTATGACTATCCAATTTTGAAAAATGGTCAACATGCCAAATTAAACTGAGATATCTAAGCGGTGATGCACAAGCACTGCACGTGTGACTCACATGGACACCTGTTATCAACAACATGACCGTTTTCTCTGTGGTTGACGCATTTTGCAGTTAGCCCTAAGTTGCATGACTGAAATTCTTCTCAATCACATTCACAACAAGTAAAAGTAGCCCACTACTTTCAAATAGGGGTGAATCGGTACATATTCGTATTGAACTAAAACGGTATGGGGCGTCACGGTTTGGTGCACAATTTTATAAGGAGGGAGAATACACGGTATAAATAAATAAAACTCTAAATAGCGATAAATTTCGCTCTATTCGCGTTTGGTGTGAACGCATATGAATAAAAATTATGTTTATTCAGACAACTTACATACCTGTATTTACTATCTATTTTCGGTCGAAGTCCACAGTAGTCGACTGTCGAGTTTGCGCGCGCGATCATTGGTAACTAATATAACTAATGATCGCGGGCGCGAAATCGACAATTGTGTTCACTCTGAATAAAATCACTCACATGGCTGTTCACCTAAAATTACACATCAAGGATCTAAAGAGGCTAAAAGCAGGTTTAAAACTTGCCCCGTTTAAGTCAACATGGTGCAAATTTTAAAAAGAGGATAACATGATGTAGGCAACACCGATTTTTGTCGTTGTTCTCTGTACTGACAGCTCTCCAAATTTACAAAAAAATTAGCACAATGTTAAAATTGACCAGAGTTCTCCTTTAAGGAAAACAAATATATTGATCTGAAATATAGCAAATTAATTTTAAATTCATTCAGGACAGGTACAATTACCAAAAATATTGCAAGGACTTTTTGTCTTTTTATTAATTTAATTAATAAACTAATTATATAAAACTATTGTCAGTTCACTACAAATAAACTGGTTCTATGCCTTTATTAATAAAACTTATTTTAAAAATACAAGGCTTAAGACATTTATAAAAATGCCTTCTGCATTTTGGTTTTGCTTTTCACTCCATTGTACCGAACCGTGATGTCTGAACCGAGGTATGAACCGAACCGTGATTTCTGTGTACTGTTCCACCCCTAATTTACAGAAATTTGGCAGACTTGGTACAAGACTGTCGGTTTATTGAAGACTGGTATTTCATACAATGTATAAGTGCCATGACCAAACATGCAAAAATCATGATCAACTAGAGAGAAAATAAACAGTAACATTGTTAACAGCTGTTCATGGCTCTGCAGCATTGTTAGTTAAAAACTTCTCATGGTAATACACAATAGTATGAATCTAAAAGTATTTACATTTTACTAAGGATTAAGATTCAATTGACATGGATAGATTAATTGGAATTGTATGACATGGTTTTAACCAACATGCTATTTTTACGTTTGACAAACTGCAGGTCAGATTAGGATGCAAAATGAAAAGGTTTGGCATAGCCAAGTTCTTTCAACCCAAGAAAAAAAGGGGGGAACTAGACACAGGTGGAGAAGACAGGGAGAGAAGGGAGACTGGAGAGAAGTTCGACAAAGATGAGCAGCACAAGAGACTGGAGCAGACCGAGGGCCAGAAGCAGACCAAGGTTCAGGAGCAGCAGGAGACACTAAGGCAGACCGAGGGCCAGAAGCAGTGTGAGGGGCAGGAGCAGCATGAGAGACTAGAGCAGACTGAGGGTCATGAGCAGGACGAGGGGCAGGGTAGTATGTTTTGACAGTCATGGTTATCATTGCAACAATCCTGCATTATAATCTTGTTTCAATCCAGATAACCTAAATGTATTGATGGCTTATGGTGAGTGATTCAATCTGTCCATATTTCCTCAAAACTCACTAGAAGACATCATTTGAGTTTTGTTTTTTTATCTCCTGGGGAGCATACCCCCAAACCCCCTAATAATTGCTTTTTCACAAAGTACAATTTAAGTATAGACTGCACAGACTGTGGATAGTGATTACACAGAGAAAGGGTCCACAATTCACAAATTAAGACCCACGCCATCCAAAAACCCAGCTACATCTCTCATTTGACTCCCACTCTGTGTAATGTAGTGTAGAGAACAAAATGTAATGAAAACCGTAGCATTTTAAATTATGAATAATGTCCATGGCCCCCCTCCTGAAACCTCATGCCACCCCTTTGCCACCCCAGGGAAAAATCTCTAGATCCGCCACTGATTCCACTACAGTTACAATTTAAATCATTGATAATTAGAATACAGTTACATTAAAAAAGTATTTTGATTACTGAAGAGATTACTTTGCATTTTATTGTCATTTGTTTCAGTTCATACTTAGTCCTTTCAGATAGAAAACATTTATACATATAAATGATGTGATCCAAAGTGCATTTGAACAACGGTGAAACACTTTCTTATGGTGTTGCATTCATACGAGCAGACAGAGAAATAAACCTTGTGTAAATTGTCAGCTTTACACTAAGCTAAAATGCTATTGCTAGCCATTTTGCATGCACATGTTACCAGACACGATCATATTTCTTATCAAGAAAATTCACATTGGATCATAATTTCTTCTTTTCTTGAAGGCAAAAATCATATTCTTGATAAGAATTTTTGTATTTTTTTTCCTGTAAATATATTTAAAAAATCCATAAAAAAGAGCAATCTGATTTATAGTTTTAGAAACAACACTGCAGAAGATATTTGGGTTTTTCAGAGAATGTATTTTTATCATGTGTATTTTGTCTGACTGTACTGGCAGTTTTTATAGTCAGAACAAGTGAAAAAAATCTGCCAGTTCTGAAGAAGTAATCCAAAGTATTTAGAATATGTTACTGACCTAAAAATTACATTTTACAGCATGTATTCTGTAATCTGTAGTGTAATACATTTCAAAATGAACCCTTCCAACACTGCCTATACTGTACAGTCCATGGTTCTACACTAAAATTAAAAAATATCTCCTTTACCCCCTCATATCTCATGTCATATTAAAGCCAAGTGCATTTTGAACTGATTATTTGAACTTCCAAATATGTATTTGTTCTTTTGATAATTCAGCTCTATAATTAAATCTGTCTGTTATTTAATTTTTTTCAACCAATTGAGTCACACGTTATGCATAACAGGCAACGTCCTGTGGGTACTCAGGAGCACTCAGGGAAGCACAGTTATGTTAATAAATACTAATTAATTGAATCAGTGTATGTGCAGTTAACCTTAAATGGCTGACCCGTTAAGGTGCATGAGCCCCCTGTCCTCAACCCATGCACTTGTAATAGCTTTACGCCGAGCTGTAGCACCTAACAGCTGTTTTGTGAAATATATACATAGCATCAAAAACCATTCTTATGTAAGAGTCAGGGAAGCTACACAAAAGGAGACAAAAGCTGCACCATGATGACATGGGTTTGAGGATGTTTTTTAAATGTCCAACATTTCCTTCATACTTGGATGAACATTATTTCAAAACATGTGCAAACAACAAATGTCTTGTGTGTGTTTGTTTTGTGTTGTATGTACAAGCCTTTTTTAAAAATCATATGTGGCTTGTTATTGAACATGTCTTTTATGTAAAATGCAGGACTCCCTACAAAGACATCTATACAAAAGATCAAACAAAAGATGCTTTAGAAATTCCTGATATACATCAACAGTCAAAAGTTTTACATTTATTTTTCTTGTGATCATAAAAACTTTCTGATCTCACTTTTTGATCATTGTGCTAAAGGCTTGACATTAGTTTTATAGCCAAATACTGTATAAACTTTGCCTTTGTATGAATTTATTTACAAAATGCTCCAACAAGTGTCCAGCATTCATATGAAATAGATCAATACTGTTTTAAAAGCATCCCAAGATGTACCTCATGAAGATGATTGAAAGTGTGCAGAGCTGTAATCTATTCTGGATAAATGGTGGCTATTTTGAAGAAGCTCAAATATAAGATTGTAACCATCTCAATGAGCTGTTTTCATTTTGGGTGGATTTTTCATCCCAACCCCTAGGGGGCCACAATGGAAGATTTATCTGGTTTGTCCTAATGTTAAGTGGAGAGCAAGAAATTAGCACATGGGCTAACAGATTTATTTAATCCTTCATCTGCTAAAATGACAATATTTGGAGGATAAAATGTGTTCAGATCTCAGAGTAAGTGTCTTGAAATTCACTGTTTGACTTATGTTGATTTTATTAAGTTCACTCAGGGGAAACTTCGGTGAGAAATTACTGAATTCTACCCTCTGACTGTGAGCTCCAGCAGACCCAATCCAGATAAATAATGTTATAACCAAATGGCTTGAGCAAAAACTGGACACGAGAACTAGAGAGAGGTTATCATTCGCACACAGAAAAAAAACAATAACAATGAAGAAACAGACACCATTTAGCTTTATTCGTCTTGAATGTCCAATAGAATGTATTTCACTTTAGTTTTGTATGTGATAATATAGGAATAGTAGACAATGAACTGATCTTAGAGTGACCGTTAAATTTGTAAAACCAGAACTGCTCGCATTTTTTAAACATTGTTATGAACTGTACTTCCTGGATGGACTCCATCACATTTTTCTAATTCTAATCGCATACGTGGGATATCAAGCTATCGCTAACTTTTTGTAGACTTTAAAAGAACTGTGTTATATAAAAAGTCAGACAAAGACTGAAGATTTATTTGAATGTTTTTCTCACTTTTTTGGATGGGTATTGAATTTGTAATTCAATGTTGTATATATGAGTATGGTACAAGGTTAAGTTTATTAATTATGTGAACTTCAATTTAAACATTTATTGTATATTGTGACATCTCGCACCAAGTGGTTTGCATTTAGACATTTATTGAATGTCACACAAAAGCAATAAAGAACATCTAGGTTACGTATGTAACCTCCGTTCCCTGATGGAGGGAACGAGACGTTGTGTCGAAGAAGCAACACTAGGGGTCTCATTTGAGCGCCGAATATGCCTCTGATCTATGAAAAAAGGCCAATGAGAAGTTGGCAGACAGTATTTGCATACCCCGCCCCCGGACATATGGGTATAAAGGCGGGGAAATGCGTCTAGTTCATTCAGAAATTTTCTTCGGAGCCGATGGTCATGTATGCAGCGAGCTGCGAGTCACACACCTGTTCCTCTTACCTCTGATTCTGCTGTTGGATCTATGGCGCACTTCAGCGGCCTTCTCCTTCTCTGCACGGCAGTGCAGTTTGCCCCTGGGCGCTTCGACAGTGAAACTCTCAATAAAAGGCAGCGTTTGTGAATGGTTCATGTTCTCATTGTGAGGACATGACCTTGGCAACGTTGCGGTCGCGGCTTTCCTTCAACCGAAGGAACACCATTCCAGCCACCCCCCGCGTCGCTCCTTCTTCCCACGGGATTGAGGATGATGCGGCTGGCGATGGAGGCGATCCAGGGACGACTGCGGGTGCGCTTCCGCTGGGTACACCCCCTCAGACCACCTGCCCCCCGGCACGCTTGTTGATTCACGTCCATGCTCGAGGCAATGAGCTCGCCGCTTCATTGGAGAGTGGTCCGGCGTCTGATGTGGACGACTCCCTTGGGCTGCCACCTTTGTGCCAGCACGCTGAGGCTGAGGCTGATGCGCAGATGTCTGACATGCTTTCATGGTTGAGGAGAGGACGCTGGCGCAATTGTGGCTGCCGCTTCTCCATCAGCGCGTTAAATTGTTTATTTTATGGTGCTGTTGACTGGTTCTACATCGGCTGATGTTACCTGCTGCTAATATGCGGCCTTGCTGGATTTTATTTGTTTTTATACTGGCATTATTTGGAGTTTACGACAAGATTTACTTCGACCTCCCAGGCTGCACTATGCTGAAATACTCTGCTATGGAACTTTTACAGCTTGGTCATCTTGCGCCCCCTGCGACTGGTGTTTGGGAAAAACTGTGATCGCTACAACTTCTCCGTCGGCCAAAATATGTTCATCGTGCCTCCCGCTGGAATCTGCATTCAGGCGGAGCCGGTATAAACTCAGTTTGGTCGAAAAGGCGTTTGGATTGCTGCCATTTATCGTTGCGTCATGTCTGCCTTGCTAACTTCTCCTACCTCCAGAAGTCTACTCCATCAAGCTGGGGTGTCCGTCTTGACACAATCAGGTTTGCAGACCTGAACACTCGCTCTATAAACAACAAAGCGGCTTTACTTTGTGACATTGTCTTGGACAAAAAACTGGACTTTTTCTGTCTTTGTGAAACGTGCATCAGCCAAATTACTATTTCAATCTAAATATGTGTGCTCTGCCTGGCTACACTTATCTTGACCGGCCCCGCTCCGCCGGTAGAGGTGGCGGTCTTGCTGTCATTTACAGATCTGATGTTGCTGTAACTGAGGTTTCATTGCCATGCTTTTCATCATTTGAAAGCTTGGCCTTTAAGCTGAATGGTCTCTCATCAGTTATTGTGTTAAATATTTATCGTCCTCCCAAACTTAATTCTGCATTTTTTTCTGAATTTACTGAGTGTTTGACACTTGCTAGTGCACTTTGTCCAGTTACTCTTTTAACTGGTGATTTTAATTTTCATGTTGACAATATGGCTTGCAATAATGCTGTGTGTTTCATGGATACACTATAATGTCTTAACTTCACTCAGCATGTTCATTTTCGGACACACAAACACGGACATATATTAAATCTGGTTTGCACCTCAGGAGTACTTATTGAACAACTTGAGTGTACTGATGTATGTATAAGTGATCATAAGCTCCTCACGTTCAATCTAACTCCTCCTTCTTTGCAGACAGTGAAAGAACATGTTATCTGTTTTAGGAAAATCAGTGATATTGATCTTAATCTTCTTAGTCATACTATGGGTGATTTGCCAGTTGTGGCCTCTATTGACCAGTATAATGCTGCTCTTACATCTATTCTGGATGAGTTTGCCCCTTTGAAAAAATGTGTTGTTTCTTTTAAGAGATCATCTCCTTGGTATACATCTGAATTGCGCAAATTGAAGGCGATAGGCAGGCAGTTGGAACAGAAATATAAAAAATCTGGCCTAACAGTTCATAGATCAATGTTTGATCAGCATCAGATTAAGTATCATAAAGCTCTTAAAGCTGCAAAAGTGGCATATTATTCTACTATTATTAGTAGTAACATCTCAAATCCCAGAGTTCTGTTTAGAACAGTCAATAATCTAATTAAACCTCCCAGTAACTTAAACTGTCCTACCATTGAGCAGTGTAATGCATTTCTCAATTATTTTTCATCTAAGATTGAGAATATTTATAACGCCATTGCCTGTGAGGATGCTTCTGAGTTTGTTGAGGTGCATTCTCCTAATCTCTCTGGTCTTGCTTTTTCAAGTTTCAGTACTGTTGATTTTGATTTTATTTCTAAACTTGTTTTTTCAATGAATTCTACTACTTGCATACTTGATCCACTACCTACGACTGTTTTGAAAAACTGTCTGCCTGTCATTGTGCCCCTCATCACTGCTATTGTAAATGCTTCACTCAATACAGGGAATGTCTCTTCTGCTCTAAAAATGGCTGCAGTTACGGCAATTCTTAAAAAGCCTGGGAGTGATATCACCGATCGACCCATCTCTAATTTACCTTTATTGGCAAAAGTGCTTGAGCGTGTGATTGTTGGCCAACTCCATACTCATCTCTGTATGAATAGCCTACTAGAAAATTTTCAATCCGGGTTTAGATCTGGACACAGTACAGAGACTTCTCTAGTCAGGATCTTGAATGACCTCCTCGTTATAGCCGACTCTGGGGCTTGTGGCAGTTTGGTTTTGTTAGACCTTAAGGCTGCATTCAGTACCATATGTTACAGCATATTATTGGATAGATTTCATATGTGGACCGGTCTGTCTGGAACTGTGTTAAATTGGTTTAAATCTTACATCTCAGATCGTTCCCAATTTGTCTACCTGGGTTCTAGCAGATCTCTGACTGTGCCTTTGTGTCAGGGTGTCCCTCAGGGGTCAGTTTTGGATCCTGTTTTATTTAGTGTTTATATGCTGCCTCTTGGGCAGATCATTAGGAAGCATGGCCTGAGATTTCACTGTTACGCAGATGACACCCAGATTTATATCAGCTCTCAGCCTGATCTTAATTCTTCCTCTTCAAAACTTTCTGACTGTTTGTTGGAAATTAAAGCATGGATGAAACTCAACTTTCTAAAACTAAACTGCTCCAAAACTGAAATCTTATTAATTGACACTCCAATTAATGT
Source organism: Moxostoma hubbsi (assembly GCA_032164185.1). Taxonomy (NCBI): domain Eukaryota; kingdom Metazoa; phylum Chordata; class Actinopteri; order Cypriniformes; family Catostomidae; genus Moxostoma; species Moxostoma hubbsi. The sequence goes on along the minus strand of JAVLUX010000003.1, from coordinate 4,786,393 downwards.
CAGTAAATGTATGTATTTAAAAATTTCAGTAGACAATACACAATTGTCCCCTTCTGGCCAGGTGCGTAACCTTGGCATGATTTTTGATGCCCAGCTAACTTTTAATTCACATTTTAAAAACATAACAAAAGTTGCTTTTTTCCATCTGAGGAACATTGCACGCATTAGACCATTTCTCTCTAGGCCTGATGCAGAGAGGCTTATCCATCCCTTCATTAAATCAAGGCTTGATTATTGTAACTCTCTTTTTGCGGGTTTACCAGCAAATTCTATTAGGAGGTTGCAGTATATACAGAACTCTGCCATAGGTTGATGCATATGACACTGCTTCAAAACTGGCTCCAGACTCGAGTCCTGAGACGAGCGTGGCGCTGTGGCATGCACAGTGTGATGGTCACCCCTGCCTGCCACCAAATATTCATACACTGGACAGACCTTTGCTTTCTGCGGGCAGGAGTCCCCTTGCAGCAGGTGTCCCGACGCGTCCTGGTCACGACCGACGCCTCCAAACTGGGTTGTCTCAACTCGCTGCGCATCACTGACATCCCCGGCAACCTCAATGTGGTAGCGGACGTGCTGTCACGACAACACTTGCCCAGTGGAGAGTGGAGGCTTCACCCCCAGTCGGTTCAGCTGATTTGGGAACAGTTCGGCAAGGCTCAGATAGACCTGTTCGCCTCCCGAGAGACCTCCCATTGCCCGCTCTACCAAACAGATGCTCCCCTTGGGGCAGATGCACTGGCACACAGCTGGACCTCGGGGCTGCGTAAGTATGCATTTCCCCCAGTGAGCCTTCTTGCACAGGTGCTGTGCAAGGTCAGGGAGGATGAGGAACGAGTCACCATATTGGATCCCTACTGGCCCACCCGGGCTTGGTTCTCGGACCTCGTACTCCTCGTGACAGCCCCTCCCTGGCAAATTACCCCTGAGAAAGGACCTTCTTTCTCAGGGATGGGGCACGCTCTGATATCCGCACCCAGACCTCTGGAACCTCCACGTCTGGCCCCTAGATGGGACACGGAAGATCTAGCTGATCTACCACCTGCTGTCGTAGACACGATCAACCAAGCCAGAGCCCCCTCTACCAGGCAACTTTACGCCCTGAAGTGGCGCTTGTTCGCGAATTGGTGTTCTTCCCGAGCTGAAGACCCACAGAGGTGCGTAGTTAGGTCAGTGCCCTCATTTCTGCAGGAGAGGTTGGAGGGGAGGCTGTCCCCTTACACCTTGAAGGTGTTCGTACCCTCCCGGCCAAGCCTTTTCCCCTCCTCGGATCTCTCAGTGATCCTCTCGGGCCTTCAGAGACCTCCCTTTTAGCCGCTAGAATCAGCTGGACTCAGGACCCTCTCTCTAAAGACGGCCCTGCTGATTGCGCTCACCTCTATCAAGAGGGTCGGGGACCTGCGAGCATTCTCTGTTAGCGACACTAGCCTGGAGTCCGGTCCGGCACTCAGGTGATCCTAAGACCGCGACTGGGCTATGTGCCCAAGGTTCCTACGACTCCCTTCAGAGACCAAGTAGTGAACCTGCAAGCGCTGCCATGGGAGGAGGCAGACCCAGCCCCTTCATTGCTGTGCTTTGTGTATCTACTTGGACTACACGCAGAGCTCTAGACGTTCTGTGCAGCTCTTTGTCTGCCTTTTGGACAGCGGAAAGGGAACGCTGTCTCCAAACAGAGGCTTTCCCACTGGGTGGTGGACACCATTTCATTGGCCTATCACACCCAGGCCATAACCACCCCCCCCCCCCCCCCCCCCCCCCCCCGTGGGTCCAAGCACACTCAACAAGGAGTATTGCGTCCTCGTGGGCATTGACCAGAGGAACCTCCCTGGCAGACATATGCAGAGCAGCGGGTTGGGCAACACCTAATACGTTTGAAGAATGAGATTCTACAATCTCATTGTAGAAAAGTTGAGTCAGTATCGTCCCATGTTTTCTCAGGTCCGAGCCGGTAGAACTCGGTACACGCTGACGGACTGACCGGGTGGATCGCTTGCATCTAGCGCCCTTTCCCTCGGCTGAGGTAAAACTGTGTGCTTTCTCTCCCAGGAGATCCCACTCATTCTGATACCTGGATGACACCTCCCTAGCCCTTTGGGTCTGCAGTTCAGCGGAGGAACTCGCCGACCCAGTCCACTGCGGGTACTTAATCTACCCTGTACTGGAATAGGTGCTCCACAGCTCAGGACTCCTACATGGACTCCCCCTGTGTGTATTTTCTGTGGTACGGTACCCTTACGAGCGGGCCGACATCTCCCTTGGGCAGTTTCCACTGCCCCCTGGTCACTGTGTTTGTAGCAACTCCCCCCTCCGGAGAGGTGGGATCTACCACCGCGCCACTTTCCACATGTCGCCTAAAAACCCATGTGATTCGCCACTCTTACCTCCCCCTCTCTGGGCAGGTGTGGACTCTGCAGGGTCTTTTCCCCCTGAAAAACAGGAAACATAGAGAGAAAAGAGGCCCGGCTAGGCTTGGCCCTTTCCCAGGTTGGCAAATGTCACCTTGTTCCCCTATCTTCTTGAGAAGAACACACTATCAAACCCATATCTCTTGAACTTATAGTCCTTGGGAGAAATTAAGTCCAACATGGCCAGATCCCTCATGCCACAATCCATGCTGGGTAACAGGTGGTGCGACTCTGCCCTCACCAAAGGAGACTGTTATACTAGTAAAATCCCTACAGTCCAGCCCTTTACTGCAGAGAAAGTCCCAGAGATTTCCTGGGTTCCACTGGCCTCGTTGAATGAACCATGTAGTGGCAGGTGTTTTTTCCTCATGAGGCAGAGGAGCCCATCAGCGAGTGTGACCTGCTCACCTGTGCTAGTGATGAGATATCTGCACTAGACAATCACTCTGCGGGTGGAGGGGAGAGGTACAAGTCTACTGCACTCTTAGCCATTGACAGTTCTCTGTGAAGACCTCTGACTTGAAGTTCTACCCCTGGTTGCTGTGGAGTACCTTTGTCACTCAGAACCAGCAGATCATTTCCTCAACCAGCTTCCCCACTGTAGTGGGGGCACTTTGGTCATGGACCACATGCGCCCCAGACCATTTAGTGAAGTAATCCATGGCCACAACTTTTTAATGGTTCCCAGCCTCCGACAAGGGAATGGTCCAAGGATATCCACCTCCAAAAATGACCTGGTCCACCACCAGATACTGCTGTAAGGGCACATGGAGTCTCTGGGAATGGTCTTTCTGGGCATTGCAGATGTTGCAGTCTGCCCCCACAAAGCCATGCACCAACTTCATGGCCTGTGGCCAGAGGGACCATGAAGCTATCAGCTGCAGCTAAGCAGTTCCGTCAACTGGCGATTGCTAACATCAGTATAGTAAATCATCCTGTAGCATGAAACTGATCCACCGGGAATACCTCAGGGTTGAAACTGGATATTGCCTCCCATTCCAGTCACTGCCTTTCTTCCACATTTTGCCGCACTCGCACCAAGACAAGATCAGACAGACAGACATAGCCTCCTCCCACTATGCCTCTGCTGTCCATGCCTTCATAAGGCACTAAAACCAGCACACTCACTCATGTCTGACATAATGAATTACACTTCCCCCTGGTCCCTCCAACTTTGCATCCCGATGTTATCATCATCCAGTGCTCTTGTCCTAGAAGAAGTAGTGGGGGTTGGTCAGCGGCTCTGGTGGCAAAGGTCTTGCTGGAACTCCTAAGGTGCCCTTGGTCTCAAAGGTACCTCAACTCAAGAGAAACAAACCTCCAAACCTGCATCACTTGAACTTATAGTCCTCGTGAGTCCTAATATTCCACTGGGTTTTGCAGCTTTCACAAAAATTGCATACTTTCCTCTCAAGCGGGGTATGTGCACACATACACAAACGCACAGAAACAGCTTTTTTCAGTTTTGAACCAGTAGTATGCTAATAAATGAGTTTGCTAACATAATTTAAGATAATAGGGTATAATGGGGCTGAAGGCATAAGTAGGGAAGGGCTTTAATTGTTGCGTTGTGCGTGCACATTGGGCTCGTTTTGACTGCTTAAGTGGTCAATGGAGATTCATTTGTGAAATTGGGACTGATCACTGATCATTTTCTAATAGCAGTATAATACATAATTTGTTGTAATGTAGTTGAGATCTAAAAAAATTATTTCTTTGTAGTATAATGATCCCCGCCTGCTGATTTTCAAAGCCAGCAAAATTTGAACTGTTCTCACAGTCAATGATGAGTCAGACCAAACTAATACACTGCTGATTATTTGTTTGCTGCCAAAGTGTGCTGGTGAATTTAAAGAACATAAGATATATTTTTATTTATATATAAATATTTAATTGTGCATCCTCACTTCCTCACTCCTCCATCCTTGTGTCGGTGACATGGAAAAAGATTAAATTCTGCCAACATGAAGGACATATCAATTTTCAAAATTGATCACAAAGGAGGCAAGGGCTAAAGTTGGAGAGAGCTTCTCAATGACACTTGATCGAGGAAACTCAGGAGTATACTATGTGGAAGACTTTTTTGTCTAAAAACCTGACGCATATATTCTCCTCCCATTTCACATCTGGCACAACCATTTTTAATTAATGTATCACCTTTGCAGTTTAAATAAGCCATAATTGTCACATACTTGAACAGTACATCTTGAATTATCTGTATTAAGTATTAACATATTAGTAAATAAAGTTTCAACAACATGAGGCAAGCTTGCTGAGGTAATGCTGCATATATATCTTGCTTCGATTCTTCCATCCTCATTTTCTTTCCTTGCATCCTTTCCTTGTTTCTTAAAGGCATGGTTACATTTACCCTAGCAGAATTTTGGAATTTCACAGTGCAAAGGTAAATGTGGCCGAGCCTTAAGAGTGTGGAGAGTGTGGAGCAATGACGCAAGGAAAGGAAGAAGGAAAGAAAACAAGGATGCACAATTTCAGAAATGAGAATCACCACATGTCTCTCACAAAGAACAGAGGAGTTTGCTATAGTTCTTCATAATAACTGGCAGTCAATCACAACTGACTTCTGGAAAAAGGGAACAACCAATGATATTTGAGGTTACAGTTAAAACAGCAAGAGCCCAACCCATGACTTCCAAAATTTGGAGGTGTTAGCGTGAGGCAGCGACATTTGTAATTATTGCGCTAAACTGACAGAGGTACTTCAACTCAAGGTGATATTCTTGTTACTGTAGTTTGCAACGAAAAGATTAAGGTGTCAAGTAATTGACATATGTAATCCCCAGATGTTGTGTTCCTGGTTGTGGATAAACTGTATCTCTGCATAGCCTTCTGAAAGATTCCAGCATTAGGAATGGTAAATGGTCTGCACTTGTATACCGCTTTTTTAACCTTAGCGGTTTTCAAAGCATTTACACTGTGACTCATTCACCCATTCACACTCGCCAATGACAGCAGAGCTGCCATGCAAGGCGCTAGCTTGGCATTGGGAGTAACTTGGGGTTCAGTGTCTTGCCCAATGACACTTCAGCTTGTGGATTCATGTGGGCCAGGGATCGAATCACCAACCCTGCGATTAGTGGCCAACCCGCTCTACCACCTGAGCCACAGCCACCCGTTTATGTTGGACACAACAGTAATTCCGTTGAGTAACAAATGTAATACTACTGGTGATGTCTTTTGATATGTAATGAATTGTATAATCAGATCTCCAATCCCCTTTTCCAGTCAACTGGCAAACATCCCACATTTCTCATTTCATGGGATGCTTATTTAAGCTAGGGATGTGCCAGGGTGGTCGACTAATCATCTAACAACTGACTAATCGATTAGTAGGGTCTACTACTAACATAAGTGGTGGTGGCGTAGTGGGCTAAAGCACATAACTGTTAATCAGAAGGTCGCTGGTTTGATCCCCACAGCCACCACCATTGTGTCCTTGAGCAAGGCACTTAACTCCCTGTAATAAGTGCACTGTAAGTTGTTTTGGATAAAAGTGTCTGCCAAATGCATAAATGTAAATGTATGTAAATGTAGTGATGGTGGTTTTAATGGAAGATGCAATTCTCAAATTAATGGATAATTGCAACTTCTTAGAGAGCGTATATGTGATGATAGTTTGCTATGCTTAACAGACAGAACAGTTTGCTGTGAGTAATATTCCTATATTTGTGAGGTGCTGCGAAGAGATTCTGTCAGACACTTCTTAAATAAATAGTTGCAGAAAAAAGTACTTAATGTTTTGAACTATATATGTTCATGCAATATCTGGCAGTTCTGTGTTTTTGAATGCGCAGCAAGGATTGCTCTGAAGTACTCCGGTTACATTGAAGTACTTCATTCTGTTTTTGTGATGTGCATAGGCTTCGATACAGAGCGGCAGAGAAAAGCTTTTCTTATTTCATACTTTTGTTGATACCTTTATGCAATAAGATGTTGTGGCAGCGGGGGCGTGGTCAAGCGCCCGTCCAGAGAGGGAAAAGCGGTAAGGGCGCTTGCACCTGAGCTAAATTATGTCTAACACCTGTCTCTAATTTCAGTGAGCACGGGGAGAGTGGCATAAAAGAGCCACAACACCGCCAGTCAAGAGAATCATATACGTCAGTCTAGTGTTGGCGTGGTCCCTGATTCAAAGAACTGTTTATGTATCTGAGTTGTGTTTGTTATAAGTTTTTCATTTTACGTAAAGTTGTGTGCACTGCTGCGTGCCCATTAAAGAGACCCTTACCTGAGTGAGAGAGCTGTCATCGTGTCCTTCTTTTCCCCTGCCCAATCAAGAACCCTCGTTACACTGGTACGGAAACCCGGGAATCCGAAACATGGAAGGTCGTCCCGTAGATTCCTCCCAGCTGGCCGAAGTCCTCCAGTCCCTCGCAGCATTACATCAGAGCCACCATCAGTCCCTGCTTGAGCTCCAAGAGGACCAAGATCGGCGCTTCTTTGAAATCATGCGGGCTCAAGCAGAGGACCGACACGCCTTCTGGAACCTGCTCAGCCAGGAGGTCGCTCCCGCCACAGCTGCGACCCCGGACAATCGTTCCCCGTTGCCCCCGCCCACGTTACAGAAGATGGGGGCAACGGACGATCCAGAAGCATTCTTGGACTTGTTCGAGCGGACTGCTGAAATTTGGGGCTGGCCGCGCGATCAATGGGCAGCCCGCCTTGTTCCTCTTTTGTCCGGGGAAGCCCAACTCGTGGCTCAACAACTGCCTGCAACGAACCTCCTGGCCTACACTGACTTGTGGAGGGCCATCATGCAATGGGTTGGTCGGAGTTCCGAGGAACATCGCCAACTCTTCCGGGCCTTGAAGCTGGAGAAAGCCGACCGCCCGTTCGTGTTTGCTCAGCGGCTCCGTGATGCCTGCCGGAAGTGGCTGCTAGTGGGGGGCCGCGATGTCGAGGGACTTATCGATCAGGTGGTACTGGAACAGTTCATCCAACGATTGCCCAAGAGAACAGCGGAGTGGGTCCAGTGCCACCGCCCGGCGTCGCTGGAGGCGGCCGTTCAGCTCGCGGAGGACCACATGGCGGCGATCCCAAGGGCGGACAAGCCCTCTCTCTCTCTCTTCCCCCTCCCCCTGTGTTTTTTTCTACTCTCTCCCATCCCCTGCCCCCCTCTCGCTCTGTCTTCTCTCCAGGGTCCGTTCCTGCCCCACGCAGGCGAGGAGCCTGGCAGAGGCCTTCCACATCAGCTCACCCCCCCTCCGCAACATTCAGCTGCTCTCTCCCTCAGGTGGGGGCGTCCACCGACGCAGGTACGGGGGTGGCGTCTGGGCCGGCCTGTTGGAGGTGCGGAGACCCGGGCCACTTCCGCGATCAGTGTCCGATGATGGAGGTGGGGACGGTGGTTCGGGTCTCCGATCCCCCGCATGCTGCCCCCGATCGGGCTGGAGCGTACCGGATTCCGGTAAGAATCCAGGGGGGTACACACCAAGCTTTGCTGGATACCGGTTGTAATCAGACCACCATCCATCAACGCTTGGTTCAACCCGGGGTTTTGAGCACAGCTAAATGGGTGAGGGTGAGGTGTGTGCATGGGGATGTTCACAACTATCCGTTGGTGACTGTGCTGATCAAATTTCAAGGGAAAAAACATAGAGTGGAGGCAGCGGTTAGTTCCCGCCTCACCCATCCTCTGATTTTGGGGACTGATTGGCCTGCATTTAAGAAACTATTAGGGAATATTTGTGAGGATGGGTCCTGCACTAAAATAGGGAGATGTGCGATGTGTGATGCTTTGGCAGGGGAGGCAGAGCCGGGGCCATCCTCGGCTGCTCCAAATCGGGATGACGAGGAGAGGGGCGAGCCTTCCGCCCCCCCCCCCCCCCCCCCCCTCTTCGCAGGGAATTCCCTGACGAGGATTTCCCTTTGGAGCAGTCGTGGGACGAAACCCTTAAGCATGCCTTTGATCAGGTGAAAACGATCGAGGGTCAGCGTCTTCAGCCAGACATCGCTCTCGCATACCCCTATTTTGCAATTATAAATGACCGGCTGTATAGAGTGACGCAGGACACTCAGACTAAAGAAAATGTAACACAGCTTTTGATTCCACGGAGCCGCCGGGAAATGTTATTCCAGGCGGCTCATTATAATCCCATGGCGGGTCATTTAGGGGAAAGGAAAACACTTCTCCGTATAATAGCCCATTTTTATTGGCCGGGCATTAGCGGTGACATCCGCAGGTGGTGTTAGGCGTGCCGCGAATGCCAGCTGGTAAACCCACCGGCCACCCCAAAAGCGCCATTGTGCCCTCTTCCGTTGATCGAGGTCCCCTTCGAAAGAATTGGAATGGACCTCGTCGGGCCATTAGAGTGGACAGCACGCGGACATCGTTTTGTGTTAGTCCTAGTGGATTACGCAACGCGATATCCGGAAGCAGTGCCGCTAAGCAACATCTCAGCACGTAGTGTTGCTGCGGCACTCTTCAAAATAATCTCCCGGGTGGGGATTCCAAAAGAAATCCTCACTGACCAATGCACAACATTTATGTCACGTACACTTCGCGAACTCTACAATCTGTTGGGCATTAAATCGATTCGCACTAGCGTGTATCATCCGCAGACAGATGGCCTAGTGGAACGTTTTAACAAAACCCTCAAAAACATGATTCGTAAGTTCGTACACGAGGATGCTAAAAATTGGGACAGGTGGCTCGATCCCCTGTTGTTTGCAGTGCGAGAGGTCCCGCAAGCCTCAACCGGCTTCTCTCCGTTTGAGCTGTTGTATGGGCGACGCCCGCGTAGCATCTTAGATGTTTTACGGGAGGGCTGGGAGGAAGGACCTTTGAATAGCAAAAATGATATTCAATACGTTCTTGACCTCAGAGCAAAACTTCACGCTTTGGGAAAACTAACACAAGAAAATTTGCTCCGGGCCCAAGAACGTCAACGCCGGCTGTACGACAGGGGTATTTGGGTATTTATAAGGAATAAGGGTATTTGCACCGGGAGATAAAGTCCTTGTATTACTTCCCACATCGAGCTCCAAATTACTCGCCAAGTGGCAAGGGCCCTTCGAGGTCACACGACGAGTGGGGGATCTCGATTATGAGGTTAAGCGAACCGATAGAGGGGACGCACGTCAAATTTACCACCTCAACCTTCTTAAATTATGGAGAGAGGTGGTCCCGGTGTCATTGGCCACGGTGATTCCAGAGAGGGCGGAGCTCGGACCGGAGGTAAATCCAAAACCCGATCTCAATGCCCCGGTCATTTGTGGAGACCACCTCTCCCCGTGCCAACGAACAGAGGTTGCCAGGTTGCAAAAGGAGTTTGCAGACGTGTTTTCTCCCCTACCGGGTCGCACGAACCTCATCAAGCACCACATCGAGACCGAGCCGGGGGTGGTCGTTCGTAGCCGCCCTTATCAACTTCCCGAGCATAAAAAGAAAATTGTTCGGGACGAATTGGATGCCATGCTTGATATGGGGGTAATAGAAGAGTCCCACAGCGACTGGTCCAGCCCGGTCGTTCTTGTTCCCAAAAGTGACGGGTCGGTGCGGTTCTGTGTGGACTACAGAAGAGTCAACGTGGTGTCTAAATTTGACGCGTACCCAATGCCCCGGGTTGATGAACTGCTCGATCGGTTAGGTACTGCTCGCTTTTATTCGACCCTAGATTTGACGAAGGGTTATTGGCAGATCCCCTTGACACCAATCTCCCGAGAAAAAACAGCCTTCACTACGCCGTTCGGATTACACCAATTCGTGACACTTCCGTTCGGTTTGTTCGGGGCCCCAGCCACGTTCCAGCGTCTAATGGACCGGGTCCTCCGCCCACACTCTGCTTACGCCGCTGCCTACTTAGATGATATTATTATCTATAGTAATGACTGGCAGCAGCATATACAACATCTGAGGGCGGTCCTGAAGTCGCTGCGGCGGGCGGGGCTCACTGCAAACCCTAAGAAGTGCGCGATTGGGTGTGTGGAGGTGCGGTATCTGGGGTTCCACTTGGGTCATGGCCAGGTGCGTCCCCAAATTGATAAGACTGCGGCGATTGCGACTTGCCCTAGGCCCAAGACCAAAAAGGGGGTGAGGCAGTTCCTGGGGCTGGCTGGCTATTATAGAAGATTCATCCCTAATTATTCGGATGTCACCAGTCCGCTGACTGACCTCACTAAAAAGGGGGCTCCAGATCCGGTCCAGTGGTCGGAGCAGTGCCAACAGGCGTTCACACAAGTTAAAGCCGCACTCTGTGGGGGGCCGCTCTTGTATTCACATAACTTCTCTCTCCCTTTCTTATTACAGACGGACGCTTCTGACAGAGGGCTGGGGGCCGTACTCTCGCAGGTGGTGGAGGGGGAGGAGCGCCCGGTGCTCTACATTAGTAGAAAACTCTCCTTGAGGGAAACAAAGTACAGCACCGTAGAATAGGAGTGTCTGGCCATCAAGTGGGCAGTCCTCACACTCCGCTACTACCTGCTGGGGCGGGCCTTCACTCTCTGATCGGATCATGCCCCACTGCAGTGGCTCCACCTCATGAAGGATACTAACGCCCGGATCACCCGTTGGTTTCTGGCTCTCCATTCTTTTAAGTTCAAGGTGGTCCACAGACCGGGGGTGCAGATGGCTGTCGCTGACTTCCTTTCCAGAAATGGGGGGGGAGTGGTAGGAAGGCCGGATGACGCCCCGGCCTGAGTCGGGCGGTGGGGGTATGTGGCAGCGGGGGCATGGTCAAGCGCCCGTCCGGAGAGGGAAAAGCAGTAAGGGCGCTTGCACCTGAGCTAAATTATGTCTAACACCTGTCTCTAATTTCAGTGAGAACGGGGAGAGCGGCATAAAAGAGCCACAACACCGCCAGTCAAGAGAATCATATACGTCAGTCTAGTGTTGGCGTGGTCCCTGAGTCAAAGAACTGTTTATGTACCTGAGTTGTATTTGTTATAAGTTTTTCGTTTTACGTAAAGTTGTGTGCACTGCTGCATGCCCATTAAAGAGACCCTTACCTGAGTGAGAGAGCTGTCATCGTGTCCTTCTTTTCCCCTGCCCAATCAAGAACCCTCTTTACAGATGTTATAGTTATTTAGCCTATTTATAAGTTGTATATCCGTTAGTCGCCATGTTGAAGTGCTGCATTTCACAACCCTATATCCCCTTAAAAGGCATCTGATCAGGGTCATGTGAACATAATGGAGCCTAATTATACATTACTATCCTGAACAACGACTAGTTGGTTCAAACAACCACCTGACTAGGCAACTATAATATGTAGTTTTTCACATCCCTAATTGAAGAGATCACACTACAGTGGCAAAAACCAGTGTTGAACATCCATTGCAGCTGAAAACAGATGTGTTAACCCTTCACATGTGTAGCTTGTGTTAATCTGTACTATGTTCACTTTATCCAGCTTTATATAGCATTATATAACCATATCTTGTATGCCTAATAATATAAGAATTCGGGAGCAACAGTCTTTGTTAAATTTTCAATTTGTTATTTCAGTTGGAACAATTGTAATAGTTTGATTGCATGTTTCTCAAATATTGGGACATAGCTATTAATGATTGCCTGGACTGAGTGCTTTCAGGGGATTTTGTAAATCGCTTGCATGCTTTCTTTTACTTTTGGAAAAATATGTGAGTGTTTATGTACAATAAATGAGTACATGTAATAGATCCATGTGTATTCTTATATATTATACAGCAGCCAAGAATGTGACTGCATTTAAACCCTTTGATGCATCATCATCATCATCTGGGTTTTCCTGTGAAGTCTCATATTTCCATTGATTCTTTTCTGTTAGATCTCTGATAGTTATTAGAAAATTTGCTAAATGTAGGCATAGAACCCTATGGAGTGGTGGTGGCATAGTGGCTAGAGCACAGAGCTGCTAATCAGAAGGTCGCTGGTTCGAACCCCACAGCCACCACCATTGTGCCCTTGAGCAAGGCACTTAACTCCAGGTTGCTCCGGGGGGATTGTCCCTGTAATAAGTGCACTGTAAGTTGCTTTGGATAAAAGCGTCTGCCAAATGCATAAAGGTAATGTAAATGTAGAACCCAGTGTGGTTATTATTGGTTTACTGCAGTACTGATTGGCTATCAGTTCACAGCAATTAATTTTCTAATTGCATTGGCAATTCTCATTTCAGCATTCTGTCCATGCGTGATGCTAATGTAGATGCATGTAGTTCCAATCTTGGAATTGTTATTTGTTTCAGTGGAGGTAATTTAAAATTATTTAGTACCAAATAAATCCGTGTGACACCTTGCACAATGGTATATATATATATATATATATATATATATATATATATATATATATATATAAAATTCTGACAGCATGCATTGTATGCTTGCTATATTAATCAGAGCATAAAGGGGCTTAAACTAACCCCAATCATGCAATTAAGTCAGCTTCCAAACAAAGGAAAGTGCACCTATCTTATTGGTAAATCCAGACTCGAGAGGAGGAACCTCCTTCAGAAGTTAAAAGACACATCCTGCCTCTTACTCTCTTTTTCCCCTGGATCTTTCCCATTTCCCCACATCACAAATCATTGGTGTTGGTTGCTATGGTGACCAAAGTTCACAGGAAGTCCTAAAGAGCATCTTCTGGGGCAATCTACCACGCATGCGCAACCTGCCAATGCCATATTGTAAACAGAGCACCGCTAAACTAATGGCATAACACAACACCGCCAACCTAACAAGTTAGCAAACTTTCATTCAAACCCTAAATACGCTACAATGGGGTTTTGATCTGATGGCCCTGACAGTACAAGAGGGGTCTACACAGCTCGGTTAAATTTGAGAGGAAATTGTGGGGGCTAAAACACATCTGTCCTCTGAATATCCAGACAAGGAACAATTTGACTTACTTTAAATGGAATGTAACCAACATTGTAGCGAATTGAAAAAGGCCTCCAAAAAGATCAAAAAGACACATCGGATTATGCCAATGGCAGGGTCCTCCAAAAGAGATTGGGAAAATCAAGCCATCCAATGCAGTGGATTACTCATGGCTTGGCCCGAAAACCACTACGTCTGGTTGGCAGGAGGAATTAGACAGTACAGTCTTATTCTTTGTTTGATTGGGATTCAGATTCCAGTAACTTGTCTCAGCCAACACAATTTTTAGAGGCAAGGCACCAGTAAGAAACTTCTTGCCCAAGAAGAAATGCAGGAGGGGGAAAATTCTTCCCACAAGAAATCAATATGTCACACGCAGAACCACCATTTTAACATTAGAATTACAAATGAATTACACAGCAAAACATACAAAATCAAACTTTTGAACTATCTAGGTTAAATACATTTTTAATAAAGAGTGCAGGAACAGAATATATATAAATTAATAAATACTTAACAACTGCAATACCTGGGAGAGAAGAGAGGGAGAAAAGAGGGGAGGGGGAGGACAACAACACCAGTAAACACAGCCCAACTAAGGCCTCTTTGTGAAACTGGTCACACTCAGCTGAGTGCCAAGACTGAATACAGTTCCTATCATGAACCAATCAAAGCCTTTTGCCATTACATTCCGCTGTGCAACAAGCTACTTTAGTTTTATTTTCAGTACTACATTTCCCATAGCATAGCCAATGTCTCTTAGAGGACTCTTCAAATTTAGGGACATTGGCTGTGTGGAGTGATGACAAAGAAGGGACTACAGTCTTTAGTGTACGCAAAGGGAAACTTGCGTGAATATCAATACCTCCCAGCTGACGAGCCAGGTTTTTGCCATATGAATGTGTTTCAATTCTTTAAACAATATGAAACAATTGACGGCAATGTCTATGAAGTGGAAAAAAAGTGTCTTCCACCAATTCTGAGATTTTTGTAGGATGTCGTAAGATTTTATAATTTGGTCTGACCTATCAACACAACCAATGTTTTTGTTATAATTGCTGATGAAAGTGGGCTGGAGGGCTAATTCTTTTCCATAATTTTTTACAAACCAAGGCAATCCTGATTATCCTTTGTGGTAGGGTCTACAACATGTAGAGTTGCTAAATGTTCCCGGACATTTCTGGGGGGAATGGCCCTAGCCCTCACCCTCCGATCAAACAGGTTCCAGATGTGCTCAACGGGATTGAGATCCAGGCTCTTTGCTGGCCATGGCAGAACACTGACATTGCAGGAAAATGTCAGTCTTGCAGGTAATTAAGCACAGAATGAGCAGTATGGCTGGTGGCATTGTCATGCTTTAGGGTCATGTCAGAATTAGCCTTCAGGAAGGGTACCACATGAGGGAGGAAGATGTCTTCCCTGTAATGCACAGCATTGAGATTGCCTGCAATGACAACAAGCTCAGTCTGATGATGCTGTGACACCAGACCATGATGGACCCTCCACCTCCAAATCGATCTCGCACCAGAGGACAGGCCTCGGTGTAACGCTCATTCCTTTGACGATAAACGTGAGTCCGACCATCATCCCTGGTGAGACAAAACCATGACTTGTCAGTGAAAAGCACTTTTTGTCAGTCCTGTCTGGTTCAACGAAGGTGGGTTTGTGCCCATAGACCACATTGTTGCCAGTGATGTCTGGTAAGGACCTGCCTTACAACAAGCCTTCAAGCCCTCAATCCAGCCTCTCTCAGCCTATTGCGGACAGTCTGAAAATTGATGGAGGAATTGTGCTTTCCTGGTGTAACTTGGGCACTTGTTGTTGTCATCCTGTACCTGTCCCTCAGGTGTGATATTCTGAGATACTGATCCTGTGCAGGTGTAGTTACACATGGTCTGCCACTGCGAGGAAAATCTGCTGTCCTTCCTGTCTCCCTGTAGCACTGTCTTAGGCATCTCACAGTACGGACATTGCAATTTATTGCCCTGGCCACATCTGCAGTCCTCATGCCTCCATGCAGCATGACTAAGGCATGTTCACTCAGATGAGTAGGGACCCTGGGCATCTTTATTTTGGTGTTTTTCAGAGTCAGTAGAAAGGTCTCTTTAGTGTCCTAAGTTTTTATAACTGTGATCTTAATTGGCCACCATCTGTAAGCTGTTAGTTTTTTAAAGACAACTCCACAGATGCATGTTCCATAATTGTTTATGTTTCATTGAACAAGCATGGAAAACATTGTATCATCAATATCAACTGATCAAAATAATATAAAAGATGCTGTGTTTTTAGACCTCGTTCATATTAGTTCATATTAATTTATAACACAAAATGAATGTTTTAATTTAATAATTCAATATTTGGTAGAATAAACCTGATTTTCACAGCTTTCATGCATCTCTGCATGCTTTCCACCAGTCTTTCACATTGCTGTTGGGTGATTATGTCACTCATGGCTCAAAAATTCAAGCAGAAATTGGACAGACGCTGGAATGGAATGGCTGTCATACACGTAGAGATGCTAATTTAAGAAAATTATGGAACCAAAAAAAAAAAAAAAAAAAATATATATATATATATATATATATATATATATATATATATATATATATATATATATACAGTATATATATATTTATTTATTTATTTATTTTTTTTTTTTTTTATTAAGGTACGTTTATACACTGGTGAGCCAAAACATTATGATATTATAGGTGCTGACCCGCCAAGTTATGGACTCTAAAAGACCCTGGAAGTTGTCCTGTTGTATCTGTCACAAAAACATTAGCAACAGATCCCTCAAGTCTTGTATGTTGTGTGGTGTGACTTGTTGGTCAAGCACATCCCACAAATGCTCAATTGGATTGAGATCTGGGGTATTTGGAGGCCAGGGCATTACCTTGAACTCTTCATCATTTTCCTCAAACCATTGCTGAAAAATGTGTGCAGTGTGGAAGAGCGCATTGTCCTGCTAAGTGAGGCCACTACCATCAGGTAATGACATTGCCATGAAGGGGTTTACCTGGTCTGTAGCTATGTTTAGGTAGGTGGCAGGTGGAAAATTAATGTCTGCATGTCATGGTTTCCCAGCAGAGCATTGCCCAGAGTATCACACTCCCTCCACCAGCATGTCGTCTTCCCACAGTGCATCCTGGTGCCATCACTTCCCCAGGTAAATGGTGCACATGCCGTCCACATGATGTAAAAGAAAAGGGGGCTCATCTAACCAGGTGACCTTATTTTACTGCTCCAAGGCCCCTCCTCCCAGGCTTCCCGAATGACATCTAAGACACCACGTGGGCGTCGCCCATACAGCAGCTCGAATGGGGAGAGAAGCCAGTGGAGGCTTGCGGGACCTCTCATACTGCAAATAACAGGGGATCGAGCCATCTGTCCCAGTTTTTTGCATCTTCGTGCATGAACTTGCGGATCATATTTTTGAGGGTTTTATTAAATCGTTCCACTAGGCCATCGGTCTGCGGATGGTACACACTAGTGTGGATCGATTTAATGCCCAACAGATCGTGTACATGACATAAATGTTGTGCCCTGATCAGTGAGGACTTCCTTCGGAATCCCCACCCGGGAGACACTACGTGCTGAGATGTTGCTTAGAGGCACTGCTTCCGGATATCGTGTTGCGTAATCCACCAGGACTAACACAAAACGATGTCCGCGTGTGGTCCGTTCTAATGGCCCGACGAGGTCCATTCCAATTCTTTCGAAGGGAACCTCGATCAATGGAAGAGGGCGCAAAGGCGCTTTTGGGGTGGCCGGTGGGTTCACCAGCTGACATTCGCGGCACGCCGCACACCACCTGCGGACGTCGCCGCCAATGCCCGGCCAATAGAAATGGGCTATTAGACGGAGCAGAGTTTTTCTTTCCCCTAGATGACCCGCCATGGGATTATAATGAGCCGCCTGGAATAACATTTCCCGGCGGCTCCGTGGAATCAATAATTGTGTGACATTCTCTTTTGTTTGAGTGTCCTGCGTCACTCTGTACAATCGGTCATTTATAATCGCAAAATATTTTTACCTGATCGAAGGCGTGCTTGAGGGTTTCGTCCCGTGACTGCTCCAGAGGGAAATCCACCTCAGGGAATTCCCTGAGAGGAGGGGCGGAAGCCTCGCCTCTTCCCTCGTCAGTCCGGTTTGGAGCAGCCGAGGACGGCCCCGGCTCCGCCTCCCCTGCCAGAACATCGCACATCTCCCCACTTTAATGCAGGACCCATCCGCAAAAATTTCCCCAAATACATTCTTAAATACTGGCCAATCGGTCCTCAAAATCAGCGGATGGGTGAGGCAGGGACTAATCGCTGCCTCCACTCTATGGTTTTTCCCCTGGAATTTAATCAGTAGGGTCACCATCGGATATTTGTGAATATCCCCATGCACACACCTCACCCTCAGCAGTTTAGCAGTGCCCAAAGCTTCGGGTTGAACCAAGCATTGGTGGATGGTGGTTTGGTTACAAACTGTATCCAGCAACGCTTGGTAAGTACCCCCCTGAATTCTTACCGGAATTCGGTACGCTCCAGCCCGATCGGGGGCAGCCTGCGGGAAATTGGAGACCCGCACCACCGTCCCCACCTCCATCAGCGTACACTGATTCCAGAAGTGGTCCGGGTCCCCGCATCTCCAACAAGCTGGCCCAGGTGCCACACCCGTACCTGTGTTGGTGGGCACTACCACCTGAGGGGGAGAGCGGCTGAAGCTCGGGGAAGGGGAATGCGTAGGCTCCCAGGGACGAGAGGTTAACTTCGGGCATCCTCCTCGCCTGCATGGGGCAAGACCGAGCCCTGGAGAGAGGACAGAGTGAGAGGAGGAAGAGGGAGGGGAAAACACAGGGGAGGGGGGGAGAGAGAGAAAGAGAGAGGGCTTGTCTGCCCTTGGAATTGCCGCCATGTGGTCCTCCGTGAGCCGAACAGCAGCTTCCAGTGACGCCGGGCAGTGGCACTGGACCCATTCCACCATTCCTTGTGGCAGTCGTCGAACGAACTGTTCCAGTACCAACTGGTCGATCACTCCTTCGACGTCACGGTCCCCCGCTAGCAGCCACCTCTGACATGCGTCCCGGAGTTGTTGGGCGAAGGCAAACGGGCGGTTGGACTTTTCTAGCTTGAGGCCCCAGAAGAGCTGACGTTTCTCCTCCGGGCTCCGACCAACCCGTTGCAGGATGGCTTTCTTCAGGTCCAGGTAGGCCAGGAGGTTCGTTGCCAGCAGTTGTTGCGCCGCGAGTTGGGCTTCCCTTGACAGGAGAGGGACAATATGGGCTGCCCACTGGTCGTGTGGCCAACCCCAAATCTTGGCGATCCGCTCAAACAAGTCGAGGAAGGCCTCTGGATCATCCGCCAGGCCCATCTTCTGTAGGGCGGCCGGGGGCAACGAGGAGCGGGGGTCCGGGGTCGCGGCTGTGGCTGGAGCATCCTCCTGGCTGAGGAGACTCCAGATCGCAAGTCGGTCCTCTGCTTGAGCCCACATGATTTAAAAAAAACTCCTGTTTGAGCTCCTGCCGGAGCTCAAACAGGGACTGTTGATGGGAGCGATGCATCGCCGCGAAGGACTGGAGGACTTCCGCCAACTGCGATTACCTTCCATGATTAAGGACGTTTTGCTTCTTCCTTAATTAAATCTTCCCGGGTTTCGGCACCAATGTGACACTTTGGATGGCAGTAGCACAAGAACGAGCAGAGAACAGAGGTCTCAGAATTCAGGTAAGCCTTTTAATTTGGCACCTCCAACATACAATACTTTTTGTACACAATAACATGAGTGCTTTGCTGGCTCTCTTGTCAGGCTCTCTTTGTCAACTGGAGGTGCTGACGCTCTTTTTATGCCGCTCTCCCCATACTCACTGAAATCAGAGACAGGTGTTAGACATAATTTAGCTCAGGTGTAAGCGCCCTTACCGCTTCCTTTCCCCGGACGGGCGCTTGACCACGCCCCTGCTGCCACAGCTATGAAGTCATTACCTGAAAGTTAACATATTGTGTTTTGCTCGTGTGGGCCACCTAGTGGACTGGCCACCTGGGCACATGCCCATGAAACCCATTGGATGTGCCCAGACCAAGACTTTGAGTAATGAAACCCAGACCGAAGACACGTTTATGTGCTCTTGAGAAGGTTCTCGAGATCAAGACCTTAAGATCAAGATGCCAACTCTGTTAATGAATAAAAAAATTATAGTATACAGCAACTACAGTATGTGCAGTTTGTACTTCTTTGTTGGGCCAAGTCAACTAGCAGCTGGCTTTTCAAAAACACCCACAAGGCGCTCTTTCCAGAGTCAGTGATATGCTGGAAGCAACTGGCTAGAGTACTCTGTAGGACAGGATGACATCTACTGCTTTGGTTGTTGTAGCTTCCAGCCTGATATCATTATTATTCGTAGGTATTCTAATGTAAAATTTCAAATTACATTTACGTTACTTTTACATTTAAACGTACATATTTCTATGTTTGGATTGATGCTGAAATGTATAGACATATTGACAACATCTAAAATGTAAATGTTTTTATATATATATATATATATATATATATATATATATATATATATATATATATATATATAGCTTTAGAACCATAAAAATATTTACAAATCTTATATTTTATAAATATATTTGTATGGTTACATGTAACTTTTTTGTAGATATTTTACATCCATTAACCCTATCCCTGTCTATAACTGATGTAATGAAGATGTCTGAAGTCTATGCATGCTGTCAACTTATTGTTATGTTCTTTCTCACAATTACTCAATTTCTTTCATTAATCATATTGTAACAAAGACTCTTGACAGGGCGGGGAGAAGGAGGACACGAGGACAGGCTTCTGCACACAGGTGAGGGGTTTTTAATTATTCAACGTAAAATTACAGGGGTTCAAACATAAACTTCTTATAACAAAACTAAAGCTTTCCGTGCACTCAAATTACACACTTGGGCTGCCAACACTGGACTGGCGTCCAGACTGGCGGTGCTGTGGCTCTTTTATGCCGCTCTCCCCGTGCTCACTGAAATTAGAGACAGGTGTTAGACTCAGGTTTAGCTCATTTTAGCTCAGGTGTAAGTGCCCTTACCGCTCCCCCTCTCCGGACGGGCACTTGACCACGCCCCCGCTGCCACACATATACAATTGTAAGAATCCTCAGTCAAAAAAATTATTTCATTTTGATTATGGTTATGGGTTATGGTTTGCTAATGGATATAACCCTCGGAGATTACAATAATTTTGTGAATTCTACCCTACTAAGTAAGATTTTTAACTGTTAGGCCTTTAAGTAAATGCTATAGTTATTGGATATTGTAATGAATGGTTGCTGAGATGAGACAGGAGATGTAGGACCTATGTGCAGGCTTTAATAAAAATGATGACAGTCAAACAACAAACGGGAACTGACAAAGGAATGCAAAATCTTAAATGGTATTTATACAAACAAAAGCTAATGAAGGAATGGAAAATCAGGTGAGAACAATCAGGAACAGGGAGACTGACTGTGACAGGTGTACTAATGAACATAAACAAACCACATTGGCAGCAAGTGTTAACTACTGTATATTACCAATTCTATAAAGCAAGACTGAAGTCCACAAAATTCTCTTTGGAACATTCTCAAAAATTGCTGGGATAACAACGATCACCAGGTTTTGTTCATGCAAGCTCGAGTGCATACTGTCAAAAGGGGACATACCAAATGCTAAGAAATTCAGAAATGTACATTTCTCAAGCTTTTACACAAATAATAATTTAGGCTAATTTATTATTAAATGTTTGTATGAAATTGTAAGAGTGCAAAATAGAATACTTTTCACTTGTGGTTTCAAACTTTTACAGACCAAAAATTAAATTCATGCATAGTATTGCATTTTATCATTATTATTATTGGTCCCACTTTATGTTAGGTGTCTTTAACTACTATGTACTAACATTAAAATACATACATTACTATGCATTTATTGTGAAACTACATGTTGTTCTGAAAAATTCTTGCAAGATTTACATTTGCTGCTACTGAGGTTGAGGTACGGGTAGGTTTAGGAGTAGAGTTTGGGGTTAGGGTAAGGGTAGGGGTAGGTTTAGGGGTAAGATTATCAGTGTAACTACAGATGTAATTAAATGCAGGTACTTTAAATGCAAGTACAATGCAACAGCACATGTGTACATACAGTAATAATTGCAGTGTGTCAAATGATTAATTGCATTGTAATTAAAGACACCTAATATAAAGAAGATCCTTATTATTTTATTATTATTAATTGATGACTAAACTCGCAATAATTGCAAAGCATAAGAAAAACCTCAAGACACACCTTTCCATGATTCACCAACTGTAGATATCAATGTCATTGTATGAATTACTAATTAAATGCTTTAAACCCCCACACCTGCTGCACAGATTACCTGCTTGCTTTGACTTGTCTTGACTCACTTGTACCATTTTTATTTCAGAAGTTCAATTTATTCCCTTAATTTTGTTATTGGCAGTTCTAGCTTTGCTTAGATATTTGCATTACGTATTCCGAAAAATGTTATTGGAATGGATGACATGCACCTTTACAATGAAATGAAACTAGAACTAGTTCCAGTGGCTGGTCTCTAATTAAATATTTACAGATGCATTGTACATGAACAAGACACTAGGTTATTCAGGTTGCTAGAGTCCTTTCACAAATGTAATGCTTTTCTAATAACAAAGAAAGCATTAAAATGCACACAAGAATTTGTCTTTTATACGTCACTGCTGAATAGTGCATAGCTTACCGTTAAAGCTACACCCTCAGAAACATATATAAATTAACATGTTTTGCTGTGCTTGTGTACAAACCAGTTTTGTTCAAGGAAATTGTTTTGCTTAACTCGTCTTCTTAAGTGGAAACTGTTCAAAGGGAAAGATGGGCTGGTTGTAACGTCACACATAATATGTGCCACATACACTGTAAAATTCACTATGCTATTTTTAAAATCTCCGTATATGCCAATTAGCTTCTGTTGCACCAGTGTACCATTAAGATACAATTTTAGAAAGACCAACTTAGTATTTTATCAAATATATTTACACAATCTCGTATAATTTTCAAAGACAAATAGTCAATGTGATGTTTTGATCTGGGGGACTGGGTTGAGCATTTGCTCATTTGCAATAAAAAACTTTTATATGATGATTAGAAATAAAATGTACAAAATCATTTAAACAACAATATGAATAACAAACTGAATGGCCAAGCCTTAGAGTTGTGGAAACAGTCATTGAAGTGCTCAAATGAACTTTTTTTTTTCCTTGATATATTTTGTTTGACCTCTATATCTGCCAGTAAGTACTTTATTTATTTATTTATTTATTTATTTTTTTAGCTGTCTATATGCTTGAATCAGCCAATGTGATATTGGTATGGCTTGGTGATTTCGGGGAAATGGACCAACAAAATTTGCCATTGCATAACGCAGTTCACTGATCAGAGTAACTTTCTGTTATTTAGATATTCACAAAACAATCATGTCATGATTTCGAACAAAAGTTTTAACTACTGGAAATACTGGTATAGTTGCTCGGCTCAACCCAGGGCATGTCACACATCAAATGCATGCATAAAAATGTTATCTGATCTACCACTATTAATGTTTTACTGAGCAAAAAAAAAAAAAAAAAAAAATGCTGATGGAATTTGATCATTCAAAAATACAGTTTGTTTCACAAATTTCTCATACTGTTTTACAGTACCTTATTTATTGTCCTGTCTTGAGTCAGATGTTGATTGCACCTACCCTCTAGTGGAAAGTGTGAGAACAAAATTAACAGAGGAGTAACACCACTGAGTGTGTAATGGGACTAGCTGATAATAGTGCTTAAGAAATGAAGAGGCATCCAGTGTTCACCAGTTGTGGGGGAAATATTGTGGACAAGATAGCAAACATTCTCACCTTGAAATGGGAAAGGCGCCAATGCAAGAGATGCACCTGACTATTGCCCAGCCTACCCGTTGTTACCCTGTAACACTCGGGTCAAAACCAGTTCTATGCAGAGGTTGTAGAGCCTCGCAAAAGTACTGGGTGTAGCCCAAAACGCTACTCTGCATATGTCTGTTAAAAAGCGCCCCTCATCAGTGCCCAGGAGGACACAAGACCTCTAGTGGAGAGCGCCCGAACTCCCAAGGGGCATGGCAGGTCTTGTGATTGGTATGCCAAAGAAATGGCATCGAAAATCCAATTGCCCAGCCTCTGTTTGGAGACAGCTTTCCCCTTCTGCTGCCCTCCAAAACAGATGAAGTGCTGCTCCGAGGGTCTAAAGCTTTGCGTGTGTTTCCAGATAATGCACACAGCAATGACAAGGCTGGGTCTTCCTCCTCTGAAGGGAGCGCTTGCAGGTTCACCACCTGATCCCAAAAGGGAGTGGTGGGAACTTTGGGCACATAAACGGGCTGGGGTCTCAAGATCACGTGAGAGTGTGCCGGCCCAAACTCCAAGTATTCGCTGGTGACAGAGAGCACCTGCAGGTCCCCAACCCTCTTTATAGAATTAAGCACCACCAGGAGGGCTATCTACAGTCATTGAGCAGTCGTTGAAGTGCTCAAATGAACTTTTATTTTTCATATATTTTGTTTGTCTGCCAGTAAATACTGGATTTATTTAGGTGCCTATATGCTTTAATAAGCCAATGTGATGTTGGTATGGCTTGGTGATTCAGGGGAAATGGACCAACAAAATTGGCCATTGCAAAAATTTCACTGTAAATGAAGCCTATGTTCATAGTAAGTTTCTGTTATTTAGTTATTCACAAAAAGATCATGTCATTATTTCAAACAATAGTTTTAACACCTTGAAATACTGGTATAGTTGCTTGACTCAACCCAGGGCATGTCATAACTGCATGCATACAAATTTTAACTATTGATGTTTTACTGAGCAAAAATAAAATTGCTGATGTAATTTCATTCAAAAATACAGTTTGTGTCACACATTTCTCATACTGTTTTACAGTACCTTATTTCTTGTCCTGTCCTGAGTCAGAGGTTGATTGCACCTACCCTCTGGTGGATAGTGTGAGAACAAAATTAACAGAGGAGTGACACCACTGAGTGTGTAATGGAACTAGCTGATAACTGTCATTGAAAAGTTTCCCAAAAGCATTGCAAGCTGAAGTTGATTGTAGAGACCATTGGTGCCAGTGGTTTCTACGATCTACTTAGGCTTACGATGCTTTTGGGAAACGCAACCCAGACTAGTAATCGACAGGCGACCTAGGGATTAGGCGACTGACTGGCTGACCCAGGTGAGCGCATGGGCCCCAATTCCGCTCCTTGGTCAGGCCAGTCAGTCACCTCATCCCTGGGTCACCTGTCTCAGAGCACGAGGTGAGTACCCTTGTAACATCGCCGGATGCCTTCTTGGCCTTGGCACCCTATTTGTCAATGAAGAGCAGATTCATCATTCCCTCGGTCATTCTCCAATACTCAGCCCACCCGCCTGGGTGATTTGTCTGCTTCCGAAAGCAGAAGCACACCCTCCGATGCTGCGACCGATAACTCATCCTCGTCGCAAGCCCCGAACGAAACATCAAATCTGCCCTGAGGTGGACCGCCTGCATCGCTCATGAACTCTACCAGGCAGAATGACCGTGCTGGAGGGTGGGAGGTCAGGGACTGAGCCGGAGGAAATGCACCCATATCAACATCCCGATCGCCCGCGGTGCTCGTCGACCCCGCCATCGGAGTTTTACAGCCGTGGTGGCCCTCTGCTTCACAAAGAAGGAAGCGAGCCATTACCGCAACATTCTCATGGGCATGTTCTCGTAGTGAGAGCATGACCCCTCCACAAAAGGTGCCTCGGCGTGCTGGCGACCCAATCACTCGAGATTTCGTGGCTATCCGGTGAGGGTGACCACTGATATGCGCCGTAATTCCAGCAGACAGCAAGGTGATATGAAAACACACATGCGCTTGGCTCTGAAGAACAAATCTGAATGATTGGTGCACACCATCTCCTTTTATACCCGTATGTCCGCTATGAAAATTCCACTCGCCAATTGTAATTGGCCTTTTCTGAATAAAGAAAAGGTGATTGGGGCTCTCAAGAGCGAACCCATAATGTCACTACATCGGCACAATGACGAGTGAGTGACAGACAGGGAACCCTGATCTATATCACAACTTTCATACGTCTTTCCACGCTTTCCACCAGTCTTTCACACTGCTGTTGGGTGATTTTATGCCACTCCTGGCTCAAAAAACCAAGCAGGAATTCAACAGACACTGGAATGGAATGTCTACCATACATGTAGGGATGCTGATTTAAGAAACATTTTAAGTGGTCTCTTAATTTTTTCTTCAGGAGTTTTATGGACAACCTAAATATTATGGCTATAAAAAGCACTTTTATAATTTAATCCAAATATTTTCATTACAAATTATATTATCAGCATAACTATTTCAGTAAAATCTGCATTTGCATGCATTTGAGAATGTATTTGGTATCAGTGGCATGCACAGACCTCGGCATGGACTGAAAGTTGATCAGGGGGCCAAACAAAAAAAAAGTACTTACACTTGTTTTATGGTATTTAATGCATTCATTTATTAAATAAGTCACAAATATTGAAAGCAGAACTCTTCTGTATATAGGTTTTTAAATATATTAATGACTCACGGTCAATAGGAATGTCACACTCGAGTATAATTGGTCAGAAAGTCTCTCTTAATTACATAAACTCTGAAATCTGGATTTCATAAGTTTGAACTCTGAAAATGACTGTGTATTGTTGCTGTGGACACAGGTTCAATAGTTAAGCAAGAGGGGGAGAAACAGTGTCAACCTCATTGTCTTTTAGGCACTTTAGGCATTTTCTGGACATTGATTTTGAGGAAGGAGTAGGATGCATGAAAGACTTTAAATTCTGTGAGGATCCTTTCGTCCATGTCCATAGAACCTACTAACTACTCTCACAAGTTCAACGTTACCAGCACCTGTTCCATTTATCCATTTGAATGGTTGAACTGTCTGACTTTTTAAGCTTTTTAAGCTTAACTGTCTGACTTTTTTTTATTTAATTAAGAAGTTAATTGGCTGCACAAAATGTACAGTACATTTAATACATACACTGATGAGCCAAAACTTTGACCATTTGCGTAATATGCTGTTGGTCCTCCGCACGCTGCCAAAGCTACAGGTACCCATCGAGGTATGGATTCTACAAGACCCCTGAAGTTGTCCAGTGGTATCTGGCACCAAGACATTAGCATCAGATCCTTCAAATCATGTAAGTTATGAGGTGGAGTCACAGTGAATCAGACTTGTTGGTCCAGCACATCCACATGAATGGATGGACCCAGGGTTCCCCAGAAGAACATTTCCCAGGGCATCACACTCCCTTGTCATATTCCCACAGTGCATCCTGGTGCCATTACTTCCCCAGGTAAATGGTGCATACGTTCACGGCCGTTCATGTGATCTAAAAGAAAATGGGACTCATCGGACCAGGCAACACTTGCATGCCCATGGTAGGTGCTTTCGACGGTGGACAGAGGTTATCATGGGCACTCTGACTGGTCTGCAGCAACGCAGATTGATTTTTTTTAGTGTACAACCTACATTATGATCCTTCTAGTTAGTCATTCGTTTTCCAGCAAAACATGCAATCATGTGCTGACTTAGATTTATATTGTTGTTCTTGGCAAATACATACATGAAAATTCTGTCATGTTTTCTCAACCATAAGTTTAACCCTATAAATCAAAGCTCTGCTGTTAAAAGTTGAAAATGCCCGGATATTTACAGATTAAATCCTGAAAGAGCGGACCTTGCTTCTAAATCAGATGTGATGTTAATTGAAAATAGATAATAATCTTTCTAAGAAAGATAGATAATAAGATCATATTTTATACTTGGATATTATTCATATAGTTTTTATTTTCTGTAAATCATTAAACAGGCCTACAGTATTTAATATTAAAATAACTAATTCACAAGGCAGAGTTTTAGTCTTTCCCATTCATTTCCTATAATCAGTCAGTATTTTGTTCAAAGATCACTTATCAAATCAAGTCTAAATTTGTTTTGTGTGTTCAGATGAACAAATCTGTTTGTGTTACATTTGGGGGCAAAAAAATGACTGAACAGAATAGGAAGTTTACACTGGTTATATATTCAGCTAAAATAAATTACATTAAGGGAACAAGGTTTAGCTTAGTTAGAAAAATTAATCTCGATGTTGTCTGAACACAGCATGGTTACTCTAAATGGAACTGTAAACACAACTATGGTTAACAAAAGTGTATTGAAGGCTTTTAATCTGCAACTGGGAAGTTTCACCACTTCCAATGTTTCCTCTCTATCCTAGTTTTTACTCATTTCACTCGGTTCCTTTGTGATCTTTTGTGAATCCCTCACAAGATGCTGCACAGCTTTGTACAAAGCTTGTATTGCAAGATGAAGCAGTGTCAACTATATTCAACAACACAGTAATGCCATTGAGTAAACAATTGAATCAATTTGTTTTACTTTTTAGTTTAATATACAGTCAGTCGTTCTTTATTGTAAAATAACCTCTGATCTTAATGCTAAGCATATCATGTATAATAGATGACTGCTTATAAAAAAAATACATAAACTGATTTTTGAAATTATTTTATGTGAGCAGAAAGCAAAATGAAATGAAAGATGTTGGTAATGAGATAAGGTGTAGAATATGCTATCTGGAGATAGATACTATTTAACCCTTTAAGTTTTTATGTGTTAGTCTGGATTATGATGTCATTTCTTTTAGACCGTATTCTCATGTTTACTTGTATATTGCTTTTTTGTATATCAACTTCCCTCTTGACAGATTTGACAACTGATCTGGTCTGTTTTACAACTAGGAATACATAAGGGTGTGCCATGTGTAAGTGTACTTTGGTTTTGGCACTAGTGATGTTTAGTGTGAGAATGAATCTATTTTAATAAATCTTTTAAGTGAGTGAATTGTTCTCGTTCACCTCACAAGGCTCGTTTGAGATGAGAAAGTTCTGTGCAGAAACGATCACCAGCAGGTCTGACTTGCTGTGATGTCAAGGCAACGTATGTCAAAAATACCATCAAGAAATCGAGGCAACCAGAGTCTTTAGAGCCAGGCGATGCAGTTGTAAACTGCACAAACACGACGGGAAATGACTTGCTGATGACACAGCTTAAAGTTAATTGACTTAAACAACCGTGTTGCTTTGATTGTTTAAAATGTTTGTTTTTAAACTCTAAAACCATGTTTTTATGTATATGAATTATGTATAAATATTACCAACACTCAGCGTGATCTCTGTTTGGGATATGTGATTGCTATCATATTTCAAAAATATCTAAAATACTTATCTTTATTAAAATAAAAATGTATTTAAAATACATTTACATCTACTTTAAAGGCAAGGCATTTGGCATCTCAAACAAGCCTAGTGACTCATGATTCATGACTTTCACTGATTTCTTCCCCTTATAAAGACAATGAGCTCTAGAATAAGGTCAGAGACTGCTTTGGTGGCTTTTCCTGCCTGTTAAGACTTGACTATAGGGCAAGCCAATAGCATTCGAGTGAGGGCTGTGAGAGAGCATATCATTGGTTTGACCTACTGAATGAATATGCCCCAATCACCTGAGCAATCTGTTACATATGAAAGGCGTATTTAACTCTTTATTCTGCTTTCAAACATGACACGGGGACATGAATGATGGTTCTCAACTCTTCACTGAGTGTCCAATCTCTTTTTGACTACAACATAGCACAGGGAATGATGGAAAATGTAGTTTGCCATACAATAAAGCATATTAAATTAAATACACAACACAGTCGAGTTGTCATTTGAAGGAGAGAAAGGGGTGAAATGCACTATGACCAGTTTAAACTCATGTACAAAACCTAATCCCCAATTTATGTTTAAGTTTAAAAATGACTATACAGTTAAAATGACATGAATTATGAGTGGAAATGTCAAACCAAACCAAAGTGAAGCCAAGCATTTGAAAAAATACATGCAAAATAAAACCTGCTTGTCATTTATGGAGATAAATGGCTATGGTAAGTGTCTTTGTACACTTGTATACATGTAAATTCCATTTGTGTTTCTTTGTCTTGCTTTAAAAGTCTGACTTTAGTACAAGCCAATAGAATTGAGTGGCCCATGAAGCAGCATACCACTGGATTGACCCATTGCATGAATATGGACCTTCACTAAACTAGTAGCTGTTCATTTGAGTCTGAATGAGACTAGACACCTCATTCATGAACAAACTGAATATACTGGTACATTCTTTCATGAATGAAATGAACAAAACAGCCCTTGGGCTTCCCCCTTGTACATGGTGCCGAAACCCAATGGCAGTTATCGTTCATGTGGTGACTATCGCAAACTCAACAACATTATTATTCCTGATCATTACTCTGACCAGCACATCCAAGATTTTTCGGCATGGCTAGCTGGCAAAGTAATTTTTCCAAGGTGCACCAGTCAACCAAGTACTAGTTAACCCTGAAGATGTTCACAAGATGGCGGTTATCACCCCTTTCAGGTTATTTGACTGTTTACGCATGCCATTTGGCCTCAAAAACTCTACCCAGTATTTCAGGGGTTGATGGACTCTGTGTTGAAGGACCTGGATTTTTTTATGTATCACACTTATTATATTGTTTGTATTGCACATACTGTAAATTTATCAATAAAGCTTTATATAAAGGAATAGTTCACCCAAAAACTAAAGTTCTCTCATTATTTACTGACTCTCATGTCATCCCAGATGTGTATGCTTTTCTTTCTTCAGCAAAACACTATAAAAGATTTTTATACAAATATAAGTTCTGCTGGTCCTTACAATGCAAGTGAATGGTGATCAGACCTTTGTAGCAACAAAAACCACATAAAGGAAACATAAAATTAATCCATATGACTCCAGTGGTTAAATCCCTATCTTCAGAAGCGATATGATAGGTGTGGGTCTCAAACAGTTTAAAAAGTCCTTTTTACTCTAAATCTCGACAATCACTTTCAGATACACTTTTCACTTTTCAGTAAGATATATGCAGTAAATAATGTGTAATTTGTAAATCGAGAGTTCATGGCAAATTTGCCACAAATTTACTACAGACTTTTCATATGTAAATGAGCTTTGCGACAAACTTGTGGCAAATTGTCCATTGTCCACTACCTGTGAAGAGCTGCAAACTTCAGGCAAACATTTGCAGTGAATCAAAATCTCATTTGCATGTGAAAATAATGAACTAGTTTTGAAGGGCGAACAATGCTGTAAGATAGCTTCAAACAGAATTTCTAATAAGGATTACTTAAAAGGTGAGTTCCAAATAAATGATGGAGCATGTGCATTACGCTGAGGCCTATTGCAGTCAGATCAAAGTGTACAAATATGCATATTTAGGTTTGTTAGTTTGATAATGCAAATACCAAACTTGAATGATACAAAAATGTACAAAAATCAAGAATTCATGGCAAATTTGACGCAAATTCACCACTGATTATTTTTTACATGCAAATGAGCTTTGTGGCAAACTTGCAGCAAATTGTCCATTGTTGCCAAAGTTTGCTGCAGGCTTACCAATACTGTTGAAGAGCTGCAAACTTCTAGCAAACATTTGCAGCAAATCACAAGCTCATTTACATGAAAATAATGAGTGGCAAGTTTGCTGCAAATTTGCCATGAATTTTTAATTTTTGTATTGGATTTCAGTGGGATTAACATGTTAACATGAAATTTAAAAAAGACAAATTATTGGTTTAATTCAACTGATATCAAACTTTTAAAGTGCATGTAAACACTCATTGATGTTATTCCTAGAAGAAATGGGACTTTGTGTAATTTTGAGACAATGGAAGAACCAGCCGTGTATTATATCATCGGTGTATCCTTCTTCCATATAAAAACTTTATTTGAAGAAAACGATTTTTTTGAACTTATTAACAGGGTTGGATGACACTTATGACTAAATACATTTTTGACTTTGGTTCCCCATCTGTTGCTTACTTCGACGTCGTGTTGAAGAAGCAACACTAGAGGTCTCTCTTGAGCGCCGAATATGCCTTTGGTCTATGAAAAAAGGCCAATGAGAAGACAGTATTTTCATACCCCGCCCGAACATACGGGTATAAAAGCGAGGGAAATACGTCAAATACATTCAGAAATTTTCTTCGGAGCCGATGGTTGTACTGCAGTGAGCTGCAAGTCACACACCCGTTCCTGTTCCTCTGACGCTCTCTGCTGTTGGATCTACGGCGCACTGCAGCGGCTTTCTCCTTCCTTGCACGGCAGTGCAATTTGCCCCTGGGCGCTTCAACAGTGCAAGAGCATATTAAAAGAGTGATATTTCTTTAAAAGAGCAATACACAGCGGCTTTGAACGTCCTATTCAGGATGCGTCTTTTTAAAGATGCCATTCCGCCCCTGTGTAATTTCTGGATGCGGTGATTTCTCCCCCACCTCACGGTCATAAAAGCTGCCTCGCATGCCTGGGCTGCGATCACAAGCAGGCAGCGTTTTATGAATGGTTCATGTTCTCAGTGCAAGAACATAGCCATGGCAACATTGCGGTCGCGGCTTTCTTTTGACATGAGAGAAATCCACTTCAGCCGCCCCCAACGCCTCGCCTCCTTCCTACGGGATTGGGGAAGGCGCCGTGGGCGATGAAGGCCATTTGGGGATAATGACGGGTTCCGTTTCGCCGAGTAAACCCCTCGAACCACCCGCCTCCCCGGCACGCTTGTTTGCTTCCGTCTGAGTTCGGTATGAGTGATTTCTCTCCAATGGTTCATGTTCTCAGTTCAAGAACATAGCCATGGCAACATTGCGGTTGCGGCTTTCTTTTGTCATGAGAAAAAGCCACTTCAGCCGCCCCCCATGCCTCGCCTCCTTCCTACGGGATTGGGGAAGGCGCCGTGGGCGGTGAAGGCGATTTGGGGATAATGACGGGTTGCGTTTCGCTGGGAAAACCCCCTCGAACCACCCGCCACCCCGGCATGCTTGCTTGATTCAAAACCCGAGCTCAGGATGAGTGCGGCCCGCTTCACGGTCCCTTGAGCTCCCGAAATTGGATGACATCCCCGCTGCATCAGAGAGCATTACAGCGGCGTCTGATGCTGATGACTCACGGGTCTGCTCGCCTAGTCTGAGCCTGATGCACAGAGGTCATCTATGCTTTCCCGGGCTACCACGAGCGCGAGGCTGGACCGGTAAACCCTGCCCCTCCCAACCCAGTTCCTTTCTTCCTGGACATGCATGACGAGTTGAGTATGCCACAGCTTCCTCGCTCCTCCGCTCTCACTACCCTCGACGGTGGAGCCGCTTCCGCCCTGCACACCATGGCCCTTCCTGCAACCAGTCCCCAGGCCAAGGCACTTCAAAACTTGCACTTGGGTAGTCCTGTTCTTGATGTGCTGCAGGAACTGTGCTCAATGACCAACCGCGTCCCCCAGGCCATGAAGGTCAGAAGCGCCGGCACTCAAACGGGCGATGGCCACCCGTGTGGTCTAGAAACGCAATCTATGGACTGGACCTGGTCGAAATGCGGGAGGTAGACAAGGCATGCCTTCTCGAACCCCCCTGTCTCCCAGCTCCGTCCATTCGGCGGCGCAGTTGACGACTCCCAGCAGTCCTCAGCGGTGAAGCAGACAGAGGCCATTTCACACATCCTGCCCCACCGCAAACATGCCGCCATGGGCCATGCCCCGTCTGCTCGCCGAGGGCGTCCTCCTGCAGCTATGAAACAACCTACTCCACCACAAACGGGCCCAGCTCTCAGCCCCAGCGTCGAGCACCCTGCAGGAAGCAGACACCCCCCGTCTCATGGACCCCCTCGAGGACCCAGAAGGCTCCCAGGCACTCCTGAGACGCTCGACCCAGAGCCCGAGACGTTAGCTCCAGAGCTGGTAAGACCACTCCGCCCCCCGGTGGAGGGCCGGTAGGAGAATCTTTTGTTTAATTTATTTTCACGTTCTCAATAACAGCTATTTCCTTTGTCTCTGGGTCACCTGGCCTGCAAATGCCATTCTCACGGCAACCTGCCACCAGCTTTCAACAATCCCAGCATGATGGACGCGGACCTCCCGCCTTTAGACCCACGACTGTTCCCCGGCCGGCCAGTTCCGACTAGTCTAGAGGACGCGTACGTTGGACCTCCTCCTCAGTCGCTAACCTGCCCCCTGCCGGGTGTGCGGAGCAAGGTAAGTGCTTTGAGTCTTTTCTCAGCACTAGAGCCTTGGGACGCGTCTTCGCCTCCCGATGCCGTACTACTTGCTCCACCCCAATGCAAGCCCCACCGGGTACATTAAAAATAACTGTCCCCTTGGTGCCTCTAGCATGGAGTTTGGCTTTCACCTCCCAACCCGTTTTGCTGACTGGCCCGGACCATCCGATTCGGTTATGCAATTCAGTTTGCCAGGCCTCCACCCCCCTTCACGGGCATCCGCTTCACCACAGTACACGGCAAACATGCCAAATCCCTGCACGTGGAAGACACAATAGAGCCTGTTCCTCCAACCGAGATGAAGAAGGGTCTCTACAGCACTTACTTCATCGTACCCAAGAAAGGCGGCGGCTTAAGACCAATCTTGGACTTGCAAGTTTTCAACCAAGCTTTGCACAAACTCCTGTTCAAAATGCTCACGCAGAAACACATTCTAACCTGCGTTCGGCATCTAGATTGGTTCGCAGCAGTAGACCTGTAGGACGCGTACTTCCACGTCTCAATTCTGCCTCGACACCGACCCTTCTTACGGACCGCGTTTGACGGCCAGGCATATCAGTACAAAGTCCTCCCCTTCGGCATGTCTCTGTCCCCTCGCATCTTTACGAAAGTCGCAGAGAAGCCGACATAAGCATACTCAATTACCTTGATGAAGGGCTCATTCTGGCCCACTCACAAGAGTTACTATGCACTCACAGAGACCAGGTGCTCAGGCACCTCAGCCGTTTAGGGCTTCAGGTCAACTGGGAAAAGAGCAAGCTCACCCCGGTCCAGAGCATCTCTTTTCTTGGCATGGAGTTAGACTGCATATGAGACCGCTTCAGTACTGGCTTCAGACTTGAGTCCCGAGACGAGCATGCACCACGGCACGCACAATGTGACGATCACCCTCGCCTGCTGCCAAGCATTCAAACCCTGGACAGACCTCTGCTTTCTACGGGCAGGAGTACCCTTGCGGCAGGTGTCCCGACGCGTCTTGGTCACGACCGACGCCTCCAGATTGGGTTGGGGCGCCGTGTGCAACGGGCACGCAGCTGTGGGCCATTGGAAAGGGGCCCCGCTGCACTGGCATATCAACTGCCTGGAGTTGCTGAGTGTTTTCTTTGCCCTGCTGAAGTTTCTCCCGCTAGTTCGGGACAAACACGTCCTGATCAGGTCAGACAGCACCACTGTGGTAGCGTACATAAATCGCCATGGCGGCATACGCTCCCGCCACATGTCACGACTCGCCCGTCGAGGCTCCTTTGGAGCCAGCAGCGACTCGCGCTACTCACATCCCCAGCAACCTCAATGTGGTAGCGGACGCGCTGTCACGACAACGCTTGTCCGGTGGAGACTGGAGGCTTCACCCCCAGTCAGTCCAGCTAATTTGGGAACATTTCGGCAAGGCCCAGGTAGACCTGTTTGCCTCCCAAGAAACCTCCCTGTGAAACCTCTCTGTGATCCTAAGACCATGACCGGGCTATGTGCCCAAGGTTCCTACCACTCCCTTCAGAGACCAGGTAGTGAACCTGCAAGTGCTGCCCTGGGAGGAGGCAGACCCAGCCTTTTCATTGCTGTGTCCAGTACGTGCTTTGCATACCTATCTGGACTGCACACAGAGCTTTAGGTGCTCTGAGCAGCTCTTTATCTGCTTTGGGGGACAGCGGAAAGGGAACGCTGTCTCCAAACAGATGCTTTCCCACTGGGTGGGACCCCCTTGCGGGTCCGAGCGCACCCTACAAGGAGCATTGCGTCCTCATGGGCACTGGCTAGAGGCACCTCCCTAGCAGACATATGTAGAGCAGTGGGTTGGGCAACACCTTATACCTTTGCGAGATTTTACAATCTCAGGGTTGAGTCAGTCTCGTCCCGTGTTTTCTCAGGTCTGAGCCGGTAGAACTCGGTAACACGCTGATGATCTGGCCGGGTGAATCGCTTGCACCTGGTGCCCTTTCCCTCAGCCGAGGTAAATCAGTGCGCTTTCTCTCCCAGGAGATCCCACCCACTCAGGTCCCTGGTTGATCCTCCCTAGTGCTGTGGGTCCGCAAATCAGCAGAGGAATTCGCCGACCCAATCCACTGTGGGTATCTCAAATCTACCCTGCACTGGGAAAAGTGCTCCACAGATCAGGCCTCCTACGCGGACTCCTCCTGTGTGTATTTTCCGCAGTACGGTCACCTTACGAGCTGACCCGTGTCTCCCTTAGGCAGTTTTCGCTGTAGCAACTCCCCCCTCCTGAGGTTGGATCTATGACTGCGCTACATTCCACATGTTGCCTAAAAAACTCATGTGATGTATTCACCACCTTTACCACCCTTTTTGGGCAGGAGTGGCCTCCGCAGGGTTTTTTCCCCATGAAAGAATAGGAAACTGGGTAAGACCCCCTTCCCTCGATGCGTGTAAGGGCCCCGGCTGTTCTTGCTCTATGTGGAGAAACATAGAGAGAAAAGAGGCCCAGCCAGGCTTGGCCCATTCCCAGGTTGGCAAGCGTTGCCTTGTTCCCCTCTAGGGTAACCAGAAGGATTCCGCCGACTTTTTTGGGGGGGCATTGGGGAAGGGTACACGCAGTCTGACACAGTTGGTCGCTTGTGCACGTGAAATACCTGCCCTCTCCTGTGTCAGCATTACACGTACACGGCTCAGCGCATAGCGTGATTTGAAGTGGACCCTTAGTGTTGCTTCTTCAACATGATGTCTAAGTGAGCGACAGACGGGGAACGTCTCGGTTATGTATGTAATCTCCATTCCCCGATGGAGGGAACGAGACGTTGTCTCTTCCCAGTCACCATTTCCGGCTCCTCAGAAAAATCCTGAATGTATTTGACGTATTTCCCCGCTTTTATACCCGTATGTCCAGGGTGGGGTATGCAAATACTGTCTGCCAACTTCTCATTGGCCTTTTTTCATAGACCAGAGGCATATTCGGCACTCAAGAGAGACCCCTAGTGTCGTTTCTTCGACACAATGTCTCATTCCCTCCATCAGGGAACGGAGGTTACATACGTAACCGAGACAATTTTAAGTATTCAAGACAATTTGTGTCAAGGTTTTTGGGTACAGGGTGGCATGCTAGCATGAACCAGCCATAATGCATGTGGAAGGAGCAGAATGATGTCCAGCAGCAATTAAGTCAGGGGGTGAAGGTGACAGTTGGTGGTAATATGATACCGGACTCACCAGGTAAAAAATATTGTCTATCTTTAGCAGAATGAATATCTAATTCTTAAAGTTTCATGAACTTGTGTCTGTAAGATAATAATTGGAGCAGACACATTACATTTACATTACATTTATGCATTTGGCAGACACTTTTATCCAAAGCAACTTACAGTGCAATTATTACCCAGAGTTAAGTGTCTTGCTCAAGGACACAATGGTGGTGGCTGTGGGGAGCGAACCGGGAACTTTCTGATTACCAGATCAGTGCTTTAGCCCACTACACCACCACCACAAACTTCTGTGCATGACAAAACAGAAATATGAGATTGGCATAGACCAGCTACGTAGGCAAATGCAAATTTGAAGCCAGACTGACAATACATTTATTTATACTATTTCTGAATTGTAATAAGTTAATGACCTTTTAAATGTAATGGTTATTGTGTATTAACATTTTAGACTATTCAGCAAAGTATGAGAGCTACACCTTAAAGCTTCTTTTTTATGTATTGTATTTTATTGTATTGTAAATATTAGACTTAAATGTATAGGTAAAGCTATTTTTAAAGCAACCTTGAGCTTGAGAAAGGCACTATAAAAAACACTTCATCATCAATGCCATCATTGACATTCAGCTTCTGCAGGTGTGTGAAAACATCAATCACATCATGCCAATTCACCAGCACATGTTGGTGAATTGCAGGTAGAACATGTAGTGCTTTACGATGTCTTGGTCCTGTATCAGATCCAGTTTATTTCCCACACAGCAGTATATTGTGTATTGTATGTACTTAATTCTCACTGGACTTGTTCTGATTTTTATACTAGAACAACTCGTTTTTTGGTAGCTACCATATGGGGAAGGAGAGACTGAATTACAGCCTCTGAGAAAGAAACTCTGCATTGTGACAGATTGTCATTCATAGATTCAGACATTTTCAAATGGATGTAACATAACTCTGTTCTATGTCTGTCATCTGAAGAATGGTAACCTTTACAATGTTTATAATTACCTTACCTTGTTCACATAAGTACACACATGTTTTGTTTGTTTGTTTATTCTTTGAATGCTGTGCAGGTACATTCTGAAGTTTTGCATTGCCCCCAAGTAGGATTTCGCTTGGGGCCCCTATATGTTCTAAAACTGCTCTGGTGATGACGCTCCTTTTTGAAGAGGTTTTCCCTGACCCCATTGCGTACATGGAGGAGATGCACAACATTAATGTCTCTGAGAACCTCTCTGCCCAATAAGAAAGACCTCACATTGGTCAAATCCAATGTAACTACCTACAGCAGACTGGTGCTTGGTTAATTTTTCTTACAACCAGTGCTGGACTGTGAAGAGAAATCGGCCCGGAATTTTACATGGCAACTTGCTGTCCTTTTGCTGTCCTTTTCTGCATATCGCGACGCCATTTTGTGAACCCCACACACCCCTCACACAAACTCTTCACCCTCCTGCCGTCTGGCAAGGGGTACCAAAGCATTTGGGCCCTCACGGCCAGACTGTGTAACAGCTTCTTCCCCCAAGCCATCAGACTCCTCAATACTCAGAGACTGGACTGACACACACACACACACACACACACACATGTGTCCTGAGTTGCACTTTAATTGTTGTCACTTTATACCTGGCTGCTACCTCAATAACTATAGTATGTTATCTCATAGTATGTTATGTTTACATTTGGCATTATTAGAAACTGTCATCTTTTTGCATTACTGTGTACTGGTCGGCACTGCACTGTACTTTATTGTACTGTCCCGTACTTTTTGCACATGTTTGCACGTGCACTTTATATAGATATGTTATTTAGTCTATGTAGTCTCATGTGGTTCTGTGTTTGTCCAATGTTGTTTTATGTAGCACCTGGAGGAATGGTCCTGGAGGAATGTTGTCTCATTTCACTGTGTACTGTACTAACTGTATATGGTTGAACGACAATAAAAACCACTTGACTTGACTAATAAAGGCCTTCTGTACATAGTACATAGTCTATGAGACACAACTAGAAGAATACACAAGATCTTCACAAAAGTCACATTTAGCGACACCTAGTGACCGCTAGAGGAACGTCCCATAAATTACAGTTTTATGTTAGTTCATGTTATGGATCAGAGATCGTACACAAATAATGGACCAATCAGCTGCCAGCAATAAGGTCACTCCACCCCCATTGCTTTATCTTTCACTCCAATTTAAACTTTAACCACACTTAAATAATAATAATAATAATTTAGATATCCCCCCCAAAAACTAAAATAAATCTAGAATAAAGCTAGTAAGAAGGATTAATACATTGCTTGTCTATAATGAATAATTTTAAAACATTAAAAGCTTAATCACTTTGCAATATAGATATATCAATGTAAATATCACCCAAACCCCTTCTTTAATGGATTTGCTGGCAGAGCCATGAACTTATTTCACATGATGTTCAATAAAAGCACATTGCCACACAAAAATGTTGTATACCATCGTCTCATTTTCCAAATGCTCAGTTTTTAATTATGTGATAGAGTTATTAATAGCATAAAATCGTCATTCATGTTGGTGCTTATTAACTAATCATAATCTAAGGATCAAAATTTTGTGTTGACAGAGAAAATTGATAACTAATGACTTGACACTGTTTAATCCTAATTGATCCTTTTTGGGGGGGTTTTGTCTAAATCAGGAAGGTTAAGCATGAGGACTTTCTGAACTTGACAAGGCTACTGTTGTTGAATGACATTGTAAGCATAAAAAAGCACTTTATTGGTTTGGAATGACATGCATTTGGTTGCATATTAATTTGTGAGGGAACGAGATGAAGTATACGTCCGAGAGAGCATTTTTTGTAAAAAATGTCAGTGTTTATGCTCTCTTTTTTCTGGTTTATATACAATAAATAAAAGAGAAAAAATGAAAAAGAGAACCAAAAAATATTGATAATAGAATGACCTTTGGAGAATCATCGTTCTCTAGTAGTGTTGGGTGATGTTTCATTTTTATCCAGTTTGTTATTGCTTACTGTTTATACAGCATCTATGCTTATTTTTCAAGCTGGACAATTATTTTGCCAGTTTTGATTAATATCCTTCCTCCTCTTTGTCTTCCGCATCACCACCATCAACTTCATCGTCCATCTCAACACCATCCATTGTTTTCTGCAGCTGTTCCTTGATGCAGTTCAGTTCCTTCAGTCCATCCCGGAGCTTCTTGCAAACCTCTCTGATCTTGTTCGCAAACTCTGTCTTGGCCCCCTTCTGTAACTCCAATGATCCCTTAGCGAGAAAGAAGACATCCAGGGCCAAGAAAAGTCCTGACATGATGCCTGTGGTGACGCTTATGACCTGGGCAGCTTTGGCTGCACCTCCCGCTACACTGAGCACTTGGACTGTGTTGATGAGATTTTCAATGTTGATAAGGAGAGCTTTCCCATCCCGGTCACCCTCTTTTAACACATGCTTCATGTTCTGGTTAAGAGCCCTTTTGGAGATGCTGTCCATGTACTGCTCAAAGTTCCACTCTTCCAGAGTCTCCATACCAGCCTAGATTGGACAGAAAGCGGAGACATTAATTGGAAAGTTGGAAGAGGATAATGGTTTGTTCAAATCAGGGGGTCAGAGTTACGCTGGTTAGCATGGCAAGTAAGCCCTTGCTGATATTAACTACACTGTTACGCAGACAAAGAACATCATTCTCCATTGACAATGACAAGTAGCATGCATTCTGATTAAATATTGTTTTGTAAGCAGGGTATAAATCCCAAATATCTCCTTACAATCCTAAAATATAAAAGTTTTTAGTCTCCAATTTTTGGAAGGAGCTCTTAAAAGCATTAAATGCAATTATGTTTTCCCTTGTTTGCTGCTACACAACAGCAAAAGTCAAATAAAATAGAATCCTGATGTCAGAATCCTGACACTAATATATAAGAGAATAAAAACAGACTGAGAGAGTAGGATCCAAAGGAGAATGGGAGGGGTAATCCATTGTGGCCAGACAGTTGATCTTGTCGTGTTGGGCCACACAGGGGAACAAGGCCTTTAGGGGTCTTGTTTTAGCCCCATGAAGACTGAATGGTTGGATCATTCTGTCACAATTACAGAGAACCCAATCTGGGAGAACAAACAAAACCCCAAGATCAAAAATAGAACACAACAAACCGACCTGACCGACAGCTTAGCAAAATGGGCTGAATTGTTCACGATTAAATTCTGAAACTTTTGGGTGGCTCACACACGCACTGACTAATTTTGAGTGGATTCTCACTCTGTCAAACAGTAATTTGATACTTTAGAACACATCAAACAAAAAGAGCGCTGGATAAAGTGAAATATTTACCAACAATCCATCGAAAAAAAACAGCTAATTAATCTTAACAATTGCCAGTGATGACTGTTTCAAACTTCTTTCAATAGGGCCTTAAAGTAAAAGTTCACCCAAAAATGGGCAGGGGGGAGAAAGGAAAAAAGGGGAAGGATAAAGGGGAAAAAATAATAAATAAATCCCATTTTCATAACAGCCCAGTGGTGATAATATGCACAAAGAATGCAAATCACCAAAAACTCTCATGAGTGTGCATAGGAGGGCTGTTTTAAAGTAGATTTATAGTAAAAAAAGGACTTAAATATTGATCTGTTTCTCATCGCTTCTAAAGATACTATATGTATTTCACCACTGGAGTCATTTGGATTACTTTTATTTGCGGGTGAACTATTATTTAATATTTTAAATGTGTGTATATAAAACACAGTCAAAAACAATGTGCCACACTGACAATATATCTAGACCAATTGTGGACACCCCACTTAAAAAGTTCTGGAGCCATCAGGATTGTCAAGATGTCCACCACACAATCACACCACTTCTCACGTTGTTCCTAGGCACCTTGCTAATGTTAAGAATAAAGTTACAGTCAAACATGTAGTGTAGTGGTTATCATATGAAAGACACAAATTAGATTCCCACTTGTGCTGTCAACCAATCCCACCCCCACCTATAATACTCTGTTACCTCTCTACAGTCCTTACCTGGATAAAGTCCAGGCATTCTTTAATATCTTTCATTTCATGCTGGTAGTCTTGGATCATCTTCTCCACCTTCTTCCTGTCTGAGTTGGAGTGAACAATGTCTGTGATATTTGCGGACACAGATGCCACTCCACCTGCAGTTGCAGCACCAATGCCCATTGCTGTTACAATAAGAGATGTCCCAAAGGTAAAGGGCGCCATCACCAGACCAGTGATGGTAGTGATACTTCCGGCTACGCTGGCCACCCCGCCTCCAACGCTAGCAGTTACTGTTTTCTTGTGGAAGTTGTCTGCCGCATCGGCTAATGCTAATAAATCATGTATCCGCTGCTGTAGCGACACCTCCCGCTGATTGAGCAGATAAACGAAGAGTTTGGTAGCCATGAAGACCCTGCTAACTGCTGCTTCTATTGCTCTGAAGTGTGTAATAGAGAGAAAGTGTTATGTTACTTTGCACAATTTCTCACTGTATGCTGCTATGCTTTGGAAACATACTATTTTTGGCATACTTACAAAGAATACTAGTTAAATTGAAAAGAGTGGAAAGATGGTAACAAGATATCCTTTATAACAGTGGTTCTCAACTGGAGGGTTGCAGGTCTGTTCTGACCTTCTTCTGCTGTTCGGTCATTTTTGACCAAAATCACTTTTTCCGATGTTATAAAAATGGTTTCTATTATCTAATCAGTACACGACTTGTTTTTTGTTTTGATTTTTCTCCACTTGACATCTGGACACACACACAAAAAAAATGGGACTTGATTCGAAAAAGCGACACTTTTACTGGTCTTAATTGACCGACCACAGGGAAAGAATGGGAAAGACTAAAAAATAGAGCAGTTTTTTTTTTATTATTTGTCAAATGCAGTGTATGGGGGCATAGGTAGCTCAGCAAGCAAAGACACAGACTACCACCCCTGGAGTCGTGAGTTAGAATCCAGGGCATGCTGAGTAACTCCGCAAGGCTTCCTAAGAAACCAATTGGCTTGGCTGACAGGGCGGGTAGAGTCATGTGGGTTACCTTCCTTGTGGTCATTATAAGCTGGTTCTCGCTCTCGGTGGGGCACGTGGTGAGTTGTGCGTGGATGCCGCGGTGAATAGCGTGAGCCTATACACGCGCTAGGTCTCTGCGGTAACATGCTCAGCAGGCCATGTGATGCACTGGCTGACTGTCTCAGAAGCGGAGACAACAGAGATTAGTCCTCTGCCACCCGGATTGAGGCGAGTCACTGCCAAATTGGCCATGGCAAAGTGAGGAGAAATACAATATATATATATATATATATATATATATATATATATATACAGTGAGGAAAATAAGTATTTGAACACCCTGCTATTTTGCAAGTTCTCCCACTTGGAAATCATGGAGGGGTCTGAAATTGTCATCGTAGGTGCATGTCCACTGTGAGAGACATAATCTAAAAAAAAAAATCCAGAAATCACAATATATGATTTTTTAACTATTTATTTGTATGATACAGCTGCAAATAAGTATTTGAACACCTGTCTATCAGCTAGAATTCTGACCCTCAAAGACCTGTTAGTCTGCCTTTAAAATGTCCACCTCCACTCCATTTATTATCCTAAATTAGATGCACCTGTTTGAGGTCGTTAGCTGCATAAAGACACCTGTCCACCCCATACAATCAGTAAGAATCCAACTACTAACATGGCCAAGACCAAAGAGCTGTCCAAAGACACTAGAGACAAAATTGTACACCTCCACAAGGCTGGAAAGGGCTACGGGGAAATTGCCAAGCAGCTTGGTGAAAAAAGGTCCACTGTTGGAGCAATCATTAGAAAATGGAAGAAGCTAAACATGACTATCAATCTCCCTCGGACTGGGGCTCCATGCAAGATCTCACCTCGTGGGGTCTCAATGATCCTAAGAAAGGTGAGAAATCAGCCCAGAACTACACGGGAGGAGCTGGTCAATGACCTGAAAAGAGCTGGGACCACCGTTTCCAAGGTTACTGTTGGTAATACACTAAGACGTCATGGTTTGAAATCATGCATGGCACGGAAGGTTCCCCTGCTTAAACCAGCACATGTCAAGGCCCGTCTTAAGTTTGCCAATGACCATTTGGATGATCCAGAGGAGTCATGGGAGAAAGTCATGTGGTCAGATGAGACCAAAATAGAACTTTTTGGTCATAATTCCACTAACCGTGTTTGGAGGAAGAAGAATGATGAGTACCATCCCAAGAACACCATCCCTACTGTGAAGCATGGGGGTGGTAGCATCATGCTTTGGGGGTGTTTTTCTGCACATGGGACAGGGCGACTGCACTGTATTAAGGAGAGGATGACCGGGGCCATGTATTGCGAGATTTTGGGGAACAACCTCCTTCCCTCAGTTAGAGCATTGAAGATGGGTCGAGGCTGGGTCTTCCAACATGACAATGACCCGAAGCACACAGCCAGGATAACCAAGGAGTGGCTCTGTAAGAAGCATATCAAGGTTCTGGCGTGGCCTAGCCAGTCTCCAGACCTAAACCCAATAGAGAATCTTTGGAGGGAGCTCAAACTCCGTGTTTCTCAGCGACAGCCCAGAAACCTGACTGATCTAGAGAAGATCTGTGTGGAGAGGTGGGACAAAATCCCTCCTGCAGTGTGTGCAAACCTGGTGAAAAACTACAGGAAACGTTTGACCTCTGTAATTGCAAACAAAGGCTACTGTACCAAATATTAACATTGATTTTCTCAGGTGTTCAAATACTTATTTGCAGCTGTATCATACAAATAAATAGTTAAAAAATCATACATTGTGATTTCTGGATTTTTTTTTTTAGATTATGTCTCTCACAGTGGACATGCACCTACGATGACAATTTCAGACCCCTCCATGATTTCTAAGTGGGAGAACTTGCAAAATAGCAGGGTGTTCAAATACTTATTTTCCTCACTGTATATATGTGTGTGTGTGTGTGTGTGTGTGTGTGTGTGTGTGTGTGTGTGTGTGTGTGTGTGTGTGTAAAAAAAATACAATATATAAATTAGCCAGTTAAGAACCACTGTTTTATTATATTATACAACTGTTACACTTGGAGAAAGGTCTTTTATCTCAGAAAATGTGATAAAAAAAGGGAAACAATCTCACTCTTCTCCATCTTTCTCATTAAACTGTGTTGACTCATTCCATTG
Source organism: Moxostoma hubbsi (assembly GCA_032164185.1). Taxonomy (NCBI): domain Eukaryota; kingdom Metazoa; phylum Chordata; class Actinopteri; order Cypriniformes; family Catostomidae; genus Moxostoma; species Moxostoma hubbsi. Next base: position 4,741,661 of record JAVLUX010000003.1, on the reverse strand, counting down.
TTCCCAACCTAAGAAATAAAACAGAAACCCACTACAGAAGGCACAGACAGCGGTCAAACATATTTAAGAACAGGACTAGATCTTAAAAAAATACCTTCCACAGTTCTCCACCAAGCCAGCAAACCATCTTCATCCTGTGAATATAAGATGTAACTCAGTTTTGATGGCACTGGAATTATCTGCATCTAAAATGTGGCAATCACTAGCAATTCAGGGCCTAATGCAGGATTTAACATACATCCTCACTATCTAGAGGGTTGCCTTCACTGCACACCAGAACTTCTGTCATGTCTGATGTTTGAACTTGAGAGCTGCCCTGCAATAAAAACATACACAGAAATGAGACTGAATTAGAGACAGACTCCCACCGTAGCATCCATAGAAAAGACAAAGACATGTTACTGAGTACCAGGGGTGGGAAGTTCTATGTACCTCAATTATTTATTTATTTATTTATATTCAGGGAGTTATGAAGTCCATGCATCTAAATATTTCAACAATGCCATAGCAAATCATTGATGCAGCCTTGTGCCACAAGTAATTACATATTTTTTTCATCAATGTTTTGCAACCTAGTCTCATAGAATGAACGTTACTATAACTATATTTTTGCAAACTGTTTTACGTACCACATTGTACGTTTTGCAGCAGTTTCCTGGTGAAATTAACATTAGAGGCGTCACAACAATTGTGCCTTTTATTCACTTTTACACAATCATTTTGGACTCAGAAGACCAAGGCTCAAGCCCAGCCAAACCACGCAAGCTAAATCTGAGCCAAAAGTGTCATATAAATGACGCAAATGTACGGTTGATCATAAAATGTGCTTTTCAAGTCGTGTTTGCGTTTAGGACACTAAGTTAGGTTTAGGTGTTGGTTTAGGATAATGATGTCTGTTTTATTTACTTTTCATTTGCTTTTAGGTTAGGGAGGAAAGTTTTACTCATTAAAATGTCCATCTAACATTTACCTTAAAAACCTTGTCTGATTATGAAACAATTTCACAAGCTTTTGGTGCCCCTCACTGGACATTTCACTGGGAAACTGCAGCGAAACATATTATGAAGCATGTAATTTCATGTTGCCACCGTCACATAATTTTCTTGAGATCAGGCTGTTTTCATACTGCGAAGCAGTTGTGCAGCACTTTATTTGACCAAAAATAACTGCAATGTTTTGATGGAAAGTAATTATTATATTTTCAATTGATTAAAGTTTTATTGAACCAACATTATTTAGTTGGATTAGGTCAAATTAATGTACTATCTCAATTTTAACTCAACTTCAACTCAGGTTCGTCAAAGGTTAATTGAATACATTTTCTTTTCTTGGTACAACATAATTTATTTTATTAATCATTAGTATATGCCAGATAAGCAAATCTATGTAGAGTAAAAGGTTGCACTGTCAATTTAATAGCAACTGCTTATAGTCAAAAAAGTATCACTTGAAATTGAAAGTCCATCCTCAACCTGTGCACAAGGGTCCTTCTTTACCATAATGGAAACTTCAAAAACTCCAGCATAACAGACACTTAGTATTAAATACCAGAATAACAGAATATTAAATATGAACAAATCTCCTTCTATTCTCATCTTGCTCAAAAATGTATAAAATAACTCCAGTCTCTAAGGCAAGCTTGGGAAATAGAAATTCCCTACCTAACCCTACATTAACATCACAAAAAGTATTTATGTAGTCCTAACTCTAAGTAAAATTCCATTTTACAAATTGAAATGCACAGAAACTATGTGTAATGTGAAAAGTTAAAAATTATTTGACTAAAAATGACATATACCACATAAAGATGAAAATGAAATCGATGCGCTAGGTTTAAATGGGGTTTATTGCTAGTTTTAATCTGTTAAAATAACAGGCAGCATTTTGAATGATCTATAAATGTATTTATAATGAAAAAAAATTAAATATATTTTTGCAACATTTGCCTGCTGTTTTTAAATGCAAGCATGCATACTCGGTTTATGCCCCTGTGTGAAACGAAGGTATAGAGTTTGAATATTATTTGTGTCATACAGATATTGCTTTTTTGGAAGGGTTTCAAAAGTAGTCACAAGACACCAAAAATGTGCAAGTTAACGTGTATTTAGTGTGATAAAATCACTTACTATCCTTTTCTGTGTAAAGTTATAGCCTACTTTACAACTTCGTTGCCATAATGATTAACAAACAAATGTCAACAAACCATAAAACCCTAAAACGACTGATTTTATATTTTTAAAAATGACTTTTATTTATATGTTTGATGGTGCCCCTAATGTCAAATCAATCAAAATCAAATCACTTTATTGTCACTTTAATGTTCACTTAGGGGCAAGAGTGCTCCTACACAAAAATGTTAGCATACAGTCCAGTCACTTTAATTATATGAAATTGGTACATGAACGTGCTGACAAAATGAAAGGCAACTTATTTATTTAACTTATGTGTTGTGGGCATCAACTGACAGTGATCCTGAAACTCAAACTTAAAAGTCTTTATGTCCAATTAATATAGTACTGCTACTCCTACTAATATTAGATAGATAGATAGATAGATAGATAGATAGACAGACAGACAGACAGACAGACAGACAGACAGACAGAGAGATAGATAGATGATAGACAGATAGACAGATAGATAGATAGATAGATAGACAGATAGATAGATAGATAGATAGATAGATAGATAGATAGACAGATAGATAGACAGATAGATAGATAGATAGATAGATAGATAGACAGATAGATAGATAGATAGATAGACAGACAGACAGACAGACAGACAGACAGACAGACAGAGAGATAGATAGATGATAGACAGATAGACAGATAGATAGATAGATAGATAGACAGATAGATAGATAGATAGATAGATAGATAGATAGATAGATAGATAGATAGATAGATAGATAGATAGATAGATAGATAGATAGATAGATAGTTTTACCTGTGTTTTCTCATCCGTGTGTGCTGCTGCAGAGACAGTCGAAGGTTCACTGGTTCTTTTCTACAGAAAGAGATGAGATAGACATGCTGAAACAGACAAACATTTAGTGCTGAGCAATGCATGAAAATTGCAAACTGGATTGTGCTGATGATACCTTGAGGTGTGTGTGTTTACTTAAGCTGTAGTTTGCTATGGGGCTAATTTGCCCCAATTCTTAAATACAGTATTTTTTTTTTCTCTCAGAATGTAAATAAATATTTTCTTAAAAATAAATTGAATAAGATAAAAAAAAAAAAAGATTTGATAAAGCGTTTATGTGTGAGAGTGTAAAAAGTACATTATTCATAACTGTAGGGTTAGAGTTTGAGTTAGGGTGTCATCATTATAATTAGTTTCTTGGCTAAAACATACAGTTGCCCTCAGTTTTTTAGAAGTAAGTGTGTGTACCTGTGAGGAAAACCTGAATGTGTTCAGTTTTTTTAAACATTCCAATGATCATTCCAGGGCCCTTAGACAATTATAGCCACATGCAGCAGTTATGGTCCAAGCAGTTTGGAATAGTGGAGAAAATGACCAACATATGCAAATTTGAAAGAATAGATTTGTCAGGGGAAAAGTACTTTAATTACTAAGAACTGTAGTTACTTTGTAGGTATGGGGTTAGCAGATTTCTTATGGACAAATTCTTATCCAGTAACAGTTCAATTTCACTCAGTTCAACAAGCTGAAAATTTTCATTTCCTGTTACACAACAGAAATTGATTAAATTTAGTCTTGTATTGTCCTTTTAACATCGACAGGAACAGACAAAGATGATGATATGCAGAACCCAAGTGCAGTTTATTTACAAGACAAAAAATACAAGGACTAAGGACTTGACTTGACTAAAAACACAACAGACTGGACTACACTTGATTACAACATTACAGTAACAATACTCGACCAAGGACAAGGGCATATGATGATGGCTATACCATTCGATTTTATATAAAATAGGCAAATTTTTTGCTACCTTATCTCAGTAAAAACCAAAGGTTAATGATTATGAAAAGAATGCTATGTGTCACGCATTAAGGAGCATCTACTGCTATCTGCTTGAAAAACACAACAATTTAATTGAAATGACAAGTATCACCTATAGGTGGCCTCACTGTCCCCCATATTATAACCCAATGTTGTAACTTCCATCCATCCATCCATCAATCCATCCATTATTTTGTAATACCCGCTTATCCTGTGCAGGGTCACAGGAAGTATTGGAGCCTATCCCATCTACCTAGCGTTTACAGTGTGTGTCAAGCACATGGAAGTGTAATCAACCTTCAAATCTTAATTGTGCCAAGAAGACTGCAGATGCAAAGATTTGCAGTGAAAAATTTGTTCCATGTTGGTCTGTTTTAGGACTGTCTAATTAATTACATGGTATGCCAAATAAACATTTGAATGAATCGCAATTAATCGCATATGTAAATACTTGTAGAGAAAGCCCCTCAAATAACAATAATTCAATATATGCTGATTAAATAATTATAAATAGCTATATTTAAATTATTTTTAATTAAATATGCATATTATAAAAAATAACCATTCAGATAATTAAAATGCATTGCATTATTGTGGCAGACAAGTAAATCATTGATCTGACAATACAAAAAATTGGCTTTAGAATACATATTATTAAACATAAACCTATCACTGGGCATTTTAGGATATTAAGTAAATTATTAATATTGGCAAGCATGGCAATGAGCTACAATACTATTTTCTATTTCTATTTAAGTCGATGGACAAAAGCATTGATATCTATTGGGCAACAATCTCTAAGGGGCCGTCTACAAGTTACATATTATATTCTACGTCAACCGGTCCTGGCTTCAGAGCTGAACATCTCTACTTGACTTGGTTTGTTAAGGTTCCAAAATAAGTTATAGAACATCTTTAAACATCAAATGAATAAAAGAAATCTCTTGATGTATATTTAACTTTTGCTCAGCGAATATTTGGCCTTGTCAATCATTATTGTCCAAATTCATGTGATACACACTAGAAAACATTCAGGACATACTTGGTGACTTTTGGATGAAATAACACACCAGTTTCAATAGGTTTTGAGTGGATAATTTAATTGCTTAAAAACTATTTGTAAAACGTTCATGCAGACTAAAGGGCAAGCTTCAGTTTCACCTTACAATTTCAATAAGTGGTTGCACAGATTACCTTTCACAGATTCAACTTTCACAATATAAAGCACCCTCTAAAAGATATACTAAACCTCATAGTTTGGGTATTGTCATATCTGCGGAGTTCTTTGACTATGTAATGCAGCAGCATATAGAGCTCAAAAGATTTTACATAGCGGAACAGATGGTTCCAGAATAACTTGGATTCATGTGAACCCTACCTAACACACTACATACTATTAGCTTTCATCTCAGCTGAATATTGGCGCTGTTCCAATTAATAAAGAGATGTCTGCATATCTGCATCACCTCTAAATTCAATACTATTTCAGTGGTTCAAGTCAAGTCAAGTCAAGTGGTTTTTAGTGGTGCTGAAAGTGGATGATTCTGCCATACGCGTGCACATTGTAATAATGAAAGTACTTTGACTTTTAATGTGACAACATTTAGGGTTCTTTGGTTTTTGAATGTAGAGTACATTTTTCTAAAATGACTTGACGAGCCTAATGTGAATTCTCCAGTTGCATCACTCTCACTTCTAAATTTCAAAACCTTTTTAAGTGGTGGCAATGACTGCTCGATAACAACATTAACATTACTAAGCACCCTCTTAAAGTCACACTACACCTTACAGTTTTCAAATGTCAAATGTACCAATTTCTGTTGACTTATTATTACCTATTGCGGCTACATAAAGAGCTCAATAAATTCTACATGGTGGCACATATCACTCTAATTGCACTTTTCCACTGCACGTTACGGTTCAACTCGCCTCAACTCTACTCACTTTACTTTTCTGAGCTTGCATTTCCACTGCAGTTTAGTGCCCCTCAAGAAGAGTGGCATTATAGGATGATCGTCATAGTTGCGCCGCCTCTCCATCTTAAACACGACACAAACTGACCAAAACAATAACTAGCTGTTAGCTACTAGCTCATTGTGCTGCATAAAGCAGTTGTTGCATGGTGATTTTTCACAAGTGTAACAGTTAAATTGGCCTGTTTGTTTTAGAAGCTTCCAGTACCTGGTCAGCTAAGTAAAGTGAAGCTTTCGAGCAGAGTATAGAGTTAACGTAACTAAACGTACCATCCTCCATCGTGGTCCAGGGCACTCTCCCTCCCATTGCTCGCCGGTTTCGTGGTTTTTGGTCGAACCACTTCCACTCTTCCTTGATGGTTCTGTTGTCACTTTTAAGATTTTTTTAACTTTTACCTACACTGTTGGTAGGTCCAGTGGTAGCTGTGTGTGGCCAACAGCTGAGACATTTCCTGAGAGACTTTTTCGTTTCGCTCATCACTAACGAGTGGATCGTCTGCACCTCGTTTATTGACCATGGCGTGGTTTTGCGCACAGCCATTTCTTTTTTCATAATTCAAAAGTCACATGAACAAATGATTCTGTTATCGCTGTTGCTACCTTTAAAACTTGCGTGTGGGTTGATATAATTGTGAGAATATATAATTGACAAACACTGATCGTATTACATCCATTATTAGAAAACTATTGACAAAAGAAGTCTGAATGTGTGAATATGAAACCAACTTTACCGCAGTCTTGAACTTTATAGTCAAAGGACATGAGAAAATGCTTAGAAAGTAAACTTCTTTAAATACATTTGTGAATGATATGATGCTAACAAAAAGCACTTGGTGTGTTTGTTGAAAAAGTTCATTTAAAAGTTAATTCTGTTACTGGTAATAGCATTTTACTGTTGCAAAGTTGCACAGTTCAGCTTAAATGTTGCCTTTCATTTTATCTTTGCCATTATGTTATTGTGAGCACCCCACCACAATCTGTTATAAAGAAAGCAAAGTAAAAAATTTTAATTGCATCCACATAGATTAAATCAAATCTACATTATCTTTAAGGATACATACAATTAAAACATAGCAGCAAGACAGTAGTTTGTTTCTGCAACAGTTTAGTTTTCTAATAAATGCTTACTGTACATAAAATATAATGACTAACATTTGAACTTTATACAAAGTTTAAAAAAAAATCTAAGAATTAAAAATATATATAAAAAGGAATACTTCTGCATGTGAAGTGCCCTCTGAACAGGGAAATCAAACTACTCCTATCAAAACTACACCTCAACCACAAACTGTGACTCATACATTAGGTGTAAATACAACCACGTTAAAATACTACACTGCCTGGCCAAAATAAGTTGCTGTTTGGATTTAAATGAGCAGTTATTTAAGAGCCTATGATTGGACCATTACTACAGTGATTAATGTGTTTCAGCTGGCAACAATTATTTTAACCCTAACTGATGCAGTGTGTAGCTTCTCATTTCTTAAACAATCATGTCGGAAGATGTATCTCATGGTCGTGGAAAAGGTGTTCATATGTTTCAGAAAGGGCAAATTATTGGCCTGAATCAAGGGAAGAAAACAACTAAGGATATTGCTGAAATCACTAGAAATGGGTTTAGAACTGTACAATGCATTATTAAAACCTGGAAGGATAGTGGTGAACCATCTGCTTCGTGGAAGAAATGTTGTTGAAAATAAGTCTTGAATGATCGTGATCGGAGATCACTAAAACGTTTGAAGTAACATCGTAAAAAATCGACAGTAGAACTCACGGCTATGTTTAATAGTGAAAGTAAGAGCATTTCAACACGCACAGTGTGACGAGAACTTACGGGATTGGGATTAAACAAAAATTAAACAAAAAATTGGGTCACAAAAAAGCCACTTGTTAGTGAGGCTAGATTTTCCCTATCCCAAAGCAATGGGCACATCAGGGTAAGAAGGGAAGCGCATGAAGCGATGTACCAGTCATGCATGGTGCCCACTGTATAAGCATCTGGAGGCAGTGTTACGATCTGGGGTTGCTTCAATTGGTCAGGTCGAGGCTCAACAATGTTATGCTGCAATAAATTAAAATCAGCTGACTACCTGAATGTACTGAATGACTAGGCTATCCCATCAATTGATTTTTTCTTCCCTGATGGCACAGGCATATTCCAGGACAACAATGCCAAATGTCAAATTGTGAAAGAGTGGTTCAGGGAGCATGAGGAATCATCAATCACAGAGTTCTGAACTTAACCCCATTGAAAGTCTTTGGGATGTTCTGGAGAAGACTTTACAGATTGTTTAGACTCTCCTGTCATCAATACAAGATATCGGCTAAAACTCTGGATGGAAATAAATGTTGCAATAATTCTAAGATGATTGCAAGCCATAAACAAAGATAAAGGTGGTCCAATGAAATATTAGAGTATGCAACTTTTTTTCAGCCAAGCAGTGTATTTTCATAATGGTTAATCATTAATAATAATGGTGCTATAATGGAGTATTGAAAATCAGATTGCTCATTTCAATACTCTAGGATAATTATAGCTGGTTTTATATATTTCCACATGCATCAAGTAGTTGTTCTCTGATAGAGTTGAGCTCCACTAAGCCTTCTTGCAGGTTCTTGGCCAGGCTTTTAACTTCAGCAGTCACCTCCTTCTTACAGCCCTTCTTCACCTCCCTTGAGTCTTTAGTGAAGTACTTGTCCATTCCTTTATGCAGGCTGGCCAACTTGGCCATAGTATTGTTTGTTATTTCTTCAGCTCGTTCTACTGGGTCACTTACGAAGCTAATGGTTTGGAGGGCCCGTCGTACTTCCCAGTCAGCAATAAAGTAGTTGTTCCGTCGTAACAATGGGTGGCTACGTAGGCGGCGAAGACCTTCAGTGATAAATTGCAAACAGTGTTGCATCTCGACCAACTGGGCCTCATAGTCCTGAATAATTATTTCAATCTTCTTACGGTCCTGGGTGTGGATAGAGGTAAAAAACATGTCAAATGAAACATTTTGTACAAAATCTATACTGACAGGTTTTTTTTTAGTTAAAATTGTGCAAGCAGCAAGTATGGGGCCAAGCAGACTAGTAGAGTATACCTTGCAGGACTGCATAGATTTGGGTGGTTGTATTACTCTTTGTATAACTGCCAGTGGTTTAGACAATTGCTTTAAAGGCTTGAAGTATATACACTTTTTCATATTCATAATGCATTGTAAAGGCATTATAAAGCATTAACAAAGTCTTATAAACAAATGTTATTACTTTTAGAATAACACTGTTATAATACATTATAACACTTACCTATTCATTGTTAAACTAAGATAAAAGACAAAATATTGAATGTTTGTCATTTTAAATGCATTATACTCTAAGGTACAACTATTAATAGGTAAGTACTTTAATGTGTTATAACTGTGGTTACGATTATTTGAGAAGTTTAATATATAAGGCGTATTATGATATTTTTAATGCCTTTACAATGCATTATACTGTAAATATAGGCTTCATAGAAAGTGTTGTTGTTGTTGGTTATCACTCCTTGGCTGCCAGTTTTTTAGATAATTACTTCAAAGTCTTGGGTTGGGTTACACTTTCTAAGAAGTCCTTATTTATTATGCATTGTATAATTATTATAAAGCATTCATAATGTCTTAAATACACCTTATATGTTAAAACTTCTCATAAATAATTAGAACCACAGTTGTAATATGTTATATTACTTACCTATTGATAGTTAAAATAAGATAAAAGATAACATTTAATGTTGTTTATTTTATAATGCATTATACTCAAAGGTACAACTATGAATAGGCAAGTATTCTAATGTATTATAACTGTGGTTTTAATGATTTATGAAGGGTTATAACATATAAGGCATATTATGAGACATTACAAATATTTTATAATGCATTTATAAAGCCTTTACAATGCATTATAAAAACTGGCTTTGCAGAAAGTATTATCCATTATTGCTTCTAACTTTTGACCACTGGGTGGTGCTGGCTTGAAACTTTGCACACACTGTACCTTAAGGGCATGGTGGCAATGATAATTAGTTTCCTTTCAATATGCACAAGGGTTGCAAAGACACAGCCTTACTTTAATTTTTTTTTTTAAACAATTTGGCATCTGATTTGTCAAACTGTTTCAATCTAACATTTTTAATCTAAAAAAAAAATCCAATTACTCATGCTTGTGAGGTTTGGTTAACCATGAAAATGTAGTAATTACACAATAGGTACCTATGCACTTTCACTGCTTGGCCCATAATATTTAATGGAAACAAGGCCTTTAATGCATACATGCATGTTGTTGAATTTATCCGAAATGGTGGCTGAAGCTGCTGTGATGCCGCCCGCTGTGGCCACACCCAATCCAATGGCCGAGATAACAAGGGAAGCACCAAAAGTGACAGGAACTAGCGCCAGGCCAGCAATGGCTGCAGCTCCACCCACAGCTGTGGTGGTGCCTCCGGTGATGTTTGCTATTTTAGCACGATGGTGGAAGTTACTGAGGTCTTCAGCGATGGCATATAAGATCAGCACATGCTGGTAGAGAAGTTCAGCTCGTTCCATGAAGAGCTTCAGGTACACGCGGAGGCCACGATGGACCTTATCTGCAATAGCTTTGAATGATCTTACAGAAGAGAAATGAGAGGAAAAATTTTGACAATTTGAAGCTATGTTAAACTCTGTGGAATTCTTAGGAGCAGAATTTGAGTAATAAGAAGACCCAGATAAAAACCAGACCCCATAACACCAAGACCAACACCAGACACACAAGACACAAGACCCAGACCAAGGCCTGTTTGTTCAAGAATTGGGCTGTCCATTTTTAAGCCAATGTCATGTTCATGCATTACTCCTGTTGTTATTTTGCCAAGCACAACGTGACATGGAATTGGAGAAAAGTTGGAGGGCGTCGGTATGTCTGTCAAGTTTCCTCCATTCTGAATCAAACAGTGGATGGGTCTACCCGGTGCAATGTTTCAGAAATAGAAACCAAGCGATCGACAGAATGTTCCATTGCTCGTCGTGATAAGTTAGGACAAGAAAACTGATAAACATGGAAAATATGCGTTATCGAGTTAAGTCTGGATAGGACATGGTGTTAACTTTCAAACCAGGACACTTTGTACAGTGGCCATGGAATTCAAATGAATGCTCTAAAATGAAGATATAATTGTTTGAGATAATTATCACCTTTAGAATGTAAAAAATAGACTGCAGTATTGTCTGAGACTATAAAGGCTCGGTCAAATTTACCCTTACACAACAAAATTATGAGTGTGAAACACAGCCCCAACAGTGCCAAACCAACTACCTCTTGTTCAACGCCACACATTTGCATGTCAAAGTTCACCGAACATGAACTCCACAGAAAATATGCATAGAGAAATATCGACACCGGAAGTCTAAAGAATGCTAAAGCATTAAAAATGCTTTTCTTTTTTCCCCCCCATTTAAACACCACTTTAATTTAATTGTCTTATCAGACAATCCTGTGGCAGTAGTGCAATGCATAAAATCATACAGATACAGGTCAGGATCTTTAGTTAATGTTCAATGAGCTGAGGCTGTAGTGGGCCCTTCTGTTGTGTACCTCAGCAGAAATCGAAAGACCAGGCTATGTTTTTCCAGTCTTTAACTGTCAAGTTTTAATGAGCCTGTGCCCACTGCAGCCTCAGTTTTCTGTTCTTAGCTGACAGAAGTGGAACCCGACATGGTTATCTGAGTTACCGTAGCCTTTCTCTCAGCTCGACCCAGTCTGGCCATTCTCCAGACCCTTGAGACTGTTGTGCGTGAAAATCCCAGAAGATCAGCAGTTACAGAAATACTCAACCCTGCCTGTCTTGCACCAACAATCATGCCATGGTTTATAAATATACAATTTTATCTCCATTCTGATGGTGAACATTAACAGAAGCTCTTGAGCCATATTTGCATGTTTTTATGCTTTGCACTGCTGCCACACAATTGGCTGATTAGATAATCACATGAATAATTAGGTGCACAGGTGACCCTAATAAAGTGGTTGGTGATTGTATAATATAGTAACCAAGAAATACAATTATTTTCTGTATTAATTAGCAGCTTTGTCACACTGCAAAAGAGCAGAGAGTGTGTAAGCTCATCACAAATCTGCAGCTGTAGTTACGTTGCAGTTTCACGCATGCAATGCTTTGGCGTTCGGTGGACAGAACAATGGACAGAACCAACTCAAGTCTTACATAGTCTCATCCTCTTTAAAGCTGATATTCTCATCAGAAGGCAATTCATCCCAAACTGAAAAGGGAAAAAAACGAAATGTTAAAACACTCAGATTTCATGTGCTAAGTTGGTGAATTGTCAATTATTTGATGCTAAACTCACACTCCACTGTATTCCACCACTCCATGAGGCTGTCAGTGTCCTTTAAATAAAAGACTCATTAACAAAATCTTGTCGACAGCTAGTTTGATAAATTAATGGAATAATTCACACAAAAATAACAATTCTATCATCATTTACTCACCCTGATGCTGTTTTAATTTAAGTTTGAATATGCGCAAGAATGATGACAGAATTTTCATTTTAGGAGGAACTATTCCTTTAATGTCTTGAATTTTATATGGCTTTATTAATGGAATTCTGTTCAAAGTAAAAATGCCCAGGTAGTTTGTAATGTAAATATGAATAACTGGTTTTTAGTAAGACCAACCCATTCATCTTCCCCCTCTTCCAGCCTCTGATCCTCCTCTTGATCTTTTGCTCTTCTCATATCCATCTGAGCAGACAGCCATTCAGCCTTCCAGTGAACGAGTGGTAAGGAAAGAAAGAAAATAATAACATATATATATATATATATATATATATATATATATATATATATATATATATATATATAAAACTAATATCAGTCAACCACTTGCCAACAATTCAATCACTTGTACTTATTACACCTGAATTGCATTATTTAACCTACTTTGAAAAACTACAGCATTACAGCTTTTAAAATGTCCTCGAGGTGAAGGCTAGTCAACTTTACACTGGTGAAACTGGTTCTAGTATGTTTCAGAGGGACAAAAGACATCTCAAACTTCAACATACTTGTAACGCCTTTCAGACAGAGAGCATGATGGGATTCATATAAGCTCTAAAGGGTGAGGCTGGAAAAATCGGGACTCTTCCTGTAACAACTGCCCACATGAAGAGCCACATTCCTTAAGAGTGTGTTGTTTTTGCTGCTTGAAATGTGACCTAAATAATAACACTATATACAGTACGGTTGAATGATTTTGTTATACGTGTGTGTGTGTGTGCGTGTGTGTATATATATATATATATATATATATATATATATTAGGGCTGTCGATTTAACGTGTTAACTCAGTGTGATTAATTTTATTAAAAATAACGCATTAAAAAAATTTACGCAATTAATCGCATGCCCCCGGACCGAAATAAGGAAGATTCCTGAGAAATGCAAGCTTGTAGTACCACCTGTTTACTCCAGAGGGCAGTAAGTGAAACATCATCTGTATGAGCAACACACAGTTTATACAGTGAAGAAAACTCTTCAGTTGACAGAACAACATATACATGCGTTACGTTCTTGCGTTCAAAACACTTGATGGAGCGCAAATTCGAACTAAGGGATCTCAAGTTGTGTAGTAGAGTTTGAAATGCATTTTATGTCAATGCATGTCGCGTAATAGTGGAGGTATTAAGTTAAAATGTTGATTTAGTAATTAGAGAAAAGTGTTTATTTAGTAAAAAAAAAAAAAAAAAACATTTTTTTACTATAGTATTGTATTAACCATGACTGCTGTCACCCTGGTTTTCATCCAATTAGCCGTGGTTTTACAACAGTAATACTGTACTTTCCATATAGTAACCATGTTTATACTATATATTGTAACCATTTTGATGTTGTGGTTACTATGTTTTTACTACAAATACCATAGTTAAACTATGGTTACTGTAAAACCATGATTTTTATTAAGGACAAACCTGTTAAAGTATTTTTTACCAAATAGAGTATTCTTACTTTGGATTTGGCAGTAATATATATATATATATATATATAGCATGTCAAATACAGAACCGTACCAAAACCGTGACCCTAAAACCATGATACAAACTGAACCGTGAGAAATTTGAACCATTATACTCTTAATATATATATATATATATATATATATATATATATATATATATATATATACATATGTGTGTGTGTGTGTGTGTGTGTGTGTGTGTATACACAAATATTGCGATTGTGAATTTAACTTTGATAAACATCTACAATCTGATATATGTGCTGGCTAAAAAAACAAAACAAAAATATATTTGTTTAAATTAAAGCATTTCTTGGTTTAAACCTATTCGGTCATTTTTGACCGATTTAAATTTTTTTTTTTTTTAGAATAATCATATTGTTCATCGGAGAAGGAATATCCCATTAAGTAAAATAGGTTCTCTAAGTAACACATGTACTGTTTGCAATCAAATATGACATTATTGTCGACTGTATTGAATTTCATGGGAAAATTAATTGGACAGACTATAACACAGTCAAAATGCAGAACACACACATAATTCATAATCATATTAATTAATGAGACTAGAACACTGCTACTTCCTATTATATAGGTAATTACATCCTAGCCTCATTGAGTGAAAGTTACTATAACGCAAAACGTCTTTTACGTTCAGTGTTCTATGTTTTGCTGCAGTTTCATGGTGAAATGAACACTAGAGGCACTACAACAAATCACGTCTTCAGTGGCTGATTATGACTTTATGAAGACTTTTCACACAATTACACACACACAGCTATGTTATGATGTAGAAAAACTTTGACTATTTGAAAAATAACACATTATAACCCAGATTTTAACAAACATTTGCACAATTATTCCAATGTGTTTAGCTTCCACGTTAGTAAGAGTGTTGGACTTTGCACTCGGAAGATCACTGTTCGAGCCCAACCAAATCTAAGTTTTGTTCACCTCTTATTTACTTTTAGAACACTACTGGTTAGGTTAAGGTTACATTTTTACTTTAGGATGGTGCGTTTTACTGATCAATCTAATATTCACCTTAAAATTTCACTTGCTTTTGGCGCCCCCAGGGACCACTTCTCATTGGTTAGCTAAAATGCTCTTACTTGATAATAAAAGTGGATCTAATGTTTGAAATCCCCCTTAAGACGTTTATCTCAAATGTACATTTTAAGCACTAAATGCACTTCCATTTATACAGCAAGGCGTGACTTGCGCGTCCTCGTGCTGGACATGTCAAAAACCAGGCTTGACTGGATTTTGCAGAGTAATAAACAGACCACAAAACTTAAATTAAACCAAGAATTGTCAATTCTGAAGCACTGTGGAGAATGTCAAACATTTCATAAGTCTCTGACATTCTTAATAGCGCTGATGAGGAAAAGACGAGAAAAACATCATGTGTGCCATTACTGTAGCATCACCATCTTAGTAACAGGTCTGATTTGCCTGAAGTGTTATAGATTCATATTAAAACTATAAAAGGGGAATGAAAAGTCTACTTGATTGAATTATAAAGCCAGTTTTAAATGTGGATTTTACATTTCCAGGCAATTGTTTTTTCCATAACAAAATTATACAGTTCATTTTATAGAAACCTTAGTTACGTTGACCCATTCGGTAATGAGCCAAAAATATAGACATTCTCTAAAATGAAAAAGTTAAATCAAAGGCTTTAAAGTCTGGGACTCTTTGAATTTTGGACCAAGCTTTCAGTTTTTCACCTTTGAATAACCTGTTCAATTCTAATGGTAAATGGGCTGCACTTATATAGTGCTTGTTTAACCTTAGCGGTTTTCAAACTGCTTTACACTGTGACTCATTCACCCAATCACACACCAATGATGACAGAGCTGCTATGCAATGCAGCTAGCCTGCCATTGGGAGCAACTTGGGGTTCAGGGTCTTGCCCAAGTAATGTGGGCCAGGAATCAAACCTCCAACCCTGCGATTAGTGGCCAACCCACTCTACCACCTGAGCCACAGTCTTAAAATCAACATAAAAAACAAAGCAATACAATATTTCCATTAGACACAGTTCTAACTTAATAAGTATATGTTAGTTTATTGTACAATTATTTAGAATACGTTATTTAATTAACTTTTCAAACTCTTGAATGTTCAGTCCTTTTTATTTTCATGATTATTAATAATGACAACATTTAATTGTGATAAAATAGGGGTCCTGGTGTGCAAAGTTGTCAGGGGGACCAAAAATCCAAATGGCGCCCCCCACAGGACATTTCACTGGGAAACTGCAGTAAAATGTGTAATGAAGCACAGAATTTTGTTTGGCTAAAACTTTGCCACCGTCACTAATTCGTTCATGAGATCCGGCTGAGTAATTAATATCCAAATACCTTAGCAGCCTCAGACAGGTAAAAGTCTCCAGATGTAGCACCTGGAGGCTCAAGGTCTTCAGGAAAATCCATTACATCATTATTCTGAGAAGAGCAGAAGCACAGATATGCACAAGATGAGGTCATTGGGAATGGGGTGACTGTAGAGTAAAAAAAGATATACAAACATATACAAAAATTACCTTGGACCCCTTGCCATGCTTGCTCATTTTATTGGATTTCTGAGGCTTATTGTCCTGGGGAAAGCAACATCAGCTTTAAAAACACGTTTGTGTGAACAATGAGAGAAACATAAAAATTCAAAGATAAAGATACCGGAGTGTATTCCTGCCAGCCAGCGTCCTCTGAAAACTCATAGTCGCCTGCTTTGAAAAGATCTGCACCCTTTTGAGGGACCTCGTACTCATCCTCGGTGCTCTAGATGGTTTAGACAGATGACATCAACCAACCTTTTCATTAGAATCTTACATTTAACAGCATTTCATTAGTGGGGTATACAGACTTCGGAAGACAGACATTATATCACCTTTGAGTCTCGCTGGGGCATTGGTGGCACTTGAAATACTGAAGTTTTCTTTAGCTGTAAAAAATGAAGAAAATTATGTCAATGAAAAAGTAAAATACTGATAATAAATGGTACAAAAATGGTGATGAATGGTAATAATGTCAAGAAAATAATGAAAATGTCAAGAAAAAGAAAGGTTTGTTCACCGCTGAAGCATCGTGGTCTCTGGTTGGCAGTTGTTTGACTTCAGCAACTTCATTACTCTAAAACACATGCACCAACGATGTTTGCAAATGTTCAGTTGCTGAATTATGTACAAAGTAACCTTTAATGCTCCTTATAAATCATTTAATATTCATTATTTCATGATTCTCTTGAATATTTCATTGTGATTGGTCAGTGGTGGCATTCTGTGGTCAAATATGTTTGTACAACACTATAATTGACATTGTCCCTGGCAAGTGATTTTCTATATAGTAAAATCAATATTTCATGTACATTTATTTATTTGATGAATAGCAGTGTAATAACTGGTCACTGCAATAAGCACAGTAAGACTAGCAGTCAGCACATTATCCATTACATATATGGTCTGGATAGATTTTTATTGCTGTACTGTAACAACGCATTGAATCCTCTCAGTTTTTGTTTTGAAGGTTTACCTTTGATTTTCTTCGATGCAAGCTGAGAACTTTAAATTTCATTGGCTTCTTCTGTGCAAACAGGTGAGAAATAAAATCAAAGCTTTTCATTAAGAAATGCATTAAGATCACAAGAGCATTTTAATGGAAGAACTTACTGGTCGACAGTCTTGCATCTCTTGATGTTTTTCATTGCCGTCTAAAGATGTGATGACATCTGTTCCTTTATTAAAGTCTTTCTCGTGATTGGCTGCCTAAATATAAAAAAAGATGACAATTATTATACACATTGCCATCCAAGAGGCATTTTATATAAATGGGGGCCTTTTCCATTTTCAAAAGGTGATTTTTAAACATTTAGTCATTTTGTAGATGCTTTTATGACATTTAGAAATGTACATTTCTGTAACACTCTATCTGACAAAGAATGTCTTAAAGCTGAAGTGTGTCTTCTGTACCACCGAACGGATTTGCAAAATAAAACGTTTTCAATCAGCTTTCTGAACACGGCAGGATTTGCAATAGGTGTGCTGCTGATCATTGAACAAACAGATAGTTCCGCCCCCAATTCAGGTCATTGGTTGAGTCAATGTTATTGTGTCGGTATGGACGGGTCATCAAAAAAAAAACAGAGGAATTTTATAGTGACAAAAAAAGTAGGGCTCTATTTTCAGAAGCACGCAAGAGACCATGCGTTACATCTTATACAATATCTGTGAGAGCATGTGTCGGTATGGATGGGTAAAAAAGTTGATGTCCAAACTCTGAAAATGGAATATCAAATGATGTCCATGACACACACTGTTTAGAAATAAAAATGTATGAGACTTCTGTTAAACTATCTAGAAGTCATGGTTTATTTTTCAATTATTATTATTAATATGTTTATATTTGCAATTTGTTTTGGGATTTTCCACCTGTTGTCATAGAGTGATTTTTAAATCGCTGCAATAACAGTCGGTGGAAGTAGTTGAGGAGGGTAAAATGTTTGGATTTAGTATGTTGGTTTTTTACCACTTCATTATTTTAATAATAGCTGAGTTTTGTTTGAAATGTGATTTGAATTTAAAAAAAAAAAAATTGTATTTCAAAATATAAATCAAAATCGACCAGTAGAAGTTAAGTTCGTGCCAATACAATCACTGTTAATACTAGCCATGAGTTGTTTGTCAGTAGATGAAAATAATTCATAATATTTACATTGTCTATAATTTAACGGAGCGTACATTCATATCCTGAACCACATTTTAATATAAAAGTAGCGTGTCACATTCATCAGGGACGCAGTTAATACACAAAATCATATAAGTCCATATTTCTCTTCTTCTAATTCATTGTATACAGTCCATTTACACTACCAATTTCTTACAAATGTGCTATCTTTGTTTATATCACTGGTGCTTTCATGGACTATATAATAGTATGCAGATTCTGCAATAACTGGAGAAGAACCCCAGAATTAAATTGCACCATTAGCCCATTAGCGCCTTGTCCACATGATGTGGCCAAACCCACTTGCGACTAGACTTAGCGCATACTTGCATGAAAATACACAAACTTCATGTACATGCCCATTGATTTTACACTTGTGAATTATGGCATAGCGCTAGTGCTCTTAAAATAGGGCCTACAGTATTTACAGCTTTCCATCAAATTAACCTACATAGGGCTTACTTACAGCTGTCGCTGCATATTAAGCTGGGATAAGAGAAAGTATTTTAACACAGAAAAAGTTACCTATACTTCAATAATTAATAATTGACAGGTGGAATGTGATGGGAGGAACATTTCAAATCAATTTGACGGCTGTTGTGTCCTATTTTCATCATTATTCAAGAGTGAACAAAAATATGACTTTTCTATAAATAGCAGCAAAACAAATGGAACTTTTTTATGTCACAGGAGGAACATGTTATTCTTGACTGATCTTGCAGGGCATGACAAAAGCAATAAAATATGAATGTTAAATAAGAGCAAAACTTTTGAACTTGGTTCCTCTGAATGATCAAATGATGTACATTGTGTCATTAAAAATGACAGTTCACTATTATTTTGAGGTAAATAAGTAACAGAGGTTAATTCAAATTTACACATAAAATAATTATCCTTTTTTAATAAATATGAATGTTTTTATATAAATGTTAGTGTTTTTAATATATATATATATTAGGGCTGTTGATTTAACTGGTAGCATAATTAATTATATAAAAATACAGTGTGTTTTTTTGCGAGTTGTAATCAGCAGGGGGCAGTAAGTGCAACTCCAATTGAAAATACAGTGTGTATGTTGACATGTCCTTAGAAAAGCACTAATAATAAGCATACCTCAGACAGATTGACTGATTCAGTTGCCAAATTTATGGCTGTGAACTGTGAAGGTTTATGTTCAATAATACGGAAATAAACAATATATTGCCTTCTAAAGCCACTTTTTGCATTGTTTTATCAATGCTGCACTTGTCTGCCACAATAATGTAATGTGTTTTAGTTATCTGAATTATTATATTTATTATTTGTATTTGGGTGGCCTTTCTGGGTAAATATTGATATATGCAATTAATTGTGATTAATTCTAATACTTAATCGGCATACAATGTTACATTCATTCCACAAAAAAAAATTATATATTGACAGCACTAATATTATATATAAATATATATACACCGATCAGCCACAACATTAAAACCACCTGCCTAATATTGTGTAGGTCCCCCATGTGTCAAAACAAAAACAGCGCCAACCCGCATCATTTTAGCTTTACGCTAAGCTAAAATTATATTTCTAGACATTTTACATGCACATCGATCATATTTCATATCAAGAAAATTCACTTTGGATCATAATTTCTTTTTTTCTAGTAAAACCTTGTATTCTTAATAATAATAATTTTGTATTGTTTTCCTGTAAAAATATAAAAAAAAAAAAAAATCCTTAAAACTAGATCAGCTTGAAACAACACTACATAAGATATTTGGGTTTTT
The DNA here is from genome assembly GCA_032164185.1 of Moxostoma hubbsi. Lineage (NCBI taxonomy): Eukaryota > Metazoa > Chordata > Actinopteri > Cypriniformes > Catostomidae > Moxostoma > Moxostoma hubbsi. The sequence continues at coordinate 4,721,197 of JAVLUX010000003.1, read as the reverse complement.
CAGAGAATGTATTTTTATCATGTGTATTTTGTCTGACTGTACTGACAGTTTTTATAGTCAGAACAAGTGAATAAATCTACCAGTGCTGAAGAAGTAATCCAAAGTATTTAGAATATGTTACTGACCTTGAGTAATCTAACAGGATACATTACAAATTACATTTTATAGCATGTATTCTGTAACCTGTAGTGGAACACATCTCAAAAGTAACTCTCTCAACACTATATATATATATATATAAAGTTTCTATAACTGGCTATAAGGACATGTAAAAATGCAAATATTTCTTTCTTTAATTTATTTTTAAAATAAACCATCACAAATCAAAACTGTGAAATTAGATTGATCAAGCGTCCTACCTTTGAATCCCATGAAATATTATCTCAAAAGCAAACATAACTCATAAGCAATTAGCTCATCTGAACTAAAAAGAAACAGAATATACGATTCTTTCTAAATTTGTATGTACAGTCCGCACCTTAAAATCACCAGGTGAGTAACTGTGTCCAGCTTCACTTTTCAGTAATGTGTCTTCCTAGTAACAGAAGTATCAAATAAAATATGTTGTTAAAGTGGACACACACACACACACACACACAGTCAGGCCCATGTGTTTGCCTGTAGATCTCTTTACCTTGAACTCTGAGTGAGGCGTGTATCCACATGCTCCCTTCAACTCATCCAACCTGTCATTTTCCTACAACACAGGTGATAAAATGCCTTAGTAATGCAGGATACAAAGAGGAGGTTTACACAGATATCTACATAAATATACTGCAACAATATAATAATATATGTATATAAACAAACTTTAAAATCTGGATTTGGTGTGTAACCACATGCTCCCTTCACTTTCGAGTCGTCACTCTCCTGTAGAACAGAGTTGACATATGGTAAGCTTCAAAGTTATATATCAACTTTTTTCTTTTCTAATCTTTTAAAGATGAATAAACAATTCTTCAACAATTATTTATATATTGGTAGCCTAACTGCCCACTGTTTATAGTTGCCAATTCAATACCTAACAATAAAAACAAATGTAATGTGATTAATGTGCTAAATATCATGTGTGCTTACCTTGGATAAGCCAATAACGAATCCTCTTTGTGGAACAAATATGACTTTGACTTTCTTTTTTTGTTTCTGTTAAAGAAGAAATAAGTTGTTATAATAAATAATTAGAAGACAAGTTGAACAGAAACATTACAGATCTGCTCTCTACCTGTCCATCCATTTCTCCTGAATGTTTCTCTTCAGGATGTTTATCGAACTCAGGTCCCTATAAAGTATAATTATGTTCATGTTTTTTAATCAAGGCCCTCCACTTTGGATTATCAATCTCATCTTTTGTAGTTAACACAATTAAACTCAAATTATTTGCAGAGATATTCCTCAAAATATAACACGTTAAGACACAATATGATTGGACCAACTTTATATAAGGTGTCTTTAACTACAATGTAATAAAGCATTTGATATTATGTACTTATTATTTATATATGTGTTGTTGCATTGTAATTACATTTAAAGAATCTGCGTTTAATTACATCTGTAGTTACACGGTTAATGTTACCCCTGAACCTACCCCTACTCCTAACCTTCCCGTAAACCAGGGGTGTCCAAACCTTTTCTACTGGGGGCCAGATGCAAATAGAAATATGATTGTAATTGTTTGCGATTGTAGGCTAGATGCCACTATTGCATCATCTTTATATTGTTTGCTTAATATTATGCAAGTCTTAATCTCACAGTGTGTTAATAAAGGATATTTCTCTCACCAAGAATGCTTGTAATAGAACAGGGATGAAGGTCAAAAATTAAGGGGTGCTCGGGGCCCCCTAAAGTGACAAAAATGCCCTAGAGTTCAAAATGTGGAGGCAAACAATTCTCATGAACTCCCTTGTGTTTGTCCCATCACCTTCCCATTATGTTTTGACTCTTAGAAAAGAGTCGTGGAAATCTGGAGGATTCCAAACTCCTGAACTTGTCTAATGGATGAAGCTGGTGGCAACTAAAGAGAATGCACTGTTAATATAATGCCTCAAAAGAGGGCCAAATTATTTTTGCGGAACATATCAGAGCAGTCGACGGGCCACAGATGGCCAGCGGGCCGTAGTTTGGACACCCCTGCCGTAAACCCTAACCCCTGCCCCTAATCCTAAACAAACCCCAAATCTTACCATAAACCCAAACCCCTAAACCCAAACCTAACTGCTAAACCATTCCCCTAAACCTACCCGTACCTCAACCTCAGTAGCAGCAAATGTAAATCTTGTGAGGATTTTGCAGAACAACATGTAGTTACACAATAGATACATTGTAATGTATGTATTTTATTGTTAATACATAGTAGTTAAAGACACCTAAAATAAAGTGGGACCATTTGGTTTGCAAGACAGGAATAGTATCATAAAAAGTCCTAAGTATATTGAAGACAGTAGACCCCTTCAGAAGGAAACTACAAATGGAAGATTGATTTACCTGATCCCTTTCTTTGGGTGAAGTGTTACAGGAAGTGTCAATTTCGAAGTTTCCATCCAAAGAAGGATCTTTGGAAAAAGACTGCAAAGAGGACAAATACGTATAGTCAACTGTATCTGAGAAACATTTTATGTTGATACAAAAAAGCAATCAAAAGTTACAGCATAACAACAATTATTAATCATAGTGTCCAAAAGCCTCTCCAAACAAATAAACATAATTATTGAACATAAGAATTAACTACACATGCAAACACAACGACTAAAGGTTTGCATATCATAGGTTTCACATAATGAGTGCATTTTGACAGTGAGTCTGCATGCTATTTTGTGTTGGTCAAGACTGTAGTTATTAATATTTGACCATTTTCTTTTCTAGCACCCTATCCAAGCTTAAAGGCTTAAACCTAGTCTGCAAGTAAAAGGTTATAGATTCCATTTCAAGTACGGTTGACCCATAAAATGGAGTATTCTAAAGAAAAGATGCAATCTCAATGTATGACTGATAATCTGTAGCTAAAATACTACCTAAAAAACTCATTTTAAAATATTACATTTGTGTGACTCCCGTCAGGTCTCCTAAGCAACCAAATTGGCCCGGTTGCTAGGGAGAGTAGAATAACATGGGGTAACCTCCTTGTGTTCACAATTAGTGGTTCTCGCTCTCAATGGGGCGTGTGGTAATTTGTGTGTGGATCACGGAGAGTAGCATGAGCCTCCACATGCTGTGAGTCTCCGCGGTGTCATGCACTTGATAAGATGTGCGGAATGACTGTCTCAGAAGCGGAGGCAACTGTGACTTGTCCTCCGCCACCCGGATTGAGGTGGGTAACCGCGCCACCATGAGGACCTACTAAGTAGTGGGAATTGGGCATTCTAAATTGGGGGAAAAGTGGATAAAAAAATCTAAATAAATAAAAAATTATATCTTAATGGAAACAGTAATACTGTAAATAGTAATAGTACATTACCTTTGATGGCCGGTGTGGAACAAGACGCTTGAATTTCTGCTAAAGAAAATGCATATTGTACTCATATTACAATAGGGACATACAGGTCAACGAAGAGCACACACCAAAGGCAAAGAGAAATATTTTAGTTCAGTACCGGTTTGGAGACCTTTTCTTTCCCGTCCTCCCCACAAGTCCTGATATCAGCATTTTTCAATGAGGACATTATATCCTCCTAAGAAAAACATCAATTAAATATGTGGTCAATGTTAAAAAGTTACGACACCTGTCCCAGCAACTAATAAACTCATTATATTTAAGAACTGTGTAGTCCTAAACAAACCTTTGACTCTTGAGCAGAACTATTTGATCCTTTGTCTGAACCTTCAATGGATTTTACCTACAGGTGTAAAATATTACTAGAATGATAGAAGTTCTGCTGTAAATATGATAATCAAGTGCAACAAATGGATTTGATGTTAAGAAAGAGTTAAATGTGAAGTATGTAATGTCTGTGGCACTAGTAGCACCACACGGAATTGCAAAAATAATGATCGTTTCTAAACACACACTTTCTAAATGCACAATTATTAATTAACAAAATGATACAGATGATAAGTCCATTATGGTATTATGCCTTGGGGAATTGAGTGAACATAACATTTACCTTAGATCCTCTGCGCACATTAATAATCTTGAGTTTTGAGGATTTCTTCTGTTGAGGAAAAACAAATAAATTTAAGAAAAAGTTTGTTACAAAAATATCTACTGCAAAATGATAGTGTTTTTGTGAAATGATATATGTGTCATACTGATTTATACTCATTCTGTTCTTTATCTGATGAAAAACCATCATTTGCACCATCGTCATTGAGCTAATGAAATATAAGACAATACAGATATCATTAAATATGATGTGTACATAACCAGAACACAACACATTCCAAAAAGAGAAACTTTCCCATTTTCTTCCCAATTTGGAATGCCAATGCGCTCTAAGTCCTCATGGTGGTGTAGTGACTCTCAGGACGAATCTCAGTTGCCTCCGCGTCTGAGACAGTCAGTCCGTGCATCTTATCACGTGGCTTGTTGAGCGCGTTACCGCTTAGACTTAGCGCATGTGGAGGCTCACGCTATTCTCTGCAGCATCCACGCACAACTCGCCACACGCCCCAACGAGAAACACATTATACCGACCACGAGGAGGTTACCCCATCGTGACTCTACCCACCCTAGCAACCGGGCCAATTGGTTGCTTTGGAAGCCTGACTGGAGTCACTCAGCACACCCTGGATTCGACTTGCGACTCCAGGCAAAAAGAGAAACTTTAAACAGATATTTACTGCTTTTTACTTTGAGGAACGTTGATCAAACATAAAGATATTTATGACCAAAAGCAGAGAATTCGCAGCAGTAAAGACCACAACACCTCACCTTGGAACCCCTGCCCAGAGTGTTCAGCTCAGAAGCCTTAGGCTCATCTCCAATTTGATCCTGAAGTCAAAGATTTCCATTCATGCATACATCATTGACAGATGTTTTGCTTTTTAATTTAACACTAGCTGTCAAATATTTTACAAGCCAGCTTGAAACTATTACCTTTGAACTTCTTTTCAGGAAAGATGGTCTCGGTTTCTTTCTTACAGTCTAAAAACATGAACGGGACAACACATACATGACGAAAAATAAACAGTGGCACAAAATCATTTTGAGTTAATTCTCTCACCAACCAGCTTAAACCAAAATGCATATTATGCTTAACAATCAGCTTAGTCAATGTTGTCCAAATCTGAAGGTACAGTAAACAGACTTACCAGAATAGAATCTCTTCTAAGCTTTAATTTGCCTGCCTGATAACAGAGAAAAAAATACAAAAATCTGTGAAATGCCAATAGTTTCATGTTGTAATATATTTTACACCAGAAGATGCAAACTTACTGGTTTCCATTCAGGAGAAAGTTCTGGGCTGTTTTCTGGCCAGTCCTCCACGCATTTTTCCTGTAAATCACTTGTTTTAAGTGTGTGGGTGTGTATGTACACAACAAAGAAATTTCAAGTATATGCCATCCCAATGAAATATCATCCACACACATATTTACCTGACCAAGTAGAAGAACATCCTCATAAACCTGAAGATCATTCTCTGATGCTGGTGTTTCATCCTGTCAAATCATAACCATGTATAACAGTGATGACAGATTCTGATAGTGTTGAGCATGACAGAACTTCAATAAGAGCTCTAAATTCTGACTGGATGATAGAATAGCTGTAATATATGCACACTTGTGACACACATAAGTAGATTTTTTTCTTAAAAGGTTTATCATTTGCATTTTATACTATTTTATTTTGTTGTTGTGTTTATCTTTGTTTTGATCCTTGGGATTGGAATACCTTTTTAAAATTCTATTAAAATTATATAATTGTATTTTTTATGTGCAATATTGTTCATCATATGACAATAATGTGGAAAAGTATCTTTGGTGATTTGGTTGCATTAGTTTTATCTTTATTTCTGCTATAATATACACTGTTGTTATTGGGGGTCATGCCACTGTCAGTTTTCTTATTATTCTTCTGTCTGAGAGTCTATGGTAGTAGCCCTAGGAGAGTTAAGTACTGTAGGAAAATGAAAAAAATCAGCAAACTGATATGGGTGGGTATGAATAATACCTATATCAAAATTTGTGCTCTCTAGGACAAACTCTATAGTGCCACCACCAGTTAAAAAAATGTACTTTTCTTTTGTGCATATACATGTATTTTAAACAATTTGGCCTAGACACAAATTATTATTATTATTATAAATGTCTCCAAATATGCTTACATTTCTCTCATGCAGATTGTAATGGACCACTTTCATTGAAACCCCACCCATCCCATCACAGTCACCATCTTGGATTATGACGTTTGTTTTTTACATCCTTAGAACTTCATCCAATATTCCCAAAAAGTTGCACAGATAATCTTCAGACTGAGCCACACACGAATGAACAGAATGTATTTTTATTTATTATAATTTAGATTTTTGGCTTTGCTGAAAAGTTACACAATGTTAACAATGTCGGCGTAAACAGGAAGTGAGGCTATACCTCTGAGACGCTTTGTCCTATCGAAATGGAACTTGGTATACTTTTTAGTACCATGATCTGAGAGTACATGCAAAGTCTGGTGACAGAATCACCTCAAGTAAAAAAAAGCTATTTTTGCCTGTAACTTTGGAACCATAAGTCCTAAAATCATAAAAAGGATGTCAATGGATTCCAATGGATTTTTCCAACATTGGCCATACTGCCTCTCCTTTTCGGGAGGCAGATATAATGCAGTAAGAAAGACATTAAAAAAACAGAGAGAGAGAGAGAGAGAGAGAGGGCAAAGAGTAAAATTGTTTTAATATTGATTAGCTCATATGCACAAAGAGACATTCTGTATGACTGACCTGGATGCTAGCAAAAGAACTAGGGGTAGGTGTGGGTGGGTTGTTGACGAACAGCGTCTGTAAATGAACATTAAAAAACAATGTGGCCAAAAAGGAGGGACAAAGAAAAAGGGAAATATGAAAAGTCCTTACTGAAGGAGAGAGTACCTGCATGGATGCGGTAGAATGATTGGTAGTCTTAAGGGCTCTGCTGCGTGGGGCAGGTTTCGGTTGACGCCTCCTAAAAGTCTATGAGAGTAAATTATTTGACATTTTATATTGCGTGAGAAAGAAAAAGGGCCCAATAATTTCTTGAAGACTCCATGAAATCATTCTAAGAACACAGTTTTCTTTTCTGTGTTGATGCATATTAATTTGAAGAAGGATCATTGGGTTGGGAATATCGAAGGGCTTCTGTTAAAGAACAAATGGCCTTATATCCCTCATCAGACAAGGATTTATCAGTAATATCTATTAGGGGAAAACCGAAATGTAATTGGTCCTATGTCCCAGTAAATTGAGACTAGTGACACCCCTGGGGTTAACAAACATGAACTAAAAGCTACAAAATCCAATTTTGTTTTCATGGGGTCTTCAATGGAAAGTGTTTTCAAACAAGTTCTCACCAGGCTTGGTGAGGTGTTTGTAGAAGAAGCTTCTACAGCTGGTATCCCTTGTACCGTTCCATTTTGCAAACCCGTAGGAGAAATGTGAATGTCAAGCTTTGGGCTTGTGAGCAGTGTATCATAATCTATCTCGCTGTTTTTGGACAGTATGTCATTTTTAGGTTTGGTTGATGTGTCCAAAAAAGGATCAAATGCCTTGGTGTCAAATGGCATTAAAGTTGGGGTCTGAACAGATGGTGTGGAATGGAAGACTTTGTTTCTAGTGATGGAGGAGGGCATCTTAAAAATATCATTAGACATTGGGGTGCTGTTTGAAACATACAGTGATGTGGAAGGTAATGACTGATGCAAGTTATCAGTTGTCGAATGAGTCTCAAAGGAACTAGCCGTCATGGTGGGTGTTTCTTGGAAAACGTCTCCATAATCCAATGGTGATGTGGGGGAGGTCGTAGCTTTAAAGTCATTTTGTCTGGAGAGAATGAATTCCAGGAAATAATCCCTCTGTTTGGATGATGAGGGACACTCTGTGTTCTGATTAGCTGGGGCACTGTGCAGAAAATCATTGTGTACTTTTCGATTCAAAGGTTGGAAAATGTCTGTTTCTTGATCCCAAATTCCAGATGTTGGTGTGGTTTGACAAACAATAGGTTTGTAATTGTTGGTGTCTTGAAAACAGTCTGGTGGAGGAATCACAATCCAGTCTGTGGGCACAGGAGGAGTACTGCTTAAATTTAAATCCAGAAATGGTGGAGATTTTGTTTGTGTCTGATCAACACCATTGCTTTGTCCTGTGTTAAAATTATGTGTGCTTAGAAGTATGTTGTTTTCCTCATCAACCATTTTTACACTGCATTCCTGTAACACAAATCCATTCAACAGAAAATTTAGAGAAGATATTCTGTGGCATATTACCTTAAAGGTGAAGTGTGTAAATCCTGTGCAAACGGAATTGCACAAAATGTTTTTTAAACATATTCCTTAAGACTTCCCCCGATTTCAATTGAAAAGATTTCACCCAAAATGTTATAATTAAAAATTCAACAATACATAGTCATCTTCCAAAATTCAGTTCCAACAAATTCAGTTTTTTTTTAAAATGTCATCTTTATTATTCATCATGTGATATTCCTTCCATTATATTTCATTTTGAAAATTCCTCATTAAAATTCCAGTGGGCAAAATTTGTCTGCTACTGGGCTTCACCACTTAGCAGCACTGTTGTCAATTTAGTGACTTTTTGACCCCCTTTAGCTAGTAAAAGACCGATCTAGCAACTAGCGACAATCTTTTAGACTTTTGTAGTCTACTTTATCGACATTCTTCAACATCTGGCGACAGACATGATGACAGACATCCCATAGATGAATGATGTCTCATTAATTTTGCTCAGTGTTCTAGTGCCCCCCTATGCAGTGCTAGATAGTACTGGATTACATGTAATCTGGATTATGTAATAAAATTACAATAAATCAAGTACTTGTAATTAGATTAAATTACATTTTGAAATACTTGTAATCGGACTACAGTTACTTTTTATAGATTACATGATTACATTTTTGACAATTTCTACAAAAGCAATACTTTACCTGCTAAGAATAAACAGTGATGCGGTTGAAAACACTAGAGACCGAAAATTGGAAATAGGCAAACCGTGGATCACTTCCGCGCTCAGGAAAATGGTGGAAACGATTGACCTGTATGCCGTCAGTAGTAGGACACAATGTCAAAGTGAGCGACAGATGGGGAATGTCTAGGTTACGTATGTAACCTCCATTCTTTAATGGAGGGAACGAGACGTTGTGTCCTCCCGGCCACGTCACTGAGCCGAGCCACTGTTGTTTTCGGACCATTTCCGGCTCATCAGAAAAATCCTGAATGAACTAGTCATATTTCCCCACCTTTATACCCGTATGTCCGGGGGCGGGGTATGCAAATACTGTCTGCCAACTTCTCATTGGCCTTTTTTCATAGATCAGAGGCATATTCGGCACTCAAGAGAGACCCCTAGTGTCGCTTCTTCGACACAATGTCTCGTTCCCTCCATCAGGGAACGGAGGTTACAACAGTAATCTAGATGTTTCATCTACATATTTAATATATCTTATTTGTAACTATTTAATCTAAACTGACACCATCTGATTTAACCTTTTAAGACATAAACATTATGAAAATATTTGCCTTATCCATGTCAATGTTCAATGTCACTGTGTAAAATATATACACTGATGAGCCATTAAAAACATTATGATCACCTCCCTAATATGCTGTTGGTCACCTGTGTGCCGCCAAAACTGTGCTGACCCATTTTGGCATTGACTCTAAAAGACCCCTCAAGGTGTCCTGTGGTAGACATTAACAGCACATCCTTCAAGTCCTGTAAGTTGCGAGGTGGATCGGCCGTGGATCGTACTTGTTGGTCCAGCAAATCCCACAGATGCTCAGTCGGATTGAGATCTGGGGAATTTGGAGACCATTGCAACACCTTGAACTCTTCATGATGTTCCTCAAACTATTCACGAACAATGTGTGCTGTGTGGCAGGGTGCATTATCCTGCTGAAAGAGGTCACTGCCATCAGGGAACACCATTGTCATGGAGGGGTGCACCTGGTCTGCAATATTGTTTAGGTAGGTGGCACGTGTCAAATTGATGACCACATGACCGAACCCAGTGTTTCCCAGCAGAACATTGCCCAGGGCATCATACTTCCTCCACTGTCTTGTTGTCTTCCCACAGTGCATCCTGGTGCCATCACTTCCCCAGGTAAACGGCAGGTTTCTGGGTGTTGAGGCAGAACGTTATCACTCTATGACCATGCACTACACAAACGGGTTTAGACTTTTGCACACGTCTCTGTTTACATCAGCATCTACCGCTGAACGCGTTTATATACATGTCCTCCATCAAGTGTAGACTGGGGAGAATATGTTGGCAGATGACACGACTGGGCCGCCACCCTCCTGGGAGTTTAGGGCCCCCTGCAGCAACGGGCCCTGGGGCTTGTGCCCCGGTAAACCTGTGCGTTAATACGGCCCTTTTATGTCAAGTGGCTCAGGTCTTTTCCTGCCCATTTCTTCTGCATTCAACACATTGACTACGAGTACTGATTGTTCGTTTACCATCTAATCTACCAAGACCTTGACATGTGACCTGGTTGGAGATGATCAACGTTATTTGCTTCACCTGTGAGTGGTCATAATGTTTTGGCTCATCAATGTACATTCAATTGCTTAATAGTGTTTTGCAGTAAGTTTATAAGGTTCAAAATAATGCTCTCCAACATATTTTGCTATTCTAACTGCTCTTATTTCTGTAGTTGGTAATAATAGCAGATGGTGGTAATAGACAAGAAATACACAGTTTTATACCATCATGCTGTTAAAATTTCTTCAGTCTCTTCATAATTCAGCTGAACCACTGTAGTGAAAACTCACCTTACAGTTTGATTGATAAAAACTAAAAACCATCCATTGACAATAATGCAGGGGGAACTTTGAAAACCATACTAATTAGAGCCAAATGAGATGACACAGATTGTAATGAAGGTTTATTTGATGAAGACCTCTCCCTGTGGATCTTTGTCTTCATCAACACCGGTTTGCACCACCTATTGCTGAGGAATAGTAGCAGAAAGTAAAGATTGTGCATCAGCACTCTACTGCTATTCCTGCTATGCCAGGATGTATAAGGTTGAATTTCCAACAGAATTTTTACCACTGAAATTTTAGAGGTGAATTTGCAAAGTGGAATGTAATGGACCGAATTTTACCTGATGAATATTAAATAAATAAATAATAATAAAAACATAAATTTGGAACTGAATTTTGGAAGGTGAATAATTACAATTGATGACATTTTTTGAGTGAAATGTTTTACATTTTCATCTTATATATACAACCATATAAAATTGCATCGCTAAAAAATTTAAGCACTGTTAACGCAATGCATTTATTTTTCAATTAGTCCAATTCAGTGTGCTTTTTTATATCAAAGACATTTGTTGAAAATGTACTTCCATAAAAAGCTTGTAAAACAGTTATATGGACAATTTCAACGTTTGTTGGTAAAGTATGAAATGTGTCAAAAACCCTATGGCCAAATAAAAAAATTTAAAAAACGCACAATTACAGCACATGCACATCTCCGAGATGTCTGTTTTAGATCTTTTCATCTGGAAAGCATCACAATCTAATAAACATCTGCTAAACATCTTAAAAAGATCAGATTTACAAATATTCTAAATCATAAACATCTGCTGAATGTCTTATACGACCTTACTGAACGACAATATGGCGTTTCATAAACATGATTACGCATTAAATCTCTAACTAGGCTATGTGACGTCAGTTGTGATTGCACAAGCAACTGCGCTTTCATTCGGAATTAGGAATAAAATAAGAGCCAAGATGGTGGCAGAGTGTATGGTGGTGTTTTAATGGTGTGCTAAACCCAGAGGAGGTTAAAGCTGAAAGACTGAATTAAAGAAACTAGATACATATCGATAGAAAATATCTTTAGGATATAAGTATATAACTGTGATGAGAAGGCTCTATTGGCAAACACTTGGCTCACTGATGTACAATAATGGGCAAAAAAAGGAAAAACCTATCTGGCTCAGAGGACATCATTCTGGAAACAGATTTTGGAGCCCATGAAGTTGTTTTTGCAATGCCTGCTCGCTCTACTCCTTTCAAAAATTCTTGTCAGAGCTAGAGGCAAAGATGATGTCACACCATTTACACTTTATGGTGCAATCCAGAAGCTCACTGCTAAGCTCGACAAAATGCATGAGAAGGTAATGTCTATTGATAAGACAACTGCTACATCTTGTGATAAAATAGACAAACTGTTGGAGAAGGTATCCCAGATAAGTAACGATGTCAAGATGCCGGGAGTACATGAAGACTCTTATGTCACTTTTACAGCCAACAACAGAAGATTTATGACGCTGAGACATTCTTCATCTCACTGTATCTGTTCCAGTGCGGAAATAAATGGCGGACTGTGTGTAGATCACTCAGGGGAGGATCTATGATAATAGGGTGGAGTCCGTCACCAGTCGTGGGCGAGGCCTGATGTAACGTGATGTCACTTTATAGCAGAAACGAAAACCATTCTTTTTGACACATTGTTTTTGATGAATAGAAATATAAGAAAGAGGATTGGGTGGAATTTAACGTTGTAGGGTGGTTGTGTCCACACACTCTGCCGACTCACATTTATGTACAAACACCATGTAAAAGTGAATTTTGCATTATTGGTACCCTTTAAAGATTATAATCTGTTGTAAAGGCAATACCAGAGAGTATGTTTTTTGTTTTTTTTATGTTTTTATGAAATCGTCTGTAACCTATGGAGCTGGTCATAAACAACTAACTCAGTTATTTTTGGGAGGAACGTTATTTTTAAGTACAGCCTCTAATAACACATTCATTCACCAATTATCCCATTCGCAATTGTCAATTGTCCCAAGAGGAAATTTATTTTGGAGAAAGAAAGCGTGGTTGTTACCATGTAAATATTGTGTTTCAAATCAAATTTAAGAAGTGCACTTTAAAATTTTGCACAAAGTGTATCCATGTAACGCACATCTGGCAAGATATTGTGATGTAAGCGATATGTGTACTTTTTGCAATAATGAAAGTGAAAGCCTTAGCCATTTATTGTTCTCTTGTAGCACGTCTTTGAAGTTTTGAGTGATTATTGTTTTTCTATTTTTGATCAAAATTATATATTTTTTTGCATTAAGGATTTTATCTGTTATTTTGAACACAAAAATAAAGCATTAGTTTGTATTGTTAATTTTTTAATGTTATTGTTAATGTTAATTTAGCTCAATTTTATTTGCACAAGCAGATGTATCTTAAAAAGCTACTCGGGCTCACTGAGTTCTTAGTTGAAGTGTACTTTAAGTCTTTAAGACTGCTCATGAATAAGAAATGTTCTTCTTTTTTTTAGATATTATGATGAATTTTGTGTGTGTGCAGTGAACCATGACAAATATTAAGATTTTTTTTGTCTTTTTATTATTTTTTATCTATTGTCAATGCTTTTTATGTATATGCAGTTTATTTGTACAATTGTTCACTTTTTTTGCTTTCCCAATAAAACATTTTTATAAAATAAAAAAAAAAGAATCGAGGAATAAAACAGGTGTTTTAATGACATTCATAAAATTTGAAGTCCCATGGGCATACATTTTCCTCTTTGTCTTGAAAACGTTTCAATTGTGTTCACCTAAATAAACATCCAAATGAGCTAAATGTAATACCACATGGCTATATTTGAAATTAAACATTCACGGTTGTGTTATCATTTAGTTGTACAACATCTTGTGCAGATTATTTCTTGAGCATTTAATAAAAACAAACTTACCATGTAGTGTAGATTGGTTGTCAAAAAAAGGTTTACAGGAGACGCGAAGATGAACTAACCACTCAGCAAACTTGTCATTTTAAAGAATGAAAAAAATAAAGGACATTTGTTTTCACTTGTGCAACAGATAAAGTCAGGCCCACACCTCTCTCAACACTTACCTGGACGGAAATATGTCAACCTGTCTGGCCTGTTGTGTTTCATTTAGGTCATCTGTTATAGTGACAACTATTAGACCTGTCATTATGATCTTGCAAATATATTATTCTAAAAAGGCATGGAGGAAGCTTAATGTCTGAAACAGTTTTGCGTCTGGGTCCGTAAAAATCCCAATAAATAAACAGGGGGAACAGTTTCTGACCGTTAGTGTGACCTGAACTTTACTTTTGCAACATTGTAAGGATTTCATAAAATTAAGTAAATGTAATTAATATATATATATATAAATAAAATAAAAATAAAAACACACACACACACACACACACACACACACACACACATATATATATATATATATATATATATATATATATATATATATATATATAAAATTAACATTGTGCTCAATATGTGGTGAATTCATGCAGTGTCATTATGTTAACGTGTTGTGCTTGTTATTGTCATCAATGTGATTAAGATTAAGGAAAGCATAGAGCATCGTCTGTCCTGTACTTTCTTCTGCCATCTGGAAGAAGGTTAAATTAATTTAACTTTATTTTTAAAAAATCATGTTTAAAGGGTAATTCCTGGTGAAAACCTACACTACCCATGATCTTGAGGGGGGAAATCCACAAATCGTAGAATCGACCTTCGTTTTCAAGTTCTGCCTCTTGTTTTCAATATACTGTATACCAAATTTTTGGAGAATTGAATTCAAGGTGGCACTATAATAAGTCAATTCATGTTTCTGCTAACAACTACATAACTGTATGGGCTTTAGTTCCTCTGATGCCATCAGTGCTCCCAAATCATATTGTCATGTGGATTTCCATTTCAGCTAGAACACTTTTTTCCCACTTAAATTCGTTTTTTAAAAACCTTCTTTTCAAACTCATCCTAGGCTATTTGTCTGATTCGCCCAAAATGTAATACGTCTAGAGATGCTTCTAACAAAAATAAATAAATCATTTAGATATGTTTAATCGTTCAGAAGATACAAGCCAATACGTTTTTGGGTGTGGTCCATATTGACTTATTGCCTGTATCTTGTGAGCGCAATATTCAAACATAACAAAACTTAGTACATACACTATATGGCCAAAAGTATGTGGACACATGAACACCACACACATACATTATGTACTTGTTAAATGTTTAATTCCAAAACCATGGCCATTAATAGGGAGTTGGTCCTCGCTTTACAACTACAACAGCTTCTACTATTCTGGGAAAACGTTCCCCTAGATGTTGAAACATTTGGAGGATTTTGGACTTTGTTCCCATTCAGACATCAATGAGGTCAGGCACTGACGATGGCGTTTTAATTCATCCCAAAGTTGTTAGGCAGGTTTCAGGTCTAGGTCTTGAGCAGGCAAGTCAAGTTCTTCCACTCCAGACTCAGGAAACCAGTTTACTTGTGGCAGCCTCTGACAGTACCACATTAAATGTAACTATAATCTTTGACATGTTCCATTCTACACAAAATTTCTGAAATAACCAAACCCATTTATTAGAAGGACGTGTCCAAATACTTTTGGCCATATGCACTCTTTTATGATGTTTTCTGTGCTATTTCTGCTATTTGCCTGTGTTTTCTCTGCAATTGCGAAAACTGCCACATTATTATTCTAATTATTTTTTTCCCCACACTGGTCTTTTATTACAATATATCAGATAATCGTCCCTAAAAAGCACGTAATGACAAAACTGACTGTGATTGATCACTTTACTCGTTCGATTTTTCGAATGTCTCTGTTTTTGGTGGAGGAAAACACTATTCTAGTGTGAATGAATGATGTAAATGCTAAATCAATGTGCCAGTCTTCAGCATATTTTAAATGTATTCATTATTTTGGAGTGAACCAGCCTATACGTAAAGTTTACTATGAAAATAATGCTGTTTTATACGAGAAGTTGGGGACCATTTTGTAACTGGTAGGCTTTATATCATGGCTCTAACAGAGATCTTCTTAAGTGATATAAAAACCTCCACGTTTTTACCATAGGAAAAAGCGTAACGTCCAGCTAGCTTGTTATGACAGTAAGTCACCATTTACGGATACCATACCAATGAATGGGGAGAGCCGTAAATGTATATAAATGTATATAAAATAGCATTTATATCATAGTAAACTCCACACATAGTTTATCCCAAAAGCATTGTTTAGAGGAAAATATGTTGAACATTTACGGACAGGTGTTCAATTCAAGTGATGAGAACATTTTGTTTGAATGAGCTGCTTCTCTGTTTTTAAGGACAATTTGGTAAAAAAATTATTTATATATAAAATAATATATATAAAATAATATATATATATATATATATATATATATATATATATATATATATATATATATAAGGGCAAAAACTTGTCCCAATTGCCTCCGCTTCTGAGACCGTCATTCCGCACATCGTATCACGTGGCTCCTTGTGCATGACTGGATGACGTGGAGACTCACAGCATGTGGAGGCTCATGCTACTCGCTGCGATCCACACACAACTTACCACACGCCCCATTCAGAGTGAGAACCACTAATCGTGACCACGAGGAGGTTACCCCATGTGACTCTACCCTCTAGCAACCGGGCCAATTTTGTTGCTTAGGAGACCTGGCTGGAGTCACTCAGCACACCCTGGATTCGAACTTGTGACTCCACGGGTGGTAGTCAGCGTCAATACTTGTTAAACTACTCGGGCCTCCGACAACAGAATTTTTAAAATAATAATAAGGCAGAGGCTATTTGCACCCCTTATTAAATTCTAACACAGGGCATCACTGCATTGTGTTTATTTAGAGTCAGTGGCTCGGTTCAGCGATGTTGCCGGGAGGACAGAACGTCTCGTTCCCTCCATTAGGGAACGGAGGTTACAACAGAAACCTAGACGTTCCCCGTCTGTTGCTCACTTCTACGTTGTGTTGAAGAAGCGACACTAGGGGTCTAATTTAAATCACGCCATGCTCTGAACCGCGTACGTGTGCTGCTGACACAGGAGGGGGCAGGTATTTTACGTGCCAAAATGACCAGCTGTTAGACTGCACATACCCTTCCCCAACACCCCATAAAATTGTCAAAATCTTCTGGTTCTTTACCCCCAATGGGGGGGAACAAGGCGACGTGCCAAACATGGGAGCAGGCCTTGCCAGCCGCACCATTTTTCAAAGAGCTGGTTAGAACATCTAAAGCTCTGCGTGCAGTCCAAATAGATATGCAAATCATGTACCGGACACAGCAACGAAGGGGCTGGGCCTGCCTCCTCCTGGGGCAGAGCTTACAGGTTCACTACCTGGTCCCTGAAGGAAGTCGTAGGAACCTTGGGCACGTAACCCGGTCGCGGTCTTAGGATCACATGATGGAGGCGATCAGGAGGGCCGTCTTCAGGGCCTTGAGTTTGACTGATTCTTGCGGCTCGAAGGGGGGGTTTCTGAAGGCCTGAGAGGACCACTGAGAGATCCCAGGAGTGGAACAGGTTTGGCCGGGAGGGATTTAACCTCCGGGCACCGCTTAGGAACCTGATAATTAAGCGGTGCTAACCCAAAGACTTGCCGTCTACTGTTGTGGTAGGCCGCAATAGCAACTACATACACCTTCAAGGTGGAGGGGGACAGCCTCCCCTCCAACCTTTCCTGCAGAAATAAGAGCACTGAACTAACTTCGCACCTCTGTGGGTCTTCAGCCCGGGAAGAACACCAATTTGCGAACAAGCGCCACTTCAGGGCGTAAAGTTGCCTGGTAGAGGGAGCTCTGGCTTGGTTGATCGTGTCTACGACAGCAAGTGGTAGACCAGCTAGATCTTCCGCATCCCATCCAGGGGACAGACATGGAGGTTCCAGAGGTATGCCAGAGGAGGTATGGAGAGGTATGGAGGAGGTATGGAGGAGCGGATGCCAGAGAGTGCCCCGTCCCTGAGAAAGAATACGTCTATAATACACTAGTTGACCTGAAGCACTAAACGGCTGAGCACCTGGTCCCTGTGGGCGCATAGTAACTCTCGGGAGTAGACCAGGATGAGCCAGTTGTCGTGTTTTTTGGAAGCCGCAGGAGGACGCCCATTGGTGAGCAGACGGAGCGTGGCCCATGCTGGCAGCTTTGTTGCGGGGCATGATCTGAGATATGGCCTTCGTCTGCTTCTTCACTGCTGAGAACTGCTAGGTGAAGTCCTCGACAGTGTCGCCGAAAAGGCCAAGCTGGGAGACAGGTGTGTCAAGGAAGCTTGTTTTGTCCACTTCACGCATCTCGACCAAATTCAGCCACAGATGACGTTCCTGAACCACGAGATTGGCCATCGCCTGCCTGAGTGACCACGCTGTGACCTTCGTGGCCCTGAGGGCGGGAGAGGGCGGTCGCTGAGCGCAGTACCTGCAGCACGTCGGGATCAGGATTACCGAAGTGCAGATCTGCCTGGTTGACTTCCAGGAGGGCCATGGCATGCAGGGCGGAAGCGGCCTGTCCGGTGGCACTGTAGGCTTTGGGGGTCAGTGAAGACGTCATCCAACAGGCCTTGGAGGGAAGCACATGGCGATCCCGTCAGGTGGCGGCATTCTCGGGGCATAGGTGGATCACAACCGCTCTGTCCACCTGGGGGACTGCCGTGTACCCGTGGGCCACTCCGCCGTTGAGGGTAGTGAGAACGGATGTCCTCCACGAACTCGTCAGCTCATCATGCACCTGTCAGCTCATCATGCACTCGTCAGCTCATCATGCACTTCCGGGAAGAAAGGCTGTGAGCGGAGCTCAGACCCGAGGAACCTATCATCCAGCACGCAGACGGCGGCCCAGGCAAGCATGTTGGACATCTGGGTGTCAGCCTCAGACTGGGCGTGCTGGCCCAAAGGCGGCAGCCCAGTCAGTCATCCGCGTCATACGCCGGACCACTCTCCAATGCAACGGCGAGCTCATCCAGCTCGGGGGGCTCAAGAGGATAGGCGGGCTGGCTGTGAGGCGAACCGCTTTTGCCTCGCGCCTGGACGGAAGTCAACGAGCATGCCAGGGGGGCGGGTGGAGTGGCGTTCCTTTTGAGGAGGGAAAGCCGTGACCGCAACGTTGTCATGGTCATATTCTCGCAGTGAGCAGATGAGCCATCCACAAACGCTGCCTCGGTGTGATCGCTGCCCAGACACACGAAATGCAAATGACACATGCAAATTCTGTCTGTCAATTTCTCATTGGCCTTTTCTCATAGATCAGAGATGCGAAAGGCGCTCAATAGAGACCTATAGACCAATTACAGGTTTGTAAACATTCGGGATGCGCGCACATCGCGGTTGCAGAAAACCCGGAAGAGATAGCCTTAACAGCTGAGAATTACACGGATACGGATATGATAATACAAAATAGTTTGATTTAAAAACTTTTTATATTTGAGTTTATATTTAATTTTATAAATGTTCTCAGCATATTACAACAGCTTGTCACCCAGCGATAAGCACTGTTATTCTACGAAATTGACGTCAGTGAGTGGGATACGTCTTACAGATCTGTTTGCCATAGCAGCTTGTCAATGGTTAAACGATGAAACGAAATGGCCAAGCATCCAGTGGCCAGAAATATATAATTACCTGATCGACACTCCAAGTGTATATACCCGGGAGAAGTTAAAAGCGTACAAGTCTCTTGGTGCGTACAACTTCGTTCTGTGTGGTCATGTCCAAGACATATAATTTCATGACTACCAAGTTCAAAAGAACCATTTCCACTACACATGTGCCAGAGTAAGAAGAAAGCTTGTAGATTGGTATTGTGAACAGTGCAAAAAAAACAACTCAGAATGAAATGTACTTCGAAGACAATTATTTAATACAGTACTAGTATTTTACATTAAAACACTTAAATGTGCAATAAGTTATTTTTATTACAATAAACAGTTACATAAAGAATGAATCTAAATCATGCTATCTTCTTGGGACTATACATTTACAAAGGTTTGTTAATGCTCCACACACAATCACTATATCATCTAAGAGGTCAACCTGTGTGAGTGGAATAACAGTTGTCAGGATTTTGAAATTTTTCCATCTACCTATTACTCTTTCAATGTGTATTCTCACATTAGACAAACGCCTTGATATGTCCACTTCTTGAGCAGAGAGCTGCTTCTTTCCTTTGGTAAAGTCAGGGATCCTAAGGGTGGCACCACGGGTGGCAAGCTCATCTCTAATGGTAAAACCACGATCTGCTAGTATCTCATCATTATGCTCTAGAAGGTCATAAAATCCAGACTCAGCTGTAATTTGTTTATCCGAAACACGCCCGCACATAATCAGTACATCTACAACATAACAAAAACTTGCAACAGGGTAGGGGAGTGGGGGATGGAGGTAGCCCAGCACTGACAGACAGCCATCTGGTCCTGCAGCCATTCTCGGCGCTGGTCACAGACCCGCCTGTCAGACTGAGGGGTACGAAGCGGCGAAGGCGTGGGATGGGGTGTGGGTCGGATGCATATCTGTATTTGTGTAAAGTCTTGTGTGTGTGTGAGCCCAGAGATTCGCCAGAAGGTCACAATCCCAGGGTGTTTTGGGAGGGGGGAGGGAATGCGAGAGCGGCTCATTGCAGTGCTCTAACCAGGGGAGTTGTTGATCCATCAGCGGCCTTGGCCAAGGCCAGTGCTGGTTGCTGGGTGCCGAAACAGATAAGATTGAGATGTTTTGTCTTGGGGCGAAGAGCTGCAATTTCTCAGGCTATTCTTCATGTCCATTTTGGTCTCTTAAACGATCCATTTGCCTTTGCAAAGCTGTAAGCTCCTTCATGATGTTATCCATATTGAGAGTCTGAGTGCTGACAACTCTGCCCACCGCCTCAATCATGACGGGCAGCCTTGTGAGGCTTTGGACAGCTGTCTCCGTCTTCTTAATTCTTCGATAACCCAGGGCAATGCCTAATCCAATCAGCAGAAGACCTGTTATCATGGTTCCGAATAGGTAGATATCTTCAACGTCCTCCACGGAAAGAACCGCCAGACACACGACCCGCCACCTCTGCCACACGTCCATCGTGTAGCCAGCTGCAAACGTTCCGTCAGGACAGTTAGGTTCCCCCGAACCCAAGCTTCTCTTCGAGAAGATGGTGTCAATTGCGTTGAGAGACCAGTTGATCAAATCCATAATAATTTCTTAGTTTGGAGAGCAGTGCTGTGAGAGTCTCTCAAAAGTACAAGACAGTTGACTAGACGTGACGAGAGAGCAAAGCAGGGAGGTCAGGGGAGGGAGAGGGAGAGAAAATGCGACCGCCTTCACTGAGTGCCAAACGAGAAGGTTAAATTTGTGGGTCTGTTGATCAAAATTTCTGTACAGTCAGTAATGCACCTGCAACGTTTATATTTAGGTTTAAAACATTTTGGCATTTAATATTGCATGCTTGCTTGGCCACTTGATGAGAGGCTTTAAAGCCACAGACATAGCAGGGAGCCAACTTCTCAAAATTTTAGATATGTCACATTCTGTGACATTAAATCTGAAAGCAATATCCTTGTTGCTGAGCCCTAATCTTAGTTTCATTAGGGTGACTAATAGATGATCCTCCAGGTTCATAGAGCTACGCACAACCTCTACACTGTCTTTAAGTTTGTGAATCAACCACTCAAAAATGACACTGGTCAGACCTGTGAAAAACAGAACATGCACTGCTTTGCTTTTGATAGAGCTAAAGGAAAATGGTGTTTTTCTGAGTGTTGCCTTTAGTTCCTCATTCTCAGATTTCAGTTTGTTAATGTCCAAACGCAGGTTGTCACACTCTGTAGAAAGTTGGCTGTACTTGTGTTTCAGATCATCATGGAGAACCTTTGGGACTGTGGCTTCTGAAATAGAGATTAGATTGTAATTGATTTATAAAAAATACACTGTCACTTGTTTTAGTTTAGCTTTTCTCTATTATTTGATAAGATGTTTTCAAACAGCATGTGCTAAACAGAATAATGTTCAACTTCATTCACAACACAGTTCTGCTGTATTGAACAATATATAAACAGGATGACCCGATTCATCCTAATAATGACTGCCATTAGTTAAGATATTAGAAGTTCTTACCAGTGCAAGGACCAGCAACAGGCTCCATTCTGCAGTCATCTGAGGACAGGCAAGCTCCTGCTGATGCTGATGCAATCTTGTCAGTAACTTCTTTGGACTGCTGTACATCATCTGGTGGTCTGTGGGTGGGTTCATCCCTTTTTCTTTTGCTCTTAAATCTGATACTCAGAGATGAGAGCAAACAGTCAGTCCAAAACAGTTTAGTTGGTTGGTAGACATAAAAACAATCTGGTCTAACAAATTATCTTTACAAAAAAGATGTAACATTACTTGCTATAACGTTATATTCTTTGCATTTTGATGCATGCAATGTGATCCCAATTAGCAACTAAATAAGGCAAAAGTGACAATATTTACCTCTCAAGTTTTGCATCGCCTTTGTTTATTTCACACTGGGTTGAGAAGGAAAAGAGAGAAGGGACAAAGTCGGGACTATTGATTTCCATGGATACCTCTCCTGCACACAAAAAAATTGCATTCTAGTGATTGACAGTACGATAGAGTGTAACAGCTAACTTTAGCCTGAGTTTACTATAACGTATTAGCCAAGAACTAACGTTACTAACCAAGCTTAGTCAAGTCATCTTCATTTATATAGCGCTTTTAACAATGTACGTTAGTGTTAGATTGTTCGAAAGCGGCTTTACAGTGATAATAGGAGATTAAAATAACAGATATTGTTTAGCTTCTAGGCTAACTAGCAAGACAATGTAACAAAATTGAAGGCAAGTTAGCTAGTCAGCAAGTTCGTCTCAAACTTGTACTTATTCTGTGTTGTACAACTCATTATTTACCGTTATTTTGTTGTTGTAAGCCAAACCGAGAGATGTAACGTTAATGTTATATGATTTAGCATAACGTTAACTTAACTTACCTGATATGAAGTGTGAACCGCAGAGTCGGGCATATTTAATTTGGTCCTCGTTCCAGTCGGCTCTTCTGATGGCTTGTAACCAAAGACGTCTGCGGTTGGCATTAAAGGGAGTGCGAGTTGATGGTATTCGGTAAAACTTAAGACCACTGTTTACAGATTTCCGATTCTGGCATCCCTTCTGCACAACACGACATTTTTCCGGTGGCGCCGGCGGTCTTTTGCTCCCGACATGCGCAGTGGAACCTGCGTGACGTCGTGTGACGTAGGGTGATAATTCCCCTATAGTATCGCTTCTTCGACACAACGTCGAAGTGAGCGACAGACGGGGAACCATGGTTAATTTCACCTGGATCAAACCATTATCTCAACCCCCTGACCTTCATTTTGACTAAATCTCTGAGAGGGAATCTTTAGTTGTATTTATTTATGTATTATTATTAGTATTCTAGAAACAAATATTAAGAGTGGAGACAGGAAACAGGATGGGGAAAACTGGTCAAAAGGTGGATTAGAACCAGATTTGAACACACTTGCTGTGACACTTAATGAGCAGTTTGTCTTTAATTTCTTAGATTCCAACAGACTATTTCAGTGAAAATATACGCAGTGTGTGACAGATTTACACCTAGTGCAAAAAGTCACTCTGTGATGATGATAATAATAATAATAATAATAATAATAATAATAATAATAATAATAATGTAATGTTATTTATATTAATGAAGATGTTAAAGCTCTCTATATCATGAATACTCTGCTGCGAGCGGAAAAAGCAAAGGCGAAAGCGTCATGACAGATAGCGCATGCGCTATACGAGAGCACGCCCGCACTGGATGCACTTTGCAATCCAGGAAGCGTGTACGCACGGACGACACACAGACGTATCTAAGGTTTGATGACATTAGCGTTTACAGAAAGGATGTGTTTAAATGGGGGAGATGAAATTAGAAATTAACCACAAACTTCGTGAAAACTGGTGAGCAAATAACGGAATTTATCTATCTCTATGTCTGTTCGCAATTGAATTAGCGTGTGTTTATTCTAGTGATTTAGACCAATTCTCTGACATTACCGCAATGAACGGAGCAGTTGTTGTCTGCGACGTGCCGCAGATTTATCCGTTACAACAGCGCTCTGTTCATTTCACATTGACATTATTTTTGTCTTCATAATTTGTCCCCCCTTTTTACTGACATGACATGACAAGACATAATTTTTCTGTAAGGATTTAATTGAACCTAAACTATGCATTGTTCAAAATAAAACAGTTTGTTCAGACGACTAAGTTTAGCAAGTTGGGGACATTTCGTTGTAACGTGTTTTTATGTAGATTCAATTCCAATGCATCCTCTGAAGCAATTGTTTTGGTATCAAAGGTCAGAAAATATTATTTCCTAGCAACATGTTCAGGATAATTTTGTTCAGTTTAACCCTTGTGCGACCCTCGGGACATTTTTGTCTTCTTCATTTGAGATTGTTTTGATAATTTTGGATCTGTTAATGCCAACGGTATAAAATTTGCCAAAGGTGTGTATTTATGAGGGAATTTTTTTTTAATTTTTTTTTTTTACCTCAGTTCCTTTAATACGTCTATAATGCACTGTGCACACAAACTAGTCACACTCGGGACCTTCAGGACAAAAATGTCCCAATTGAAACCCATTAAAACTGCAATATTTGATCCCAGTGCCATTAAATCATGAATTATATGATGTTATGCTTTAATTTCAGAGCCCTGGCTTCAAAATGTAAATGTTTAATATTTTCCGCCAGATAGTGTCATTTTTTGCCTATGGAGCAAATACAAACTTTTTTCCTATTTTCTGTTTGCTGTATTATAGAGACCTGCAGGTCATCTGAATAAATGATGCAGATAAAATTGTGTGTGTGTGTCTGTGTGTGTGTGTGTGTGTTGGTATGGATGTCAGTGTGTTTTAATGTATGTGTGTATTGAGAAATATATGTGTGTGTGTGTGTGTGTGTGTGTACAAAACAGTGGCATTAGAGTGGCATCCAAGACAAAAAGTATATGAGAATATCTTTTCTTAAAAGACTGCAATGGCATTATATAAACAAACAAACTGGCATTTAAAGGGTTAAACTCCTGACACTGAATTAATATTTGGTAGTTATGATCAGGACTGATTTTGTTTAAAAAATAGCTAATTAAAAGTGGAAAATAATATTAATATACACTGCTGTTCTAGAAGGTCACTTGACTGAAATGTTTCTCATGATTTTAAAAATCTTTTGATTTGAAGGTGTATGGTAAAAAAAAATGTTTCAAATGAGTTTTGTTGACAAAAATCTAATTGTGCCACCATATTAATTGATTTCATTACAAAACAAAAATTGTATTTTAAAAAAAAGTTTTTGGAAATGGATGACATGGATTGAATAATAAAGAAAAGAAGTCAATAATTGCCCAACATAGAAGGAAACTCCTTCAATACTGTTTAAAGCATCCCAGGGTGATTCCTCAAGAAGTTGCTTGAGAAAATGTCAAGAGTACATCTCCAAATTCTAGACAAAGGGTGACTACTGTAAAGATGCTCAAATATAATTTGAGTTTTGATTTGTTTTGAATTTTGTGTAGTCACAACATAATTCCCATAATTCCATGTATGTTCTTTCATAGTTTTGATGAGTTATTATTATTCTAATATGTGAAAAAAAGAAGAAGAAAGAATAAGTAAGTGACCCTAAACTTTTGACCGGTAGTGTATAATATTATGGGAGACATTTTTGTCCTCTAAGGACTTCTGAGTAAATGTATTTATTGACGCACAAGGGTTAAACCAAATATAGCTGAGAAATGTTTGTTCCAGTGACTTATTAAAATGTATTGCAAAGACTTTTTGTAAATTGGAAACATTTTTTTACACTGCATCTAATTTTCACAGCTTGTGTTTTCTGGAGTTTTGGTCTACTTATTTTTTTTTTTTAAAAATTCTCATTTCAAAAGCCATTTACACAACAGCACAACCCATTGAAGATAATGTCTCATAGTCTTTCCCTCAGAGCTGTGTTTTCTTTCCTTTCAAAAATAAAACATGAATAATGTTTACTCCAGGTAGCCTCATATAGAATATGTTTTACTATGCAAATAGGTTATTCCCTGCAGAGGCCTCTGAATGACTTGTGTTTAGGTACAGACTAATAAAAGCTCAGCATTTATTCATCAGCTCTTTCTGAAAAAGGGGTGGACAAACCAGAGAGCTGGACAGAGATGTTTGTTAAATCCAGTGAAAGAGTTTACAGCCATTCGCAGAGGGATTTATCTATGATGGAACTGAATGATGTGTGTGTGACAGAATATTAACATCTTCCATTGAAGTCTGGAGCACTCGTAGGGCTCATTTTTTAGGATTGCCCAATAGTTGTGTTTCAGGTAGTCTCCGCCTCAAACAGCACACCCATATGATGCCTATAGCACATGAAATTGGAAACGCTTTCTCAGTCTACCTAGACCAAATCTGATTGGCTTACTTGTACTGGATTTCTGAGAGCTTAGTTTGCGCTGGTCGGGGTGGACTTATGAGTCGAGTTCCCAAGGTTCTGTGTTGATTCAATGAGCTCTTTTGAGCACTAAATGATCACAGAATTTGCCCAGGTTTGCCAGGTTATTCACATCAACACATTTAAAGGTATTCAGTAGAGAGAGCTCATTTGTGTTTTTCTTTTTATGGGAGGATTAGTTCACCTTTGTCTGGAAATACCTTTGTGTAAATAAATACACCTGTAGCTGGAGTTCTTTTCACAAACTCTCCACCCTGAGAACCATTAATCTGATGCTTTATCAAACACATGAGTAAAACATTGTGTTGGTTTAAAGATCGCATGAAATCAAAATGAACCCCATTTATTTTCTTAACAATATTCTTGGTCTTATTGTGCATGATGGTGCACGTAATATAAAAGAACAGAAATGTGTCTTCGTAATCTTTCATTAAAATGTAATAACTTGTCACTGAAATGAGTTTCCTTATCAGCAGTCGTCACCAAACTTATTTTTCAACCCCTCCACCTAACTTTCATAAAGACCATTTATTATGGATAAAATCGAGTCCCGCATATAAATCATTTTATGGAGGTAAATTGGGTTGTGAATACTTTCGTGCAGACGTTAAAGTGCTATCTCACTATTTGTATTGTGATTCAGAAAAGCCAAAATGCCTTTGAGGGACTGAAAGTTAAAGGACTGTAATAGGCCTACATCATCAAATCCATTTTCATGAGTCATGTTTCCGTCATTTAACTTGAGTGTCAGGTTGCTCTGTGTGTGTGTGTGTGTGTGTTCGTTCCTTATCTACAGTTTGACTAAAGGACTCAACCAAAATGCTTTAGGCTAGTCTGTGAGTGACTCACTTCATTCATGTTTACATTGTGATTCTGCGTAATCTACAAATAATTCAGGTTTTTGTCTTCGTAAGTTGGCTAAAGGGGATATATCAGGTGTGCCACATTTGTTTTTTTGACTACTGAAAATGGGTGAAATGTTAAAATTTTTAGACGGAGCCACATCCAGAGCTCCATATCTGTGGGATTTAACCATGTTGGGCCTTGAAAATTAAGATACAAAAAGGATTTTCTTTTCCCCAAACAAGAATCTAAAAAGATATTAATACATCTTTAATTCTTCTGTTCAAGGATGGATTATATCTGGGCCAATGGGGCCAGTTCCTCTCTGGCTACCTGGGGCCTTGGGGCGCCTCCGGTTGAGAGGCCCCTTGGTGGCATGGCAAATGCAAAATTGTTATAAATAGAAAAAAGTACTTGAATGTGTGATTGCCACGTTATCTCTCCCTGGGCCCATAATCAGAGGCCCTGATATAAAATTATGATATAATACTATCATATACTACAAAAAATTATGTATTTTAGCATATGTGCACTCAACTTCCTAACATGAATGACACTTATGAATTTAAGGAAGCCAAGAGCAGATGTGCTAAAATATGTGCATGTGTGTCTGTGCTGTTTCATCATGTATGATTACTGTGCTTGGTGATTATTTAAAATATAAGTCCCCTAAAAAGCCTTCCTTCTGCTTAATATAATTGAGTAGTGGCCATTTATTAGTTATCAGCTATCCCTTGCACAGATTAAAACATATAGATAATATCATAAATGGATCACAAAAGGGGCACTTTTTAAACAAAAGTTATTTTAAGAGAAAGTTGGATGCTAAACTCCGTTTTTGACATTTTGTGCAGATTGTGCTGTAGTTCATATACAGTGTATGTATACTGGATGAGCCCGATTCAAATCCGATACTGTGAGTTAATCATGTTCGTTACTGTCAAGCTCCAAAAATGACCCAAAAGAACCATAAAAACACCATTAAAGTAGTTCATATGACTCATATTCAAAGCCACTTGAAGACATGCGATAGCTCTGTGAATCACACAAGGTTGTGTTAGTAAGTAAATATATAGTATGCACAGCGCCAATGCATTAGTGAATGGTGCTGCTCTGTTGACAAACTCGCTTATAGGCTGGTGATGAACTCGCGGCTATTTTTAGCCTTCACAGCAGAGTGCAATATTTGAGCGCTACTCACGAACAACATCTCAGATGTAGATGCTCAATAGATCGGTTCACTTATAATATGCATTTGGAATGGCTCCAGAGGAGCATTTTACCAGAATTTGAATAAGAAGCCAATAAAACTACTGTGAACGTGCCTACAAACACATACAGGACTTCCTGGAGAGTTCAGAATGTCAAAATAAAAGCGTGAGGGTTTAATAAGTGCGATTTAAATATATTACTGTTGTCAAATTAAAAGTTAATAATATTAATAAAAAATTATTATTATTATTATTATTGTCATCATTAGTATTTGTTTAAGTTGTAAGTTAAATGGGTTCCAAAAAATAACTGTGTGAATGAAAAGTGGACTGATGTCTTGCAACTAAATTGAACAAAAAAGAAATCTGAATCCTTAAAAGTTCAGATGCAAGATGAAACATAAAAAAAAAACAAAAAAACACTGGTTTATTTTCTACTGAAGACATGAATACTGGAATTACTGTTAATCTTGTTGCTACATTATCCAGTATACTAGTTAATAATAAAGCTATACATTTATATTGAAATAATGTGTAGTTAGGGGTTTGTGTTTCTTTACTTATTAAACAGTACCCATAATTAGTTCCACACAATAATGTTAAGATATTCAAAACTGATTATGCAAAAAACAACACATGATGTAAACAACATACATTGTGGGGGTTTTTTTGCACCAAAACTTGTCAAAATTTAGTAATATATGTTAATTTTACCTCCCCTCTCTGGCCCTCTGTCTTTTGGCCTAAGCGCCTCCTTAAAACTTAAATGTTAACGGCCGCTGTTCTGATTGACTGACATCATGCAGCCCCTCGAATTCAGCCATATTTGAAACTCAATTGGAAGTAAATGAACAAGCTCCACAACATTATAAAACAAAATTTTAGGGTTACACATAACGCACATCCAACACATTGCATCTAAATATATTAAACTGTTCATCTCAAGCACAACTGTTAACACTCATCACCGTAAACTATCAAACAGTCATGACATTTGAAATATTCATGAATTAAATGGTTTACTTACTGTTTTGCATCGGGTCCAAGTGTTTTTAACTGCTCCATTCTTCAACAACAGTTCCTTTGCAAAGCTTGAAGCGTATTATGACTTGTTCACAAGCAGTTCCTCTGGATATGAGCTGGCAAAACATACAATCCACAGTAAAATATGATGAAGACACATAAACATGACACATACACACACATAGTCCAAATCACATTGCGAACTATACGCACACACATACAGCATCACATCCCTGGAAACACTTAAAAATTGTCAAAGATGTCCATCTAGTGTATGTTTTCAGAGACTTTTCAGAGTTAAGTTTTTGCCTTTAAAACCCTCTAAAAAATTTTCCCCATTCACTTCCATTGTAAGTACCTCAATGGAAACTCGATTTTTGCTTTTTCTTTAAAGAAAAGGACAGATGAATCGAAATAATTTTTGTGGTAATCAACATTATGCCACAAATGCTTTCGATTGAGCTAACTTGTATTGTTATAATAATAGTATTATTCACCAAGATTACAGCTTTAGTGTAATTCCATTGCCTAAATTGAGTTTAACCGTTTTGTAAGTTTCCACTGTTTTAACTTTTCACCTGTATTTTACTTTTTGCATAAAACATTTTGAATCTACTGTATTTTGCCACAAATGCTGTTCGGTTGAAATTGTGCTAAAAAATAAATAAAAAAATCACTTTTTTTTTAGCCATTTTAGAGAAAATACCTAAATATTTACAATATCATCAATAGGTTAACAGCATAGAGATACAATTTTTTTGGGCCATATTGTTCAACCCTATTGTATATGTACTCATGGCATGTACGCATTCAAAAAGAACCGTCTCTGACGTGAACGCCTCTTCTTTTTCTCTTCCCCAGTTCTCACACAGAAACGCTATGTTTGTCCACGTTGTGTCACATGCTTTCATCATGAATGTGTTACTTGACCAAACTGCTTACTTTAGGTAATCCATAGCTAATCCAGTCATGTCCAAAATGTCTATCCTTCGGCTATTCTGACAGTCTGTTTTGCGGAGGGTTTGCAGTTTATTGATCCGTTCACGTTTTGGATGTTGGATAAATGAAGGTAAATGATTACACTAATTAATCTAGCACATTTTTCTCTACTGAGCACAGTAGTTTTCAGACGGTCAAAGGCTGTTTTTTTAGACCAATGTGTTGATCGTTTTGGAGAGAAGGACATTTGGTGTTGGAGGGGAATGTGGCTATTTAAAGAGCACTCAGCTCACCAACTCTGATAAAAATGTCAATGCAGGGCAGGAAATACTCAAAGCACTATGTGGTGAAACGAATGTTGTAGCTCGGGGACAGGCAGTTTGTGATGGATTTAATGTAAAGCTTGAATTGTGTTTTTCATGATTTATGTTTTGTTACAGCTGCCTTCTGAACATCTTGAAACATGAGCACAAAAGAGGACGCCACTGCAGACCGGTATGTTTCTGTGGATTTCATTTTTTACTCCTAACACATACAGTTCTTTGTCAAACTAAAGGATGTGCAAAACTACTTTGAACAAGCACAGTGAGAACAGCCTTATCACTCTAAAAAGCACTTAAGTGTGTCAACAGAACGAATAGATACAGACTCCAATCCGGCTTTTGATCTCTCAACTGACTGGAACCTACACATCTACTCATGTGTGCAGTTTATTTTCCTGCTAATCAACTTATGTTAATGAAGTGGGTTTTTGGTTCATAATTTAGAGCTTTGAATTGTTGGGCCGAAGGCATTGCTTACATTTTTCACTGTAATCATTTCTACAAAGGCCCGAATTTTCTTCTCTTTGGCCGCGCATAAAGGACATAGTCTGGGGACTCTTGTACGCAAGTTGAAGTAGTAGTTATAATAAAAATAATAATAAAATGATATAACTGCAAGCGCAATTATCTGGGTCCAAGCACTTATGGAGAAAATAATCAGATTTGACAGAAAAGATCCTGTGGATGCCGTCGACATAGTTGTTTTGGTGCTGTTATGGTTAGGCAATGCTTTTTTAACCCTAAAGGTCAAAGCATACTTCTCTTTTGCAAATTTTTTCATAATCCAGTTTGCACGGCCTAATTTTCTTGACTCGCAGATGCGGTCACCGTCTGTGCGCATTGTCGGCACATGCCCCGGCCATTGACTCTAGTAGAGTATCACAAAGAAGTTGTAGTGGGCATGCATTAAACGCGTCTGGTTAGAAGAGTATACTCACAAAAGGCAACACGGTCGACCAGGCACAAGCCGATCCGGGACACACAAAAACAAAGTGTACCTGGACCTTAACCTAACTATAACCCCAACCCTAACTCTAAAGCCTGAGTATACTACGGTTGTCCGCATTGCTGATGGTTCTGTGCGCAGTTTGCGTGTCGCAGTTATCATCTGTGTGCATCTTCGTTGCATAAGCTGGCCATTAACTGTACTAAAAGAGGATCACAAAGTAGTTGTAGTGGGCATGCTTCGAACACGTTCGTATTCGCTCACGTCAGAAAAGTATACTTTGAAAGGCATTGCAGTCCACTGGCCACGATGCGATCCGGAATGCAGAAAATCGAAGTATATCGGGGCCATAATTTAAACCGTAACTGCCTTAACAGTGGCACAAAAAGGACTTTAAGTGTTAAAGAAGTTAAAGTCTGTTGATTTGATACTTCCTGCGAGATGGTAGTTAGATAGAATTGGGTTAGGGGTTCGGAAAGTCCCTAAACAAAGGTCAGAACGTCAGTTAATGGTGGGAATAATACATTTAACACACATACACACACACGCATATTTTGTTAAATTTGGGGAAATGTTTAATCATGAATGTTTATTTTGCAGTCATTTTTGGACTTCCTGTTGACTTTTCTTTGCTATTTTTCTGGTCTGTATAGTGGCTTTCTTGTTGGGGGCATATTCTTCATCCTTGGCCTGGGAACGTTGTTACCATGGAACTTCTTTATGACTGCGTCTATGGTAAATACTGCTGTACTATGGAAAATATAAAAAATGTGGAAAATAAATATAGCACCAATCACAGAAAAAACGCAAAGTTTGCTGGAGACCCAGTTATTTATTTCCAATCGAAAAGGCACTTAATTAGTCTGGGAGAACTTCCTGCATACGTGTTCAACCAACCATTGATCCTTTTCGATCTGAATTCTCTTACAGGTTAATTATCTTTGGTTTATGGCCAGGATTGAACAGATTAGCCAGATCACTGGTCTCCAGAGGGGCAGGAATGTTTTAGACCGTGTTTTTATCCCACATTCCTGTGATCACCATAATCTGTGATTCTTTAGTGAGTGATTTATATAATGTTTTGTATTTTCAACTTCTGTGTTTTATTGTTTTTCTCCTGTAATTTTAGTTAAGTGAGTCTTAAAGCGATAATTTACCCCAAAATATGTCGTAATTTACTGACTTTAATGGCATTCCAAACCCAAACCTCTTTATTCTGCAGAAAATAAAATGAGATGGTTTAATGATCCAGTCCTTTAGCTGGAATTCTATACAATAACAGTAGACATTGAGCCATTTTAGCACTTGAAGGAATATTCAGAGTTCAATACAAGTTAAGCTCAGTTGGCATTATTTATGGCATAATGTTTATTACAAGAAAAACTCATTTTTACTTTTTTTCTCCTTTTCTTTAAAAGAAGCGTAAATCGAGGTTGCAGTAAGACATTTGCAATGAAAGTGAATGGAGCCAATTATTAGAGATTTTAAACAGAAATGTGATGCTTATAATTGTATAAAAGCACTTACATGAATTCTTCTGATAAAACTTGTATTATTTGAGCTGTAAAGTTGTTTAGGGTTTTCGTTTTTACGGCATTACGTCACCATGGAAAATTCAATATAACTTTACACAGAAAAGGTTAGCATGCGATTTTATCTGACTAAAACCATGTTACTACATGTCAATTTGAAGCAGTGAAATATTTTTAATTTATCGAAGATTTTTTTGTAAGAAAAAAATTATTTTTAGTGGAAATTAAAATTATGCCACAAATACTGTTGATTGAGTTTATCTTGTATTGAACCCAGAATATTCCTTTAATAAAGCACCCAAAAACGTCATAAAAGTAGTCTGTGCGTCATATTCCAAGTCTTCTGAAGAGCAATTTGTGTGATGAATAGACCATAATTTAAGTTGTTTTCCACTCTAAAATCACATAAATTAATTGATAAACAATGTAAACAGTGCTGAATCCAATATGGCGGCATCATTGAAAACATCAAACCTCATTGGTACTTGTGCATCTTATGGCTAAACATGATGTCTTCACGTTGTGACATTGTGACGTTTTGTCACGAGTAAGGAGGAGACGATATATCAAATTTTTAATCGTGAACAAAAAAGACGACCCATATCGTGACATAGCTCGATATTTCGAAATTTGCAACATTGTTTTCTCTGCATGTGATCAGAAATTAAATGACCCATCAAACATCATAATCACTCTATCTCTTGATTTTACCCCTACTGCACTTTTGTCTACGCTGTTTATTGGGTTCACACAAGGGTAGTGCTTAAAGTACCTGAATTTAGCTTTTAGAAATGTAAGAACTGGAATACCTGGAAACTTGCCTTGTTTTGATGAAAAGTGCTTGAGATTAAAGCGGATCGTTTTTCTCCGTGTAATGTGTGTCCGTCAAAGATGGGGCGACTCCAAGGATAGATATATATATATCCTTTCAGTTCTTTACAGTCAGATAAAAGAGTAAAAGGAAATATTAATTTTAATCTCATGCAGCATGGATGTGCTAAATAAACGGAGAGATTCTCGTTAATGTTTTCTGAACCGGAACACTGTGAGCCACTCGTTGAACCCTTAAAGTGACAGTTAACTTTTTAACATTTCTTATACAAATGAATGTAAAATCAATGTTATTACTTGTAAATTGTACTAGGGTTTTACCTAGAAATTATGCCTTTCCATCAAATTGTGTTTAATCAAATACAAACTGTACAGCTTTAATCAAATGAAAATATTATAATTTTCAACAAATATAAAAAAGGATATATATATATATATATATGTATGTATGTATGTATGTATGTATGTGTGTGTGTATATATATATATATATATATATATATATATATACATACACATTCTTGTGCAAAAGTCTTAACAAAAACATTTGTCTTCGGGTGGTTATTTATATCTTCAGCTTTAGTATGTCAATAGGAAATATACATTTTATACTCCCAAACATTCCTTTTGCAAATAGAATAGAAGAACAGGGAGCCCTGCAACAGATGTCATGGCCCCCACAAAGCCCCCCACTGAACATCGTGTCAGTCTGAGATTACATATAGAGACAGAAGCAGCTGAGACAGCTGAAATAGATAGAAGAACTGTGGTGAAATCTCCAAGAATCAGGCCTCACATGTCCTCCGCTGATAGCTTCATTGAATTCTACCCGCTGAACACCTTTTTCATGTACAACAGTAAAGAGAACAGGCCTTATGGGAAGAATTGCAAAGAAAAAGCAAAGATATATATTGTATATATTGTATATATTTATTTTAATATGTCAGAGTAGATGCTGATTCAAATTAGACTAACTTACTAAAGTGACTAATTTTAATGATCAAATCAGACAGAAATTACATGTTATGTAAAATGTTGCACTTGAGGCTTAAATCGGTGTAGTTACTGACTGGCTAAAGGTATTAGCTAAACATTGTTTCGTTGTTATAAGTGGCCATTTATGAAAATAAATTAAATGTTTTTTGGTTTATAAAATATGAGACAACGTTGTGTCGAAGAAGCGACATTAGGGGTCTCTCTTGAGTGCAGAATATACCTCTGATCTATGAAAAAAGGCCGATGAGAAGAATTTGCATCTCGTGTGTCTGGGCTGCGATGAGACCGAGGCAGCGTTTGTGGATGGTTCATGTTCTCACTGCGAGAGACCCAGGCTGAGGCTGACGCCCAGATGTCCGACATGCTTGCCCGGGCCGCCACCAGCGTGGGGCTGGACTGGAACCCTCCATCCTCCCCACTGCAGTCGCGGCTAGATGATTGGTTCCTGGGGTCCATGCAGCTCACAGCCATGCCCCCCCCCCTCCCGGTCACTATCTTCCCGGAGGTGCATGATGAGCTGACGACTGCATGGAGAGCACCCCTCTCCACTCATCACAAAGCCCCTCGCTCATCCGCTCTCACTACCCTTGACGGCGGAGCGGCACACCGGTACACGGCGATTCCCCAGGTGGGTAGGGTGGTTGCGATCCACCTATGTCCCGAGAAAGCCACCACCTGGCGGGGTCGCCCTGTGCTCCCCTCCAAGGCCTGTAGGATGACATCATCATTGGCCGCCAAAGCCTACAGAGCCATCGGACAGGCCGCTTCCGCCCTGCATGCCATGGCCCTCCTGCAGTTCCACAAGGCCAAGGCACTCAAAGATCTGCACGTGGGTAGTCCTCATCCTGACGTGCTGCAGGAACTGCACTCAGCGACCGACCTCGCCCTTAGGGCCACGAAGGCCAGGAACGTCATCTGTGGCTGAACTTGGTCAAGATGCACGAGACAGACAAGACACACTTCCTCGACGCCCCTGTCTCCCAGTTCGGCCTTTTCGGCGACACCGTCAAGGACTTCGCCCAGCAGTTCTCTGCGGGGACAAAGCAGACGAAGGCCATTTCACACATCCTGCCCCACCGCAAACCTGCCGCCATGGGCCAAGCCCCGTCTGCTCGCCGAGGGTGTCCTCCTGCGACTAGGAAATGCGCAGCTCCACCTCAACCCAGGCCCAGCTCTCAGCCCCTGCGTCGAGCACCCCGCAGGAAGGACACGCCCCCCCATCTCACAAATCCCCTCGAGGACCCGGAAGGCCAAGACGTTCACTCCGGAGCTGGTAAGCAGACCACTCCGTCCCCCAGTGGAGGGCCGGGAGGAGAATCCTTTTTTGAATTTATTTAATTTGCCGCACCCATACCCACATTCTCAATAAAAGAGCTATTTCCTTAGTCTCTGGGTCACCTGGCCCGCAAATGCCGTTCTCACGGGACTCTGCCGCAACACCTCAACAGTCCCGGCGTGCTGGATGCAGACCTCCCGCCTAAAGCCCCACGACTGTTCCCTGGCCGGCCAGTTCTGACTAGTCTAGAGGACGCCTCCACCGGAACACCTCCTCAGTCATTAACCCGCCCCCTGCCGGGTGTGCGGAGCAAGGTAAGTGCTTCGAGTCTTTTCTCAGCACCAGAGCCTCGGGACGCACCTCTGCCTCCCAATGCCGTACTACCTGCTCCGCCCCTAACTCCGTTAGTGCCCCTAGCACGGAGCTTGGATGCGTGGCTTTCACTTCCCAACTCATCACGCTGACTGGCCAGGACCATCCAACTCGGTTACGCAATTCAGTTTGCCAGGCCCCCACCCCCCTTTGGGGGCGTCCGCTTTACCGCAGTACATGGCGAACATGCCAAATCGCGACCCTCTTACTCAAAGACGCAATAGAGCCTGTCCCTCCATCCGAGATGAAGAAGGGTTTCTAACTTCATCGTACCCAAGAAAGGCGGCAGCTTATGACCGATCTTGGACTTGCGAGTTTTCAACCAGGCTTTGCACAAACTCCCGTTCAAAATGCTCATGCAAAAAAACATCTTAACTTGCGTCCGGCATCTAGATTGGTTCGCAGCGGTAGACCTGAAGGACGCGTACTTCCACGTCTCAATATTGCCTCGACATCGACCCTTTCTAAGGTTTGCGTTTGACGGCCAGGCATACACGGTCCTCCCCTTCGGCATGTCCCTGTCCCCTCGCGTCTTTACGTAGGTCACAGAGGCAGCCCTTGCACCGCTCCGAGAAGCCGGCATCCGCATACTCAACTTCCTCGACGACTGGCTCATCCTGGCCCACTCCCGAGAGTTACTATGCGCCCACAGTGACCAGGTGCTCAGGCACCTCAGCCGTCTAGGGCTTCAGGTCAACTGGGAAAAGAGCAAGCTCGCCCCGGTTCAGAGCATCACTTTTCTCAGCATGAAGTTAGACTCTGTCTCAATGTCAGCGCGACTCACCAACAAGTCAAGTCTTGTCGTTTCAACCATATACAGTTAGTACAGTACACAGCGAAACAAGACAACGTTCCTCCAGGACCATTGTGCTACATAAAACAACATAGGACAAACACAGAACCACATGAGACTACACAGACTAAATAAAGTACCTAAATAAAGTGCACGTGCAATCGTGTGCAAAAATTACGGGACAGTACAATAAATTACTAACAATGAACAGGACAATAGACACAGTGAGAGACAGTGCAGCACCGACCAGTACACAGTAGTGCAAAAAGATGACAGTTCCTAAAAATGTAATGTAAACATAACATACTAAGAGATAGTGTTCTATGGACATAGCAGTTATTGAAGTAGCAGACAGTTATAAAGTGACAGTAATTAAAGTGCAACTCAGGACACGTGTGTGTGTCAAACCAGGCTCTGAATATTGAGGAGTCTGATGGCTTGTGGGAAGAAGCTGTTACACAGTTTGGCCGTGAGGGTCCAAATGCTTCGGTACCTCTTGCCAGACGGCAGGAGTGTGAAGAGTTTGTGTGAGGGGTGTGTGGGGTCGTCCACAATGCTGTTGGCTTTGCGGATGCAGTGTTTTTCGTAAATGTCTTTGATGGAGGGAAGAGAGACCCCGATGATCTTCTCAGCTGTCACTATCCTCTGCAGGGCTTTGCGGTCCAAAACGGTGCAAGTCCCAAACCAGGCAGTGATGCAGCTGCTCAGGATGCTCTCAATAGTCCCTCTATAGAATGTAGTGAGGATGGGGGGTGGGAGATGTGCTTTCCTCAGCCTTCGCAGAAAGTAGAGACACTGCTGGGCTTTCTTGGTAATAGAGCTGGTGTTGAGGGGCCAGGTGAACACCAAGGAATTTGGTGTTCTTGACGATCTCCACAGAGGAGCTGTCGATGTTCAGCGGAGAGCGTTCGCCTTGTGCTCTCCTAAAGTCAACAACCATCTCTTTTGTTTTGTCGACATTCAGGGACAGGTTGTTGGTTCTACACCAGTCTGTTAGCCGCTGCACCTCCTCTCTGTATGCTGACTCGTCATTCTTGCTGATGAGACCCACCACGGTCGTGTCATTGGCGAACTTGATGATGTGGTTCGAGCTACGCATTGCTGCACAGTCATGAGTCTGCAGAGTGAACAGCAGTGGACTGAGCACACAGCCCTGGGGGGCTGCAGTGCTCAGTGTGGTGGTGGTGGAGATGCTGTTCCCGATCCGGACTGTCAGGTCTCCCAGTCAGAAAGTCAGAGGGAGGTGTCCAGGCCCAGCAGGTTCAGCTTCCCAATCAGGTGCTGGGGAATGATTGTGTTGAATGCTGAGCTGAAGTCAATGAACAGCATTCGAACGTATGAGTCCTTTTATTCCAAGTGGGTGAGGGCCAGATGGAGGGTTGTTGCGATGGCGTCATCTGTTGAGCGGTTTGGACGATACGCGAACTGCAGTGTGTCTAGTGAGGGGGGCAGCTGGGTCTTATTGTGCCTCATGACGAGCCTCTCGAAGCACTTCATGATGATGGGTGTGAGTGCGACGGGATGTAGTCGTTGAGGCAGGACACTGAAGACTTCTTTGGCATGAGGACGATGGTGGTGGCCTTGAAGCACGCTGGAACGACGGCGCTGCTCAGAGAGATGTTGAAGATGTCGGTAAGAACATCTGCCAGCTGGTCTGCACATCCTCTGGGCACTCTGCCAGGAATGTTGTCTGGTCCAGCAGCCTTCCGTGGGTTGACTCTACGTAGAGTTTTCCTCACATCAGCCATGGTAAGACAGAGCACCTGGTCGTTGGGAGGAGGGGTGGTATTCCTCGCCACTATGTCGTTCTGCACTTCAAACCGAGCGTAGAATTCATTCAGCACATCTGGAAGGGAGGCATCTTTGCAACAGTCAACTGATGTTGTCCTGTAGTTGGTGATGGCCTGGATGCCCTGCCACATGCGCCGCGTGTCACCGCTGTCCTGGAAGTGACTGTGGATTCTCTGGGCGTGTGCGCGCTTTGCCTCTCTGATGGCCCGGGACAGTTTGGCCCTCGCTGTTCTTAGGGCTTCCTTGTCGCCTGCTCTGAAGGCAGAGTCTCGGGTCCTCAGCAGCGTGCGCACCTCCGCATACATCCACGGCTTCTGGTTGGAGCGTGTGGTGATGGTCACTGATGCTGTGTATTCCTCCAAGTTGGTAGAGTCGCCATATGTTGCAGCCTCCCTGAACATGTGCCAGTCAGTACACTCAAAACAGTCCTGAAGAGCAGAGATGACTCCTGCTGTCCAGGTTGTCACCTGCTTCTGGAGCGGTTTTTGTGCGTCTGACGAGCGGTCTGTATGCTAGAATTAGCATAACAGAGATGTGGTCTGAGTAGCCGAGGTGGGGGCGGGGCTCCGCCCGGTACGCACCTGGGATGTTTATGTAAACAAGATCAAGCGTGTTCGCCCCTCTCGTTGCAAAGTCCACATATTGATGGAATTTAGGGAGCACTGTCTTGAGATTCGCATGGTTGAAATATCCGGCGACAATAAACAGTCCGTCGGGGTGAGCGTTCTGCAGTTTGCTCATAGCCCCATACAGTTCACAGAGCGCTTCTTTAGCGTTA
This sequence comes from Moxostoma hubbsi, assembly GCA_032164185.1. Taxonomy (NCBI): domain Eukaryota; kingdom Metazoa; phylum Chordata; class Actinopteri; order Cypriniformes; family Catostomidae; genus Moxostoma; species Moxostoma hubbsi. The sequence goes on along the minus strand of JAVLUX010000003.1, from coordinate 4,681,119 downwards.
GCGCTGGGGGGAATATAAACTCCGGTTATAATAACTATGGTGAATTCCCGTGGTAAATAAAAAGGTCTGCATCTAACAGTCACAAGCTCCAACAGCGATGAACAGTAGCTAGAGACTAGCACAGAGTTCTTGCACCATTCCGTGTTGATGTAAACACACAAGCCACCACCGCGAGTCTTACCGCAGAGAGCTGCATTTCTGTCGGCACGAAACGAGGCGTGCACAGTCAGTGCTGGAATGCCTCGCTGCCTTCAGGCCAGGCACTGCAGTCCATTTAAAACTTTTCCAGAGGCTCCTGGGGCATTATGGTGGTTGATGCATATGAGACCGCTACAGCACTGGCTCCAGACTCGAGTCCCGTGAATGGCGCCGCGGCAAACACCGTGTGATGGTCATTCCTGCCTGCCGCCAAACATTCAAACCCTGGACAGACCTCTGCTTTCTGCGGGCAGGAGTCCCCTTGCAACAGGTGTCCCGATGCGTCCTGGTCACGACCGATGCCTCCAAATTGGGTTGGGGCGCCTTATGCAATGGGCATGCAGCCGCGGGCCGTTGGAAAGGGGCCCCGCTGCACTGGCACATCAACTGCTAGAGTTGTTGACTGTATTCTTTGCCCTGCGGAGGTTTCTCCCGCTGGTTCAGAGCAAACACGTCTTGATCAGATCATACAGCACCACCGCTGTAGCGTACATAAATCGCCAAGGCGGCGTATGCTCCCGCCACGTCACAACTCGCCCATTGTCTCCTCCTTTGGACCCCTAGTTTCGCTTCTTTGACACAACATCAAAGTGAGCGACAGATGGGGAACGTCTAAGTTATGGATGTAACCTCCATTCCCTGATGGGGGGAACGAGACATTGTGTCCTCCTGGCCATGTCGCTGAGCCGAGCCATTGTTGAGGCCGGATCATTTCTGGCTCCTCAGAAAAATCCTGAATGAAACCCGCGCCTTTATACCCGTATGTCCGAGAGAGGGACATGCAAATTCTGCCTGCCAACTTCTCATTGGCCTTTTTTCATAGATCAGAGGTATATTCAGCGCTCAAGAGAGACCCCTAGATCCCTTCTACACAACGTCTTGTTCCCTCCATCAGGGAACGGAGGTTACATCCGTAACCTAGACGGTTTTGGGTGTGAGTGCAAAATCCAAACTTAAAGGGTTAGTTCACCCCAAAATGAAATTTCTCTCATCATTTACTTGCCCTCATACCATCCCAGATGTGTATGGCTTTCTTTCTCCTGCTGAACACAAAGTTATTTAGAAGAATTTCTCAGCTCTGTAGGTCCATACAATGCAAGTGAATGGTAATCAGAAGCTCCAAAAAGGAGATAAAGCATAAAAGTAATCAATTTGACTCCAGTGGTTTGATCAATGTCTTCTGAAGCGATCCATTTGGTTTTGAATAAGACTAGTCCAAAATATAACTCCTTTTTCATCAAACATCTTGAAAGCAGTCTCCTTGCGATCATGATTTCAAGCTCAATTACACTTCCTATAGCACCATCTAGCACTTTATGCATGTGTCAAGTGGAAGGAAGTGTAATCAAGCTTGAAATCATGATTGTGCCTAGAGATTGCAGTGGCAAGAAAAGTTACAGTGAAAAAGAAGATAAATTTTGGTCTGTTCTCACCTAAAACCTAATGGATAACTTCAGAAAAAGTTGATTAAACCACTGGAGTCGTATGGATTACTTTTATGTTAACTCTATCTCCTTTTTGGAGTTCTGGTCACCATTCACTTGCATTATATCAACCCACAGAGCTGAGATATTCTTCTAAAATTCTTCGTTTGTGTTCAGCAGAAGAAAGAAAGTCACATATCTTGGATGGCATGAGGGTGAGTAAATGACCAGAGAATTTTCATACTTGGGTGAACTATCTCTTTAAAACTTGGTACATATAGACAGCAGGACATCCTGAGAGCACTTGCTAAATGTCATAAAAATCTGATGCTAGTGGGTGCTATAACTTAAGAAAATCCTAACTGTACAACTGTGATCAAAGAAGTTGAAATTTGACACCAAAACAAGTGTGTTCGCAGCATCCACAAGATCTATTCTTTCTAATTTGGCTATTTTGGTCATTGCTGTTCTTGTACCCCGATAATCGCTACTTGTGGCTATATTTTACTTTTGTTTTTCTTCGTTTAGCTAATATAGCTAGTGTAGACGAGTACAGCTCGGTGTGAGTCAGACCATAATATTACTTTTTGTTTACAATAATGCAATGTTGTGTTGTTTAGTTTCTCTAAAATCGTATTTTTATTTGGTTTTCACAGTATTTCAACAACAGATTGAACACATCGGAATGGAAGAACGGAACGTTGACGGTCAGGAAGGAGTATTATTTCAATAACTGGATGACTCTGCTATCCCAGCTGCCTTTGCTTCTGTTCACTTTACTCAACTCTATCCTCTATCAGCGGTGAGTTGTCATATATCTGAACTTGACAAAACTTGTGCACATGAACAGCAGGACATTATGAGGGCAAGTACATTGCATAAATAATGGCGCAGCTAATTATAGTTATGGCAAAGTAGAAATATAAAAAAAAAATACTTAAGTACTGTAATGAAGAATTTGTACTTCGCTAGTACTATACAGCTCTGATGACTTTCTATCCTCTGTGGAACACAAAAGGAGATGTTATGCAGGTTTAATTGTATTTTATTGTTTTTATTTTGTTTTACAAATACCACAGATTTTTTTTTTTTAAATACCACGTACCAGTTATATAAACCAGCTAGATCATTTTTCTTGCAGAATCTTGGAGAAGATGAGGATAGGAGGCAGTTTAGTCTTCATTCTCCTCCTTTTCATCCTCACGGCTGTCCTGGTGAAGGTTCCTATGGAGGAGGATAGGTTCTTCTCTGTCACCATGGCAACCATCTGGTTTATCAACTGTGTGTGACTTTGAAACCTTAATACCTGATTGAATCCGTTTACCATGACTCATACTCAGTATAGCAGGGCTATAGATGGAATATTTACAATATTTGTATTTTTTTTGTTGACAATTAAAATGTAAACAATATTGCAGTTATTTTGACACTTTGTTATTTTCACATTTAAAAATTAATGCGTTTAATTTGTACATTTTAGCAAAAAGCCAGTTTCATGCCCACTTCTTGTGTCATGAAATTTGGGCATGTATGAGAGCTTTAAGAGAGGGGACTTTAATAGCATCTCTTAATTGAAATCAGAGTAGTAAAAAGTAAAATACAAATAGGGTTGGGAAGTTTAATTCATTTCTGCAAATCAGGTCTTTATAATGGGTCATGAAATGCTCTCTTTTTTAATAGTTTTATTATCTTCCCTGAGGTCCACTGATAATGTTAAGGTTTTTTTTTTGGCACCATGTAACAACGTTCATAAAAGGAGAAAGCAGGAGCTGGTTGAACAGTCCACGTACCTCGTTGCTTTCCAGCGGCAACTTAAATCGGGCTTTCCAGCCACCCCCCGCCCCACACACACACACACACACACACATACATAGGGCAGGCTTGTCAGTCTCTCTCCCTCTTGTCCAGCGTTTGGCTTCCATTTAAACTCTCCCTCACTAGAACAAGAAAAAGGTGTTAGACTCATCATAAACAGGTGACAAGCCTTACTGTTCTCATCTCCCAATCTCGCCATCTATTCACACAACAACGCTCGACCAAACCCCCCCAGCCACCACATACCCCCATCACCTGACTCAGGCTGGTGCATTGTTGCCTTTGAGCTCGATGTGGGTAGCAATACAAGGACTTATCTCACAGTGCAAATTCCCGTAGCCGAGCTCCCCTGTTATACAGCCGGGACTGACGTTCTTGCACCTGTACTAAATTCTCCTGTTATAGTCGCCCCAATCTGTGGAGTTTTGCTCTCTGGTCAAGAATGTATTGAATTTATTTTTGCTATGTGAAGGTTCCTCCTCCCAATTTTCCTTCATGATTTGTAACACACCATGGGGCTTACACCCCTCCAACCCCGTGGAGGCTTGCAGGACCTCATGTATGGCAAATAACAGTGGTTCAATCCACTTATCCCAATTTCGAGCATCTTTCTGCGCGAACTTGCAAATCATATTTTTCAGGGTCTGATTAAACCGTTCGACCAAGCCATCCGTTTGTGGATGATAGACACTTGTCTGAATCGATTGAACCCCCAGTGATTCGTTCAGTTCACGTAGTGTACGGAAAATTAAATCGGTGCCTTGATGAGTGAGGATTTCTTTTGGAATCCGCACTCAGGAGATGATATTGAAGAGTGCCAACAGGTGCGCAGAGGCCCTGCATTGGGTTATTGTGTTGTGTAATCCACCAGGACCAACACAAAGTGATTCATTCTAATGGCCCAGCCAATAAAAGCGGGCCATGAGATGACTTAGTGTTTTTCCCTGCCCCAAGTGTCCTGCCATTGGATTATGATGACTCTTCTGTACTTACAACTGAGTTGTGTTTTTCTTTGTTTGAGTGTCCTGCATAGCTTGATACAACTGATCATATCAGTACAATGTCCAGCTGGAGACGTTGACAATTGGCTCATGTGTCTGTTCCAGAGGGAAATTCCCCACAGGGAATCCTCTAAGGGTGGAGATAGTTGGGACTTCCCCCTCCCTTGCATCACTGTGATGCTGTGCTGACATAGACGTCCCGGCACCGCCTCCCCTGCCAGTGTATCACAAACAGGTTTTACAGATTAATCGGTGCAGATAGTTGCATTTTGGAACAACCTGTTTTCAGCAAAAATCTATGCTGGTAGTTGCCAATAGTTTTTTTTTCATCATTTCAAAATAAGAGGTCCCCGGTGTGTTATTGCTTGTTTATACTTAAAAGTCCTGCTTTATGCACCAAATCTTTTTTTGGGTATCTGCATCTGGGATTTTGGACTCTGCCTTTAACCACCATAGTAAAAAAAAAAAAAATGTTTTTGACATAAATCGATTTTAAAAACTATTGGCCGATAAATTGGTGATCAGTCTTTTCTAACACCGTAGTTATTGGTATTGGCAAAATCCAATATTGGTCGACTTCTACTGATAAGGTTAGCATGTGTTTTAATCACATTAAAATCATCTTAACGTGCATAATGTTTATCCTTTAGCTATACTTTTGAAACCATGTGCATTTTAAAGTTTATGGACTCGGCACATTCACTAACGTCACTGTAACAGATTTTTTTTTTTAAATAAAAGAGGGATGAATCAAATAATTTTTGGATTTAGTGTAATTTGTAGATTGTGCATAAATTGTATTGAACTCAGAATATAAAAAAAAAAATGGACGTGTATTTCTTTTTTTTTTTTTTTTTTTTACTTTGTGGGCCAGTCCTTATATGTTGTGTGCTTAAGTGTTTTTTGTTGGCTTTTGATAATTGTTGCTCGCTCTCTCTCTCTCTCTCTGTAGCATTCGTGGCTGTGTTGCAGGGAAGTCTGTTTGGTTTGGTGGGTTTGTTGCCACAGAAGTATAGTGCTGTGTTTATGAGTGGACAGGGACTCGCAGGAACATTTGCTGCTTTTGCCATGATTTCCGCCTTAGCAAGTGAGCCACTAACATATTGCTAGTTGTTATTTTGCTGGGATTTTTATAATTTTATATTGAACAAAGATTTACTTTACTGATCTGAGGAACATCTGCCACTTTTCTGTATTTATCTGCTCTGACTGGTGTGTGTGTGTGTGTGTGTGTGTGTAACAGGTGAAGCTGATAGTGAAACGGCAGCTCTTGGTTATTTCATCACTCCGTGTGTCGGGACCCTTCTCACAATCATGTGTTACATGCTGCTACCCAAACTGGTGAATTTGTGTATTTCCCCCTTTTTCATACATGGTAAATTCATTTAAAATTTAGATACAGAACAGTAATATTCACCTTCAAATTTTGGAAGACTATCTCTAATGTTTTGGCATTTTCACTCCTCAAAATTGCCCCAGAAGTGAGTTAAGGGGCATCCTCAAAACAATTCATAATTGTTTTCTTGTTTTAAGTCTAAAAATAGGTAATAGGGTCTTTAGTGTGTATATTTTGTTTTATATAAAAACAATAGAAGTCTTTAGTATTTCAGCATATAGATTGCATAGTAAACATGCATGTGTGTTCAAATAATCTAGTCAGATCTGTGCAGTTCTACATTAAGCTAATAATATGACTTTTCTTTGTGTGCGTGTGCAGGAGTTTGCTCGCTTTTACCTGGACAAGTGTAAAAGCAAGAGCGATGAGCTTGCGACATTCAGCCAGCTGCTACCTACAGGTAAAATTCATTGACCCTTTCATTCCTGTATACCTCCATCCCTGTATATTTTTGTATGCTGTATATACGTATGTACAGTATATACATAGAAATGCAGTATTTAAAAGGCATAATGTGTACTGAGCCATTCGTTACCACAAATGAAACTATGAGCGCAGAGGTTAATCATAGACACAACCCTAATGGTCTTATTAGATGGCATTCAGAACAGATGCATAAAAAATGACCATTGCACCTTGTTATTCTGCCAATTAGCTAGTTTTTAAGAACTGTCATAGCACATAATGGGCTCCTTTTTGTGTTACTTTTGTAGCTGACAACCTCTATTTTAAGTTTAGTCTCATTAGGCTCTAGTTGCTGGTTCTTCAGAGTTGGTTTTCATTTTTGAGTTCTACCTGGAGAGTTGTCCGCTTTCATCCGGTGCTGAAAGGTTTTCTGTTCCACAAAGTTTTAGTCATGGTTAACCATTGTCAATTGGCTATTTTTGTGTGTTGTTGTGAGAAAAGAAACAGTGGAGCGATACAATGGCAAGAAAAAGTATATGAACCCTTCTGCTGGTTTTCTGCATTTATTGGTCTTAAAATGTCCTCTTCATCAAAGGCACAAGTATAAACAAACACAGTGTACTTGGACCAACAACACACAATTGTAATCTTTCATGTCTTTATTAGACACACCATTAAATATTCACAGTGCTGTGGAAAAAGTAAACAAACCCAATAATTTCATAACTGGTCGATGCTCCTTTGGCAGAAATAACCTCAACCAAGGTTTGGGCTCTGACTGAGCCACTCCAAAAGGTGGATTTTATTTTTTTGATGCCATTCTGTAGTGGATTTACTCTGATGTTTAGGGTCATTGTCCTGCTGCATCATCCAAGTTCTACTGAGCTTCAGGTGGCTCACAGCCACCCTGACATTATCCTGTTGGATATCTTGATTAACTTGACTGCCCGCTGTTGTCTTTGAAGCAGCAATAACATCATCTTATTTTGACCTTACTAAAGAAAAACGTTGGCGTAGTAGCCCATAGATAACATTATTTTCTGCGCAGAGGCACTGCTGTTTCTCGTGGTAACGCGGCCATTGTGAACATCCGGCGTGACCGCCATGCTCACACCATGCACACGGAGGATGTGTGAACCCTGCGTCAAGCCTTTAACTGTCACTCTAGGTTCATTCTAGGTTTTAGTTTTTTTTTCCTCATTGAGCTGGATGGCCACTTCTAGGGAGAGTAGCCACAGTACTATATTGTCTCAATTTATAGACCGTTTATCTAACAGATGAATATCTAAACTCTTCGAGATAACTTTGTAATCCTTTCCAGCTTTATGCAAATCAACAATTCTTGATTATAGGTCTTCTGAGATCTCTTTTTTTGGGTGGCATGGTCCACATCAGCAGACTCTAAATGAGCTTTTGTTGATGTCATTAGCCTAGGGGTTCACATACTTTTTACAACGTACACTGTACATTTTTGAAAGATGTATTCAATATGTACCAGAACAATACAATAATTTGTGTTATTAAAACAGATCATGCTTGTTCAGTATTTTAACTTAGAAGAAAATCTAATTTATACATACATGCAGGTAATTCTAAAGGGTTCACATATATTTTCTTGCCACTATACATGAAACATGTCAAAGTAGCTCCGGTAAAGTAGCCCAAATAACCGGTGAAATATCATTTTATTCCTGGATGTGCTGTTGTTATAGGACGGAAGATGTCTGGTTCTGTAATTAAAAATCACATACATTTTTCCCATTGGGGAATTGATTTTAAATGATAACTTCTAAAACATTAAAGACAGACCTACCGTGAGTTACGAGGTTGTTCATCGATTGTGTATGGTTCTGTTGAAGCTATCAGTTTACGTTATATTTCATCTTTATTTAAAAATTAAGTGTTTAATAGCAAAAATTCTGGTTTGATCCTCAAGGGAAATAATCCACCAATCAGAGAATCATGCCAAAAAGGCCCTGTCCACTACCGGCCACAACCATGACACAACCATAGGTCACCCTATGATCTCAAACTACTTGTGTAATAATAATATTAATAAAAAGCTTGTAGTTTTAGGATTTTGAAATGTGAAGATGCTTAGGATTTTACATTATGATGTAAAATGAATAAATATTGAAGATTTTGCACTATTTCTAGGTGACTAATCAACTGTAAGAAAAATTGTACAAAAGGTCAGATTTCCTTGCTTCCATTGAAGCATATAAGATGCTCTTTGGAACATTCTCAGATCATTCCGGGATAACATGGATCATCAGGTTTTGCACAAACTTGTGGAGTCCAACTTAGATTTTTAGAAGAATATCTCATATCTGTAGGTCCACACAATGCAAGTGAAAGGTGGCCAGAACTTTGAAGGCCCAAAAAGCACAAAGGCAGCATAATAGTAATCCATAAAACTCTAGTGGTTAAATCTATGTCTTCTGAAGATATGATAGGTGTGGGTCTAAAACATATTTTATTATTACAAACATATACATTATTTTACTATAAATTCCCCTTCACCCTCTCAAAAAATATGTTTATTCTTTCCTCTGCCGAACGCTCTGAATCAAACATATCAGTTGCATTTAGTGGACATGAGAAGTTAATGTAATGATAGAGTATTTTTGGCTTGCAGAGGCTTATTGCATAACCAAATTATTTTCTGACAGGTGAGTTTGCAGGAAATTTTAACAAACATTTACTGCACTGGCGCCACTCATTTGCTACACTTTGATAGGAAGTTCCTGTTTTTCCCCATGTCATCACAACAAACGTGATGAAAAACAACTTTTTTATGCTTGCTTTGATAAATTCGCCATTTATTGCACTAAACTGCGTCAGCAAGTTCGCCCAGCTCTGGTTAACATGCAACATGCTGAACATGTCCAATGAACTAACAAACATCACTAAACTTTGTCTTTAATTTGCTGTGGGCCATATGAGCACATGAGGAATTGAAATTGAGCCAAGCGATATCGTAATTTAAAAAGAAGTTGAGAGAAAAAAGACCAGGTAATGACCAGAATATAAATGGAAACTAGAACATAAAAGTTAAGATGACAGAGATGAAAAAATTACATTAATAACACTAAAAAGCATACAAATAATAACCATAAATAAATAAAAGAATAGATAATGCTAATAAATATTATATAGAATACACAGATGAGCCAAAACATTATGACACAGGTGAAGCTAACAATGTTGATCATCTCCTAAAAAGGCCACATGTAAAGTTCTGGGTATATTAGATGGTGAACAAATGCAGGGAAAATGGGCAGGAGTGAAGACCTTAGTGACTTTGACAAGAGTCAAATTGTTATGGCCAGAAGACTGGGTCAGAGCATCTCTGAAACGGCAAGTGGTGAGGACCTACCTACAGTGGTCTGAGGAGGGACAAACCACAAACTGGCAACAGTATGTTGGGCAACCAAGGCTCATCAATGTGCGAGGGCAACAAAGTCTGTCCCGTCTGGTCCGAACCAACCGGAAATTTTAAAGATAGTGTGACTCCACATCAGTATTTGTTTGTGGAAATGAAGAGACGGGGAGCAGTGACATGCTGCAGGTCAGATTTTTATTCTCTTCTTGCTTTGGTGTACAGTGTATGTACTTTTTGGTGGCTTTTCACTCAGTCAATGATTCACTCTCAAAATAAAAAAAACTTCTTCACAATACTCAATGGATCAAACACTCGATATCACAGATGCCAACGCTGCACACACACACACACTCTCTCTCTCTCCTTTCTCTGGCATGTTCAGCTGTTAGAAATCATGTCAACCAGCTGGGGATGATGGGAACAAGACATTGGTGCAGTGGAAGAAGGTCGCCTGGCCAATGAGTCCCGTTTTCTTTTACTTCATTTGGACGGATGTATACGTGTGTCCCATTTACCTGGGGAAGTGAAGGTACCAGGTTGCACTGTGGGAAGATGACAAGCCAGTGTATGGAGTGTGATGCTCTGGGCAATGTTCTTCTGGGATACCCTGGTTCCAGCCATTCATGTGTATGTCAGTTTGACACATGCCACCTACCTAAACATCGTTGCAGACCAGTTACACCCCTTCATGACAATGGTATTCCCTGTTGGCAGTGCTCTCAGCAGGATAATGCTCCCTGCCCCTCTGCAGACATTGTTCGGGAATGGTTTTTGGAACATACTGAAGAGTTCAAGGTGTTGTCCTGTGATGTGCTGGACCAACAAGTCTGATTCAGGGTGGCTCCATCTCACAATTTACAGGACTTGAAGTATCTGCTGTTAATGTCTTGGTGCCAGATACCACAGAACATCTTCTGAGGTTTTGTAGAGTCCATGCCTCGGTGGGCGTGTGCTGTTTTAGTGTCACACGATGGACCAACAGCATATAAGGCAGATAGTCATAATAATTTAGCTCAAAATAGATCAATAACTACAAAATGAACTGTTACTGCTACTATTGTAAAAGCATGATACATTTTAGTGAGGGTGATGATGTGTGTCATTTTAAAAACCTTTATTTTGGTGCATGCACAGTGTTGTCTCTTTCTTGTCTGTGCTATTTATAATATCACGGCTGTCTATCTGTTCATGGCGCTTTAAGCTAGAAAATTCAAATACAGGAGGCCAGAGCAGATCATTGGCGCGATTGGTTCTGTGATGCTCGCACAATTCACTCTTGCAAAAACAGGCCCAGAATTCCCATACTAAACAATGATGAAGGCATTGTGTAAAGATCAGTATGTTCCTGCAGATTCTGTGAAAGGATCTGTGCAAGCAAGCGATGGTACGAATGGCTCTGTGGTGAACGGGAATCCTAACGGAGACGTTAACTGTGTGAGTGAAGAGGAGGACAGCAAACAGGCCTTCCTCCCACTGCAGCCAGAGACTGTGTCTGCACAGAAGAGCTCCGTCCTGGAGGTCTTTAAAAAGGTGACTTCCACTTCACCCTTAATCAAAGAATTTAATTGATCAGACTGTGTTATTTTGATGTTTTAAACCTTAGTCAGGGTATATGGCATATTTGATTTTTCACAATTGAAAACAAAGCTGTAAGGGTAAAGGCCCAAACATACTCTGTGCAAGTACGTGAATGCAGACGCACCTAGCTACGCAAGCTTGATTTCACACGTCATTGCGTTGTCAGCTCTCTATTCATAACACAAGCGTTGCATACTCAGCGTTGCCGCAAGGGGCGCTAGAGCGGATTTTCTTCTTTCAATCAGCAACTGTCATGGTGGACTCGGGGAGCAATTTGACATTTTGTCTCCAGTCCATTTAAACAAACTTGTTTTTTTCACTGTGCCTCTCTCCCATCTCAAATATCGACTCATCTGGCACATCCGGGCTGCATCTAAAAATGTAGACAGCTGACATGCTGCCTAATCAGTTATTGGCTTAACTGACAGCTGTTTTGAATGATTAGAACTCTTAAGGAAACCAAACTGTTTGAAAAGCACATTATTTTCATCCTGCCTCCTTATACAGCCTCCAAAGGGAGCATTTTCCTGGTTTCGGACACAGCACCAATTTGAGGTCACTCCTAAAAAATCTATTGCCCTCTTGTTCTCTGAAGTTTATAAGCGCTAGAGCAATGCAAGAGCGCACATAATGTATGTACAACGGGACCACGCATTGACCAAGCATTCACGTTTGCGTACTTGCATGAAGTAAGTTTCGGTCTTAAGAGGTAAAGTCTGTTCAGAGGGTTGCGCTGTTAAATAGTTCAAGCTGACAAAACATAAATATGTAAAAAAAAAAAAAAAAAAACCTCTATAAATCATGGATTTTGATGCTTCTACAGTCTATTTGGGCATCTTAATGTCCAAAATGTCAGTTGGGAATAATGGCATGTGTGCAGTTCTACTTGTGGCTAATTGTCTTCATTTCTCAACCCCCCCCCCCTCTCTCTCTCTCTCTCTGTAGATCTGGGTTATGGCGTTTTGTGTCACATTTGTATTCACAGTAACGCTGTCAGTTTTTCCTGCTGTTACTGTGGATGTGAAGACTGTTTATGAAGGCAAATGGGGTATGAACCACATGAACACAGTCACACACATCTAAATACGGATATACAGTATGGTAAACTTCAGGCTTGCATGACACTAGCCACAACACAAGATGAGAATGTGTTCTTGCGTTTAAACACCGCTAGATGGAGCGCAGTTCCAAATGCAAGGGTCTTGAGACATGCTTTTCTATGTTTAACTTGACACATTGACCTAAAATGCTGTTTTTTGACTCAATGCAACCAGGGGCGGTTCTTGGGGGGTTCAGTGTCCCCGTGTCAATAGGCCTGGCCAGTGGCCCCCCTAAATTGGAGTGGTAGAATGGTAAGAGTGGTATTCTAATTTTCCATCCCAATGAAAGTTCAGTGACCCCACATCATAATAAACAAAGCATCAATGCATTATGACTGCATAATGATATGTAGCGGGTGAAGTTTAATTAAAGTTCAATATTTATTAAATATTCGCTTATGGATCATAAGAGGTCATCTGAAAAGTCCACACATTGTGCTAAAACATCTCTGGTGGCCAAGTGCTCAATGCAACTGCCTTGCATGTTCTGTCTTAAACATTTATTTAAAAAAATCTGCATAATTTACACTTGAACACCTCTGATGTTTTAGTGCTGTGGGTGGAATTATTTAATGAAAGCCGATCGGACCATTTTTAGGCATAATTCTCCAGCTACAACAAGCGATGACCGTGTGAGTTCAGTGTTTTATGCCTGTATGATATAGTCATATATTCTATAACTTAATTGTACTGTACTAATTATATCGTTGTAAAATTGTTGTGCCAGAGAGCGGGTAGGAGGAAACCGAATGTCAAACAAATAATAATCCAACAACTTCTGGAGATAAGGTAGAAGTTCAGAATTAGGACCTGCCAGCTCCAGTTTCAGTTCTACTTGATGTAGATTATACGTGCTGGTGTAAATGTAAGTGTAATTTAAGTTACTTCTATAGTGCAATTTCCCAAGTTATTATCACGAAACCTGATCTGGATCTGATTTTTTGCCTTATTGAATGCACCTGAGCCCAACTTGTTATAGATCTCTGTTATTTGGCAAGAATTCATTACAAAATATTTTTTTGTATGTGTACAGTATCTGTCAGGTTTTCATTTCTGGAACAACATACAGTACACATTTATTAAAAATAACCAATCAAATACTTAACGTGCGGCGCACCAATCACAAGGAAGAGGCACATGTGTGCTCAATAACAGAGAATTGAGATTAATATTAGCAGGAGCATTCTCTAAGAAGAGGCGCTGACCAAGCACGCTCAATTAGGAATGTGCAGACAGACAGAACTGACAGACATAACGATATGAACTAGTGAATTTAAAAATGTGCTTAAAAATGGTTAAATTGTCTTAAAGGAAATAGTGACCATTTACAATATCTGTACATGCTGATTATAGTCTACTGATTAAAGTCCTAAAACCTAAAATATTGATGTAGCCTATCATTTATTTTATTCAAGAATGTTACTGCATTAGTCATTCTAAAGAACAGTATGGCAGCATGCAGCAAGTTTGTGGGAAAAAGCGGAATGTAGGGTGTATTGACTAATTGAAACATTTGTCATGAGCCTATTTGTTTTGCATGTCAGCCAAACACATTTTTATATGTGGACAATGTACATTTTAGGTATACAACAGTTGCCCCCCTACTAGCACACCTGGGCACAAAATGGTCTAGAACCGCCCCTGGATGCAACCAACGTGACATACTTAAATTACATGTTAATTGATGCATCCTTAGAAAAGCCCTTATAATACATCTATCATGGACAGATTGATGGTTTGAATGGATTTCTGTGAACTGTAGGCCAATGATTGGCTTATGTGCAATAATATGGAAATTAATAATATATTACCTTCTAAAGCCAATTTTTGTATGGTCTCATCAATGATTTACACATCTGGCACAATAATGTAATGCATTTTAATTATCTGAATTATTATGTTTACTATTTGTCTGTATGTTGGTGTATCTAGCTGTGTGTATGTGTGTGTATGTATGTGTGTGTGTGTATATATATCATTATTTAGATTTAAGTATTTATAATTATTTAATCATTATATATTGAATTATTGTTATTTGAGGCCATTTCTCAGCAAATGATTATGTGATTAATTCAATTAATTAATCAGCGTATCATGTAAAAAAAATAATCGACTCACGTCCTAGTAAAAAAAAAGGGTTCATCTCAGGGAAGAAAAGGTCTCTTGGTGATCTGCACATGCTATGCTGGGCTTCATTTCCTCTACAACTACATAACACACTTCTTCAACACCATATTATGATGCTGAAGACCTTATCTGCATATAATTTCCATATGCATATTGCCATCCAGACACTATATTACTGATACGTCTATGTTAAATGCTATGAGAAACTATGAAAAGGGGAGATAATACAGACTCTAGCCTAAATCTGGCATGCACTTATATGATTGACATTGTGGACGTTTGAACATATATCACAATAGTTTCCCCCTCTCTCTGTCTCTCAGAAAGATACTTTATCCCTGTTTGCTGTTTTCTCGTCTTTAATTTGATGGATTGGTTTGGCAGAAGTATTACATCACTAGTTCAGTGGGTGAGTGAATTGTGTAACTTTATCTCTATTTTATCAAGTCATCATTTTTTTAATTCATCCCTAAATGAGCGCACTGACAATTCAAAACAAAACTAAAATGTGAAATGAAAAGTGAAATGCTTTAATGTTTCAGTGAAAAAATAAACTTGTGAAGTGATTTATAGGGATTTATGATATTACATTTTTTTATTATTATTATTTCTATGGGCTTTGCCTTTAATTGTACATACAGTATATACAGTACTGTTCAAAAAACATCATCACATAAGATGTTTCAAGACATATATTTATACTCCCAAACATTATTTTTGCAAATAGAATAGAAGAACAGGGAGCCCTGCAACAGATGTCATGGCCCCCACAAAGTCCCCCCACTGAACATTGTGTCAGTCTGAGATTACATAACGAGACAGAAGCAGCTGAGACAGACTAAATAGAGAGAAGAACTGTGTCCAGGTGTAACTAGGAGAATTGGTGCGGTCTTGAAGGCAAAGATGGTCACACCGAATATTGATTTAGCTTTTTATATGTTTCTAGAATTTGTATAATGATAAATGATTAATGGAAACTATTTATGACGTAATTTTTTTGAGAAATTCTCACTTTGAAAGTTTTCACAAGTGGTCAAAACTTTTGCACAGTACTGTATGTATGTATTTTATTTAATCCGGTTATTGAAAATTCATGCAATGTGGGCCTATATAGACAGTTTATATATATATATATATATATATATATATATATATATATATATATAAATAAAAACACACAGTTTATATAATATTCCTAAAATGTATAGCAGACAGACTTGTGTAATTCTTTCATATGTCTTTCATAATTCTTCTCTCATGTTCTCTGTCCTCCTGCAGCCCCCTAAAGAGAGTCGCTTGTTCCCAGTGCTGGTCGTTTCTCGGATAATCTTTGTTCCTTTGCTCATGATGTGTAATGTTCAGGAGAGGCACTTACTACCAGTGCTCTTCTCAAATGATCTGAGTTTTGCTGTCATTATGGTATTCTTCTCTGTGTCCAGTGGATACTGTGTGTGTCTGTCCATGACCTATGCACCACAGTGAGTACACACACACACACACACACACACAGACAGAGGGAATACATTGGACTTCTATTGTTTTTATATAAAGCTAATCATAATTTAGCAGAAAGTGATTTTTGGGTGGGTCACAATAGGAGGAGTTGATTGACAGTGAAGAAGCCAATTATATCACATTGCTACTTATTTATTTATTTAATTTTCTTTTCCTTTTCTATTTTATAAATATAATGATTATATTTAAAAGAGAATAGTCTTTAAAGCTACACTATGTAATAATTTTTTGTTTGAAATGAAACTAATTTAATAAATGAGTGATTACACCAAGAATCCGACTTCCAAACCGTGTTTTTGCCTTACCCCGATTCACTATGTTAAGCCTATAATAATAATGTATATTTCAGAACATCTAGATCTGGATGGATTTCCCGAGAAATTGCATACTTCCAACATTCGTCTGTACGTGTTTACATCATGTCCGTGAATAAAGAAAAGAAGGTCCGACTACTATAGCGTGTGTATTGTGCGGTGGTATCTTGTGCGGTAGTATCTTGTGCGGTAGTATCTTGTGCGGTGGTATCTTGTGCGGTAGTATCTTGTGCGGTGGTATCTTGTGCGGTGGTATCTTGTGCGGTAATATCTTGTGCGGTAGTATCTTGTGCGGTGGTATCTTGTGCGGTAATATCTTGTGCGGTGGTATCTTGTGCGGTGGTATCTTGTGCGGTGGTATCTTGTGCGGTAATATCTTGTGCGGTGGTATCTTGTGCGGTAATATCTTGTGCGGTAATATCTTGTGCGGTAATATCTTGTGCGGTGGTATCTTGTGCGGTGGTATCTTGTGCGGTAATATCTTGTGCGGTAATATCTTGTGCGGTGGTATCTTGTGCGGTAATATCTTGTGCGGTAATATCTTGTGCGGTGGTATCTTGTGCGGTGGTACTGTATCTTGTGCGGTAATATCTTGTGCGGTAATATCTTGTGCGGTGGTATCTTGTGCGGTGGTATCTTGTGCGGTAATATCTTGTGCGGTAATATCTTGTGCGGTGGTATCTTGTGCGGTAATATCTTGTGCGGTAATATCTTGTGCGGTGGTATCTTGTGCGGTGGTATCTTGTGCGGTGGTATCTTGTGCGGTAATATCTTGTGCGGTGGTATCTTGTGCGGTGGTATCTTGTGCGGTAATATCTTGTGCGGTGGTATCTTGTGCGGTAATATCTTGTGCGGTGGTATCTTGTGCGGTAATATCTTGTGCGGTGGTATCTTGTGCGGTGGTATCTTGTGCGGTAATATCTTGTGCGGTAATATCTTGTGCGGTGGTATCTTTTGCGGTAATATCTTGTGCGGTGGTATCTTGTGCGGTAATATCTTGTGCGGTGGTATCTTGTGTGGTGGTATCTTGTGCGGTAATATCTTGTGCGGTAATATCTTGTGCGGTGGTATCTTGAAGCTAATAGCTTGTAGCCAAAACAAATGAACAACACTGACCATGGAACCTTTAAAAAATGCAACCCTCTGTGGATTCACCCGTAGTGAAAATAAACTTCGAACCAATAAGCAGCAGAGCCAATAATAAACACAAATGAACAACGGCTTGGCTTTTCAGAGGCAGTGACAACTGCAAGAATGGAATTAAAATGGTCGATAGGTAGGATACTTTATTATATTTAGCCAGGTAGCTCTCTAATATTAGCATGGTAGTTTGTTCGATAGCATTTATTCAAGCTGTCAAACCACCAAAAGACAAACTTGTTACTAAAAAATGCCTTTACACATTGCATATTCTAGCCCCTGGTTTTTGAATCGATGGACACCCAAATGGTGGTGGTGGTGTGCGACCCCTTAAATGAAATCTTTGAGCAATTTTAAGGCCACGTCTACACTAATACATTTTTGTTTGAAAATCCATCCTTTTCTCTACATTTTGGCCTTCCGTCCACACTGAGACAGCGTTTTTGACAGTGAAAATGACGCTTTTCGATAATGCTCATCCAAGTGAATACATTTGAAAACGGCATCTTTGCTTTGCAGTGTGGACAGGGAAAATGGAGATATCAGAAAACAGTGATGTATTTGTTGTGATGTGATGCAGTCATGTGATCCATTTAACTCAAAACAATCAAGATGGTGGCCCATGTTGTAGCGCCGTTGTTGAGCCTGCTATCCACTTTTATACCTTCACAATGCATTCCTTCAAAGGCGACAGGAAGTTTACTCGGAATTGCTGTCCGTCGACGAAACCAGACAATTGCATTTCAGACCGTACATAGAACGGTGATTTTTGGCATGCGCAGCAAGGGGATTTATGCGTTTTTATATGTTTTAGTGTGGACGGAGAGTGTTTCGAAAACACAGTTTTGAAATGTACCTGGATTAATCTGGATGTAGCCTGAGGGTGCTCTCACACTAGCGGTTTTGGGCCCTGATTTACATCATGTAACATGATATCCTGCATGTTGTCATTGTATCAGATATTGGTATTGGCCATTTAAAAACCCATATCGCTTTATCACTAATTTAATTTATTCATTGTTTTGTTTTTTTGTTTTTATTGAGCAAATTTGTAAAGAGGTTTTGTCAGATTTAGATTACTAAAAATGTATAGCTAAACATGCACACACAGTCACATATGTATACAATGAGACTACACCGACTCAAATATAATTGATTTTCTCTTTCTTTCTGTGAGGCTGGTGGAATCAAAAGACGGGGAGACGGCCGGCGCCTTAATGACGTTTTTTCTGGCTCTGGGTTTGTCGCTGGGAGCTGTTTTCTCATTCCCTCTACGCTTAATGGTCTGACATCACATAAACACACACAAAGGCACATTCTCAACTATTCAAGCAGCTTTCAGTGCTGTCTGCTGAAAATCCATTCTCAGGATGTTTACACAAATGAGCTGAATTCATGAAATGATAGAGCAGCTTTATTTGGCAGCTTAAAACCAAGCTTACAAAATCAGCTCTATTAAAGTGAATATACAGTAACACCAGCAGTTTTTGGACATTTACAGGTAAAGGGAAAGCTGGTGAAATACACACTTTCTGTGTTTTCAAGAAATGTAGTAACTATTGTATTTTGGCCAAAACTGTGGTTACCATGATCAGTTTTTGGAATGTCATAGAAGTCAAAGAGGCATATTTGTTTTCTGTAAGAGTTTTGCCTTCCCTCGCAATACCTTTATCCATCCCTTATGAAAACAAACCATGGTTCTACTAGAGAATTCAACATAGTTGGACTATGTTTGTTTGAAAACCATAGTAACCACAACATGTACCATCGGGTTACTATACCATGGCCTGCATTTGGTCGTGTGTACCACAACTTTCATTTCTACACCACTGCCTTACACTTTCTTAAAAAAGTTTTTTTTTATTATTTATTTTGTTTTGTAGTAAACTGAGCCTCATAACAGCAGATGAAATATGAAGCCATGTGATGTATGGAAAAGTTGTCTGGGGGGGGGGTTTATGTTCAAGAAATGTATAAGACGCCTGCCGTTTTGTGTGCATTTGTCTGTGAAAGATGAAAGGTCAGTCATTTTTGCGAAACATTTTGTTCACATGAACTAATTGAGATTTTTCCTCAATAGTATTTTTATGTTTTATTTGGGATTACTATTTGTCATTAGAATAAATAGTGTATCAGTTGCTGTGTTTATAGGTCAGAAGGTGAACTGTAGTGTTTGAGTGGATTTAAAGTGCAGCTTTTGATCAAATAAACCTTCTGTGTACAGCATATTTCACCACATTTTCATTCTCTTCAGAACTTTTCAGAACAATCCAGATTTGTCCTTATTACCACACTGCAAAAAATGAAAAAACATGATTTTATTTACTTGTCAAGCAAAATGGGATTAGATATTAAGTCTTGTTTAAGATAAATCTGACTAAATTTAGTGAACTTTAGACTCAAAACAAGAAAATAAATCTGCCAATGGGGTAAGCAAAATAAACTTAATTTAAAGAGAAAACAAGTTTATTTTATGTGAACTAGTTCATTCACCTTAACCATTCAAATTAACCGATTCACGTTAAATACAACCCTAATTCTGACAAAGTTTGGGGACAGTATGAAAAATGCTAATAAAAACAAAAGTGATTTGTAAATGATATTCACCCAGCCATATTGAAAACACTTCAACTACAAATTAAATTATGTTTTACATTGTGAATAATTTTTTTATTTTCAGTCATTTCAAATCAATTGATTGCAACACACTCCATAAAATTTGAGACAGGGGCAATTTAAGACTAATAACAATTTGACAAGTTAAAATAAGGTGATGTGAAACAGGAGATGTTAAACAGACCAGGCAATCGTGTCATAGTATATAAGGAGCCTCCAAAAACAGCGTAGTCCTTCAAGAGCAAAGATCATTCGAGACTTGTCAATTTGCCAACAGATGCTTCAGCAAATAATCCAGCACTTTGAGAACAATGATCCCCAAAGACAAATTGGAAGGATTTTGGGCATTTCACCCTCTACAGTGCACAAAATAGTTAAAAGATTCAAGGAATCTGGTCAAATCTCTTTACGTAAAGGGCAAGACAAAAACCACGTCTGAATGTGTGTGTGATCTCTGATTCCTCAGATGTCACGGTCTTAAAAAACATCATTTATCTGTAATAGATATCATGAGCATGGTCCTGGGATAACTTTACTAAACCTTTGCTAGTCAACAGCACTCGCCGCTGCATCCACAGATGCAAGTGAAGACTTTACTATGTAAAGGAGAAGCCGTACATCATCACTGTACAGAAGCACTGACGAGTTCTCTGGGCTCGGTCTCATTTTAGATGGAAAGTAGAACAGTGGAACTGTGTTTTTTGGTCCGATGAGTCCACATTTCAAAATGTTTTTGAAAAACAAAGCCATCATGTTCTCCGGGCCAAAGAGGAAAAGGACCATCCAAACTGTTATTAGCGTCAGGTCCAAAAGTCAGTGTCTGTATGGGCCAGTGGTGTGTCATTGGCCATGGCATGGGTAACTCACACATCTGTGAGGGCACCATTAATGCAGATAGATATGTAAAAATTTTAGAGCAGCATATACTGCCATCCAGCACTGTCTTTTCCCTGCATTTTCCAGCAGGACAACTTCAAACCACACACTGGCTAAATAAGCAGAGAGTGTGGGAGATAGATTGGCCTGCCTGCAGTCATGACCATCTCCAATTGATAATGTGTGGTGCATTATGAAGTGCAGAATACAGCAACAAAGACCCTTACAATTATGCAGCTGAAGACGTGATAATGCATGAATGGGGGAAAACGCCACTTTATAAACAAACTTGTCTTGAGTGCCCAAATGCTTTATAAGTGTTATTAGAAGAACTGGTGATGTTTCACAGTGGTAAACACTCGACTTCGCTTCCAACTTTTTTGGAGTGTGTTGCAATCATCCGATTTGAAATTCACAGGGTAAAACATCATATAATGTGTAATTGCTGTGCTTTTAAATATAGCAAAGTCACACATTTTTGTTTTAATTAGCATTTTTCATACTGTCCCAACTTTTTCGGAATTGGGGTTGTATAAGTGAATCATTTATTCGAACCAGTTTATTTACATGATCTGTCCGAAAGAACCGATTCACTTAAATTATTCAGATTTCCCCAGTGCTAAAAGTTTTGTGACAAATTGAAATGCTACAGACCTATTTGTTGGTAAATGTAGCTTGTTACTACAAAAGGTATAAATGGTGAAATTAAACATTTCTTTGTTCTGTTTTCTCCAGTTAGCTCACAAGCTAGCCGGTTAGCCTATTATCTTAGCATACCATACGGGGGGTATGATTGTATTTAAGAGGACTTTTAATTTGTGGTATATTTAATTATTGTACAAATTTTTGTACTGTTTAATCTTTGGGGTTAGGTTTAGGTATAGGGTTGCTGTGGGTAAATGCCTGGTCATATGTATTTATTTATTTTTACATATTTTGTATGTAAAAAATTACTTTTGTAAGTTATGTAATAACTTTTTACTTTTACCATTAAATACATTCGCAATCACAGAAGATGTCAGGTGTTTTTAGCTTGTTTTTATATTTTTTTTTCTTGATTGGTTTCCTAAATGTTGTGTAGTGAAAAAGCTGAAATGAAACACAAGCCAGAGTCTCAAGGTAACTTTTATTCATGAATGTGTTTGTAGTGAAACCCAATACTGTATCAGAACTGAACTTAAAACTGGACAAACGGTAGCGAGTGAGTTCTACATCCAGCAACATGACAACTAAAACCTGGATTAAACAGGTCTTCATTCTCACAAAGGCAAAACTCCATAAAAATAATTGAAATGCAACGTTTAAGGTTAGAAATTACACAAACATCAGCACTTCAGTGTCAATGCTAACTCATACTTTTTCTAGAAACAGTGTCCCCTTCAAACAGACTTCGACTTCATGGAAAAATAGTTACTCAAATATTTTGCAGAAATTCAGTCTTCATGATAAAAATCCCTTTTTAAAGAGTGTGCATGCACTCCCTAATGACACTCATTCATGATTATCCTCATCTTATTTAAAGCCATCAGAAGTATTTTTTGAAGTATTGGACTAGGAACCATATGTTTTTATTTTTATATTTTAAAGTTCTTACAATTTTTCTATGAAACACTGAGGAGTAAAATCCTAAACAGCAAAGAGATTGTGCCGAAGTCCTTGTCTACAATTTGTGTCATTTTTAATTGTGTCGTCACAGAATGTGTTTAATCCAATGTTTAACAAAACATCTTAAAGGAAGAGTTTAACCAGAAATGACAATTCTGTCTTTACTCACCCTTAATATATATTGTGAACAGCACTATACATATAACACTGACTTAAATCTTCTGACTAGTATCATACAAAGCTATTGTATATCTTCAGAAGGCTACAAAGAAGTAATGACTACATTTAAGGTGCTTTTTTTTGTCCTTTTTGGAGCATTACAGCCCTTGTATGCTTTCGTTGTACTGATATTCAAATATTTTGTGTTCCACGGAAGAAAGATTAACTTGACTTTGTTAGTCAACACCACTCGCCGCTGCATCCACAGATGCAAGTGAAGACTTTACTATGTAAAGGAGAAGCCGTACATCAACACTGTCCAGAAGCACTGACGACTTCTCTGGGCTCGGTCTCATATTAGATGGAAAGTAGAACAGTGGAACTGTGAATGATTTGAGTGAACTATAACTTTAAGCCAGTGCTGCGTGTGTTTAGGACAGCACAGTGAGTGTTACATTTCCTTTGGTTTTCTTCAGAATACCAACGGCCTCCTCGTGAGTGACACCCTCCAAACTCTGACCGTTAACAGCAACGATTTGATCTCCACGCTTCAGACGACCATCCTCTGATGCCGCCCCCTACATAAACACACAAACAATGCATCTATGACTGTTTAATACATTTATGCTTCACTGTATATCGGGCCAGATTGTTACCTTGCTGAAGACAGTTTTGACATAGATGGGCAGATCACCATGAGGGCTGCCAAATCCACCCACAATACTAAAGCCCAGTCCATCAGATCCTCTCTCCAAACTGATGTTCTTACACTGCGGAGGACTGTAGAACACACACAGATAAACGGTAAAACAACTTGATTTTATTTCCATCAAACAGAGTCATGATTAGAAGAGATAATGGTACAAATGTACCTTTTTGCCAGCCAATTGCAGGTAGATTAAGAAAATATACAATCCATAAATATTTCTTATGATGTGTTCAAGTCCTCCTGGGAAGTTTGTACTTCTGTCAAAAAACCTGTCGGAAACCGTAAATATGGTGTGATGTGCGTTCAAGTGATTTTAGTCGAAAAGAATAGACCCATTTTGCAATGTACTATTTCTTTCTTTTTCACTTACTAGTAAAGGCGACCAATGCAACAAAATGAAGACATATTAGGTGTATAATTAATGCTTTTATGTTTTGTTTTTTGTTTATTGTCATTCCAGTGCTACCGCATACAGGGATGGATTCCCGCCTAGGCCAATGGGGCCTGTGCCCAGGGACCCTTGACTACCAGGGGGCCCTAGGCTTTAAGGTTGCACAATGTAGTTTAGTGATCCCCCTGCTCGAAAACCCTTTTAGGCATGAACAACATAAACTAGCAAAATGAGTCTTATTTTCTGGCGTTATTCTTCATTAATGATACAAACTAAATTGCACAAAAATCCTCAAGTAAAACTGAATTATTACCAATAACAATTGGCTTCCACCATGATTCTTAAATTGACACACCCCAAACTTGTTTCACAGTTGTAATTATGACTTTGTGGTGGCACTAATGTGCGCTTAACTCATAAATACAAGCATTCTGACATGTCTTGAACGCACCATGTCCTCCCATGAAACTAAATTTGGCACTTTTTTTATAATAAAGCAATATCTTTCGAGCAAGAGTGCTGTATGGCCTTATATCAGCACGGCTGTGATTCGGCCACAGGTTATCACAGCCATGCTGATTTAGGGTCATACAGCACGATTGCGAATGTGATATTACTTTAATACAACAGTTCAAAGTACAAGTAAATAAAAAAAAAAATAGGAAAAACGAAATACTGTCACAAAAATACAAATAAAAACCCCAAACACATTTGTGCACGGATCTACTTTCTTACGCCATGGATCAGGATCTGCCATTGCTAGTTGTGCACAAGCCTCTGTTACTACTTAAACTATTTCTAACCAATTATTGGAGAAACAAGGATATGTGTTTAAGGGAGAGAGAGAGAGAGCGATTGAGCTTGTGCGATTACCTGCGTCTGTTGCGATTCCCAAGCAGTAGTGTAGTGACAGTCAGTTGCTTAAGATAATGGGAATTCTGGTCAAATACATCCTATTTTCTCTGTTGTAGTCTGATAGTCCGAGCGGGGGTCCTCCCTGGGTACCTTGCAAGAGCCATTCACTATATAAACCGTTCTCTCCTATGCCATGTTGATTACATCACACAATGTGTAAACTCTGGTTTTTGGTAAGTGCCTTGAGTATGTTTCTGATTACTCCATCTGCTGTGATAAGCCTTAATGTTGATGCTGTTAGTATAACTGTAATCCGAGCAATCATGGAGTGAGCAATAACGATGACTTTAAAGAAACCACTGGCTGACTGACAGTGCTGCCTCCATAAATGTCAACTCTCACAACACATAAAACATGGTCTTTTGTCACCACCTGCTGGATAAATGTTTAATGCCAGCATCGTACAAAACATTTTGATGCAAAATTCCAAGCGTGTTTCCACAAAGCGTTCTGGAGAAATACAAACTTTAGGCATCCTTGATACATTTTCCACTAAGGTAACCGTTGTTAGCAGGTCAGGAGAATAACTGATGTTTTTGAGGTTGAATTCTATCTTCTTAATTTAGTTTTTAATGTTTTACTTGATAGAAATTAACTTGGCTGCTTGGCGAGGGTTAATTCTGAACCCTGGGACAGTTGTTTCCATGTGTGTGTGCGTGTACAAACCCCAGGTCGTCATGGAAAATGCAGCTGGCTGTGAGTCCTGCTGTATGCTCTGATGAAGGACCAGTTACTGTTGTATCACCAGCAACTACCTACAAACACAACCATTCTCACATTATTTCATAACTGCACAAAATAAACCACCTAAATTACAATGAGAGAAATATTCAGCCATAGGTGCTGTGTCCTTGTGCTTGTTTTTATGGGGTGTTATTGTGTGTTATGTACACTGGTGGCCAAAAGTTTGAAATAATGTACAGATTTTGCACCTATGGAAAGAAATTGGTACTTTTTTCAACAAAGTGGCATTCAGCTGATCACAATGTATAGTCAGGACATTAATAACATGTTAAATTACTTCAAAGTGTTCTCATCAAAAAATCCTCCATGTGCAGCAATGACAGTTTTGCAGATCCTTGACATTCTAGCTGTCAGTTTGTCCAGATACTCAGGTGACCTTTCACCCCACACTTCCTGTAGCACTTGCCATAGATGTGACTGTCTTGTCGGGCACTTCTCACGCACCTTACAGTCTAGCTGATCCCACAAAAGCTCAATGGGGTTAAGATCTGTAACACTCTTTTCCAATTATCTGTTGTCCAATGTCTGTGTTTCTTTGCACCCCTGAGTCTTCTCTTTACTGTTGTACATGAAACTGGTGTTGAGCGGGTAGAATTCAATGAAGCTGTCAGCGGAGGACATGTGATGCGTCTATTTCTCAAACTAGAGACTCTGATGTACTTATCCTCTTGTTTAGTTGTACATCTTAATCATTAATCATGTGAAACAGTATTAAATGCACAGAAGTTTATTGTAGTATAGACTGCAGCAGAGCCTGCCCATTTTTTCAGCCATCATGGTTTTCCCATTAATTTTTCCATAGGCATTTCAAAAATCCTTTAAAAAAGAGTTTTAAACCAAGAACCAAAACAACTATCTCTGAGCAAACTTTGATTTGAAGCAAAAAAGTGTTTGAAAAGTCAAAGGAACAAGACTACAGTTCGTACTTAACTTCTTTCCTTACAAATGTATAGAAAAAATAAATGGGATGTTTACTTCTGGAACCCAACTATTGCGCTCTATTTCCATCTTCAGGGCTGTTTTTTTCTTTCGACATTCCCCATGAGCACGGGCTCCTGATTACCAATGGGGCGCTACTTATAGAAGAACATGTATCTCGACTGGACCGACCAAATTCAGACATTAGACATGTTGTTTTATACCTTCAGTTGTATGGTGCCTGTGTTCTTCAGCAGTGAAACAGCTTGATGGTGAGTCATTCCCTCTGTAGAGTTTCCACAGATAGATACAATTCTGTCTCCAATCTAACACACACACACACACACACACAAAGACAATACACATGAGGACAGACTCTGATTTATAAATACACAAGCAACAGCTTCAGTGCGTCAACCATTCTGTTACTGGAACCAAACGTATTTTATTAAAGCACTTACCCGGAGTCTCTGCGTCTGTGCTGCGAGGCCGCTGGGGTTCATCATGGCGATAAAGATGGGCACATCCCCTAGAGGACTGCCCACCCCTCCAGCTATACTGACCCCCAGAGAGTCTGACGGGCCCTGGGACAAACACACACACATCATTCACTCTGTTCTCAAATAAAACAAAACCTTAAATTCTAAAACACAAATGTTCAATTTCTTCCAATTGAGTTTCAAACATTCAACTCTGTATTCGAGATGTTTCTCTTGTTACCATTAGGAATTAGATGAATATTTCCTATGCAAACATGCTAGCCAATCATAACAGTGGGCGTTAACACTGCCAGAAAACCAGACAGGGAGATCAAGACCATTCATCACAGATGAAGTAGCATTGAAATGTTAAAGCTGTTGATTTTTGCAGCGCTAATTTTGACTGTAAGAATAAAAATAAGAATAAATTTTGTCTTTGGGTTATTAGAGCTGGAGTTCTGCCCGTTCTAAATCAGACACAGAGATAAAGCAGAGCGATAATATTGCATTTATTTGAATGAATTAAATGAAAAGCTTTTTGGTGAACAGGTGGTTGTGCTTGTCATCTGTGTTGATTTCAGATACACATTAACACAAACTTGACACTTTCAGACAAACTTTAAACTCTTG
Source organism: Moxostoma hubbsi (assembly GCA_032164185.1). Lineage (NCBI taxonomy): Eukaryota > Metazoa > Chordata > Actinopteri > Cypriniformes > Catostomidae > Moxostoma > Moxostoma hubbsi. Next base: position 4,653,679 of record JAVLUX010000003.1, on the reverse strand, counting down.
TTTTAGCACAGCGGTTGATTGACAGGTGAGGGGCGGTGCTTCACTGCTCCCAGGACCTGTTGTGATCTGATCACAAATCGTTTTAGACCCCATTTAGACATGTATATAGGGCTGACCACGTGACCTGAAACTTTATCTTAATACCAAGTGGAAATGCCGCCATTGTTATGGACATGAGAGATGTAAAAGTGGTGCTTACAAGATGATAGTTAACCATCCAAAACGCTTTGAACTCTGAGTCTTCAGAATGGAATCCATTAAGGCTGCGAATTAAGACTGAAATTGCAAAATGGCCTAGTGATTACTAAAGCTTTTAAATTGTCTGCACTGACAGCTTTTGTCAGCGATGCGCGAGCAAGCGGCACTCTCTAGTGGGTGTGTGTGATACAGGATCAGCAGCACAGTAATATTACATGATCTTCATCATATCAAATTGTCTGGTCTCTTCTACCCAGACAGTGAAAGATGTCTTTGATAGGTCCCATTTTCCTTCTCTTCCCCTACATGCAAAACATAGATGAATGTCAAACCATACTTTCCTTTCAAGAGCTAGGGGTTTGTAAGAGGAAAGTGCAGGTGTGCTTCTAATTTTCTCCAGGTTGGACTCTGTAGTACGGAGTGATGAACACTGGTGTCTTTTTTGTTTTTCCAGTGGCGCTTTTGATTTAACACAATTGATTTTAAGAAAGTATTGTATGACTTGAATTGTGCAAGGGTGATATGGCGGTTAATGCCGACTCTGAGACTAATCAGACTTGCTATATCCGCGTCCGGAGGTAGTTTTAACAGAGACATTTAACTCTTGCTATGTCTCATTACGGAGGACAGCTGAGCAGGTAGAGTAGGTGCATTAATATAGAACAGTCATTAAACCAGACTGGAACTACAAGAGCATTGAACAGTTTTAATGCACGCATTCCATCCAATCAGAATCAAGTATTTGACTGTGGTATACATTTGAATAATGTAAAGTCAAACTACTTTCGCAAGTGGACTTAGGCTTTTGGGGTATTAGTGGAATCGAACAAAAAACAAAACCTTGTTTTGCCATTGAATAACATTTGTCAGAAAACAAACATCAACTGACCTTCATGAATTCAACTGTTCTGATGTCTTGATCCAGCACTGCCAGAAAAGAGCAGAAGGTTGAAAATAAAAGACTGAAACAGTGCATCTGTAAAACTATGTAAGTGAACATCACTATGTTCTTACATTCATTGTTTTTTTCTGTGTCTCCCTGCTGAGCTGAAGGGCTGGAATACATAGTGACTTTACCACTGCCTGTCCCGCTTATCTACAGAAATAAAACACAGACATTTCACAGATCTACGAACAGCCCAAACACATGACTGAAGGATTTGTTAGAGCAGGAACAGTCTCTGACCTGACTGCTCTGAGACAGACGTCGCTCGGAGTGGAACGGCCCTGCCTTAAAACGACCAACCTCCATTTTGATTGGACCAGCATGACTCTGAGGAAGAAAAACAAGTTTCCTAGACAGTAAATTTTTTTTCTTACTTAAAGATAGAAATGATCAATTATATTTTAAGTGCATGTTGTTGCAAAAACATCCGGAGAGCAGAGGTGGGTAGAGTAGCCAAAATCTACAATTACTTTTAAAAACAAATTACTTAAGTAGAAGTAAAAGTAGTAATGTTAAAAATTACTCGAGTAAGTGTAAGAACATATCCAATTAAAAGAATACTCAAGTAGCAAGTAACAAGTTACTTATACATATAACATAATGGACGTTTACACCCCTATATTCCATAACATAATACACATCATTCTTATTCTTATTATTATCACACAGGTTTGGAACAACATGTGGGCGGGGAAATGATGACGGAGCATTCATTTACGCTGAACTATCACTTTAAAGACACTTGTCAGATTTGATGAATCTGTCAATTAGAAGTTAAGTTTGGAAACCAGTTTCTAGAATTTATTATGGTGAATAATGTGAACAATGTCCCACAGGTGCAATAATATACAGTGGGGGTAAAAAGTATTTGATCCCCTGCTGATTTTGTACGTTTGCCCACTGACAAACAAATGATCAGTCTATAATTGTTGGGTTGGTAATTGGTATAGGTTAATTTGAACAGCGAGAGAGAATAACAAAAAAATCCAGAAAAACGCATGTCAAAAATGTTATAAATTGAATTGCATTTTAATGAGGGAAATAAGTATTCGACCCCTCTCAATCAGAGATTTCTAGCTCCCAGGTGTCTTTTATACAGGTACAACTACACGGGAGGATCTTGTCAATGATCTCAAGGCAGCTGGGACCATAGTCACCACAATATGCCGTGAAGGATTGAAATCCTGCAGCGCCCGCAAGGTACCAACTCACCGTGTTTGGAGGAGGAGGAGGAATGCTCCTCCCAAGAACACCATCCCCACCGTCAAACAGGGAGGTGGAAACATTATGCTTTGGGTGTGTTTTTCTGCTAAGGGGACAGGACAACTTCACCGCATCAAAGGGACGATGGACGGGGCCATGTACCGTCAAATCTTTTGTGAGAATCTCCTTCCCTCGCCAGGGCATTGAAAATGGGTCGTGGATGGGTATTCCAGCATGACAATGACCCAAAACACACGGCCAAGGAAACAAAGGAGTGGCTGAAGAAGCACATTAAGGTCCTGGAGTGGCCTAGCCAGTCTCCAGACCATAATCCCATAGAAAATCTGTGGAGGGAGCTGAAGGTTCGAGTTGCCAAACGTCAGCCTCGAAACCTTAATGACTTGGAGAAGATCTGCAAAGAGGAGTGGGACAAAATCCCTCCTGAGATGTGTGCAAACCTGGTGGCCAACTACAAGAAACATCTGACCTCTGTGATTGCCAGCAAGGGTTTTGCCACCAAGAACTAAGTACTTTTTTCAATTCAGAAAAAAACATGAGGTAAAGTTAAATCTCATAATAAACAGCTCACTACAAAGTGTTCTAAAATTAAATTAGGCCCTACTGTACAGTATATTGAAATTGTCTGTTACCACTCATGATTTCTTGTTTCGAAAGAGGTTTAATTTATAATGTACAGTTTTTGTCCACTGCCTTTAGCACACTGAATAATAATAATCCAAACAATACACTTCAGTTTTTTATAACAATAAAGGATGTTGTTCAATTAATACAATATAAAAAAAAATATATATATATTTTATAACGTGTATTCACAATTTTTGTATTTGAATTTGATTTCAGAAAATAATTTTTATGTAAAATGGTGTCAAATGTAGACTAGTTAAAATATATCTCAAATATAGTTAATATACAGTGTATATATAGCTTCTTACAATAAGTTGCTGGAATTTTGGCCCATTCCTCCAGACAGAACTGGTGTAACTGAGTCAGGTTTGTAGGCCTCCTTGCACGCACACACTTTTTCAGTTCTGTCCACAAATTTCCTATCGGATTGAGGTCAGGGCTTTGTGATGGCCACTCCAATACTTTGACTTTGTTGTCCTTAAGCCATTTTGCCACAACTTTGGAAGTATGTTTTGAGTGCTTGTCTGACTCGAGTGACAGAGCACAGCTGTACATTTCTGCTGTCCTTAATGTCCCATTCAAAATCTCTCAATAAATGATGCATTTATTAACACTTAAAATTAAACTTAAATGAAAACCAGTAATATAACTCATTGTAATAGAGTAAAAGTAAAAAAAATAATTTGAAATGTAATTGAGTAAGAGTGAAAATTACCCACCATTCAATTCAATAAACTCATAAAAGTAATTTTTTTCCAAAAAGTTACTCAAGTAAATGTAATGGAGTAAATGTAGTGTATTACTACCCACATCTGCTGGACAGTGAGTGATTCATTTGTGGACATTCACCTTGAGCAGTGCGGCCACGTACTCCTGCGTGGAAGAACGAACGTCTTCTCCATTAACAGAAAGGATCTGGTCTCCCTGCATGAGACGTCCGTCACTCTCCACGACTCCGCCCTTAACGATGTCTGACACAAAGACTCCTGTATCATTCCTGACACAGAGACAACTGACAGTCAGTCATCGTTAGCAATTTATCTATAATAGTCAAAGACTCCATGACATGTACATCTTATTTACATACACAAAATGCTAGGGCTTTCGAATTTAAAGCTTTTATTGTTTTTTAAAGCTGTTATTAAATAACAAATAACATGTTTATTTGCATGCATGATTAATTGTATTCATTTTTAATATAATAATCACACTGAATTAATGCATTTAATCAACAGCCTTATTGAGCATTTCTTGCAGTTTCTTAACTTCTCAACTATGCTCCATTCATACACAAATATCTTATATACATCGATGAGCCAAAACATTATGACCACTAATATGCTGTTGGTCCTCCATAGCGCTGACCCGCCGAGGCATGGACTGTAAAAGACCCCTGAAGGTGTCCTGTGGTATCTGGCACCAGGACATTAGCAGCAGATCCTTCAAGTCTAAGTTGCGAGGTGGAGCAGTCGTGGATCTGACTTGTTGGTCCAGCAAATCCATCAGATGCTTTTGAGGCCAGGGCAACACCTTTTTTTGTGGGGGGGATTTGCTCCCATTTTCTCCCATTTGGTATGCTCAATTCCTTACTCTCAATGCGCTCTAGGTCCTCGTGGTGGCGTAGTGACTCGCCTCAATCCGGGTGGCGGAGGATGAATCTCAGTTGCCTCCGAGTCTAAGTCAGTCAATCCACGCATCTTATCATGTGGCTTGTTGATCGCGTTACTGCATAGACCTAGCACTATTCTCCGTGGCACCCACACACAACTCACCACGTGCCCCAGCAAGAGCAAGAACCACATTATAGTGACCACGAGGAGGTTAACCTAACGTGACTCTACCAACCCTAGCAACCGGGCCAATTGGTTGCTAAGGAAGCCTGACTGGATTCACTCAGCACGCCCTGGATTCGACTTGCAACTCCAGGTGTGGTAGTCACCGTCATTACTTGATGTGCTACCCAGTGTTGTGACACATTCCTCCCATAACCAACATAAAAATGTTCTGTGACTTGTGATTTCTGACCAGATGGGACAGCCTTCATTGCATCAATGAGCCTTGCCACCCAACACCCTGTTGCTGGTTTGTGGTTTGTCCCTCCTCAGACCACTGTCAGTAGGGACTCACCTCTGCTGACCGGGAGCTCCCCACAAGCCTTGACGTTCCAGAGATCCTCTGACCCAGTCGTCTGGTCATAACAATTTGGCCCTTGTCAAAGTGGATCAGGTCTTTAATCCTGCCCATTTCTCCTGCATTCAACACGTTGACTACGAGAACTGATTGTTCGCTTACAATCTAATCAACCAGACCTTGACATGTGACCTTGTTGGAGATGATCAGCGTTATTTGCTTCATCTGTAAGTGGTCATAATGTTTTGGGCCATCTGTGTACTTAACGTTTATCCCCTTATAAGTTGTATTAAGTAATTTCTCTAATGCCCGTTTTGTTTATTTTCCATTTTTTAAGATGACTGTGTTCTTGTACCTTCTCCCGATGATGCTGAGTCCGAGACCACGGCCTGGTTCCTTCTGAAGCTCAATGGTCAGAGAATCCCACAGATCCTCTTCCTTATACTGACCCTCATCTCTGAAGACTGTCAGTCGAACATGCTGCGGAGTCTGACGCAAAACATTGATCGCCTCATCGTGGGTCGCTACGCGCAGGTCTATACCGCTTACCTTATTAGAGAGAATAAGGGGTGGACTGTTGAAATGAAGTTTGAGAGAAAATCGAGCTAGTCAGAAGTGTGTTCAAAGGTCATGGCTGATGTAACAAAGACTTTACTTCCAGAATCTGATCTCCTGCCCACAGCCGACCATCTTTAGAGGCAGCTCCCTCCTCATACACCTCGTGAATGATTATGCTGCCCTGGACAAAGAAAAGGAATTCAAATTGTGTGTGTGTGTGTGTGTGTGTGTGTGTGTAAGAGAGCATAACATGTATGCAGGTCTTTATAGACATATCTACATCTGTTTTGATAAGGACCATTTTACCAAATTGGTTCAAAACTTTGTCCATATCGGAAGAGAAATCGGCCTGGGATTTTACATGGCAACTGGCCCTAAACTTGTTGGGGGGAGGGAGGGGGGGTTTGGGTTGTGATGGTGATCCGAAAGTTGTTTGGGGGGGTGGGGCAGTCCTGTTCTGCATATCGCGGCGCCGTTTGTGGTTCGTTCTGCATGATGCGGTGGCTCATTTGAGCTTATCACGACCCATTAGGCATGTTTCGCGGATCTAACTACTCGTCCACATGACAGTGATGGACAGGGATGACAGTCTCACTTCCTGGTCACAAATGCAGGGTTGTGGCTAATATCACGCTCAGCTAATGGAATAAAAGTTGGTTCAGTAGTGAAATGAAAATGTGGGACAGCAGAGTTTCATTATTTTAGAATTGAACCTAGAGGTGCATCCCAAACCTTCTGCATTATTCTACGACATTTTGTAGTGCGAGTAGTATGTTAACACTAAAAATACAGCAAAAAGAAGTGAACTTTAGTGCCCGGATGATACGCTTTTTCAACCGTCAAAACGGAGTGTGGAAGGGGTGGAGTTACTTGGCTGCATTGCTGGTCTGATAAAACAGTTGTAAATAATGGAAAATCTATCAACTAGTTAAACTTCAGAGAACACAGCACCTTACAAATGTAAGCTGAACGTTTTATCATCACCCCATCTGTGTGAATATGTACATTGTTTGAGATATAAGTGTTGAACGGAGGTTGGCTAACGTGCTAAAGCTAACAGCAACACATGGCATGTGTTTGAAACATCACTTCCGTCAGCTGTTAAACAGCAAATTCTTCTGTGTAGTAAAAACGTTAAGTGTTCCATTTGAAACGATACTACACTTTGAAAATTCATACACTAAGGTGTTCAGAGGAGCATTTCAATATGAGACCCGCAATGCTACATTGTATGTAAAACATGAACTAATTTGATAATAAAATTTGTTATCAATGACTGCATGCAATTTACCTGAGATCAGTAAAGGAGGATGTTTTAACCACTAAAGGGATATAAATATATATGCAGTAGATAATGTGTAATTTGTCATGTTTACATTCTGGATTTATGGTGCTAATTTGCAAACACAATATAAGCTGCCATAATATGCTCCAGTTATCCCATCTATTATCGTATATTTATGATGCCACTGATAATACTACAAAGATGGGTGTATAAAAGAGGGTTAATATGCAGAATACAGACAAAATGATGATGATTAAAGGCATATCTCACTTTGTCCAGATGTATGAAAAGCTGTTGGCTGAGAGTATTCTAGTAAATGTGGACTAAATAAACTAAAAAAAAAATGACATGACATGTTCTTGGAAAATGTCTTCTATGCAAACGACTGTACAGATGTGGTTAAGTCTGCACCATTTTCATGTTCATGTTGATTTTGACTGAGTGAAGATATCAACCAGGAAAAGAGCATCGGGTCACACCCACTGATGACATGGACCAATAGCAGTAAGAAGGTGTTTATCAGCCAAAAGAAGTTTCCTGGCAAGCTGTTTAAAACCACCACAATGAAATCAAAAACACCTTTTTGGCCAGATTTATCTTGAAATTACATCACATCTGTTAGTTCTTCATTTTCACTAGAAGTATGTTGGCACATTAAAGGTGTGTCAGGTGTATATTCACCAGTAAAGTGTCACAGCCGCCCACAATGCTGAGCCCCAGTCCTGTTCGTCCCTTACTGATCTCTATGGTGGTCTCACAGCCGGGGATGATGGGACAGGTAACTGGATCAGAAGCTAACGTTGTTGGTGTGGAAGATCTGCTGGAACCTGTAAGCACAATCAGCACAAAAACAAAGATCAGGTTCTGATTGATTCATGAATAAAACGCTTTTGGTTTTCTGCAGTAACACCCAGATCTCCCTTCATCTTACTCCTGAATGGCTCCATTTCTGATGATGTCAAAGAGACCAAAGCCAGGCTAGTTTGAAGGGCTGTTCCTTGGTCTGATCCTGGGCAAATCTTATTAGATGATGAGGACAGGGACGTGGGCTCAGTGCAGATGGTGAGTTTCACTGAGTTTTGTGCTTTCTTGAGTAGTGACATCACCTACAACACATTTTCATGACATTTCACAATATTTCATATTAGACAAAAAAATTTGGGCTGTCAATCGATTACATTTTTAAATAGAATTAATTACATGATATGCCAAATAATTAATTTGGAAGGAAGAAAGCTCAATCTAAAGGAAGGATGTTAGAAGTTTATTTTTAAAGGAAGAATAGAAATAAGAAAGGAAGTTTGGAAGGAAAGAAGAAAGGATGGAAGGAAGAAAGGAAGAAATGAAGAAAGGAAGCTCAATCTAAAAGAAGGAAGGAAGTTTGGATGGATGAAAGGAAGGAAGGAAGCTCAATCTAAAGGAAGGATGTTAGGAAATTGTTTTTAAAAAAGAAAAGAAGTAAGAAAGGGAGTTTGGAAGGAAGGAAGAAATCTCAATCTACAGGAAATTAGAATTTTGAAAGGAAGGAAGGAAGGAAATATGGAATAAAGGAAGGAGGCTCGATCGAAAGGAAGGATGTTTGGAATTTTTTTGAAAAGAAGAAAGGAAGGAAATTTGGAAGGAAAGAAGAAAGGAAGGAACTTTGAAAGGAAGAAAGCACAATCGAAATGAAGGATGTTTGGAAGGAATTTTAGAATGATGGAAGTAAGGAATTGTCTTTATGTAGAGACAGAGGGAATGTGTGTTACCTTTTCCACAGATTGTGCAAGCACCATTTCATCATCTACTGCCAACAGTCTGTGTCCCGCCTTAATCACACCGTCCTGAAACACACACGCACAAATGCATCTTAATTCCAGATGTACGCAGGGCCATAAAGGCAGACAATACTACACTGTCAGGGTCAGGATCAGGGTCATGGTCCAAAATTAACTTTTTGTCACACCTGTCAATCGCTTGTAAATTGTGATGTTTTTTGATCATTTTTAATTTTTTTTTCCTCGCATTTGACACGTGCCGTATTTTGTAATTTTGGCCCCTGACAGTTCAGGTCACTCAGTCAGTATTCATACCCTTCCAGCCCGTCTGTTCTTGTCCACACTCTGAATGATCAATCCGTTCCCGCTGTCATCCTCCGTTAGGACTACACCCACCCCTCCATCCTCCTGACATCCGATTGAGAAAAACATAAAGAAAAACTTCACCATCACCAGTACAGAGAGACGGAGTAATCATACAACATACAATAACTTCCAAATAAGCACATTAACGCTGATGAGTGCACTGTACCGACTCATCTGAGCAATTGTAATGGGATGACAACAACATTAACTTACTGCATTGTTTTTTTAGTAGGGCGAACAGTCCAATTATTATAATTCACAAAGTATTTTCATTTCGATTTTTAGGAAGTGGGTATAAAGCAATGGTTACCTTTTATCGATTGATTTTTTATAAATTTCTCCCAAATTTGGAATGCCCAATTCCCACTACTTAGTAGGTCCTCGTGGTGGCGCGGTTTCTCACCTCAATCCGGGTGGCGGAGGACAAGTCTCAGTTGCCTCCGCTTCTGAGACAGTCAATCCGCGCATCTTATCACGTGGTTCATTGTGCATGACACCGCGGAGACTCACAGCATATGGAGGCTTAGGCTACTCTCCACGATCCACACACAACTCACCACACGCCCCATTGAGAGAATCACTAATCACCACCACGAGGAGGTTACCCCATGTGACTCTACCCTCCCTAGCAACCGGGCCAATTTGGTTGCTTAGGAGACCTGGCTGGAATCACTCTGGATTTGAACTCGTGACTCCAGGGGTGGTAATCAGCGTCTATACTCGCTGAGCTACCCAGACCCAGACAATATAGGTAAATGTGAAATTCATTCATTTGATCACCATTTAAACATCAAAATGTAAAAATATGAAATAATAATAACATTAACAATGTTAATAATAATAACAACAACTCGTACTTTTTTCACACTTAAAGGTTAAATAAATGTCTCTATATGCTACTTATTTTGTGACTTGTGTCTCTGTAAGTGAATTTACAGTTTTACCATGCTGGTACACATCATTTTGGTCTAGTACCAACTGTATACAGTATGTGTGTGTGTGTGTCTCACCACAGGTAGAGTTATGTGTTGTATAATGTCTAGTGTTGAGCTGGACGTCTCTGTCTGAGAAAGAAACAACAGAGAGAAAATTAAACATGGATGAACATATGTTTAAATGAATAAATGAGCAAATAAATGAACGAATAATCTTTTAGCAAAATCGGACAAAACTTCCCTTTAGGGAACGTCCTCAGAAAGTAATAATGATTCCTAAATAAAGTGTTTAAGATGTCTTTTAGGGTTAGGGCATGGTTAAGGTTTGGGTTAGTCTATAGTTATTTTAAATGGCTTTATAAAAGTAATAGAAGTCAGTGTCGCATGCCCATTTAAATAGCTAGGAAAAGGTGTGTGTGCATCAAGCATGTGTGTTTACCCCCGTGTGTGTGTCCAGTGAGTCTCCAAACTCCATCATTGGCCCTACAGCCATCTGACTCAAAGCATCTCTGTTCCTGAAACACACACACACACACACACAGATCAAACATACCAGGCTTCAAAAAGGCTTCGGATCAAAGGCAATATCCATTGTTCCTTCTCCTTTTGACAAATACATATTTACATTTACATTTGATTTCTTCATATACATTTTTTAACGCGATTGCGCTCTCAATTGAGCACAATAGTGCCGGCTCAACTTTTGCAGACGTCTTGTTTCCAGGAGTAATTTTTCCATTCCTAACCAGCTCTGAGGTGAATCACAACAACTTTTTGAAGCAAAAAATTATTTGAAAATCAGACAAAAAGAAAAAGGTACAAGAATGTGTCCTTAACGTCTTTAATGAGGGATGAACTACAATACCAAGAAGCATTGCGAAAGACCAAATATAATTCAAAATTATAAAAAGTAAAAAAAAAATTAAAATGGTTGATTATGCGTATAGAAATAACACACTATACGTTTGTTACAAAATATTTCGATACATACAAATGTATGTAGTTCGAGAGTGTAGGAAGGCTTGATTACATCACGGGAGTGGCCAGTCACTGCGGAGCACTTTTGATGCAGTTTGTTGGCTGCGATTCTCTGATTGGTGGATCTCTCTTCAGAATTATGGGTAGTGTAGTTCTTGACCAGAAATTCCATTAATATGATTTTTAAAGTTTTAAGTTGAAATAATGTGTATTGATGACTTAAGTAGAAGCACATAACTTCTCATGGTCTTTAAAGGTTTTTAAGTTATCATTAATGTAGCGCTCTGTTACAGCTGATAAAATAGTTCCAAGATGACCATACCTACAAACATTTCTATTCACAATAGAACTTTCCATTTTGAGGAAATTTCCCATTTTAAGGACTGAAAATCAAAAAATTCCCTGATATTTTCAGGTTTTCCATGACAGTAGGACAATTGACCGATTGACCTACCGGATGAAGATGATCTTGACCTTTGACGGGGTGCTTTTAATGATGGCGGAGGCGTTCTGATGACTGCGGCCGTACAGAACCTGACCGTTTATCTGCAGGGATGTTCATATCTGTTAGGTTTCAAGCCGCTGATGATCCAATGTTAAAATACAGACACACAAACACACTCGCCTCTAGAAGTTCGTCTCCTACGATGATGCGTCCGTCTTGGCTGGCGGCACCACTGGGATCAATGCCCACAACAAAGACACTCATGCGCGAACGGTCCCGGTTACCTGCCAGACTCAAACCCAAACCCGTGCGACCCTTCTCCAGCTCGATTATGAGCAGCTGACCCGGTAAACGACCATACCGCTCCGTTACCTCCTCTACACACACACACACACACACACACACACACACACACACACACACACACACACACACACACACACACACACACACACACACACACACACACACACACACACACACACACAGACAGACAGACAGACAGACAGACACTGGGGTTCAAAGCTCTGAGACAACTAGTGAAAATACTTCTATTTTACTAGTAAAAATGATCATTTTTTATATTTATAATTGCATAGTTACTTGTACAAATATCCATTCCTGGTATGAACATTAATAATAATTGAAAAAATAATTGAACAAAAATGATCATTTAAAGTGGTCATTTTTTATACTAGCTGCAATGTTAATTCCAAATATCTGTAATGTGATTGTAAAGTTTAATACAACATGAGGTTGAGGAAATCACAGAATTTTTGATTTGGGGCAAACTATTATTTAAATAGTTCCAGATGTGTACAGAGGGATCAATGCCATCCTGTGGCCACTGTGTGTTATAGCATTCATGTGAGACTCACTCCAACTGTATCCGTATTCATCCATCTCTTCCTCATCAGGGCCACTGTTATTAAGAGTGAGCTGGTCGGTCTCTGTCAAAGTGTCTGTGTCTGTTTCTCCAAGATGAGAGACAACCGGCAACGTCAGGATGGGTGTTGTGGGGGAGATTTTTCCAGTCTCTCGATTCAGCTGACACAGTGATCAAAGAACACATTAATATTGTACTTTAAAATAAAAATAATATATATGTAATCTACAGTTTATTCAATTAGCACTGCATCTATCTGCTCACCCTACAGTAATAAATGCAAACTAATCCTCACAAACAGCCATCAACACATTTTAATATCTGCTGAACATCTTTTATGTTCCATGTTAATCAGAAAGTCATTCCAGTTTGAAACAACATGAGGGTAATAAAATATGAACGAAATAGAAGAATAAATAAAAATACAAAAATGAAAATGAAAATGCTCTTTTTTGGGGTGGACTAATCCTTTAAAACTGAGTTCAGATCAGCCTCAGAAGATTGTCAACAAACAGAATGGAGAAATAGGGTTTAAGGGCAACATTTTTCATACATATATGCAAATGTTATGAAATAAAAATCCATAACAGCATATACATGCAAGAGGAAACACACACACACACACACACACACACACACACAAGACACAAACCTTAAACGGTGTAGGTGTAAAAGGATTAGTTGGACACAGACGGAGGAAAAGTCTACTGTGAGTGTCAATGTCCTACAGAAAACAGAGAATAACCAACACCAGAGAGAGGAAAAAGAGTACAGTAACAAAGGATAGAGAGTGTGTTCTTGTTAAGACTGCAGCAGAGAACATTTAGAGAAACATAATCTAAACTATCAATTCAAGTCTGTGGTCCATCAAGAACAAACCCCACACACACTTACTGTCATTGCTAGTCTAGTCTCAGGCTAACATCGGAATGGAATACTAGCTTACTACTTAATGAATACTGAATAGTATACATTGAATTCTGCATACTTGTTTTTAACAGCAAGTGAAAAAGTAGACAAAAACATAAATCGATGTTTTGATGAAGAGACGATAAGAACCCAGGTTTCTGGTGCGACTGTTCAAATGGCAAGATTGCACAGAGCAGAGTGGATTTTCCCAGTTGAAGAAGCGATTACAGGTCATTTTTGTCTTTCCTTTTCTACCGCATGGAAAACGCACCCAGTCCTACCATCCAAACAATGTAGACAAACATCTAACATGCTTGCTAAGACATATGCAGCTGTGGGCAAAGCTGCACACCACCATGGTGGTTAAAGGACTTGGATAGGAACAGGCTGGATCCTGACACGGTTAAGGAGCTGTGGCTCTCGCTACTGACTTTCCACTTTGTGCAATTAAATTCCCAGCACAGGTGATGGCAGAAATATGGCCAGTTTAGTGTCTTTTGTAAGACATATGGCTGAATCTGATATCATAGATAAGAACAAGGCCTTCCTGTTGGATGCCACGGTGTCCTAGAATTGACCTTGCTGTGCTGTCACTGAAAAGTTCCAATCAGTTAAACAACAAACCCGGGCTGTAACTTCTGCTTCACCTGTTCCAGTGCATTTTCAGGCTGATGGCTGCTGCAGTAACCATCACCCCTCTAGGGCTACTCCACATGAGACCACTTCAATGCTGGTTGAATGCCAGAGTTTCCTCTGCATGTAGCGGGGTCATATGCATCACCGAGCCAAGCTTTTGTTGTGACAGCAGACTCCGTTCTTCCCAGAGCATGGTGACAGTGGGTCAGATGGCCCGATGCAAAATTTCCACAACTTTGCGACAGATGTCCAACATTTGGTACAAAAATTGCCAAGAGCTTTTGGTGGTCTACTTGACCTTAAAAGCTTTTCAATTAGATGTGCAGGGGTTTCACATGCTGATATGGGCAGAGAGAATCTCAGCAATAGTTTATCAGCATTCAGGCGAGTGCATTCTCACCCAATTTTGAATCATCCCTCACTTCTCTGGGTGCATAATCCCTTTCTTTCTATCCAAGCAGTGCATATTCTGGTTCACCTGAACTTTGGAGTAGACTTGTTTACAGGTCAGGAGACTGTACCCAGAGAGTAGTGAGTGTATCCTCAAATGGATGAACCTGCTCTCTCAATGTTTGACTTTGGAACTGCATTGCTTCTGGCGTAACAACACGTTGCCAGCTCTGGTTCTCCCTAGCAGTTTAGACTCCTGTTTGGGATGAATGCTCTGGCTAACAAGTGGCCTGCTGGTCACAAATATCCCTTACCTCCCATAAGGTTTTTGCACCAAGTTTTGTGCAAGGTGAGGGAAGATAACGAAAAAAATGATCTTGGAAGTGCTTATTTAGCACAACCAGTTGTAGCTTCCGGATCTGATTTCATTGTTGGTCTGTCCTTATTGGAATATCATGCTCAGGAGGAACCTGCACTCACAGTGTTTGATTTATAAATGGCTCCTTTAACGGACACTCGAAACAGCTCTATGAGTTCAACTGGCGTATCTTTACAACATCATGCGCTTATAATCAGGACCCAGTTGGATGCTCAGTGTTATCTTGCTGTTCCTTTGGGAGCATCTGGATGCAGGTCTAACGCCATCCATGCTCAAGGTGTATGTTGCAGAAATAGCCACTGGTCACACTAATTGAGTTTATATTTATGAAAGGGGCACATGTTGGTGAACTGCAGGCTTTGTCTGTGAAAAGTACCAGTCTTGTTTTGTCCCTGGTTTCTCCAAGAAATACTTGTGATTGCCTAAATCTACAATCTACCCCTTTTCAGTCACAAGTAGCTGCCCTCCTCTCATTGACACAGATGAGAATGAACTTCTACATCAGTTCTGCATAGTTAGAATGCTGTATATTTGTCTTAATTGCATGTGAATAGCTCAAGACTGATCAACGTTTTGTCTCATTTTGTGACCATGCAAACATTTTAGCCTTCTCCGGGAAGAGGCTGTCCCACTGGGTGTTTCACACAATCACTTGGGATGAGGCAATTTAATAAAATGAGATAAAAGCCCATTCTACTAGAAGGATGGATTCTTGAGCTTGGTCTAAGGGTGTTTCTTTCAAGGATATTTCCGTGCTAGCTTCCCAAGTATTGGTCGTGAAGGGGGTTGAACCCTATTGGCTTGTGATGAGTACCCTGCCTTAAGTACAACTTTGTATTCCACTTTGTTTGCATAGATATTTCTGTGAAATGATCAGGAATTCTTGAGATCAATTAATAATCGGCAGACCTCCTGCAGTACTGCCACAAACTCTCTAGGGTGTGCATAATATTTAGAAAACTGAGCTGAACTGTTGCCATCTATTTTCCTTGATTACAGCCACAAGATGTCACAATAACTATTGTTATCAGTACGTGAACCACCATGGATTCAGGAGGACTCCAGTACACAATTTTGAGGATACATTTTGATATGTAAATGCAGTTGGCACTCAAAACATTGCATAATGTACATGGCCATTGAGTTTAACACTGGCAGTGCCCTCTACTGGTAATATAACTACAGTAAAATCACATTGGTTTGTGTACTCACCTTCTCATTGCTGTTTTCTGAACTGGGCACTGAACTGTCCTCCACTGCATCCAACGCAGATGTCTGCCATTAAAAATGAATGAACAACCTTCATAAAACACAGCTAAAGATGAAGTCCAACAAAACCTCTACACGACCTAGTATTGTCATTAAAACTCTAATGTCATTATCACAGGGCTCTGTTTGTCTATACGATCCAAACTACAGTTTTCTACAGTAATTAATGTCTTTCTTTATGGCCACAGGCTGGCTGTGGGACCCCCCTCGTGGTTTATATTTGTTGTTCTGTGCCATTGAAACAAAGCCACTTTTAAGAGCCATTTGCAGCAAGACATCTGTTGGGCGGAAATGAGGCATGGCTCGTTACCGTACATCTGGACAGAGAGTTTATAAATGTCTGATGAAGAGAGGAGGACAGACCGCAAGGAGACAAACTTTAAAAGATGTCCTGATACGAGGGCTTTGGTCAGTTGAGGACTTTAATGGCCAGTTGGAAATATGCCAGAGCTTTGACAAGATTTTAATGGGCAGACAAGTCCATTATGGATACATATTAAAGTCAACATGACACAGTGTTCACAGTGCATCTCCATATGACAGATGGATGGATAGATGGGGTTGAAAACAAGAGGGTCTGGTGATGCCAGCCGAAAAGTACTTTCAGAGGTGAATCAAGTCCTTATATTTTAGACATTTTTTTTTTTCTTTAGAATAATGTGCACTTTTTTCACAACAAGACCAGGAACATTTATTACAACAGTAAATATGGTCAATGTTGTTTTTATGTGGACTTTATATCCTGTTTTGAATGATTAATTAAGAACCCCTGAAATGATTTGATGACTCAAATCTTTTTCCATTGTTGACATATTTCCTATTGAAACAGGAAGTTGGAGGACATATGTAAGGTCTTGTCCCATTTTTCTTTAGTCAATAGCCTTTATAGTTTATGTCACAGCTGTAAATTTGCTAACTTGCTTTTGCTAGTCGTGGCATCATGTGGTCAACAATATATTCCCAGAATTGAAAGACTATCCATTTTAACCCTTGTGCACTCTTTGGTCATTTTTAAACACACACACACACACACACACACACACACACACACACACACACACACACTCAAATGAACAGCTGAGACCATAACACATCCACAATGCAGAACACACAAACACAAATCCATCTAGTTTCAACCAGGAATTAATTAGTGGATCTTTGCAGCCATCTACTGGCTATTTTTGTCATTACATGATTTACAAGTCATGTAATTGTTATTTTTTTGCACCAGATGGCAGCAAAATCTGGGTATCATTCATTCATTGCATATTCAATTAGGAATTCAAAATCAGAGAAACTTTATTCGTTAACAAAACCAACATTAAAAAACAAAAAATGAATTTAACGCTCAAGTTAAAAATAGGAAATCTGAAAATTAGCCATGGGACACTGAGCGATTTGATTATTTGAGTTCAATAATATATGGCTTGAATATTTGATTTGCACTTATGGGTGGACTTGAAACACCCCTTCCTTCTGATTGGTCAACCTGCACTGTTGTCACCCTCAAAGCTGTAAGACAGAATAAAAGTTCTCTGCCATTTAAGTTAATATTAAATTCTTTACCATACATTCTCCATAACCTACCACGTTTCTGTTTGACTGCGAACAATACAATTGTAAGTCTAAAATGAACGGTGCACGAGGTAATTTTGCTGACATAGCAATTAACAAAACATGCACTAAAATTTCCCCCATTTCATGGGGTCTTTAATGCAACATAATCATGCCCATCACTATGGAAAACCAAGTGTCCTGATGAGAAAACATGAAGGAAAAAAAAAGTTTAAAAGGAAAATGTACCATTTGATGACAATAACACAAGGTGAAAGCTCATCACACAGACAGACAGGAAGTTTGACTCTAACCTGCAAGGGTCTGAGGGTAATGCAGGATTCGGGATAAGGACGAAGTGGGGGCTCTGAACAGTTCAGCTGTAGGAAGGGAACAAGCGGCTTCTACAAGCACAACACAGGAAGTTAGTGAGCCAGTATCTACCCGTGCCAGTATATCAGCTTAAACATGTTTTATAAAATCGATGATTCAGACTTTAAATTCTGATTATTCGGGTAAATTTGGGTAATGCATTATACTGATTTCACCACAGTTAAGGGGGTTTAATGCACTCCACTTCACATCATGTTTAAGAACACTCATTACCGCGCAACCTCTCGTGGCTTACTGCTTTAGTAGGTAAAGTAGCGTTATTGAAAAGAGAGGCCTCTGGGTAAATCAAATTTTGCAGAGGAAGTGGCTTGGGATCTTAACAGGAAAACAGCTGAGCTTGTAAGAGGTGCATTTCTTATTTGATAGTTGATTTACTGGCACATTTTAAGGCTACGCAGAGGTAAATGAAGGATGCAGGTGGAAAGGAATTCTGGGAGGAGAGATAACACTGACAGCTGAAGCTGGCACACAAATTACCTGACGCTTCGGCATAGGAAAGCATTTTAAATCTGCCCCGTATTTTTCTAGGACTGGAGGTGAATGACTATAGAAAGAGTCAGGCTGAGAGGACACAGAGAGAGAGTTTGTGATGACAACAGTGGGTGAGGATGAAGAGTAGATCGGAGTAGGCGGAGAGACCGACACAATGAACAGTGACGACAGCAGTTCTGCTTGATATATTGAATTGAAACATGATTCAGTGTTCATGACTCAATGATTCACTTGCATCATCGCTCAGAAATGTTGACAGATGTCCCGCTGTTAATTGGCTGATGGCTGTAATGGTTCCTTTGATTGAAAAAAAAAATACTCTAAGAAATGATTACTATAAATTGTATTATTTAATTTAATCCAATAAATAAATGTACCAGTTTATACTGGTTAAATTTGATAATTGAATAAATATAATATATATATATAATTTTTTTATTTGCTATATCATCCAGCCTTAATTAATATGCAAGTGTTGTAAACATGTTATAAACACTCAACTGATATCTTCATAACCTAATATTTCCTATTATCAGTATATTCAGTATTGTGTGTGTGTGTGTGTGTGTGTGTGAGTGTGTGTATGTGTGTGTGTGTGTGTGTGTGTATGAATGTGTGTGTATGAGTATGAGTGTGTGCGTGTGTGTGTGTGTGTGTGTATATGAGTATGGGCGTGTGTGTATGAGTATGAGTGTGCGCGTATGTGAGTGTGTGTGTGTGTGTGTGTGTGTGTATGAGTATGAGTGTGTGTATGTGTGTGTGTGTGTGTGTGTGTGTATGAGTGTGTGTGTGTATGAGTATGAGTGTGTGCGTGTGTGTGTATATGAGTATGGGTGTGTGTGTGTATGAGTATGAGTATGGGCGTGTGTGTGTGTGTGTGTGTGTATATGAGTATGGCCGTGTGTGTATGTGTATGAGTGTGTGTGTATATGAGTATGAGTGTGTGCGTGTGTGTGTATGAGTGTGTGCGTGTGTGTGTATGAGTATGAGTGTGTGTGTGCGTGCGTGCGTGTGTGTGTGTGTGTGTGTGTGTGTGTGTATGTGTATGAGTATGAGTGTGTGTGTGTGTGTGTGTGTGTGTGTGTATATGAGTATGGCCATGTGTATATGTGTATGAGTGTGTGTGTGTGTGTGTGTGTGTGTATGAGTATGAGTGTGTGTATGTATGTGTGTATGAGTATGAGTGTGTGTGTGTGTATGTGTATGAGTGTGTGTGTTTGTGTGTGTATGTGTATGAGTGTGTATGTGTGTGTGTGAGTATGAGTGTGTGTGTATGTGTGTGTGTGAGTCTGAGTGTGTGAGTGTGTGTGTGAGTATGAGTATGAGTATGTGTATGAGTGTGTGTGTGTGTGTGTGTGTGTGTGTGTGTGTGTGTGTGTATGAGTATGTGTATGAGTGTGTGTGTGTGTGTGTGTGTGTGTGTGTGTGTGTGTGTGTGTGTGTGTGTATGAGTATGAGTGTGTGTGTGTGTGTGTGTGTGTGTGTGTTTAATACTGACTCTGGCTCTGTGAATGATGCTATGGACCAGGAACACAACAGGGTTTCCAGCATTACGGATGGCCTCCACTGCCTGCTCATGACTGGCATCACGTAAATCCACTCCACCCACCTGACACAAGCACACAGAGTGCATGAGGTCATTCTTGAGTTGTTTGAAGATGTATGTAGGTGGGGACCATGCGTGTCCCAGTAAATCAAAGCCAAGTTACATGTCCCCATTAATCTCCACTGTTTTATATACAGAATTCAAAATTGAAATTGAATTTGAGCTTTTATTGAAATTAAAGGTGCACTCAGTAAGTTTTTGATAATGTAATCTTAGACTTACACTGACACCTAGTGGCCTGGATGGTGCATGAGTTAAACGCAATAGTTTTCAGTTACAGATGCCAATGCAGAAAATGACTATTTACAGTCCATGAGTGAAAGTGTCCAATAACAGGACGGTTACTGAGATTAAGAGAGTAGATTTCAGCTGGTCATGTGATTCTAACATGGCCGCCCCCATATGCAGACAATGCTTTTAATGAGGAAAAAATAACCGAGTGCACCTTTAAAATGTCATCCGTTCACTATGTAGTTTAATTTCTTAAATATTTTCTGGGAACGTGCAGAATTTGTCAGCATCCCTGCACTTTCCGATTAACCCTGATATGCGATGACATTTCCCCCTTAAAAAGATTTGATCTTTCTAGTATCGTATTTGAGGGAATGACATCAAAATATACGAGGCTCTGCAGTAACCTTTTCAAAGAGAGAGAAAAAATACATTTCCTGACTCAAATGACACCATTTCCTGAGAATGATCCAGGCGCGTTTGAGGATTTTGCCATTTAAGTAGAACATGTTCCTGGATCAGCATCTTTTCTTTGTACTAGAATAATACTCCTGTCAAAGAAACATACTCTTAACCCTTACCTACATTCACCTACAATTACAGAGAAATAACAGTAATGGTGTGCAAGACCCTAATTCTAACCGCTGTTGATCCAAGCGGAATCATGGACACCTGTATTTAACAAGGAAACTGGCACAACATGTGTGTGTGTGTACCTCTACAATCCTGTCTCCTGTCTTTAGCGTGCCATTGCGTCCTGCAGGACTGTCCTCCAAGATGTGTTTAATAAAGATGCCCCGCATCACTTCTCCATTGCTAAGGCGACTGCCCATGCCCCGCCCACCAACAATGCTGATGCCTAGAGATTTCCCAACTTCCCTGTACAACTCCACTCTGAAAATACACACACACACACACAGAAATGTCAATTAAAGATGATTAAAACTTTACTCTCTATTGATGCACTCAACCTTTAAAAGAGTGTTTGGGTAATTTATGCACCTCTGCGGGAGATTCAAGTTGATGGAAGCGGCTGTTTGTAGTTCACTCTCCTCACCTTCTCCATCTTCTCTCTCTGGGAGCTCAGACACTGTCCCACTAAACACACACACAAAAAAATGTAATAATAATATTTAAGTGAACTACTTCCTTTTAATTTTCAGCATGTGCTAAATAAAACAAAGTAGATCATGTTAAGTTCACTTAATACAGGTACTTGACTGAAATAACAATGATTCCACTTGAAACGTCGTGTTAGTAGTTACAGAAAAATGACATTATATTTGATATTAAAAAAGTACCAAACCGCCAGCTTTTCTATGCACACTGATATGCAAGTCTCATATGAAGTCAAGAGATCAGATACCCTCCCCTCGACAAATATGGAGTCAAAATATTCTCAAAATTCACAAAATAATTCATTTACATAAAATTCAATATTTTCATAAAATACGATTTACAAATGTGCAACGTTATTCACATTCACAAATTACGATCCACAAATGCGTAACCAAATTCAAACCTGTAACAAAATATGAATCAAAAAATATTTTTTTTAGGTTTTTACTTTTGCGAATTGTTGAATCTGCATTTTCAAATCATCAAACGTTTGTGGGTCGCCTTGGATATTTTTGTGTGTGGATATTTTTGTGTGTGGATATTTTTGGTTCACAAATTGTTTTTGTTTGTTTTTTTCAAGGGAAAGCCCTACTTTAGACAATCAGATGAGACATTTTCTACTCAGCCAATCAGCTGAACTCTACGACACAAACAGTATCATGTTGCATCTCATCTGAGCAAAGGTTTTTAATGGCAAAGCTGTCTAGTTGAAATTATATGAAATTATAGAGGAATGGTGTATAAATGTAATACTGTGTGTGTGTGTGTGTGTGTGTGTGTGTGTGTGTGTGTGTGTGGTACATACTGTCGAGTGATGTTTTTGCCATCAGAGAGGACAGGCCCCTTGACCTGTTGGCTTGCCATGTATTCCTCTAAATATTCTGCAGGTACATACGTGATTCTGCACAAACACACATATACAAACAATCAAATGACTCAAAAGCTTATGATATTATTTTGCAGGTCTTTTGCAACGTGATACAACGGCCAAAGACACTTGTCTGAAACATATCGATGCATATCAGCGTGGTGTTTCGATTTGAATTGAGAATGCCTTCGAAATAAATTTGAATATAATTTGAAGAGACAAACAGGATGCACAACTGCAAAATCAAGAATTAATTGAAAATAAATTAATTTCTTTATAATAACTAGGGCTTGTTAATTCAGTGCAATTAATTTAACCAAAAATAACGCTTTAAAAAAATTTACATAATTAATCGCATGCCCCAGGACCGT
Organism: Moxostoma hubbsi; assembly: GCA_032164185.1. Lineage (NCBI taxonomy): Eukaryota > Metazoa > Chordata > Actinopteri > Cypriniformes > Catostomidae > Moxostoma > Moxostoma hubbsi. The sequence continues at coordinate 4,631,130 of JAVLUX010000003.1, read as the reverse complement.
AATAAGGAAGATTCCTGAGAAATGCAAGCTTGTAGTACCACCTGTTTACTCCAGAGGGCAGCAAGTGAAATTTCAGCTGGGGCTCCCAAGACACACCCCTTGTGTCACTTCATTCCACACAATGTGTGAGTGACAGAAGGGGAAACACATTTTCATTGTGTAGATCGTACAATGAATTTAGAAAATATTCAGACACCTTCATTTTTTTTCACATTTTTTTATGTTGCAGCCTTATGCTAAAATGCTTTAAATATTATTTTTTGTCACATCAATCTACGCACCATACCATATAATTACAAAGCAAAAAAAAAAAAAAAGTATAACTGCAAATTATATGTACATAAGTATTCAGACCCTTTGCTATGGCATTTGAAATTTAGCTCAGGTGAATCCCATTTCTCTGGATCATCTTTAAGATGTATACAATGTGTACACTTTGATTGGAGTCCGCCAGTGGTAAATTCAATTGATTGGACATGATTTGGAAAGGCACACACCTGTCTATATAAGGCCTCACAGCTGAAAATGCATATCAGAGCAAAAACCAAGCCATGACCTGCACAATACCATCCCAACGGTGAAGCATGGTGGTGGTAGCATTATGCTGTGGGGGTGCTTTTCAGCGGCAGGGACTGGGGACTGGTCAGGGTTGAAGGAAAGCTAAACACAGCAAAATACAGAGACATCCTTAATGAAAACATGGTCCAGAGTGCTCAGGACCTCAGACTGGGCCGAAGGTTCATCTTCCAACATGAAAATAACCCTAAGCACACAGCCAAGACAACACAAGAGTGGCTCAGAGACAATTCTGTGAATCCTTGAGTGGCCCAGCCAGAGCCCATACATGAACCCAATCGAACATCTCTGGAGAGACCTGAAAATGGCTGTCCACCGACGGTTCCCATCCAACCTTATTTCATTTTTTTATTTTTAATAAATCTGTAAAGATATCAAAAATCTGTTTTTTGCTTAGTCATTATGGGGTATGGGATGTAGATTGATGTAAAAATAAATGTAAGCATTTTAGCATAAGGCTGCAAAGAGCAAAATGTGAAAAAAATGAAGGGGTTTGAATACTTTATGAATGCGCTGTATGTCCACAATTGAATTAAGTTAAACCAACAAAAAAGTAAACAAAAACACTGTAGTGTTTTATTTATTTAGTATTATCTTGTGCTTTAGGAGAAAATAACATCCAATAGGTATTTTACTATTGGGGGGCTTTTAGCCTTATTGTACCCATCATCAAAAATAATGTTAGGAAACTTGTTTACTAACACTGTAGTAACATTGTAATATGTTGTAGCCATATTACCTGTTCAAAACTTAAAAATGTACAAAAAACTATTTAAAAACTGCATAACATCCAGAAAGTCCAAACGTGAAAGGCCACAACTGGTTCTTCCCATATGGGTCAAAATTGGCCGGTTAAGGCAACGGAAGAAACTATTTGTTTTAAAATGTTTTTCCTCTTAAATAATTATTATTTATTTGTAGCTTATTCTTTACCTGTCCTGGTTCAAACCCTGGACAACCCTTATGTAGACTCACCAAGCACATTATTAGGATCACTATGGTCCTAATAAAGTGCTCGGCGTTGTCTTCTGCTGCTGTAGCCCATCCGCCTCAAGGTTTGACATGTTGTGCATTCTGAGATGCTATTCTGCTCACTACAATTGTACAAAGTGGTTATCTGTTACCATAGCCTTTCTGTCAGCTCGAACCAGTCTGGCCATTCTCTGTTGATCTCTCTCTCATCAACAAGGGGTTTCTGTCTGCAGAACTGCCCCTCACTGGATGTTTTTGGCACCATTCGGAGTAAACTCTAGAGACTGACTGCTATATGATTGGCTGATTAGATAATCGCATGAATAAGTAGGTGTACAGGTGTCCCTAATGTAGCCGGTCCTACTCGCCCCCGCTCCGAATGGGACTCGAACCGACGTCTCCGGCGTGGGAGGCTGGTGCGCTAGCCTCTAGTGTCAGTCGCTACTGCACCTCTTGAGGTCAGGAGAGTGAGGTTTACACACTGCACAGCTATCTACCAGCTGGCTCCTGTTACAGTAATAAAGTTCTCAGTGAGTGTATATAGACGAACAATATAAAATACTGCTGAAAAAACTCTCTTCATTGCCTCCCATCCCGCCCAGAATACACACTCAGCTCATTAATCTGACTGCCGAGTACTTGAGCTGTCAAAATCACCAAAATGCACATCCCTGATCCAAACACTCAAACTCGTTATCTCTTATTCAAGAATCAAACTCAAGGGCATATCATCAAACTCTGCTCATTTGAGATCCACATCTGGAAGCTGGAATCAAAGTTTAAATGCGCATTTGCAACCTAATCTGTATTCTGCATCTTGGTTGTTTTTTGAAGTGAGGCATTGTGGGTAATGAGTTGTGTGTGAGGTTTTCTGCCTATCTCTGCCCAAGGTGAAATTGCCAATAAAACCTTGCTTTGTGACTGTCAACAACAGCTGCTTTTTTCAGTGTTAGTTAATGAATTGGCCGAACAAAAATGCAATTTACTTCTTAGAATATATCCAAAACTCCAAACCACGACTCAACAAGCATTTATTTTGTTAGGACTCGGTTCAGGAGTCAAAACAGAGATTGATTCTTTGCTTCGTCAGTTCACTGTAAGTAAAGATAACAGTTATAATAGGGGTTAATCAAATTGTTCAATGATGTATGCTGGCATGAGGAAACATGTCATATTTATGTGATTAGAATTCATGATCCTGGTGCTGTCTGAAAAAGCTTCATTATTTAATGTTTTGATCATCCACTGACATGAAAAAGAGAGTTAGTAAAACACAAACAACACAACAGACAAAATGTTAGCGAAGAAACGATGGCTTTAACGAAAATGTTAACGAAAAACAGCCCAATAAAGAACAGGAATGCATGTTACCAAGGAAACAACAGTCTCCTCAAGCATAACCATGCTTGTTACCGAGGCGACTGCAGCATCCTCAAATTTAGGAATGTGAGTTAGAATGTTTAAACTTTAGTAAGGTCATTCCTACTATGCAGTAGACTTTCATGTCCCCATGATTTGTCTTGATATATTTGCTCAAATATTAAACTTACAAACCAATTTTCCACCATGTTAGTCACTGTTAATTTTCTTGCTATTGTGTAAATAATCAAGTTATAATTAATCAAGTTTCAATGCCTGAGCTTCACCAGAACATATTTACAAAAGTCTGTAGTGATGCTTTATTAAAAATGACAAAATAAGCATTCTCGTTACTCGTAAAAGTTACTGCATAACAAGAATGCCCCAGTAATGAAGCATTTGGAGGATTATCCAAATATGATCCATTTAAGTTCCTACACAGCATGGAACAAAGACGTTGAGGATTTAAAAAGATTTGGAATGCTATTTGAACACTCAAGAAATGTTTTTAATTAGTTTTTTGTGATGTAAAATGTGGCTTACTCCTAAGACCAAGTGTGCTTGTGTTCTGCCGGTCTTTATGCTGTTGTGTGATTAAGACAGAACTAAAGCAAGGCTGCAGGCGGCCCCAATAATCGGATTATTTGGATAACCCTCTGTAGCGACAATCCAAAATGCAGAGCGAACGCAAGCAGAGAGTGAGGACAGACAGTGTAAATCAAGCCTAGATAAAGGGCGTACTCACACAGAGAAGGGGTTTTGCTCTTCCCCCGCAGCAGCAGTGGATCTAGAAACGTGAAGAGCAGTTTACGAATGGCAGCTGACACAGACAGCCCTGTCAGCGGTAGGCAAAACTAAGTAAACTACCACATCTAGCATCTCTTCCCGCATTTCAGGAGCTTTCAGCTGAAATAGGAGTTCTGGCTCACCGCTGGGCAGTGATAAGCTAATGCTGTTTTATGAATGTTTATTCATTGTTGTTTTCTGACAGTAAATTAGAACTCTGATGGTATTGATGGCTCATTTACATTGAATTAACCATGATACATGACACAGAGCGAGAAGATATTTAAAGGAGTACAGTGGCAAGAAAAAGTATGTAAACCCTTTGGAAAATCCTGCATTTATGTATAAATGTGTCTTAAAATCTGGTTTGATCTTCATCTAAGATACAATTATGTTTTAACTAATAACGCAAATTATTGTATTGTTCTTGTACATATTGAATACATAATTCAAACATTCACAGTGTAAGCATGTGAACCCAAGGCTAATGACATCAACAAAATCTAATTAGAGTCTGGAGTTGGAAAACCTGACATCCAATTACTGATTGGAGGTGTGGGTTAGAGCTACTTCGACTAATAAAAAGCACTAAAACATTTTGAGTTTGCTATTCACAAAAAGCATATTGTCCATGCCTCGCAAAAAGAGATCTCAGAAGACCTGATGATCAAGAATGGTTGCTTTGCATAAAGCTGGAAAGGGTTTCAAAGTTATCGTGAAGAGTTTAGATTATAATTTGTCCACAGTTATGCACGATTTCTATAAATGGAGACAATTTAGTTCTATGGCTACTCTCCCTAGAAGTGTCCGTCCAGCCAAGATGACTCAAAGGGCACACCGCATAATGCTGAGTGAGGTAAAAAGAACCCTAGAGTGACAGCTAAAGCCTTGAAGGAATCATTGGAACTGGTTAGCATCTCTGTTCATGAGTCTACTATATAAAAATCATTAAACAGGCATGTGTCCAAGGCATGACACCATGAAGGAAGCTGCTACTTTCCAACAAAAACATTGCTGCATGCCTGAAGCTTGCCAAAGACCACCTTGACACTCCCAAACGCAACTAAGGTTGAATTGTTTGGGAAGAACACGCAGCACTACGTAAGGTGTAAAAACCACATACCGACATGAAAACATCATCTCAACGGTGAAGTACGGTGGAAGGAGCATCATGAATTGGATCTGCTTTGCTGCTTTGGGGCCTGGACCACTTGCCATCATAGAGTGAAAAATAAATTCCCAAGTTGACAATGGGAAGTAAATCCAGCACAGAATCCCCCTTTTGGAGTATCCCAGTCAGAGCCCAGACATTAACCCAATACAGCTGCTGTGGAATGACCTCAAGAGACCCGTTCACACCAGACATCCTAAGAATGTGGCAAAAATTCCTTCTGAACATTGTGCAGGTCTAATCCACAGCTACTGGAAATGCTAGGCTGAGGTTACTGCTGCCAAAGGAGGATCAACTAGTTATTAAATCAAAGGGTTGACTTACTTTATCCACAGCACTGTGAATGTTTAATAGGATGTGTTTAATAAAGACATTAAATATTATAACTTGTTGTGTGTTATTAGGTTAAGCACATTATATTGGTCTATACTTTTGACTTTGAGATCACATTTTATGATAAATTAATACAGAAAACCAGCTATTTCCAAAGGGCTCACATACTTGGGCTCAGATTCTTGCCACTGTAGTTCATGGAACACTAAAAGAGAAATTGAGTGCATTGTTCTGAAAGATTTTTTCCATGCAATGAAAGTGAATGGATCTGGGGCTGTAGAGCTCTAAAAACTACAAAAAAGCCTAACACAATTACCATTCGTTTAAGGCCCCCAGTTGCTCAGAAATGGCCCAGGACAGTGGGGAAGATTTTTAACAAATAACAGCTTCTACTTTTTTGCGTTTCTCACAAAAACTTTTATGGTGCTTTTTGTTCATTTTTGGAGCACGACAGCCCCAGTTCCCATTCACTTACATTGAGTGAAATAAAGCATTCATGACACTCTGCAAATCATCTACTTGTGTTTTGTAGAAGACTGAAAATCGACATGAGGGTCCATTAATGATGACCGAATTTACATTTTTACGTGAACTATTCCTTTAATAGATTCTGCACCTAAAAAGCTAAACTGAATTACATCGGTATTACCCCATATCTGGTCCAGTCAGAGAGTGCCTGCGGAGCATGGCTCGTGCCTGGGCGTTGGTCAGTTTTCCTGTTGGTTCTCCATTAATGGCCAGAATAAGGTCACCGACCCCGAGACGCCCGTCTCTGCTGATGGAGCCACCGTGAATGATAGTACGAATCAGCATACCTGCACCATCCTTCACTGCACAAACAGTCATACCTGTAACACGTGATGTGAGAATATAACCATTAAAATCATGCACAATTACAGCTAGTACAGTAAACCTGTGCAGAACCAGTAACCAAAACTAGCTGCATACCAGCGTCCTCTCAGCCACTGCCATCTCTGTGACAGTACATATGGTAAATATGTCACTATATGAATATATGTCACTCATTAAATACCAGGTATACATCTAGCATAGAGGTTTATTTGTTTGTATGCTCACTGCTGTTAATGCGATTTATCCAATTTACTATGTTGCATTTAGTTGCTAAGGTGTTTTGCTAAGGTGTTCTGATTTGTTTATTTGTTTTTTAAAGTCTAGTTGTTCAAATCCCTTCCTGAACCCAATCACTGGTCAGTCAGAAGGAATTGGGAGATTGCATTAGTGTCTGCAAGCGGGAGGTCATTGGTGACCGACTCACTAACTCACTGAAGAGTTAATGACTGCAGCAGCTGAAAAAGCAATTTCGATGTAATTGACAAAATCGTTCAGTTGCTGAGGTGGGCACTTAAGGTCCTGTCAAGTGATCAGTGATCTTCTTTTCACACTGACAAGATGTCATGCTGTTATCTGAATGCTTTTCTTAGTAAAGTGGTGGGCAGATAAAATGACTTGCATTTGGGGGGGTGAATTTGGGGGTATGAATCACATTCTAATTTAGACTACTGCAATTGTTTATAAGGCCAGGCATTGATAGAGGTTTCCCAAATCGATTTGGATTCACAACCTCTTGATTAGATTCAGATTTGATTCTGATTCATTTGGTGTATTTAAGTTATAATATCCATTTTGATTAAATAAGAAAGAAACTCTCTCTCAGTTAATGCTGTTAATTACAGGGGACCTTTAAACTTGGTACAATATGAAAATATTAATTTAACAAATTTTATTTTAAATGTTATTATACAAAATTATGACGTATTCCATCAAAAAATATGATGTCTTGAAAATGCATATGTTATAATGCATAAACATATATATATATATTAGGGCTGTCAATCGATTAACATTTTTTTTATAGAATTAATTACATGGTGCCCCAAATAATTAATCGTGATTAATCGCATTTCATCGCATATACAAATATTTACTGAAAAAGACTCTCATATAACAATAATTCAATATATAATGATGAAATAATTATACATAGTTATCTTTAAATATATACGATCGGATCAGAAAACACAAGCAGTTCAGTAAAATTCTACATAAAACTAGCTAACCCAGCCCATTACAAAGTATTTGCAGGCTAGTGGCTACATAGCCCTGCCATCTTGGAAAGTGGTAGTGAGGCTCGGAAGCCGTTAGCTAGCTATCCGGCAAATATGACAATGCAATACAGCTATAGACTGAGCACAACAACAACTCTCACATCGACACCATTGCAGTTTATTTATGTACTTTTAGTTAAACTTTTTCAGTTTTTTTCATGATCCAAAGCGCTGTTACAGGCAAGTTTCTTCTTTTTGTGATGTATATTGGCAGTTGGCAATCCAGCTTATGGTGCATTACCGCCACCTACTGAGCTGGAGTGTGTAGCATCACAAAGTCTTTCAGTAAAGTCAAATGACCTCAGGTCTAAAAAATCCCCTATTAGTAGTATAAAATGTATATTGTGATAAATATATCGAAAAATATATTTAAAAAAATATATTGTGATAATATTTTTGGCCTGATCACCCAGCCCTAGTTGCCCTAGTAATGGCTTCTTTACTACCTCTGTGCTATGCTTGATTAGAATTAAATGTTTATATTTTTGTGGTTTTTGGCCAACAACAGACTGTAAAGGACAGAAAATTTATTAAAAGAGACATTGTACAATGACAAATTAATTGTGAGGATCTCGTCTTTGGACACATATTACATGGAATGATAAACCAAACATTTACTCTCAACACACTGTTAAAGGATCTCAGTGCTTCTACGCCACTATACTACTGAATCACTGGTGAGTGAAATCTGAAATTGTAAAATTTTTGTTGCATATCACATCAAGTTTGGTTGCATACGTGAGTGATTTAATCACATTGTAGAGGGTTCCACGCACACCGATAAACCACAACATTAAAACCAACTGCCTAATATTGTGTAGGTCCCCCTCGTGCCGTCAAAACACATCTGACCCATCGAGGCATGGACTTTACAAGACCTTTGAAGGTGTCCTGTGGTATCTGGCACCAAGACCTTAGCAGCAGATCCTTTAAATGGTAAATTGTCTGCACTTATATAGCGCTTTTTTAACCTTAGAGTTTACCAAAGCGCTTTACACTGTGTCCCAATCACCAACTCCCATTCACACACCAATGGCTGCAGAGCTGCCATGCAAGGCGCTAGCCTGCCAATGGGAGCAACTTGGGGTTCAGTGTCTTGCCCAAGGGCACTTCGGCATGTGGAGTCGTGTGGACTGGGACCAACTGAGAGTACCAACTGAGACACAACCGTCCTTTAAATTCTGTAAATTGTGAGGTGGGGCCTCGATGGACCAGAATTGTTGGTCCAGCACATCCAATAGATGCTCAATTGGATTGTGATCTTGGGAATTTGGAGGCCAAGTCAACACCTTGTAATCTTTGTTGTGTTCCTCAAACCATTCCTGAACAATTTTTGTAGTGGCAGGGTGCATTATCCTGCTGAAAGAGGCCACTGCCATCAGGTAATACCGTTGACATGAAGGGGTGTACCTGGGCTGCAACAATTTTTAGGTAGGTGGTACATGTCAAAGTAGAATCCACATGAATGCCAGGACCCAAGGTTTCCCATTAGAACATTGCCCAAAGTATCACAGTGCCTCCACCGGCTTGCCTTCTTCCCATGGTACATCCTGCTGCCATCTCTTCTCCAGGTAAACAACGCATATGCTCCCAGCCTTCCACATGATCTAAAAGAAAATGTGATTCATCAGACCAGGCCACCTTCTTCCATTGCTCCATGGTCCAGTTCTGACGCTCACTTGCCCATTGTAGGCACTTTCAGCAGTGGACAGGGGTCAGCATTGGCACTCTGACTGGTCTCAGCTACGCAACACCATACGCAGCAAGCTGTGATGTACTGTCTGTTCTGACACCTTTCTATCATGGCCACTGTGCTACAGTACTCTTCTGTGGGATCGGACCAGATGGGATAGTCTTCACTCCCCACGCACATCAATGCGCCCATGACCATGTCACCAGTGGGTACCAACCACTGCATAAAGAGAACACCCCACATGACCAAGTCATCTAGCATCACAATTTGGCCCTGGTCAAATTCGCTAAGTTCCTCACGGTTGCCCATTTTTTTCTGCTTGCAACATGTGAGATTCAAGAACTTACCGTTCACTTGCTGCCTAATATATCCCACCCCTTGACAGGTGTCATTGTAATGAGATAATAAATGTTATTCACTTCACCTGTTAGTGGTTTTAATGTTGTGGCTGATCAGTGTAGAGTAAAAGAACTATCTTGGGGTTTAAGAATCGATATCGAAGGGGGCCTGGGTAGCTCAGCGAGTATTGACGCTGACTACCACCCTTGGAGCCGCGAGTCAAATCCAGGGTGAGCTGAGTGACTCCAGCCAGGTCTCCTAAGCAAACAAATTGGCCCTGTTGCTAGGGAGGGTAACCTCCTCGAAGTGTTATGTCTGTCAACTCTCCTCCAGTCTCAATCATTGAATGTGACAGACAGTGTCCATTTTGTGTTTTATGAAAAAAGGAAAATGGGTTTAGAATGACATTATTGATGGGTAAAGGATGAAATAATTGTATTTTGATTCCTTTAGCAAGCACCACTACCCATACAAAATTCAAGAGTTCTGGCCAACTAGCTGCAAACTTGCCACAAATTTGTCACTCATTATTTACACACGCACATCAGCTTGTGATTTACCACAAATGTTCGCCAGAAGTTTGCAGCTCTTTATCGGTAGTGGTGAACCTGCAGAAAAGCTTTGGCAACAATGGAAAATTAGCCGCAAGATTGCGGCAAAGCTCATTTACATGTGAAAATGATCAGTGGTGAATTTCCCGCGTTTGTCATGAACTCTTGATTTTTGTAAGGGTAAATATAAATAAAACTACAACTTTAGTAGTGGACATATATTTACATAAAGTCAGCATGATAAGAAATTACCTGCCAGGAACGATCTTGGACCAACTAGAAACTATCTACCATATTCCAAAACACAGGTATCAGTTTAAGTTGGATTTTCCAAAAGGGAACCAAAATTTAATTAAAACAGAGTCTTCCTATAATGGAGGCCATTAATACCTTTGACTGTAAAACACACTAAACCCCAACACAATATATCAGTATACATCCCCATTTACATACCCAGACTGGAGTTGCCCTTGACAACAGTGATGGTCCTCTCGAAACTGCTCCCTGCGGTGGTGTTTACCTGTTGGGACTCGTCTGTTGTTATAGGTGGAAGGAAATCCTTTTCCTGGGAGGTGAAAGGTTAACATCCTCAACATCAAAAATGTCATCACATACCATAGTGAGAGACACAATATGATGATAAAGGTTAGGAGATTACTATAGATTTGTACAGATCTAGCAGGTGGGGATGAAGGAAGGGTGTAGACTAGCAATGCCAGGTGAAATTAGCAAACTAGACTAGATTAAATTAAAATGAAGTGACTGGGTGATATTTAGCTAAATAACATTATGTAATGAACCACTTATAATGTAATGAACCACCTCTAGTGTTTATTTTACAAGGAAACTGCTGCGATTTGTACAATGGGGTAAGTGAAATCTTTGAAAAAATGTAGGTACAGTAACATGTCCTTTTGTTAACAAGCAATAGTATCACTGCACACTCTTTACCTGCTGGAAGTCTTGGTCTCCATGGGGACCACTCTTAACAACACCCTCTCCAAGGGTGCCCACCATTGGGTCCATCTTGGTGTAAAATGACTGATCAAACCCATCCTCTTTATGCATGTGGGCAGGGCTAGCTTTTGATAACCCCGCCTCTGATGCCAGTGGCTCCACTTCTAGGTCCAGTTCACAGAATAAGTCAGAGTGGGTGGGCCCCAACCTAAAAGCCCCTCCCTCAGGCATCCAAGGCACCGCCCTCTGCTCAGGAGTGAAGGGTTCTGTGTCATCTGCAATTTTGGATGTGCTCATGAAGGGATAATCCACGAAAGATTCCTGATGAAAATTCCTCTGGGTAAGACACATCGGCAGGTTCATTTCACAATTCACAAGTAGATTTACATTCACAATAACAGTCAAATCACTGGCAGATAATCATGTGATAAATAGTTGCGGGCAATAATCGTGCGAGGCAGGGGAACGTGTTTTCAAATGTAGCTGTGATTCATACAGCTTTAATATAGTTCATTCACGCAGCATGATTCAGGAGGGGCAGAATCACTCAGCTATGAATCTAAGCAGAGACCATCCCAAGCAGGGGGCATAAAAATGCAAATAATACCACAATTGATGGGACTTGTAACGATAGAGTCGCAAATAACAAGCAGGGAGCTGTTTCCCACATGGAATGCAGGTCTGGAGGAGTTTTTTCTTTGAACAGCAGGAGTGAATGGGGCTGTTGATAGTGTAGAGGTCTTTTGGAGAAGGGCTGCAGATTTGACACAGATATAGCTGCAGGCAGTGCCCCAGAAAGGAGTGGGAGCTCCAAACCATGTTTAAAGATATAGGGAGCCCCTTACCTAAAAGCACTTATAGCTGCAGGCAGGAGACCTCTAAAAGGGGATGGATTCTCCCAAAGAGGGAGGGGTTACTCCATAAGGGGCATGGTTATTCCAAAAAGGGGTTGGATCAACTTCAAAAGGGGGTGTCACTTCCAGTCACATTTAAGGTTAGGGAAAGGGTTAGGTAAGGGGCTCACTATTTCTTTAATGGTAGTTTGGAGCTTCCACCCCTTTTTGGAGCAATGCCTGCAGCTATGTCCTTCTCCTTACCAAACCCTTTCCCTAACCTTAACCGTGCATGGAAGTGATGACCCCTTTTGGAGTTGGCCCAACCCCTTTTTCTGGAGTAACCCAACCCTCTTTTGAAGATTCTCCCCCCATTTGGAAATCTCCGGCCTGCAGTTATACCTACTTGGTGGATTTTGGTAATGCTAGAGGAGCATAACAAATCTACAGGGTGGAGGTGGGACCGTGGATCATGAGAATTGGGAGAAATGGATGTACAATGAAACAATCAACAAACTTAACTGGTGCTTGTATTTTACATGACAGTCTTGCTGCTAACAATACTTCACAAGATATGAAACACACTGATGCAGTCCATTCTGTGATTGTAATAATGAAGAAAAAGTACTTGTATAGTTTATGTACTGTAACTATTAACCCATACAGCCTAAACTCTGTTCCAAAACCTAGTTGCCTTACAGTCTGCTGTCTACATGGGCAGGAAATGGAACCTCATAAGTGACTGATATGGAACAGTGTATACAGTAAATGCAGCAAATCATGTCATACAAATAGTGCCCCGCACGTGAAACAGGAGACTCGACTCGCACCAGTTTGATGTTTGTTGCTAAACTAGCAACATGAATAATATGCATGAAAAATGCACAGAACACACAAATATTGGTTAAAATGCTATATTTTTTTATTATTTTTAACTATATTGTCAATACTTTTCAGTATTCTGAGTCATATTTCTTTACAATAGACTTTCAGTGACTTTCAACTTTACCTGCCATTAGTCTTGCAAAACTGCAACAATTCTACTTTTTATCATTTCATTTGATTATCTCTTAATTTGATAAATATTACGGCCTTAATTAAAAAGACCTCCTGTTCTCATTGGCCCCAACCTTCACTTCAGATACAAATATATTCTAAAGGTGCACTCAGTAACTGTTTGTGTGATCTTGGTATTATATACTGACATTTAGCGACGTGGATGTAGCATTATTCAAACTCAACCGTTTTCAGTTACAAAGGGCATTGTAGAAATTCACTATTCACACCCATATTTAATTAAATCCATAAGTGAAAGTGTCCAATAACATGGCTTCTACTGAGATTTAGCAAGTATTATTCGACTGGTCATGTGATCCTAACATGGCCGCCACTGTGAGGGGACCCTCTCCATGTAGAATGAAACAGCTTTCCCAATTTGCAATTGAGTTCATCTATCTGTCCTAGATATATTTGTTAGAAGGGCTTTTCTAAGGACATGTCAATGTTCATATGCATCAGACACTTTTGGGACATCTCACTTTGGTTGTATTGCATCATAAACACAGCGTTTTTAGGTTGCTTTGTCAAGTTAAACGTAGTTTGAAACTTAGAAAAACACATTTCGAGTTTCAACGCAAGAGCATATTCTCATCTTGTGCTGTTGCTAGTGTTGAGCAAGCCTGAGTGTGGTTTGTTCTCTGTACAGCTGGGCGTTGCCTAAACAGCTGGAGTTTCACTTACTGCCCCCTGCTGAAAACAGGTGGAACTTCAAGCTTGAATTGTTCCTATGGTAGGAATATTCCTTATTACAGTCTGTGGACACAAATAATTGTTTTTTTTTTTTAATGTGCTATTTTTAAGATATTAATCACTATGAATTAACGCACTGAATCGACAGACCTAGTTTCAAAATTACAATTAATTACTTTGAGTAAAACTTTTTAAATGAGAAAAAAACACTGTGCACATTTAAACTTAAGAATATACTGTATGTAAATATGTACATTTTTAAGAAATATTCATATGTCCTGACAGAAGGAAGAGGTTCATTTTAAAAAGATACTTCTTTATTAAGGTTTCAAAGCAGTGTCCCTACTTTTTGTCAGCACTGTCAATTATGTATGAAAACATGAAAAAAAATCAGGAACGTCGACCTTCATACTAAAGGTCTTCTTTCCATTTTTCACCTGCTGTGAGGTCAACAAGGTCACAAATGGTCTGTTGAGTTTTAAGTAATTAAGTGTTTTTTATTTTCTGTATCAAGTTTTTCTAATATATTTTCGGATTCTCATGAATTGTTGCATTTAAAATAGGTTCTGTTATCAGCTAGTAACACCAGAAAAACAAAATGGCTAATGCACTTCATACAAATATGACAAAAAAATATGGTAATTTGGTCTAGACAGTCAGTGTCAACTCAATTCATCTATTCATTGAAGTGACTGCCAACAGCAGCTCACTAGGTTTTGGAACAGAATTTAATATACAATCCTGATGCAGCTATTAAACATAATATCAAAGTTGAGTATGCACAGGATTATCCACAGCTTTCCAACCATTTAGTTGGTTAACCAGTGTAAAGCCAATCCACCTTAGCAAGCCAAAATCTGATTTTATTGGACATTAATTGTGCCTGATAGGATGTGATTGGTTGCATAATCTGTATACCTTGGGTGTGGAGGATTGTCTGGTCATCTGATGATCAGTGTTGCAAATGCTGCCATGCTGAGCGATCATCGACGCCTGCAACACCTCATCTTCGACAAATTGACGCTCAAGTGCCTTTTCGTCAGAGAGGTCTAAATCACTGGAGTTGATCTGGAAGGGGTTTGTCAAGCAGATGACAATGATAATTACAACAGAGACAGATAACAGAATAATTGTTAACCCTGGTCAAAAAAATTATAAAATTTTAATAATAATAAACATTATTATTGGTTTGCTGGACTGGGTTTGTTTAAGATGATTTAGCGGAACTCTCAGCCTGTCCCAGCTGGTTTTAAGCTGGTCATCAGGCTGGTCTCCAAAACTGACCAGTGTCCCAAAACTACGGTGGCCCATGGGTGCACAGCTCAATGAAATAAAATAAATAAACAAAAAAAGCTGAAAACACAACAGAATTAAACAATAGCACAACAAAATTATGCCAAAACGAAAGAAATTAAATCACAACACAACTAAATTAAGCCACAGCACATAAAAAAACAATTAAGAAAAAATAAAAAAACAGTAAAAAAACCTAAAAGCCACAACACAATGAAATCATCATGGTTACTATTGCAACCTCCGTTCCCCGGTGGAAGTAACGTGACGTTGTGTTGATTGTAGAGACACAAGGGGTCTCTTCAGAGAGGGTATAAAGGGGAGCGGGGGAGCGAATATCAGACAGGTTTTCACTGAGGAGCCGAGAATACAGTTACGACGCATTACAGTGGTAGGGATAGTGACGTGGCATGGGGAACACAATGTCTCGTTCCTTCCATCAGGGAACGGAGGTTACAACAGTAACCATGACGTCCCCCTTCTGTCACTCACTCGACGTTGTGTTCAAAACGTCAAAACGCCATGCACTACCCGTGTTACGTGACTGCCGAGCCTGGTGCAAGCAGGCTGCTGTGTGCTAGAAGCATCTGTGTCGGCTGCACGTAGCCCTCCCAACGCCCCCAATGAAGGTGTCATATTCTCTTAGGTTCTCAGTACTCGTACAAAACTCATACCGAACTCGCAGGTCCAAGATTGGCCGCAACCCACCGGCTTTTTTGGGTATGATGAAGTAAGGGCTGTAGAATCCCTTCTTCATCTCGGCTGGAGAGACTGGCTCTATCGCGTCCTTAAGTAGCAGAGTGGCAATCTCTGCTCGTAAGGTGCTGGCGTTTTTGCCGCGCATCAGAGTGGAGTGAATACCGCTGAAACGAGGCGGGAGCATGGCGAATTGAATCCCGTAGCTGAGTTGGATGGTCCTGGCCAGCCAACGCGTCGGGCTGGGAAGCACAAGCCACGCGAGGGGGCACTAACGGGACGATCGTTTTGGACGTACTGGGTGGGGCCTCGCGGCGGGGGGGGAGCAGGTAATAGTGTTTTGGGAGGCAAACACGTGTCCTGAGGCTTGGGTGGTGACAAAAAACTCAAAGCACTTACCTTGCTCCGAGCACCCGGCAGGGGGCGGGGTGTAGACAGAGGAGGGGGTCCTGTAGGGACATCCTTGAGACTCGTCAGCGCTGGCCTGCCAAGGCTGGGCAATCGTGGGTCCGGAGGCAAGATGGCCGCGTCTTGGCGGAGAGTTCCAGTCCAACCCCACACTCTCAGCGGCCCGAGGACGGGAGTCCGGTCAGGTTTTCAGCGTCAGACGCCTGAATGCTCTCCAATGCAGCGGCGATGTCATCATCCAGACCTGGCTCCAGGGATGAGGCAAACAGGCCATGACGCGAGCCACCGCCGTCC
Source organism: Moxostoma hubbsi (assembly GCA_032164185.1). Taxonomy (NCBI): domain Eukaryota; kingdom Metazoa; phylum Chordata; class Actinopteri; order Cypriniformes; family Catostomidae; genus Moxostoma; species Moxostoma hubbsi. The sequence continues at coordinate 4,614,994 of JAVLUX010000003.1, read as the reverse complement.
CGAGCGCAGACGGAAGTAAACAAACGTGCCGGGTGGTTTGTAGGGCTGTGCCCGGTGGAACCGAGCATGCTGCTATCCCCAAATCGCCTCCATCACCAGCCGGGTCGTCCTCAATCCCGAGGGAAGAAGGAGTGACACGGGCGGCTGGAGTGGCGTTCGTTCTGAGAAACGAAAGCCGTGACCGCAACGTTGCCATGGTCATGTCCTCGCAGTAAGAACATGAACCATCCACAAATGCTGCCTCGGTGTGATCGATACCCAGGCACACGAGGAAGCGTCTATGACCGTCGGATCTGGAGAGATACCAGCCACATCCAGGAACTACACAGCGGCGGAAGGGCATCTTTACAAATACGTGTCCTGAAATCATTTACATTTACATTTATGCATTTGGCAGACGCTTTTATCCAAAGCGACTTACAGTGCACTTATTACAGGGACAATCCCCCCCAGAGCAATCTGGAGTTAAGTGCCTTGCTCAAGGGCACAATGGTGGTGGCCGTGGTGGTTCGAACCAGCGACCTTCTGATTAGCAGCCCTGTGCTCTAGCCACTACGCCACCACCACTCTTAAAAGAAAAGGAAGTTAAACACCCGCTTGTGTATGTTGCTGTTTTACCAGAAAACAAACTCTTTTAGAGGAAAATAAAACTCTTTCAGAGAAGTCAACTATTTTAGGAGAGAATCACTGTCGATGTGCCCAGGGGCAGAGTCTGCACAGCGTGCAGAGAGGAGAAAGCCGCTGGAATGCGCCATCAGATCCAACAGAAGCTCTCTTGCAGAAGTGGATGAAGCAGTCGTGACACACAGCTCGCTGATCACACAACTGCTCGGCTCCGAAGAAAAAATCTGTCTGACATTCGCTCCCCCGCTCCCCTTTATAACTGTATGTCTGGGGGCGGGGCATGCAAATTCTGTCTGCCAACTTGACATTGGCCTTTTCTCAAGTTCAATTTCAGATAAGGTAAGTGAGGCTCTCAGAAGAGACCCCTTGTGTCACTACAATCCGACACATCGTCGAGTGAGAGACAGAAGGGGAACAAACTACAGTACAGTCAAAACTAAACAAAATTAAACCCAAACAAAACAGAAAAGCCACAAAACTATTAAATTAAACCACAACACAATTAAGCCAAAACATAAGAGAAAATCACAACACAATGAAATTAAACCACAACACTGCTAAATTAAGCCAAAAAAAAAACTGAAAATCGACAGCACAATCAAATTATGTCACAACACAATAAAAAAGCCACAACAGAACACAATTCAGCCAAAACATAACAGAAAACCCACATCAAAATAAAATTAAAACACAACACAATCAAATTTAGCCACAACATAACAAAATTAAGAAAAGCCACAGCACAACAAAATAAGCCATAACATAATAAGCCATAGTGCAATACAATAAGACAATGAAATAAATCCTTTTCTTTTCTGATCATTTTACTGTGTGGTTGCTTCATTTCCTTGTGTTTTCAGCTTTTGTTTGCTTTGATACTTTTGTGCGCCCCTGGGCCACCATATAAACCCCTCTAATACCATCAAAACAGACCAATCTTACATTTCACGTGGCTTGTTTGTATGACCCTCAAATGTCATGCATATTGTAATCATATTCTGAACTTTAGTGATTTTTCAACGATTTCTATTGCTAACCATAGGCTAAAATGTTATTCATCCAATAACAACACATGGTGTCTGGCCTTCATAAATGCTGAGATGCTGCTCCTACAACAGATCCTTGCACTAATAACATGCATGTTTTGGTGTGTTTTTTCAGCACTGACCACTGCAGGCTCAGCATGGAACATACATTTCTCTTCCTCATCATCCCCAAAACCTTCCGTCAGCACCAGAGCCAAGAAGATGGAGGAAGAGACATCCTCACCCTCAGTCTGTGAAGACATGGAAGTGTCACCTTTCTGAAATACCCATGCTCTGGTAACGTTTAGATCAGACTGAGACTAAATGGCTGAATTTGACTGGGTTAGAAATCAACATCCGCTTTTGCATGTTAGTAGTGCAAGGCTGGTTAGCGAGCTGATTTGTTTATTTATTTTAAACATATTCCTATTTGCTGTTACAGCATTAAAAGGGTCATATCATTTTTTTACTGCTTATAATGCAAGTTTGTAAGTTAGTCTTCACAACCAGTTTCCACCCCCTCTCTGACCTATAGAATAAAAAACAAAATTAATTCCATACATCAAGCTCTAAATCTGAAAATATCAAGGAAAATGTTACGCCTTGCGATATGACCCCTTTAATATTTATGATCAGATCTTGAATTTGAATCATATTTTTAGATGCACTGTTTTTCCAAATCTAAACAGGAAGAAATGCTTTGGTCTCAATCTGGCTTCTGGAAGTGAGTCATTTGAACAGTATTAGGAGGTGATGGTACCCTATCACACATGTGAGAGCAGAACTAAAGGTTTCGACACACACTTAAAGGTGCACTCGAGATTAAATCTTTGGTGGAAAAGGCCTGATAAGATGACCCACAATGCACCTGACAACCCCACGCTTATGTTCCAAACCTCAAGGCCTTGGGAGAGAAAGAGAAGGAAAGATGCCAAAATATGCACACAATAACAGAATAATGGAGCAGAGATAACAGAGCGGAGAGGTTAAGATGAACTACATCCTCTGAGAGCTCTTCACAAAGATACAGACGCACTGCTCTAAGAAGATTTCATTTCCTGAGGCCTTAAAATAATACTGATCCACAGCATGAAATATTCAAAGAACCGGCAAAGGAATCCAGTTCCTGCAGCCGCTAGTTTCTGTAACAAACTATAAGACCTACAGTTTTGGAATATGAGCATAAAAATGATTAGTCAGGGAACAGACACAGATCACCGTAACTATTAGCAACAAAACAACATAAATAATACTACAAAAGATTTAAATTCATACTAGCAACAATTGAAATGCCCCTATATGTTCACAAGTGCATTGTGGGTAGTCCCCATAGCCACAATTTTGTAATCAATAGTTTAAATGAACACTTGAAGTCTTTGGATTTTGAAGAAAAATAATAAGTTTAAGAAACTTAGATATTTGAGTTATGAGCTCAAAACTTGACATTTCAAGAAATGTTTAAAGAAGACAACTCGATTTTTACATAATGAAAATAAATGGGATTTCTTACCGGCAGTGGTTTGGCCACCCCGATGCGGACAGTGCCCATATTTGCCCCCTTTAGTGCCTGAACTGCCTCTTCCAAACTGGCACTCTCCAGGTTGATGTTGTTGACATACATGAGACGGTCTCCTGGCAACAAGCGTCCGTCGCGCTCTGCTTCGCCATCAGGAACTAACGACCTAATCACAATCACTGTCTTATCCTGGTCCATGGGGTCCTGTACACACACACACACACACACACACACACACACACACACCCCATTTAGATGATAATAGATGTTAATCTCAAGAGAAGCAGAAACATTCATATCTATCTCTAATCGAAACTTTACCACTATGTCGTGACAGAAGGAAAATAAATCTCCTTTACAAGGTTTTACTTTTTGTCAACGCCATCAGATGTTTCTAACCAAATTTAACCTGCTTTGAGTTCATCCAAGTCACACAGACTGGGGTGAGTTATTTGGTTATTTTGTGTGTCCCAACCCTGATTTTTCCAAACTTACCTAGTCACGTCCTTTTCAGGCCCTCATGCTCATTCAGAGTATGTGTCATATAATAAAGCCTGATGATGATGAAACCATACTAAACTTAATGCATATAGTTTTCTAATGTTGGCATATTCTTAATAAATGCTTCATACATTTTCATACAAAACATTTATAACATATGTAAAATGGCTCAGTATTTGCAGGCATTGCATTAAAGTCACCCTTTTAATGCATGTTGTTATAATCACATATCAATTAATTATAATGCATTTGTAAATGAATTATTAGTAATTAATGAACTCCTTTATAAACTCTTAACAAAGGGATCTCAATGTGGTGTTACCAAGATATACACGTTGTTACCAAGATATGCAAGAAGCTAAAGGTTGCACCAAAATGTAAATGAAATCTCTGAACATGTTTAAGATATGTATTCAAAAGTGCTAAAAGAATCATTAGTGGAATCATTAAGGAACTGCACTGCACCACAATTATTAAATTCTTTACGATTTCCTGTCAAAGATCCTTCCTTTCTTACCTAAAGATCTACATTTTCGAGGCTCTGCAGACTTTCTTACTAGGCAATCTGACAGTTTTAGCCCTTCTTCTCACATTCTCACCTGGTAATCGAGAATGCTGAAGCCCAGCCCACTTTCCCCTTTTTCCAGTTCAATCTCCTGAATCTCTATTTCCCACATCGCTAGAGGCATTCCGGCAGACTCTTCAGTCACATTATCTTTCATGCCGTCTTCAGATTCTCCAGCAACCAGGAAGTCCTCAAGCTCATCTTGCACCTTTGCAAACAAAATTGTGACATCCTTTGATTCTCAAAAATCAACATTAATTGTTCAGAAGAACAAAATATAATTCTCATCCGCCTTGATGTAAAAAGCAGATGCGAACAGGGTTGCACCTTTTATTTGAAGGAAAAATATGTTATGCATTTGGACAGAAAGAACATCTCATAGTCTTATCTTTCCTTTGAGACCTATTCAAGATGTCCAGAGATTATAATCTGTCCACGTGCAATATAATCTGATATAATCCTAATCTGGGAAAGTCTGACAAAACTACTCAGGATTTCATGAATAAAGTCAACGTATGTAGAACGTTATCGACACAAAAACGCTTAGATGTAGATGGTACCGTTTGAAGACAAACATTGAGGTTGGCTCGAAAAAGCCTTGTTTGAAAGTTTAAACACAGTTTACAAGTCTAAATTTGCAGTAACCAAGTGTTTCCAGAATGTCGCTAGGCTTTGCTAGAATGTTTACTAATTAGCTAGGCATTGCTAGCATGTTTTAGCATGTTGATATAATGTTTTAGAATTTAGTTAGGCACCGCTAACATGTTTAGCATGTATTTAGTATGTTTCTAGCATGTTTTAGCAATTAGCTAGGCATGGCTAACATGTTTTAACATGTTGTTAGCCTGATGCTAGCATGTTTAGCACTTAGCTATGAATTGCTAACATGTTCTAACATTTAGCTAGGCATTGCTAGCATGTTCCCAGCATGCTTTAGCACTTAGTTAGGCATTGTTAACATGTTGTAACATGTTTAGCATGTTGCTAGCCTGTTTAGCACTTAGCTAGGGATTGCTAACATTTTTAGCACTTAGCCAGGCATTGCTAACATGTTTTAGCATGTTGCTATTATGTTTTAGCACTTAGTTAAGCACTGCTAACATGTTTTAGCACTTAGCTAAGTTTTGCCTGCATGTAGTTAGGTGTTGCTAGTATGTCTATCACAGATTTGGTGCATGTGGCCTGAAAGCTTTAGCAGTAAGATTTAAACATTTAATGAATGACTCTAATTAGCTGGTTCTTTTGAATCTACAGTGTGAACCAGGCAGTGTGAAATTCTATAAAAACAAGTATACAAACTTTTGCATGATTTTATGGGGATTCTTTTCAGAAAATAAAATAAAATAACAGGGTAAGCGGTGCCAATAATGACCACGTGTAGCGTTAGCATTAGCGTCATGAATGCAGAATGGAAACATTACAAATCTACTGCATATATATTCATCTAAATCATCATCGAGTGGTTTAAACAAATTCTTTTACTGATCTCATCCATGTAATCTATGATAACACATAAAAGTTACATTTTAATGTAAGATTTGTTAATGTTTAACATGTAGTCTGTTGTGAGGTCAGCGAACATCTTATTTTCTTCTAAACACCAGCAATAGCAGTGTCGGCTCTTTCAAATTTCTTTCTAGCTCTGCGCGAAGAACGAAGAAGAAATTAGCCATAATGTATTGGAGCCTTACCTGTGACAAAATCACTTTAACACAAAGCTTCTCTAAGCGTATTGCTTTAATTGAATATACCTGAATTGTGGATTCTATGGCCACATCCCCTGCTTGTAGTTGATAAGTTTGGCTGTCAGTCATCAGAGGGGTGGGTCTACAGCAGACCATGGTAACACAAATAGGAAGTACCTTCAGAATGTCAACAACCTCTTTATGAGTCTCTCCTCTGAGGGAGATGCCATTCACCTAAACACACACACACACACACACACACACAGTATAAATAAACAGACAATAATGCAGCAATAAATTACTGAAGTACACACATGAATCTCTATATAGTGCAAGCTGATAGGTTCTTTAAACTTGCTATCTGTTAGCCAATCAGCTCGCTCTCATGTGATATGTTAAGTCAATTTGCTCGCATGCTGTAAGCCGATAAGTCCTTTGACATGTAAAAGGGTAGGAAATCAACTCATAATCTCTGCAGCGAGCTGTAAGAGTTTTTCTCTGAAAATGTTAATTGCTCAGGTGGTTGCTTGGGTTTTTATCTATAAGCTTGCATGGTAAGGTCAGCTTTTGGCCATGACATATAAGCATGTTTTTTAACTAGGAGGCTAAGTCACTTGTTAAATGAGCTCTGGGCTTTCCAGATCAAGGTACACTTTATGAGTCAGATCACTAGCCATTTGGCCAAACTGGCCAAGGCACACTTAGCTAACATACACTTCCTACACAGCAACAGCAGTAGCAACAGCAGTATCCAACTTTTGGTGGTAAATCTGCTTGGTTGGGGGGACTGTGTAATTTTGCAGCATTTATTACATGCTCGATGAAGCATGTATTGTGTTTGTCTAGCTGTACAGCCGCTGCATGATGTCCACATGCTTAACTGATCATGTCTATGTATGTTCTAGCCATAGAAAGTTTCCATGATTGTTATGCAGCAGCAGAATAGCAGATCTAGTCCACCAATACCAAAATACTATTAATGTGTCATACCCAAAAAGAAAATGCAAAATCTTTCCAAGTGTTGTCATGACTGAAGTGCAGGCATTAAGCTCTACATACTGTAGGTTCTTTGAACTTGTCATCTGTTAGCCAATCGGCTCACTCACATGTGATATGTTGAGCCAATCGGCTTGCATGGTGTTAGCTGATAGGTCCTTAAACATTTAAAAGGATAGCCAATCAATCAACTTATGTACTCTCTCTTTGTATATTTTTTAAATGGCTCAGTTTTGCACACAAGCTGGTTTCACAGCAGACCACTGCGAGAGCTTTTCCCTGAAACCCTCCTCCCCTCCAGCTCCACCGGTCTAGATCTGATAAATGGGGAGTGTATGCAAATCTAATTGTGCAGCAGCATGTCCTACATGCTCGATGCAGCATGTCTTGTGTTTTGTCTAAACACAGCAGGTCTATTTTCTATTAATCCCTTTAAAGAGCTTTACATGGTCCACAGCTATGGAAATATTCCTGTACATATATTATATTTAGTACATGGTCCTAAATTCCTTCTGAACAGTGTGCAGGTCTAATCCGCAGCTACCAAAAACACTTGGTTGAGGTTATGGCTGCCAAAGGAGCATCGACCAGTTATTAAATCCAAGGCTTCACTTATTTTTCCACAGTAAATTTGTACAGACCACTAATACATTTTGTGTAATTTTACCTCCAGCAGTTCGTCTCCATTGCAGATTTTTCCAGAACGTCCAACAGGACCCTCCGGAAGCACAGAGCACAGGAAGTGATGGCCGGCACACACATCTAGACTGATCCCTAAACCACTGTTCTCACTGAACTTCTCCACCTGAACGACCTGCACACACACAAAGATATGTATAAATGTCAGAATCCTCTTAAAAACCATCACAAACCTAATTTTCTAATGAGGGATTTTTCTCCACCCTTTTAAAAATGATAACCTTTTTTATTATGCTATCCTGACATAACCACAGAGAATTTCCACGGGTCAAATATAGTCATCTCAATGGGAATGTGCGCAATCATGAATTTCGTGCGATGGACTTCTGGTGGCAAAGAATTTCCTAGGCAAATATTGCTGGATATTTGTCGACAGGTCAATTCGCTGCGTTGACCAATAGGAAGATGATTGGTTTGGTAGTGAGATTGATATAATTTAGAGCCTCTTGTCCAATGAACATCAATCTTGTGTCTCCCATAGACTCCAATTGAAAAACAGCAATGGGCCTTTATAGGCCGTGTATCCATAGAATCGAATGCATAGAGAAGGACGGATCAATCCTAAAGTATCGATATTACGAAACCGATTATGCATTGATAGGATGAATACTCATATAAAAAATAGATCAATACTAACATTTTTATGTGTGATTTTATTATTTATTTAACGTTATTGCGATAATTATTGCGTTTCATAGAATTAGAAGTGTCAAAAACATTTACTTTATAAGTCATAGCTGCATTTGATTTAATTTATTTCTCCTTCCACTCATCTTAATGCACAGAAATGTTGAAAGACGCAAGCAGTTGCAGACAGGGGGGATGTTTGCAATGCAAAGGCTACAATATGATTAAATGCTAACTCTCATAAACTTTTAGTATGAGTTCTCAAACAGCCAAAAAATGTGAATACAAAACTCACCAATAGTGACAATTAACTTACAAATACCTTATTCGCAAATGTGCAAATAATGACTTCAATACCAAAAATGAATCAAGGCATCTCACATGGACTTTAAAGATCTTTAAAAACTTTGCTTGCTTTCATGGGATCACTATAAAGTGGTGTTTTACTCGTGCTCTTGAATATAAATGCGTTACTCACAATGACCTCGCTGCACATGCCGACGTCCTTCTGCCACTTCTGCAGGAGTTTGAGTTCCTCTTCAGAGCTCAGCTTCATTCCTACAAAACCCAGGAGAGAAATGACAACATTACCTGCTGAGATCATCTTAGATCATCTCTGCCTGTTGATTCTTTATGAGGTAAAATGATAAACTTGTGTGTCTCTCTCTCACCGTCTCGCCTTTCTGGAGATCTGATGGGTGGAACTGTGACAGGCGGGGGTTTGGAGGTTTCAGCCGGTCTGAGATACGACCTCTCGTCTACAAACACACATCCAGCAGAAAACACAAGGGCATCAAACTGAGACCCTGTCTCTCGCTCAGAGACTCTCTTTATATAATAACAGGCTTCTGATATGATGAAAGGATGAGTCGAGATTTTGGCTGTGATTTTGGCATTATTTCTCTGTTTAATATGAATTAACTGTGTAGCGTTTAAAGACCCCATGAAATCCAACTTGTGTTTTGTGGGTTTTAGAACATGTTTGTTAGCTTTGAGGTCATCTTTATGCTACTGTACTCCTAAAAGTTGGAATCTGTGAAAGAATAACTGTTTGAGATATGCATTTCAAATTTAAAGTCTGTCTCTTCTGGGAAGAAAATGGACCTCAGATATTGATGACCTGATAATCTTGCACACAAGTATACTAATATTTTAGTTGATTCAAAGGCTTTCTAGAATGATCATTTCCAACCCTCTAATAAAGTGCAACATTCCAGTTCCAAAAGTAAAAAATCCACACATAAAGTGTTCATTAACGATAAAGTATAAACCTGTTTCTGTAGAAGCCACAAATGTATTGTTTTTACAATTATAATCAGTGACTATAAGGATATAGTTAGTGTTGCTTAGAAATAGATTACAAGTAATCTGTATAATGTAATCAGGTAACAAAAATACTTCTAATTTCACTACATTGCCATTTCAAATGTGCATAATCAGATTAGTTACTTTTTATGGATTACATGATTACATTTTTGTAATCATACTACTGTAAAATGGAAGGAGTGTTAATTGGTGTTAATACATATAAAATGAATGATTAGATTTATCAAAACCCAAAACTGAATCCAAAAGTAATCAGATTAGCTAAACGGTATAATATAAAAGATCACATTACGGATTACAATTTTTGTAGTCTAATTTGTAAACCGTATCTAATTACATTTCGGAAATACCGTAGTCTACCAACACTGGTAGTAGTTTGATATTGTACCATAATTTTTTCTTTGATTATGTCATTCGCAGTGCCTCGTGGGATGAGTAGGTTTTGTCTTTTAATTGATTTTAAATACTTTTTTGATTTAATTCAAAGATTGTAATGTAGTAATTCATCTCAGAGCTGGTTAGTTTGGTTCATGATTTAGATATCTGTACTGAAGAAGTTTTTTCACATTTTTATAGAGAAAATAATTGGGAAAAATTATTCTTGAACACAAACAGTGGGCAGTCACTGTCGCATTCTGTACAATCTGCCACCAACTAGCAATAGCAAGTAGCAAAAAAAGTGATTTAAACTAAAGGATATTTCCTAACTTTTTTTAAATGACTAGTCATTTGATATGTGCCAACCCAACTTCCTGTTTCAATAAGAAATACATTAACACAAAGGAAAGAAAATAGCATTTGTCAATCAAATTTAAGAGGTCTATAAAGGTGCACTCAGTAACTTTTGTCTTTGTGTCATCTTGGACTTACACTGACACCTAGTGGCCTGGATGCAGCGTCATTTAAAATCAATCGTTTTCAGTTTCAGGTGCCATTGTAGAAATGTAATATTCACAGTCAGCCATGATTACTTTAATCAATGAGTGAAAGTGTCAAATAACAGAACGGTTACTGAGATTTAAGGAATATTCTGGGTTCAGTGCAAGTAAAGCTCAATCTACAGCATTTGTGGCATAATATTGATTACCACAAAAATTCATTTTGACTCATTTGTTTCTTTAAATAAGCAAAAACTTGCTTATTTTAAGAATAGTGAGGCCCTTACAATGGAAGTGAAACATTTTTAAATGTAAAATTGTTTCACAATAATAGCCACAAGACATAAACAATATGCGTGTTAACATGACCTTTTCTGTGTGAAGTTATAGCCAATTTTACAACTTTGTTACCATGACAATGTAATGTCAACAAACCCTAAAACGACTGTTTAGACAGTCAATTTAGACATTACAGCTCAAAATTTTACAGAAGAATTAATGTAAGAGCTTTTATAAAATGTTAAGCTTCACATTTCTGTTCAAACCCTGCAAAAATTGTCCCCATTCACTTCCTTTGTAAGTGCCTCACTGAAACCAGATTTTTGCTTTTTTTAAATAAGGGACGAGTCGAAATGATTTTTTCAACCAACATTATGTCACAAATGCTGTCAATTAAGCTTAATTTGTATTGAACTGGAATATTCCTTTAAGTGAGTAGTATTCGGCTGGTCATGTGATTCTAAAATGGCCGCCCCCATGTGTGGACCCTCTCCATGTAGAATAAAACAGCTTTTATAAGTCTTAATTTTAAAGTGAGTGCTCAAGATTTCCTACATAATTACAATTAGTGTCCTTAGGAGTTAAGGAAAACATTACTGAGTGCAAATGGACGTGAGTGATGCATGTGAACAGCTTTGTTGTAACACTCTTATTTAGAAATGGTAACAGTCTGATTATTGTGCATGTAACAATAGTTACCGTGTTTCCCGTTTGCGTGCTCCATTGTTGAGTTTCTGGACGCACTAGGGGCAGGTCTAATCTCCATGGTGACTGGTATGATTGGCGGGCATGTGTCCTCTGGTTTAAAGCCACGTCGGACTAGTTTTAGGTGTACAGTCTGACCCGTGTGTCTCAGAACTTCAACTGCCTGCTGGTTAGTATAACCCTGGATATTCATACCATCAACCTGAATACACACACACACACTGCAGTTTAGCCCTGAATACGTATCTCATAGGATATTTTACAGCCCTGACCAGCTAATGCACATGCACATTCTAGAGGACACAAACTCTATTAAAAAGGCATAAAAAGCAGCCTTTTTGAGCATTACGTTTTGTCCCATTCGACTGGCCAGTCTCCTCCTCCTATACTGTCACTGATGGTGTAAAAAAGTAGCGATTCTGCTATTTTATTTTCATTTATTTTGGCATTTATTCCATGGTAGATATGTATCAGTGGGCCAGACTGATTTACTATTTACATGTGAGAGCAACAAAGAAAAATGGGAGAATGTGAAACTACAGAGTTGAACATGTTAAAAGAACTGGTTATTAATAATACAAAAAAAGGGTTCTTTCATGTGGACTTTGTACTTTGTATCATTTTTCATCTGACATGGAGCAGAAAACTACCCTGCAAAATCCCCCACTGTCATTCCTGGAGATTACTAACCACTTAATATCAAAATGGTAATAATCTTCTGGTTTGCATCCATAATGTTGTAAATGTAAAAATTGCGTTTCAAAACTAATTTTTAAATTGATTTTCTTGATTGGATGGACTGATGAAGTTACCTTACTTTGAAACCATACTTGGTATCATTCTTTTGTGGGTTAGAACACTTGACTACAAAATGACTCGAAAATGCCCATTCCTGATAGATACTCGTACCGTATATACGGTATATAATGTACATACTGTAAACATAAACATATATTCAGTCATACACTCGCACAAAAAAACTGTATAGTATAAAAGAAAATCTTCACTTTTGAGCATGTAAAACCTTTTTGTTGAAAAGCACTTTAATTCTTTATGAAATAACTTACAGCTATGATCTGGTCACCGACATGGATTCGCCCATCTTGCTCCACGGCACTGTCCATCGAAATGCTCTTCACGAATATGCCAGAGGGCTCTACAAGAGGAAATTGCATGCAGCAAAGGTGAAACGTAAGGGTAGAATGAGAATCAGCTTTCATGCTGAAATCTCCCCACAATAAGATAGAGAAGCAGTAAAGATGAAACTCACAGCTGTCAGGGACAGCAACAGCTGCGTATATTTGAAATAAAGTAGAAATAAAGTCCTATTACATGCAGGATTTAAAACACATCTTTGAAACACATTTTATATACCAATTTTGTCATAATTTTGTGATGACAGATTATGAATATAATCAAACTTAAATAAACACACGTAACAGACTTTAATAAACAATAACTAAATTTTTTATATTTTCTTTGATGAATACAAGTGATGCTAGGGTGTTGTGACTGGGTGTCATGGCATTGCTATGCAGTTGCTAAGATGTTCTCGGTACTTGGTAGAGTGTTGTTAGGTAGTTCCTATTGCACTGCTATTCTGTTTTTAAGGTGTTCTGGGTGTTTTTTATGTGTTGCTATGCAGTTGATAGGGTAACTAAATGGTTGCTAGCAGGCTGCTCACAAGTTCAAGCCTAAGAGCCCACATCTATGATATTCTGGTCTGTAGATATGACTCATGACCCTTCTTTAAAGTAAATCTTCAAGGCAAAAATCATCTGATTACTTAGAAAAGAAACAGCTGGTGTTGAGGAGATTACTTCAGAAATGTAATCTAATTACAAATGACACTTTATATTCAATCTAATTACTTTTAGATTAGACATGTAATCATGCAATCCATAAACATCTAACTGTAATCTGATTACACACATTTTAAAATGTAATTTGATACAACTACAAGTACTTGATTTTTGTAATCCAATTACATAATGCAGATTACATGTAATCCGTTATTATCCAACACTTCCAGCAGTACATCTCTCCTATAAAAGCTGTATAATTCGATATATCTTTCATATACGTTGATCAAAGGGAGGGAGGGGACGAGTTACACGTCCACGGTAAATAATTAAAGTACATATCAACTAACAATTAAATTCTTCTGCATACTTTGTTCAGAGATTGAAAGAAGGTTGAATCAGTTGAGAAATGGTATACTGTTTTGGACACTGCTTATGCTGCTGGGGCCAGAAATATAAGATGCATACTGTCTACAGACAACATGTTAAACTAACCAATCTGATAAGTTACTACATGCTATATTCTATGAATAGAATCCACATGCAATCAATAAAGAAGCTGTTTTAAGCACTCAATGTTGATTAAAGTAATATATATATGCTGTAGATCATGTGCAATTTGTCATATTTACATTCTGCATTCATGGCGCTAAAGCTAATGCTAACATGCTATACATGGCCATAATATGCACAGCTTGACCTCTGTTATTGTATTTTATGATCAATTTTGTGAAAAGAATCCACACAAAATCATGAAAAATGTATATACTTAAAGAAAGACATTCCTACTGCAAAGATTAGTGTAAACTCATATACGTGTGTCACGCTTTGAGTAGATACACTTGATGCAAATTTGTGGCAAATTCACCACTGAAAATGTTCACATGCAAATGAGCTTTGCGGCAAACTTGCGGAAAATTGTTCACTGTTGCCAAAGGCTGAAAAATTCTGGCAAACATTTGCATGTGAAAATAATTAGCGGCATAATTGTGGCATGTTTGTGGCTATTTTCAATATCTTGTAAGAGTTACAGGGTGCATGAGTGAAGCTGCATATACAACAGAGTGAATAGGAACTTAATGGGCACTTTTTAAGTTTTGAAGTAGAATTGGTTCCTTCTGTCAGACTAATCCCCCCCCCCCCCCCCCCCCCAAAAAAAAATCCCATTACAAAGTCTGGGAAATTGTCTACGAGAACAATAATACAGATAGGTAACTTTGCACCAGCTCAGCAACTCTGCACTACAGTGTGTTCATGTTGTTATCTGTGATCTCAATTGAAGAAATGAAACCAATGGCAGTAAAACGGTGTTAACAGCAGGTATGAAGTGTTCCTGAAAGTATGCGCTGGCAAACTGTTTGGAGCGACCACAACAAACACCTTCTTTTTGGCTAGAGTTTTTTTATATGACATTTTTTTTTCTTCAAAAGAGTTATGTTCAAATCTGTAAACCTAAGTATGGACCTTAATGGCACTTTTCCACCGCACGTAACAGTTCGAATCATCTCAACTCTACACGCTTTACTTTTCTTAGCTTGCATTTCCATTGCAGTTTAGTGCCACCTCAAAGTGGAAGGGTATTACAGGCTGATCGTCATAGTTGCGCCACCTCTACTGCTGTGACATCATCTTAAACACGACACAAACTGACCAAAACAATAACAGAACCGCTATCTGTTAGCTACTAGCTCATTGTGCTGCATAAAGCAGTTGTGGCATGGTGATTTTACACAAGTGTAACAGTTAAATTGGCCTGAAAGCTTCCAGTACCTGGTCAACTAAGTAAAGTGAAGCTTTCAAGCAGAGTATAGGCGTTAACATAACATACCATCCTTCACCGTGGATCAATGCCAGACCAGGGCACTCTCCATCCCATTGCTCGCCGGTTTAGATAGCGTCCATTTGGTCGAACCACTACCACTCTTCCTTGATGGTTCTGTAGTCATTTTTTTTAAAAAATTTACTTTTCCCTACACTGTAGGTAGGTCCAGTGGTAGCCGTGTGCAGCCAACAGCTGATACACTTCCTGAGAGACTTTTTCATTTTGCACCTCGTTTATTGACCATGGCGTGGTTTTGCAGAAAACCATTTCTTTTTTCACAATCCGAAATTTGCGTGAACAAATTATTCTGTTATCGCTGTTCATAACTTTAAATCTAGCGGGTTGATGTCACGTGTCGGAAATCCAGTGACACTGGTAATGGCGATTCTCCCTGACCAATCAGTGATCTGCAGGGTTTTGACGTCACATTTAGTGTCGGCTCGCTTGGAACCTCGACTGAGGTGGTACTATCAGGTACCAGGTACTATCCACAGTGGAAAACCCCAAAAAAGTGAGCAGAGTTGAGTCGAGTTGTACCGTGCAGTGGAAAAGCCCCATAAAAAGCACCACCAATAGAACTCCCTCAGTAAATCCATTTCAGGTGTTGTGTGTGCTCAATGTTTTGTAAAATTCCTTCATTAGTTCAGTTTGCTAATCAGTGATATTTATTATTCTAATTATTTGTATGCTTCAAAGCTCACCTGAGGTTTTGTCCCCCACATATCCAGCGATGGTGATGCCCAGCCCCTGAGCGTTCTTCGTCAAACTCACATCAAAAGCATCCTGCTCTTCTTCCTCAAAATCCTGACACCACACAACACAGAAAAAGACAATGAAAATGAGACAGAAAGGACGAGAGATAGTGAAGGAAAAGGAGAGAAGATTTTCTGAAAACCTGATAGTGAGTCCTAAGTGACCTTGAGAGAGGAGCTGTTGTGTTTAAGGTGAAGTGTGTAACTTGATTTTGAAATACTTTCCTGTATCCCAGTTTACCTTGCTGGGTCAACTTTAAGTAAGCCATTGGTTGGTTGACATGTTTCAAGAAGCCAGTTTTAGTCATTATCCGGTTAAGTTTGAGTTCAGTTTGAGCAAAATTTTTCGCTGTCAAGAAAGTGGGTTTGGCCTGGGTAGCTCAGCAAGTAAAGACACTGACTACCACACCAGGAGTCGCAAGTTTGAATCCAGGGCATGCTGAGTGACTCCAGTCAGGCTTCCTAAGCAACCAATTGGCCCGGTTGCTAGGGTGGGTAGAGTCATGTTGGGTTACCCTCCTCGTGGTCACTACAATGTGGTTCTCGCACTCGGAGGGGCGCGTGGTGAGTTTTTTGTGGATGCCATGGAGAATATTGCGAGACTCCACACGCACTAGGTCTCTGTGGTAACGCACTCAACAAGACGCGTGATAAGATGCGTGGATTGACTGTCTCCGAAGCAGAGGCAACTGAGATTCGTCCTCCACCACCAGGATTGAGGCAAGTCACTATGCCAACATGAGGACTTAGAGCGCATTGGGAATTGGGCATGTCAAATAAAAGAAAGTAGGTTTGCAAGTCCATTGCAACAAATCCATTCCTTTCCACTTACGTTAAATATTTATTGCAGTGTCACAGGGGTTTAGGAAGGTACTGCAATAGTTATTTCTGCCATTTAATGTTTTAGAAGAAAATTATATTCAACAGGTCTTTTCCATTGTGGAGCCCTTAGCCCCATTGTACCCTGGGATTTTCATGCACAACAGTCTTGAGAGTGTTAAGAGAATGGTGCAAAAAACAGAAACACATCCCGTGAGCAGCAGTTCTGCGGGCAGAAATGTCTTGTTGAGAGGTCAACAGAGAATGGCCAGACTGTTTCGAGCTGATAGAAAGACTACGGCAACTCAGATAACCACTCTGTTCAATTGTAGTGAGCGGAATAGCATCTCAGAATGCACAACATGTCGAACATTGAGGCGGAAGGGCTACAGCAGCAGAATACCATGTTGGGTTCCACTTCTGTCAGCCAACAACAGAAAGCTGAGGCTGAAGTGGGCACAGGCTCAATAAAACTGGACAGTCGAAGACTGGAAAAACATAGCCTGGTCTACTGAATATCGATTTCTGCTGAGGCACACAGATGGTAGGGTCAGAATTTGACACCATCAACATGAAACCATGAACCCAACCTGCCTTGTGTCAACAGTCCAGGCTGGTGGCGGTGGTGTAATTGTGTGAAGAATGTTTTCTTGGCACACTTTGGGCCCGTTAATACCAATCAGTTATTGAGTATTGTTGTTGACCATGTGCATTCCTTAATGGCCACAATTTACCCATCTTCTAATGGCTACTTCCAACATGATAATGCATCACGTCACAAAGCAAATGTAGTCTCAAACTGGTTACATGTACAGGTTTCATGAAATGATTAACTTTTTGGATGTGGTAGAATGGGAGATTTGCAGCATGACTGTGCAGCTGACAAATCTGCAGAACTGCGTGATGCAATCATGTAAAAATGGACCAGAATCTCAAAGGAATGTTTACAATATCTTTTGGAATCCGTGCCATGAAGAATTTAGGCTTTTATGTTTTTAGAGCAAAGGTAGGCCCGACCCAGTTTTAGCATAGTCTTCCTAATAATGTGGTCAATGAGTATATGTCATATGTATACCATCTTCCCATTTTCCAAGAGTTACTTTGAATTATTTGTTTAATTCGTTTAACTGGTCCCTCTTTATATTAGGTGTCTTGAACTACTATGTGTTACAATACAATGTATTCATTGTGTAACTATGTTGTTCTGCAAAATTCTCATAAGATTTACATTTGCTGCTTCTTAGGTTAAGGTATGGGTAGGGTTAGGATTTAGGGGTTAGGATAAGGGTTGGGGTTAGGTTAAGGGTTAGGGGTAAGGTTAACAGTGTAACTACATATATAATTATATGCAAGTACTTTAAACGTGCAATGCAACAACACGTATGTACATAATAAGTACATTGTAGCAAATGTTTAAGTACATAGTAGTTAAAGACACCTAACGTAAAGTGGGTCCATTTAATTCCTTTAATTGATCATTTTAGTTTGTTTCCACCAGTCACGTCCCTCTCGGCCATATCGTTTGTGAGCATGAAGTATGTGGTTTGTGTGTGTGTGTTGTCTCTCTCTCTCTCTCTTTCTCTCTCTCTCTCTCTCTCTTTATTGCTCTCAGGTGTGTTGTGGCCAATGGAGCTGATTATTGATGGTGTGCACCTGTGCACAGTGTGTTCCATCCTATATAAATTGAATGATCCATGGCTGAGGTGTACGATGGGAGATGGATATGCAATTGCTATAGCCACCTTGTTCATGGGCGCTCAGGCATGTGTTGACTCTTTTTCACTGGTTCCCCGCTTCTGGAGCGGAGAATTCATGGTTATCATTATTGTGAACTCTGGAGTTTGTCGTCTTTTTACATACTGAACTGTCAGTAAATGTGCCTGATTTTGCTTCTCTCGTGTCCCACATCTTTTTGTTACATTCTATATTTAAGGTGTAACACCACCTTAACAAATAGTATTACATTACATTACGGTAGGGTTTAGGATTAATCATGAACTCAGGATCAAACTCCACGTTGACAGAGATGGTTTATAGTGAGCATTGTGATACCACTGAACACGATCTGAACCGGTTTTGATCTGTCTGGTTTTGTCAACCTGATACCTACTCTAAAATTCTGAGTTTGTTCAACTCGCTCTGTGAGACAGGCCTCAGAAGCATGAATAAGTAGCCCTGAGTAAAACTAATACATGAAGAGTTTTCTTTAGTATTGATGGAGTTTTAAATTCTTTTCTGCACAGACAATCATGATGCCATTAAAATGGACGACAGCTCAGAACTCTGCGAGTCCCGCTGCCTGTTTGATGATGAATGAGCCAAATTAAAAATAAGTTTATGCCTGCGCATTGGAAAGCAAAATAACAAATGAGATCTCTTTAATATGTATAATGTTGTTTCTTCTAGACAGCAATGAGATTAAATGTAGCACACAATGGAGACTTTGGCATAAGTCTGCTGTCTCTACGATGTTTCTCCTGAAAAAAGACCCCAGTAATCTCTCAAAGCGTCTCCTCTAGAGTTTCAGAGATCTCAACAATGAAAAAGTTCAGAGATTGCAATATGAATTTGAAAATTTCTAATCAATTTGTTTCAAAGAGCAAATTATCTGAGCTATGCTGTCCAAATAGGGGGGTCTTCTTGATGCTTCTGTTACCACAAAACAAACAAATCTGCATTTCAAAATCTCACATATTTCAGTCTGATGAATGTGCATGTGTAGCAACCTGTTGCTCAGTGACAGTTGGCAGGGGGGCAGTAACGGGCATAGTGTCGTCCACCGTCGCGCGGCTGATGAGCAGTCGGACTCTGTTGCCACACTGTTTCAGGACTTGAGCAACCTGATCACTGCTCAGACCGAACAGATTCGTATCACCGATCCGCAGGATGTGATCCCCACTATGTAAACGACCATCCTGAAACCAGGGAGAGAAAAGTTTTTATTTTATTGATATTTATTGTTCTTAAAATGCATTTTGTCGTCTTGCTCTATCAGATTTCATTTTCATTTTTTTATTTTCAAAATCAAAAGTTAATTTATTCATTTACAAAAGTAATTTTATATTTAAACTGATTAAGTTTAAAAAATACTTTAATTATATAACCTAAATTATGTGTTTAACCTTGTGTACCACATCTAGAAAACAGATACTCCCACCTCTGTAATAAACATGGAGATCTTTAGTCCTGTCTGAAGCAGTACATTAAATCTCAGGCATCGGGTGATAATAATTGTAACTCAAATGTCGTTTAGAAAACTAATCCCGTCCAAATAGGGCTAAAGAGTAGAATACAACAAGCCTATATGTTCTACTAACATACCGAAGTACATTTCTTTGACATACATGTTACATGTAAACAGGTGTTGATTATAAGCCAAGATTTCACTTATAACTAAACAAAAATAACAAAACAATAATATCATATACCATTACTTAGATGAGGGTATTCCCATTAAAATGAGTCCACACACAATAATTGGATGCATAGATCATTAGATAAATAAAGCACAAAGCACAATGTGTACACAGCACATATTGTGATATCTGGCTAAAACACGTTAGCTTTCCTGGATCAGATGACTTAGTATGTTGATATAGTATGTTGTCCAGCTTCATGGAATGCTAAACCAATTGTATTAGGATTCAGATCGCTGCAACAAGAGGTGGAAGTCATCCAAATATGGGCAGAGAGGATTGTTTACTCTAATTACATATGGCTACCAGGAGTAGCCATATGTACATGAAACCGACTCAATGATGACTCAAATGACAGAATGAGAATCCTCATGCCTGCATGCTTTGAAGAGAGAGCATACCTTTAGTCTTTGTTGTATTTGTATGTGGAATTAGTTCTTAAGTACAGTTATTATGTTTTATTGGTTTGGAGAAGCTTTTGAACACTAAGATAAATTATTTTTGTAATGTTATAACTTTTGATTACTTTGTCGTATAAACACAAAATTTTACTAAGTTACAGGTGACATGAATGGGAACAAAACAAAATCAGTTTTTCGAAGCTACCTTATTTACACCTTGAGTTAAATAAAGTCTAATCAGAAAAATAAGAAATAAAAAGTTTCTGGCAGAAGTTTCATAAGTTATCATTATCTATATATGATTAAAGAAATTGAAAAGTTTTTGTTAAAATGACACCAAACATTTGACCCTCTTTGTTGTTATTTTTTATTTTATTTTTTTGTAGAGTTTTGTAAGCCTTTAATTTTGGGTATGCCACTGAAACAGGAAATCTTTAAAAACACCTTCAGAGCTTAAAAGGTTAATATAGAATGGTATTCTTTTAAGTAACTTGGAGTGCCATCTTAAATATGGTAATCACAGATTATAAAGTACTGAATGCCATTAGCATTTAGCTTATCATCTCCTGGATCAGCAAGTAAACTGGATAACCCCAAATTGCAACACGCTTAAAGCCAGACAGCAGACGCAGTCATGTTTTCGTCAATGGACAGGTGACTTTCGGGTCAGGGGATTGTACTGCTGCATAAAAAGGGACTACTGGGTCCATAAAGGGTCAAATGTGCTTGATCTAAATTCCACTGAGCAAGCACACCTGATCAGCGATGCCTCCAGGTAAGATGGTTTTGACAATGACTCCGGTGGTTTTACCGCCAACAATCCCGAAACCCAAACCAGTTCCATCGTTCACCAGCTCGATCGTCTCCATGTGAGTCCAGTGGGTCTAGAAAGACAAAAGTGCCCACATATACATATAGTTGCCCCATAAAAGGGTTTTCACATAGAACAAATGTATAAATAAAAAAGGCTATTTATAAACAGACAAACAGTGTGTACTTCAAATTCATGAAAATATCTTTAAAATACTGTAAAACCAACTTTTGAGGACTGAAAAACGTCACAATTACAAAACAATGTCTTAATTTAAATCTAAAATGTTTCTGCATGGGGGTATGGTGTATAAAAAATAAACAGCTTAATTTAACAGTAGACTTTTGTAGTGTCCAAGTTTGTGTGTGTGTATAGACTCTCACTGCACTGGAGTGTGCTGAAAGGGTGCTTGCAGCACTGGGGGTTCTGGACACCACCGGGCTGGACAGCTGTGGTATGGGCCCACGGGCAACAGAGATTTTCATGTGGTCCGATGCTCTCTGCAATAGTGCAATGGCCTGCTGGTGACTGACCCTCTGATCCAGAAGCTGACCATTAATCGCCAAGATCTGATCTCCCTCTTTCAGTTTACCATCACTAGAATGCAGATCATACAGTTCAGAGATCAGCTCAGAGGTATTCGTGTACAGCAGAAGAAAGAAAGTCCCCTGGTGTCACTTCACTCGACACAACGTCAAAGTGAGCGACAGATGGGGCACCAAAGATTTTTGGAGGAAATGTGTAATGTTTGTAATCTTGTTAAAACGGATTTCCTAAAATTGGTAAAGAAAAAAGTATTGTTTATGAACCGGTATTGAAGTCAAGGTATCGGTATTGATATATTTTTTGAACGATACCCAGCCCTACTGATACATGGATTTACAAAGACCGATAATTTTAGATTTTCTTAAAAAGCACACCATTTTTGTTAATCTATAGAATGTATAATTAGTTTCCTAAAAAAACAATAGAATCTCAATGGTATGTCCTAATTTAACAAAGTAAACGTGTGTGTATGTTTCCACTTCTGACCTGTCTGCCACACTCCCGGCTTGAATCTCCTGAATGAAGATGCCGAGTTCTCCACGGTTCTCACTGCACAATCCAACAACACTGAAGCCCAGACCACCAGATACCGGCTTTGGCAGGTTAATATGTGTCATGTACCGACCCTGCACATACAAAACAGTCACAAAATCATCCAAAGCTTTCTGGATGAGCTTTTCAAAAGCAAAAAAAAAAAAAAAGTACAATGTTTAAAGTAAGTAAATATGAGGTCTGCATTACTGCGGACCCTCTTCCGAGTTCTGACTGATTGATTGATTGATTGTGTGCTACCTGAGCCATTGAGCGGATGATATGTTCATACTCTTCAGATGAAGGTTGCCCATTGAGCTGCGCTGAGAACCCGTCATGGCCGCCCTTCAGATCTGAGTCAATATATGGAGTCTGCGGGAGAAACAGAGAAGATAATGGAAGTGTACATTATACTCCTCACTTTGTGTGTTCTAAGTATTTAGCCACGCAACTGAATATTATAAATAGTCCTGAGATTGTGTGGAAAACTCATTTGTTTTGATCATTTCTGGTGATCATTTGTCCTCCCAGCCATCTGTGCACACATCTTCGTCATTAAATTCTGGAGCTGCTTAATTAATGTTTTATTTCCCTCCCAAGCTCGATAACCTGCTTTTTTGCCACATTAATAAATAATCATGATGAGACCACAGCAATAAAAACATAGCATGCGATTATCTTCTTGTTGTTTAATTAGTCTGCAAAAGGAATCAAATCTACTCAAACACTCTCAAGTGCCCATTCACTCGTGACATCTGCAGGGAAAGCCATTCAGACATCTTTGTCTTTATTTTGCACATTAACACTGTTAGACACTCATCTTTGCAATAGTATCAGTGTCATCACAATTTACAATAACAGAGTGTAACCGCAGCACATTATGACCGCGTATAGCACGTTAGCGCATTAGCGTCATGAACTCACGATGTAATAAAGACAAATAAAACATTTGCTATTGCCCATATATTACTTTAAATCCTCTTCAAGTGGTTAAAACAGCCTCTTTTACTGGTCTAGTGTGAATTCTACTCATAGAATGAGACAAAGTCATTGCTAACACATGGTAATGTCACAGTAATTTAGGTTTTACATGTTGAGTCATCATATTAAAATGCTCCTCTAAACACCTCCCACAGCGGTGTGGCGGGTGTCAGAATGTTCTGGAACTGTTGCTCGGCAACTTCTTTTTACCACCTGAATGAAGAATGAAGAAGAACTTCTCCAGAAGTGAGAAGGAGATGAGACGAGTCAATTTAAAGGTGCTGTAAGCGTTGTTAGCTGCTCTGGAACTTCCATCAGGCTTAGCCACCGCTTAGACACACCACCACTTTCCAAACCCCAGCCCTCCAAAGATACCGCTGGGACCGCAACCGAGAAGAAGTGCAGGGCATCTTCTCACAGCTGTCAAAAACAACTGTAGCAAAACAGCCTTCAACTGACACTGAATATGCCATTAAACCTGCATGATCTGCTTCAACGACTACAGACTCAGCTTCCTGCTATTAGAACGCACAATATGATTGACAGGCAAAAAGTGTGTCAAAGACTTCTGATTATCAAGGAATTAGCAGCCACATTTTTGGTTGTTGTTTACGCAATCTAGTGCTGTGATAGAGACCGGTGGGATATCTCAGAACACTTAATTTAGTGATATCTTTTAGTGAATTGGAACATTTTCGCCCCAATTTGGAATGCCCAATTCCCAATAAGCTCTAGGTCCTCATTGTGGCATAGTGACTGGCCTCAATCCAGGAGGTGAAGCATGAACCTCAGTTGAGTGTGTTTGAGCGGGTGTGGTGGCTTCCCGCTATTCTCCACGGCATCCAGGCACAACTCACCACACACCCCACCGAAACTGAGAACCATATTATAGCCACCACGAGGAGATTACCCCATATGACTCTACCGTCCCTAGCAACCGGACCAATTTGGTTGCTTAAAAGACCTGGCTGGAGTCACTCAGCACTCGCTGGATTTGAACATGCAACTCCAGGGGCGGTAGTCTGTGCCTTTACTCGTTGAGATACCCAGGCCATGAGTAGGAAAATGTTCTGCATTCCATTACTTTTGAAGCTTTTCCTGTGGTTGCGCCTGTTTCACTGTTTTTTAGCATCTCTGGTCATAAAAGCTGCATACCTAGTCTCACAGAATGAAAGTTCCTTTAAATACATTTTTGCAAACTGAGTTTTACATGCCGCGTTGTACATTTTGCTGTAGTGTCATGGTGAAATGAACACTGGAGACACTACAACAACTGTGCGTTTTATTCACTTCCACTACAATCTTGAGTACAATGGCTAATTAAGAATTCATAAAGATGTATTTTTGCTCTATGACGTACACACTGCTATGTTACGATATCAAAACACTTTTACTCTAACGCATTATTTAAAAATTTTAAATTTTAACATAAATTGTATAACGGACCCATCAACATTTACACACTTATTCCTATGTGATTAGTTTGCACAGTAGCTCACCTGATAAAATGCTGGACTTTGGACTCTGAGGACAATAGCATCATATAAGAGACATGAAAAGAAAAGGTTGCTTCTGAAAATTAGCTTTTCATGTTGCATTTACTTTTAGGACACCATCGGTTAGGCTTATGTACAAGTTATAGGTTAAAGAGGTACGTTTTACCCATTAAAGCACTTGCATACACCTTTAAAATGTTTTGAACCTGATTATGACACCATTTCACTCGCTTTTGGCACCCCTTGCTGGACATTTCACTGGGAAACTGCAGCAAAACATGTAAGGAAGCAAGTAATTACATTTTGCATATAATTTTCAAAAGATCCAAGTTACAGTTTGAACTTTAAACGCATCCCAAGATGCCTACAGTCAGCTCTGTCCAGCTGTCTTTCAAAAGCTGTCAATTTGTTGTCTGTACAACTGGAGCTGCGCTGACTAACTCCTTTAGACTGAAACTCGCAAAAAAGATTAAGGTGGTATTTCTACCCTGGAGTGCTCCATAGGTAGGAAAATTCCTTATTACATCGTTTTACATACAGTCAGGAGGCACGATTGTACAGAGCCCCTTAGACGGAGAAAAGGCGGGAATGTTCTTTTCAAAAATAGTTTTGCTTTCCCTTGCAGTAAGTTATGCATTCCATTGTAATAGTTTCCGTTCCCTCACAATAACTTTTCCGTACCCTCGCAATAGTTCTGTGTTCCTCGCAATAGTTTCCCTTAAAATCATGCAGATCCGGGTCAGGAGCTTCAGTTAATGTTCACATCAACCATCAGAATGGGGAAAAATGTGATCTGTTTTGGAGTGATTGATTGGTGCCAGACGGGCTGGTTTGAGTATTTCTGGGATTTTCACACACAACAGTCTCTAGAATTTACTCCGAATGGTTCCAAAAACAAAAAACCTCCAGTGAGGGGCAGTTCAGTGAACGGAAATGCCTTGATGAGAGAGGTCAACAGAGAATGACCAGACTGG
Source organism: Moxostoma hubbsi (assembly GCA_032164185.1). NCBI lineage: Eukaryota > Metazoa > Chordata > Actinopteri > Cypriniformes > Catostomidae > Moxostoma > Moxostoma hubbsi. The sequence continues at coordinate 4,589,217 of JAVLUX010000003.1, read as the reverse complement.
TTTGAACTGACAACATCTACGGTAACTCAGATAACCACACTGTACAATTGTGGTAAGAAGAAAATTATCTCTGATTGTTATTCTGAGATGCGGGTTGGCGCTGTTTTGGTGGAAAGAGGGGAACCTACACAACATTAGGCAGGCTGATCGGTGTACAGTATATTAGCCATGATATTCATAGTGAAACCATAGTAATAATACAGGAAAACAAAACCTATGGTAACAAAAATAATTTTATAGTTATGATTTTACTATACAAATACAATACTTTAACAATAGTTCTACTATAGTAATATTGTAGACTGTAGTAACCATAGATTTTGGCAGAAAATGTGTTTTTACTATAGTAATATTTTATTAACTATACTGTCTGGCCAAAAAAAGCCTATGATACTTAAGAGCCTATGATTGGATAATTGGTCAGAAATCTTGAATGAACGGAGATCACTAAATGCTTGAAGTCACATCGTAAAAATTTGACAGTAGAACTCACGGCTATGTTTAATAGTGAAAGTTAGAGCATTTCCACACGCACAGTGTGACGAGAACTTACAGGATTGGGACTAAACAGCTGGATGGCCACAAGAAGCCACGTGTTAGTGAGTCAGAAAAAATCAGAAAATCAGAAAAAACAACTTCAGTTTGCTAGAGAGCATAAAGATAGGTCATGTGGTCTGATGAGTCCACATTTACCCTGTCCCAAAGTTATGGGTGTGTCAGGGTAAGAAGGGAAGTGCATGAAGCGATGTACCAGTCATGCATGGTGCCCACTGTACAAGCATCTGGAGGCAGTGTTACGATCTGGGGTTGATTCAGTTGGTCAGGTCGAGGCTCAACAATGTTATGCTGCAATAAAATGAAGTCAACTGAATACCTGAATATACTGAATGACCTGGTTATCCCATCAATGGATTTTATTCTTCCCAGACAGCACCGGTATATTCCAGGACAACAATTGGGGCAGCTGTGGCTCAGATGTTAGAGCGGGTCGGCCACTAATTGCAGGGTTGGCGGTTCGATTCCTGGCCCACATGACTCCACATGCCAAAGTGTCCTTGGGCAAGACACTGAACGCCAAGTTGCTCCCATTGGTAAACTAGCCATCATTGGTGTGTGAGTGTGAGTGTGAGTGTGTGTGTGAATGGATGAATGAGTTACAGTGTAAAGCGTGGTTAAAGGTTAAAAAAGCACTACATAAGCAGACCATTTACCAATGCCAAGATTCATCAGGCTAAAATTGTGAAAGAGTGGTTCAGGGATCATGATGAATCATTTTCACACATGATTTTGCCACCACAGAGTCCTGACCTTAACCCCAATGAAAGTCTTTGGGATATGCTGGAGAAAACTTTACAGAGTGGTTTGACTCTCCCGTCATCAATACAAGATCTCAGCCAAATATGAATCCAACTCTGGACAGAAATAAATGTTGTGACGTTGCATAAGGTTGTAGAAACAATACCATGACGAATGCACACCGTAATCAATGCTAAAGGCATTCCAGTGAAATATTACAAGTATGCAACTTGTTTTTGGCAAGGCATTGTATAAAAAGCAAGTTAAGTAACCATGTTTTTTCAGAAACCATGGATTTAATAAAGTAAACAGTATCCACAGTAGGGTAAATTTTTAGGTTTTCAAAAAAAAAATCAGTCAATACAGAAATAAAAACTGCACTTGTCAAAATATTTTAAAGAGGCTTTAAACCAGTGTTTCTCTGGCTAGATTTTACTGATCTGTACAGTCGCAGTTCCACAGCTCTGTCCTTGCAATTATCTTGACGTTTGAGCTTTTTCTACATTAACAGGCTACTGAGGTGTAACAAAAACTACCGTAACATGCTTATTTTTCATTTACTGCTTATTTATTAACACACATCTGCTGTGTCGGCAAAGTCATGGAGACACAGACTCTTTCTGCAGTTTCATATGGCCCTCCTATGGATTAATGGAACTGTTTCAATCTGCTGCCGTAAACATTAATGTTCATAAACGTCTCCCATAGGCCCTTGAGATTAAGAGCCGTTTACTCTCTGCTCGGTAGCTAAGCATGCACAAGCTTTGAACATGCACTAAGCTAAGTGTGCTCTGTGAGAGCGTGCATTTGTTTGTCTGCCTGTGTAAGAGGATTAGGCCGTCAGTTTGGTTCCTCAACATTTCAGAAATTACTTCTGCTCCACTTCACACATGCACTCTCTACATTTCTCTCTCTCTCTCTCTCTCTCTCTCTCTCTCTCTCTCTCTCTCTCTCTCTCTCCCTCTTTCTCTCTCTCTCTCTCTCTCTCTCTCTCTCTCTTTCTCTCTCTGTCATTCCAGCATTCTTGTAACCATAGTAACAAAGACAAAGCCAGACCCACCAGTTGGCATAAATAACCATGCACTTTAGTGTGGGGAGGCATCAAGAGATGAAAACTCTATAGGTTTTTAGTATTATAATTGATCATACTTAGGGTTAGGGATTTGAATAGACACCAAATGATTATTGGAGATGTGGGCTTCTTTAATTTTCCATCAGGATCTAGTGTTGGTAGATTTGAACTTTTCACAGAGCAATTGTACAAACTCCAATCACAAACAGCTGTTTTTAATTCCCAAAGTCCAATCTCTGTGACAGATATAAAGTCATAAATGATCTAACTATGATCTTATACCACCATGTAAGACCAAACGGGATGAACCGGACCCCATCTCTACCAACACAGAGCATAGGCTACTGTTTGTGAGAGTATATCAATATTTCTAAATGTATGTTTTTGCATTTATTCTGAGTTCAGTTAGTAACTTGTTCAATCAAAACAGGCTATTATTAAGATGGAATATTAAATATGATGATATTGAAGTCAAATATTATGTATGTACTGTATGTGGACCAATCATTTTAGCAGTAAAGACTCATATTGCATGTGTGATGGTAGTTGTCACATCTAGATATGTTCATGTTTTCTGTTTATGTCTTTTATTTTGAAAAGTAGTGCTATGTCATGTGATTCATCCTGTTCCCTCATGTTCATGTGTCTTGTTCCTATTGGTTCTTAGTTTTGTTATTAGTTCTGTTATGTCATTGGTTCATGGTCATTGTGTTGTTATCTTGTTTTGTGTTCTGTTTGATCATTGGTTTATGTTACCCCATGTCATGTATTTAAGCCCTCATGTTTACCATTGTCGTGGGTCAAGTATTGAATGTGAGGGTAGATGTTTAAGTCAAGCCATGTTCAAGTCAAGTCAAGCCATGTTTAAGTCAAGTCAAGTCAAGCCAAGCCAAGTTTAAGTCAAGTCAAGTCAAGCCATGTTTAAGTCAAGTCAAGCCAAGCCAAGCCAAGCCAAGTTTAAGTCAAGTCAAGTCAAGTCAAGCCAAGCCAAGTTTAAGTCAAGCCAAGCCAAGTTTAAGTCAAGTCAAGTCAAGTCAAGCCAAGCCAAGCCAAGACAAGTTTAAGTCAAGTCAAGTCAATCCAAGTCAAGCCAAGCCAAACCAAGCCAAGCCAAGCCAAGTTTAAGTCAAGTCAAGTCAAGTCAAGTCAAGCCAAGCCAAGCCAAGCCAAGTTTAAGTCAAGTCAAGTCAAGTCAAGCCAAGCCAAGTTTAAGTCAAGCCAAGCCAAGTTTAAGTCAAGTCAAGTCAAGTCAAGCCAAGCCAAGCCAAGACAAGTTTAAGTCAAGTCAAGTCAAGCCAAGCCAAACCAAGCCAAGCCAAGCCATGTTTAAGTCAAGTCATGTTTATGTCTATTTTAGTTCATGTTTATAGGTAGGGTTTTGGATATCACTTACGTAAATAAATTGCACTTGGATTCTCACTTCATCGTCATTGCCTATGCCAGCCAACATCGTTACAGTAGTTTTTATATGCCACATTTCTCGGGCTTTTAAAATGTGTTAAAAGTGTAATGGTGTATATTTATCAACATGTTCCACCAATTTCTCACGATGTCATACAGGCCTTCTGAACCAAGTTAAGACATTATCTGTGTTATCGGTTCTGTGCCGATTTGAAGTTAAAAAGTTAATTATCAACTTGTTTCTAACATAAACCTATCGATTCGCTTCAGAAGACATTCATTGATCGACTGGAGTCATGGATAACTTTTATGCTGCCTAAATATGACTTTTTGACCATCAAAGTGCTGACACTTGTGTACTTGACAGAGCTCTATCTTCTAAAAATCTTAATTTGTGTTCTGCTGAAGAAAGACAGTCATACACATCTTGAACGGCATCAGTGTAAGTGAAAAATGAGAGAATTTTCTTGGGAGAACTATCCTTTTAACTTAAACTATGGTGAATTAGCTGCAATTTTTCACATTCAAAGTTAAAAGCACACCTTTCACACATACTGTGGACTAATTGCAAAAAATACCTGGTCTAATTTTTATATATTTACAAAAAGCCATCAAGTGGACCGATCAAATAACAAACAATGAGGTCCTTGCCCAGGCATAATGCATCAGCCTTTACACAATTCTTCATCATCGGCAACTATGCTGGCTAGCCCATCTGCATCATATGCAGGATGGAAGGATCCCAAAAGTCCTTCTGGGACTAGCCACATGAAAGCATGCAATAGGACGACCTCACCTCCACTTCAGAGATGTGTGTAAGCATGACTTTAAACACTTGGCCTGAATGCTGATAGGTGGGAGGAGCTTGCCAGCGACATAGATCTGTGGAGGCAGAAACAAGACAGAGCCCTCAACAGGGAGAAACGGAGTTGAGGCAGGCTGTTGAAGAAAGGCGACAATGCCGGAAAAACAAGATGACTACTCCAGCAGACACAGCCTTGAGATGCGGTTGTTGCGGTAGAGTCTGCCTCTCCCGAGTGGGGCTTTACAGCCACAGAAGACACTGCACTCAAGAAACCCATGGTGCAGAACTTTAGTCTCTCGAGACTGACAGGAGCCATTGATTGATTATGATGAACAGACTGTTTAAAAAAAATGTTTGTTGTTGTTGTTGTTGTTGTTGTCCTAACTTTTAACCATGTAATTCAGGTGTGTTATTACTTTACTAAATGATCTGAAATAAAAATTTTGATGAAGAATATAATAGTTTGAAAAACCCTGTAGACTTGCATTGACCCGAGGCATACTATGATACCAGAATATCATTGAGACTTAGGAATGGGTTCTTTTGACTTAGACCAGTAAGCAATCACCAATAACACACTAGCAACCATAGCAACATGCTAAAAAAACATATAGAAAACACTCACAAAAGCATAGAATGACTCGCGTTTTCTTCCAAAAATGTAAACTTATCTCCAAGGTTCTATAACAGCCTCTGACTTTAGACTGGTTAGACGGTTCCCTTAATCCACACAGGCTGTTAACAATGTTACGCTCTGCGGTTCACAAGTATGTGAGGGAGAGAGGGAGTGAAAGGTACTGCTGGTGGGGATTTGCTAAATATAAATATGCATATCAATGAAAATTATTAGATTACCATTTTTTTATCACTTTTGAGCCATTTCAGTGTAAAAAAATAATTAGCAAGATATATATTGAATATTATCAATAGGCAGAAAAATATCGCCCAACCCCACTATCCATGCTGGGCAAAGTCGAGCAACAATCGCATTATTTAGGTCTGTTAGTCTGACTAAGCAAGACATTTTAAATAGACAAATTAGTCCAGTTGAAATCAAACTTTTAAAGTGCATGTAAAAGTCACCAAACGTACAATGGCAGCCAAAAGTTTGGAATAATGTACAGATTTTGCTCTTATGGAAAGAAATTGGTACTTTTATTCACCAAAGGGGCATTCAACTGATCACAATGTATAGTCAGGACATTAATAACGTGAAAAATTACTGTTACAACTTGAAATAAAACATTTTTCAGAACCTCTTAAACTACTTCAAAGAGTTCTCATCAAAAAATCCTCCATGTGCAGCAATGACAGCTTTGCAGATCCTTGATATTCTAGCTGTCAGTTTGTCCAGATACTCAGGTGACCTTTCCCCCACACTTCCTGTAGCACTTTACCTTTCACCCCACACTTCCTGTAGCACTTGCCATAGATGTGACTGTATTGTCGGACACTTATCACGCACCTTACAGTCTAGCTGATCCCACAAAAGCTCAATGGGGTTAAGATCCATAACACTCTTTTCCAATGATTTTTTTCTTTGTCCACTCGAACCTTTTCTTTTGGTTTTTCTGTTTCAAAAGTGTCTTTTTCTTTGCAATTCTTCCCATAAGTCCTGCACCGCTGAGTCTTCTCTTTACTGTTGTACATGAAACTGGTGTTGAGCGGGTAGAATTCAATGAAGCTGTCAGCGGAGGACATGTGAGGCGTCTATTTCTCAAACTAGAGACTCTGATGTACTTATCCTCTTGTTTAGTTGTACATCTGGTCTTCCACATCTCTTTCTGTCCTTGTTAGAGACAGCTGTGCTTTGTCTTTGAGGACTGTAGTGTACAACTTTCTATGAAATCTTCAGTTTTTTGGCAATTTCAAATATTGTATAACCTTCATTCCTCAAAACAATGATTGAATTTTTTTTTGCTATTTTTGACCTAATATTGATCTTAAGACATGCCAGTCTATTGCACACTGTGGCAACTCAAAAACAAACACAAAGACAACGTTAAGCTTCATTTAATGAAGAAAATATCTTTCAGCTGTGTTTGATATAATATCAAGTGATTTTCTAGTATCAAATGATCAATTTTGCATGATTACTCAAAGATAAGGTGTTGCATATTTATGGTGCAGTTTTTACACCAGTAATGTCCTGATTATACATTGTGATCAGTTGAATGCCACTTTGGTGAATTAAAGTACCAAATTCCTTCCAAAACTGCAAAATCTGTACATTTTCCAATCTTTTGGCCACCAGTGTAAATGCAAAAATATTGACTATGTCATTGTTTCAAACAGATTTCCCAAACACTTCCCCATCAACACCGTTGCATCATCTGTAATATAGTTTCAACATTGCGCTTTTTTTCTTACATGCTCCTTCAGATGTTGCACTGATTTCTGCAGGGCAAGAATCTGTTGAAAGAGAGGACTCTGCAGGACAGTTTTCAGAAGATTCAGCTTCTCCTCAGCTGGAACATCGGCACCCTTTTCCTTTAGGCGAGACTGTAACCTATCCACCGCCTGCAGACAACGCTGAGTATCTGCCACATACACACACATACAAACACAACAAACATATGTAACAAAACATTAAATAATGCAAAAATAACTGTAACAACTTCTAAACAAATACACTATTCCAGGTTTTACATTTTCATTTATTCACTTCATTCTTAAAATATTGTCAGGAATGATGACATATCTGCCAGTGTTCTGCTATAATGATTTGTTTCAAACTCAGTTTTAGCAGTTTATTTAAATTTTATAATCAAAATTATGTTTAAATAAATGAATTAATTAAAACTTTATTAATTAAAACCAGTGAAAGTATAACAATTAATTTTCAACATGAAACTGTATTATTTTTATCAAATAATATAAGTTTAATACAGAACCTCACAATCCTAAATACAACATTGGAGTTATTTTTGTCAAATAAAGTGCTTTATAACAGAGCATCACAGATGTGAGATATTGCTTAAATATTATATAGTTACTATTGATTTATTAGTAGTAGTAGTAGTATATCAGTGAATAACTACATAACTATACTATCTATTTCTGTCATCCTTTTTCAAATAAAATGAGCTTTTATTTTGAAATGTTTCTGTGATGTTAGACCAAGGAGCTCTAATGATGGCACATTCGCAATCCGGAAAAGCCGGTCGTTACATGAATCACGGTGATTATTAAACCGCAAAAGGCTGCTATTTTATTAAATACATATGTAGTCTGTATATGACTCGTGCTTAAAAGTGAATTAGCCCTCTTTCTGCTGACATCTGCTACAAACAGAGCATGCAATGCTCCTAAATATTTTCCATGTATGAGCCAATGATCTCAAAAGGTTTGAGCAGTCTCTATGCCTACACAACACCAGCTCTACACATTCACAAGCACTCACATTTAAAAGCTGCATGTGCAAACAATCTATTTATCTCATTAAATCGCAGATTTTGCTGTTAAATAACCTCACTAGGATATGACGCGATTTTAATATGTAAGAGATTAAGATTAAGATTCAACTTCATTGTCATTGTGCAGAGTACAGATACAGAGCCAATGAAATGCAGTTGTTTTCACATATCCCAACCAAGCTGGGGTCAGAGCACAGGGTCAGCCATGAAACAGCGCCCCTGGAGCAGATAGGGTCAAGGGCCTTGCTCAAGGGCCCAACAGTGGTATCTTGGTGGTGCTGGGCCTTGAACCCCTGACCTTTCAGTCAGTAACCCAGAGCCTTAACCAATGTATGCTGAATGTTTGCGTAATGACATTTGTACGTCAGATCATCTTTTGGTATTGGAGCAGTTTTACGAGTACGAATATAACTACAAGTACACTAGCATGGTAATGGACCAGATTCCGATATATATAAACACACACACGAACCATACAGTTCACCAAACATGGTTCGGTAAGCATTTGCTCTGTGGTTCATCTCTAGTTTAATAACGCATCTGGATCATAGAGTTTGGCAAAGAAAATAAAGCGCCAAATAGACATGCGCAGTTGTAACCTCCGCTAATGCAACTCTATAGCTCTGTAAATGTACACACTCCAAATGTGTTTCTCATGGGTCAACTTTCTACAAAGAGAAGGTGGAGGGCGGGGCCGGGTCGTGACTCAATAGTTTTGATACAATTAACTAATATTTTACAAGAGTAATACTGTACTGTTTCCATATAGTAACCTTTATATTACTATAGTATTGTAACCATGACAGTAACCATGTTAATTTTGTGGTTACTATGATTTTGTTACAAAATTGGTTAACTAATACCGAACCGTACCGAAGCCGTGACTCAAAAACTGTGATACAAATCGAACCGTGAGATAATTTCAACCGTTACACCCCTAATATACACTGATGAGCTAAAATATTATTACCACCTGCCTAATATGATGTTGAAATATGAAAACATCGCTAACACACTGAGGCATGGCCTCTACGAGACCCTTAAGGTGTCCTGTGGTATCTGGCACCAAGATGGAGCATCCGTAGATCAGACTTGTTGGTCAAACACATCCCACAGATGCTCAATAGGACTGAGATCTGCGGAATCTGGAGGCCAGGGCAACACCATAAACACTTCATCATGTTCTTCAAAACATTCACAAACATTGTGTGAAGTGTGGCAGGGCACATTATCCTGCTGAAACGGGCCCTTGCCATCAGGGAACACCAATGCCATGAAGGGGTGTATCTGGTCTGCTACGATGTTTAGGAAGGTGGCACGTGTCAATTTGACGTGCACATAAATGGCCAAAGGACCCAGGGATTGCCCAGAGCATCACAATCCCTCCCCCGGCTTGTCGTATTCCCATTGTGCATCCTGGTGCCATCACTTCCCCAGGTAAACAGCCCACACGTATATGGCTGTCCACATGATGTAAAAGAAAACGGGACTCGTCGGAGCAGGCGACTTTCTTCCACTACTCCAAGGTCCAGTTTTGATGCTCGCGTGCCCATTGTAGGAACTTTAGACGGTGTACAGTGGTCATTATGGGCACTTTGACCGGTCTAAGGCTACGCAGCAACATATGCAGCAGGGTGCCCTGCACTCTAGAGTTGTGACACTGAGGTCTTTACTCCTGCCCATTTCTCTTGCATTCAACACAATAACTACAAGAACAGATTGTTCGCTTACCATCTGATCTACCCAGACCTTGACATGTGACCTTGTTGGAGATGATCAACATTGTTTGCTTCACATGTAGCAACAATGACAGCAAAACAGCAAAATCTGTACATTATTCCAAACTTTTGGCCGCCAGTGTGTGTATATACACTCACCTAAAGGATTATTAGGAACACCATACTAATACTGTGTTTGACCCCCTTTCGCCTTCAGAACTGCCTTAATTCTACGTGGCATTGATTCAACAAGGTGCTGAAAGCATTCTTTAGAAATGTTGGCCCATATTGATAGGATAGCATCTTGCAGTTGATGGAGATTTGTGGGATGCACATCCAGGGCACGAAGCTCCCGTTCCACCACATCCCAAAGATGCTCTATTGGGTTGAGATCTGGTGACTGTGGGGGCCATTTTAGTACAGTGAACTCATTGTCATGTTCAAGAAACCAATTTGAAATGATTCGAGCTTTGTGACATGGTGCATTATCCTGCTGGAAGTAGCCATCAGAGGATGGGTACATGGTGGCCATAAAGGGATGGACATGGTCAGAAACAATGCTCAGGTAGGCCGTGGCATTTAAACGATGCCCAATTGGCACTAAGGGGCCTAAAGTGTGCAAAAGAAAACATCCCCCACACCATTACACCACCACCACCAGCCTGCACAGTGGTAACAAGGCATGATGGATCCATGTTCTCATTCTGTTTACGCCAAATTCTGACTCTATCATCTGAATGTCTCAACAGAAATCGAGACTCATCAGACCAGGCAACATTTTTCCAGTCTTCAACTGTCCAATTTTGGTGAGCTCTTGCAAATTGTAGCCTCTTTTTCTTATTTGTAGTGGAGATGAGTGGTTCCCGGTGGGGTCTTCTGCTGTTGTAGCCCATCCGCCTCAAGGTAGTGCGTGTTGTGGCTTCACAAATGCTTTGCTGCATACCTCGGTTGTAACGAGTGGTTATTTCAGTCAAAGTTGCTCTTCTATCAGCTTGAATCAGTCGGCCCATTCTCCTCTGACCTCTAGCATCAACAAGGCATTTTCGCCCACAGGACTGCCGCATATTGGATGTTTTTCCCTTTTCACACCATTCTTTGTAAACCCTAGAAATGGTTGTGCGTGAAAATCCCAGTAACTGAGCAGATTGTGAAATACTCAGACCGGCCCGTCTGGCACCAACAACCATGCCACGCTCAAAATTGCTTAAATCACCTTTCTTTCCCATTCTGACATTCAGTGTGGAGTTCAGGAGATTGTCTTGACCAGGACCACACCCCTAAATGCATTGAAGCAACTGCCATGTGATTGGTTGATTAGATAATTGCATTAATGAGAAATTGAACAGGTGTTCCTAATAATCCTTTAGGTGAGTGTATATATATTTGTAAGTTTTTCTTATTTTGGTAACAGGGTAGAATGGTTGAGCAACTAGTCAACACTACAGTTTGTTTAATTTTTCTTTTTTAAAGGAATTGGATTATTCTTGTCATGCTTTTGAAAGGGTGCAAATTTTGTCACTTCCTGAGTGTCACAAATTTAAGAAATGTTTTTTTTTTTGTAATAAATGGGGAAAAATCATACTTTCTTTCATTGCTATGATAACTTTATATTAGATAATAGACACTAAAGTGTACCCTCATGAAGCATCAGGGATTGAGTTGTATTCGTGAGAGTGCGATTAGCCGGAACAGAGAGGTTCTGGTTTGTTCTGCCTTGCCTTGCTAATACCTGGATAAGCCCCAGTATCCTGCGTGCGGGACCCAGGCGATGTGCTCCTGCTGAGGGCAATAGAGACCTATTCTGCCCTCCAATGTGGTCTGGAGCACTGTAGGTAATTTCCATACTCCCTAAACCAGTGTGTGCTAATCCCACAACAACCAACAACTTGCACGCGCAATGCAACATCCTTTCTTTCTTTCTTTAGATTTTTTTCCTGGTGGCGGACAGTGAGTTAAGATCGGCGCATGTGAGGCACGTCATATAGAGCTAAACATTTATAGTAGTTTAAGTAGTTTGAAGTGTGGCAAATTTCTTCAGAGAATCTGAAAGCCTAAACCTAACCGTACCCCAATCCTTACCCTAAACCGTTATCCTAACCCTACTACTAAACCTACTTGTAAATTAACCTCAGTATGGATTTCTTTAAGGAAATGTTAATAATGGCCTGCAAAATAACACTATGCAATGGTATACTATGCCATCTGGTTCCATCACTTTACCATGGTACTGTCACAGTACAGTTTTTTAGGACATATTGTGCTCATATTATGAAACTGTGGTTTTCAATCAGAGGGCTGGGGCCCATTTGGGGCCCTTAGCAAATTTCTAAGGGGGACACAATATGACTTAATTATTTTTTTTTCAATAAGTTATAATCTAACTTAATAAAATGCTAAAAACCAAGTTCAAGTTCTTGAAACTTCTAGAATCTCAAAATGAAATATGATCAATTACTTTTATTTATGGACTTGCCTTGTTTCTGCTAATAAAAACGTTTGAAAACAAGCTGCTTTGCCATTATTACTGAAGCACCAAAGAAAATGTATTTTGGGCCTTTAAATATTTATTTCGACAATAGTGGGGCCTAGAAGTGAAAAAGGAGGAGAACCACTGATATCAACTTTTTTACTCTGAGCTTGCCATGTAATTTTGGCAACTTTTTGTGTAAACCTATGAAACGTTCTGTACCTTACATGAAAATACATCTGTAATTACATGGATACATTTATTAAAGAGTTTGCGAGATGCATGCAGAGAGACTGTTCTTGTCCCTGCGGTCGGCCTCCTGTCCTCATTCTTCAGTTCTGTCCCACAAAGCAATACAAACACTCTTCTGTTCATAACCCATTACCAACAATCGCTGACAAAAACACTTTGAACAAAAATAAAAGAACGCACCCATTGTTTCGATCATCTTGTATTTCCTTCCTGTCTCTTGTCTTCCCTCATTACCAGGGCTTCACGTCACTCCTGAAAACAAAAAAATACTGTTTAGATAAATGAATTAGTGCTTTTATACAGAACCTCACAGCACAATCCAAAATACAACACTGGAGATATTTTTGCATGACAGAGCATCACAGACGATTATTATTATTAGTAGTAGCTGTATTAATATTACAGTGAATATTTCATAACTATATAGTTTTCTATTGTACTTTTTCAATTTAAATAGAGCTTTTATTTTGGCAGAAACTTTTATTTTGAAGCTCTGTCTGTTTCTGTGTGTTTTGACAGTTGCTTCTAACTTCTGGAAAAGCAAGTCACTACATAACCCAATAAAATTATTAAACTGCAAAAGGCTTCTATTTAATTAAATAAATAGGTAGACTGTATGTGCCTCGTGCTACAAAGTCAATTAGCGCTCTTCTCATTGCATATAAACAAGGCGCGCAATGATCATGATGGTGTTTTCCATGTATGAGCCAATAAGTTCTAAAAGGCGTGAGCTCTTTGTGTCTTTATGTCAGCACGATACAGGCTCCACACATTCACAAGCACTTACATTTGAAGCACGCAGCACATGCAAACTATACAGTAAATGTACTTCATTAAAATGCAGCCTTTGTGGTTAAATATGTTACAGACTGACATTCGTACCTCAGATGGTATCGGTTTTCGGTATCTGAGCATTTTTACAAGTATGTGAGTGCTGTATCAGACCCGATTCTGATACTAGTATCAGTATCGGGACATCCCCACTACTAACTGTTCATTTTTCTGTCAACCACAAAAGGGGGAATTTTGAAGAATTTTTATGCAGTTCTTAAAATGACAGTTCATTATGACTGTCAAGCTTCAAAGGACAAAAAAAATCAGCAGCACTCTTTTTGTGTTGAACAGACAGAAACTTTAATTTAAGCTCTCAACTGTAATTCTCCTTTCTGTATAGTTGAACTTGCACACAATGTTCAGTAGCACCATACATGAGAACCAATGGTGAATGAGATTTCAGAGCTTCTATGTAGGGGAACGTTATCAGTCTCACTTAATATCAACTTCAATTTTTGTCTGTTCCTCACAAAACGTTGTCATATCACTTGCCATAGACTCGGAATGTAGCATACAAGTAATTTTAGGATACTTTAATGGTGCATAAAATGCTGAATTTTACATACACATTGGTGTATTGTTACAAAGATTTGTATGTGTCATTGGCATCATGCCCTTAAGATCTAGTAGCCGAAAAATTTGGGGACCAAAAACTATAACAAAATATATAAAATGCTCAGATTTTGTATTCATTTGGACTATTGTCATGACTGGTCACGTTAGATTTCTAGGGTCTTGTCGAGTGCAAAACCTTTTTGAACTGCAACTACAGCGTGCATAGGATCTTCACCAACATTTGAGTCAGATCATCTTCAGACCATACTGGCAATCATTTACTTCAAGTCAAGTCAAGTGGTTTTTATTGTCGTTTCAAACATATACAGTTAGTACAGTTCACAGCGAAATGAGACAACATTCCTCCAGGACCATGGTGCTACATAAAACAACATAAGACAAACACAGAACCACATGAGACTACACAGACTAAATAACATACCTATATAAAGTGCACGTGTGCAAAAAGTACGGGACAGTACAATAAATTACTAACAATGAACAGGACAATAGGCACAGTAAGAGACAGTGCAGTGCCGACCAGTACACAGTAGTGCAAAAGATGACAGTTTCTAAAAATGCCAAATGTAAACATAACGTACTATGAGATAGTGTTCTATGCACATAGCAGTTATTGAGGTAGCAGACAGTTATAAAGTGACAATAATTAAAGTGCAACTCAGGACATGTGTGTGTGTGTGTTAAACCAGTCTCTGAGTATTGAAGAGTCTGATGGCTTGGGGGAAGAAGCTGTTACACAGTCTGGCCGTTTGTGTGAGGGGTGTGTGGGGTCGTCCACAATGCTGTTGGCTTTGCGGATGCAGTGTTTTTTGTAAATGTCTTTGATGGAGGGAAGAGGGACAACGATGATCTTCTCAACTGACCTCACTATCCTCTGCAGGGCTTTGCGGTCTGAAACGGTGCAAGTCCCAAACCAGGCAGTGATGCAGCTGCTCAGGATGCTCTCAATAGTTCCTCTATAGAATGTAGTGAGGATGGGGGGTGGGAGATGTGCTTTCCTCAGCCTTCGAAGAAAGTAGAGACGCTGCTGAGCTTTCTTGGTAATAGAGCTGGTTTTGAGGGACCAGGTGGGGTTCTCCGCCAGGTGAACATCAAGGAATTTGGTGCTCTTGACGATCTCCATAGAGGAGCCGTCGATGTATAGCGGAGAGCTGTTACTCTGTGCTCTTCTAAAGTCAACAACCATCTCTTTTGTTTTGTCGACATTGCACGCAGCTCGCATGCAAGAAAAACTGCACGTGCTAACAGTGTAGTCTGTGGAGCATTCTTCGCAATTATGTGATCACGTGCATTTTTTATGCTTGTTACTGTCACCGTGTTTTCTCACAGTCTCTTTTTTGAAATGGTTAGTTCCTGCAATGAACTCCGTTTTCCCCGCTATTTCTTTGATATAAACTTTTGTAATGTATTTCGGGAAATGTAATGCAAATTTTAAAATCAAAGGGAGTAAATTTTTACTGTCGCCAATGGCGACCTTGACAGAAATTACACTCGCAAATAAATTTATTTGGTCGCAAATGCGACCATTTTTTTTTTAGTCGCAGTTTGGAGCCCTGCACAAGGATGATGATTTATCGACTTTATAGACATTACATTTTTATCATCTGTTAATGCTGAACTTCTGTAAAGCTGCTTTGAAACGATGTGTGTTGTGAAAGGCGCTATACAAATAAAATTGACTTGACTTGACATTCAGAGACAGGTTGTTGGCTCTACACCAGTCTGTTAGCCGCTGCACCTCCTCTCTGTATACTGACTCATCGTTCTTGCTGATGAGACCCACCACGGTCGTGTCATCAGTGAACTTGATGATGTGATTCGAGCTGTGCATTGCTGCAGTCGTGAGTCAGCAGAGTGAACAGCAGTGGACTGAGCACACAGCCCTGGGGGGCCCCAGTGCTCAGTGTGGTGGTGGTGGAGATGCTGTTCCCGATTGTTCCCGGACTGACTGATGTCTCCCTGTCAGGAAGTCCAGGATCCAGTTGCAGAGGGAGGTGTCCAGGCCCTGCAGGTTCAGCTTTCCAATCAGGTGCTGGGGAATGATTGTGTTGAATGCTGAGCTGAAGTCTATGAACAGCATTCGAACGTATCAGTCCTTTTTATCTAGGTGGGTGAGGGCCAGATGGAGGGTGGTGGCAATGGCGTCGTCTGTTGAACGATTTGGACGATACGCAAACTGCAGTGGGTCTAGTGAGGGGGGCAGCTGGGTTTTAATGTGCCTCATGACGAGCCTCTCGAAGCACTTCATGATGATGGTTGTGAGTGCAACGGGATGGTAGTCGTTGAGGCAGGACACTAAAGACTTCTTTGGCATGGGGATGATGGTGGTGGCCTTGAAGCACGTTGGAACGACGGCGCTGCTCAGAGAGATGTTGAAGATGTCAGTAAGAACATCTGCCAGCTGGTTTGTACATTCTCTGGGCACTCTGCCAGGAATGTTGTCTGGTCCAACAGCCTTCCATGGGTTGACTCTACGTAGAGTTTTCCTCACATCAGCCGTGGTAAGACAGAGCACCTGGTTGTTGTGAGGAGGGGTGGTATTCCTTGCCACCATGTCATTCTGCACTTCAAACCGAGTGTAGAAGTCATTCAGCACATCTGGAAGGGAGGCATCTTTGTCACAGGCAACTGATGTTTTCCTGTAGTTGGTGATGGCCTGGATGCACTGCCACATGTGCCGCATGTTACCGCTGACCTGGAAGTGACTGTGAATTCTCTGGGCGTGTGCACGCTTTGCCTCTCTGATGGCCCGGGACAGTTTGGCCCTTGCTGTTCTTAGGGCTGCCTTGTTGCCTGGTCTTTGGTATGCGCATGGGATGTTTGTGTAAACAAGATCAAGCGCGTTCGCCCCTCTCGTTGCAAAGTCCACAAACTGATGGAATTTAGGGAGCACTGTCTTGAGATTTGCACCCCCACCCTCTTGCTGCCCTTCCGCTTCCTTGCACACTGCTTATGACGTCCACTCCACAGGAATCTGGCGACGCTGAGGACTGGAGGCCTGGTCTCCACAGCAAGCCGAGTTCACATAGCGCCTCCTGCAGGTCATCATGCAGCTTGTTTCTCGCATGAGTCCTATATTTGAGCAGTGACTGGCGATGGTAGACACGAACATCAGTTGCTCCGATGTCCGTGTGCCGCAAAAGGGTTTTTTAACAAAAAAAGCACCATTTTGGATCCGGAGCAGCAGCTGCGTGCTACCACGCCACCATCTTGGATCAAATTTTAACATTCTGGTGTAACGCATCATTAAATTTGAGAGCTATGTTCACTATGAACTGGCATTTTATGGAAACGAGCAGAGGGAAAATTCTGATTTTGTGTTCCACAGAAGAAGAAAAAACAGCATTTGATCAAGAATGACAGAAATTTCATTTTTGTGTGAACTATTTCTTTATGTTTGCCATCTTGTCTTAACCCGATAACATTAACTTTGTTGATGTTATCGTATTGGACTAAAACATTTTGGTGCGGTTTTTTCCACCTTGTTACACTTTTGGTGTTCCCAGTCAAATATGACCAGCCTATAAAATTGGCTTATAAAGCTCTAATTATGCTATATTATCATCAAATATTGGATATCTTGTTTTCTTTCAATTAGCACAGGTTTTGTATTTCTTTTTGGCACTTACTGATCGTAGGCGTCATTGACCTGAGCTTATGCATCTCCATTTTTGAGTGAAAAAAAAGCATTATTTGTGGCTCATTTTGGCAATATTAAGTAAAATATGAAAACATTCTATACTATTTATCACACTAGTGTGCTTTAATGTTTAACCAGGAAGTTTGTTTTGAAATGCTTATATTTTTTTTTTACAAAATGGCACAAAGTCACACTTGTGGTGTTCCCGGTCAAAATTGACCAGCCATTGAAAATGAATGGGGGAAATAAAAAACAAGAGAAAAATTGAGTGTTCAGGAGCATGTTCATCATGTGCATGTTCACAAATGTACAAGTGTGCTTGCAAACATAAAGCCCTGTGACCTAAACACACACGTTCAAGTACACGCACAAACTCTTTGAGTATTACATGCTTTCTTACGTGTTTGTGTTCACATAATGTATGTACATGTGTGCTTGTAAACATAAAGGCCTCA
Organism: Moxostoma hubbsi; assembly: GCA_032164185.1. Taxonomy (NCBI): domain Eukaryota; kingdom Metazoa; phylum Chordata; class Actinopteri; order Cypriniformes; family Catostomidae; genus Moxostoma; species Moxostoma hubbsi. Next base: position 4,571,285 of record JAVLUX010000003.1, on the reverse strand, counting down.
GATCAGAGCATGTGCACATACACACATGTGTATTAAAACACGAGAACACACACACACACATGCCATGCATACATGAACACACATACACATGCGTGCCATGAACACACACACACACACACACACACACTCATGCATGCCATGCACACATGAACACACACACACTCATGCATGCCATGCACACATGAACACACACACACTCATGCATGCCATGCACACATGAACACATAAACTCACGCACAAACTCTGTTGAGTATTACATGCTTTCTTTTTCACAGAGATGAACTTTATCCTATCCTGAACTGCATCTAGCATCCATTCATCCATCCAAAACTACCACACACACTCACAAACATGCACGCACATACACATACACACACACCAGAACTGTCTTTGCCCCACATTGACCACTCTCCAATCGAATCAATAGAACTGTGGTGTTCCCAGTCAAAGATGACTGGCCATTGAAAATTAATGGGGAAAGTAACAAAAAACATGACTTTTATTTTGAAATGCTTTTATTTTCTGGAAAGGGGCACAAAGTAACACTTGTGATGTTCCCTGTCAAATCGGACCATTCTGACAAAGAAATCTTTTTTATCTTAAAATTTACATTTTAACAATGTCATATAAAGAACATTTCATGGAACAAAAATACCACCACTGTTCATATTTCTGTTCTATTTTCTAATCAACAACAAATCAAATCAATGAACATCTGGTGGTTTTGTGTCCTTGTGCACATGACTGACAATAGCTTTTTGCATGTGCCTTGCAAATGTGTACTCTGCATTTGAAACACAATCCTTGATGAAAGAAAGATCCTCAAAGAAAGATTCTATTGGAGAGGGGTCACTGTGGGGCAAGGACAGTTCTGGTGTGTGTGTGTGTGTGTGTGTGTGTGTGTGTGTGTGTGTGTGTGTGTGTGTGTGTGTGTGTGTGTGTGTGCAGTTCAGGGTAGGATGTAGTTAATCTCTGTGAAAAAGAAAGCATGTGATACTCAAAAGAGCATGTGTGTGTGTGTGTGTGTTATGTTTGCAAGCACACATGTACATATGTGAACATGAACAGGATGAACATCCTCCTGAACCCTCAATTTATCTATTTTTTGGATCTCCCCATTGGCTGGTCATTTTTGAACAGGAACACCACAAGTGTGACTTTGTGCCATTTTGTACAAAATAAAGACATTTCAAAACTAACACTAAAGCACACTGATGTGAGAAATAGTATAGAATGTTTTCATATTTTATTTAATATTGCCAAAATGATCCACAAATAATGCTTTTTTTCACTCAAAAATGGAGGTGCATAAGCTCAGGTCAATGACACCTACGATCAATTAGCTCCAAAAAAGAAATACAAATCTGTGCTAATTGAAAGAAAACAAGTTGGCAAAAAGATCTAATCAAATATTTGGTGATACCATAGCATAACGAGAGATTTATAAGAAATCGTTAATAGGCCGTTCATTTCTGACCGGGAACACCAAATTAGGTAAAAGATTTCAACAGAGCACAAGGGCTAAGATGCTTCAAAAGAAAACAGTAAGTATGAGGTCCACTTTTCAAGAGCATCGAATCATATTGAGATATACTGGTTTGCCCCCCCCTTAAAATAAATTGAGAATTGCCACTGTTTGTGGATTATTTCACTTGACTCTGAAGATTTATCAAGACTCCAATGTCACAGAGCAACTAAATACAAAGATCTTCAAACAATTTTGATCAGTAAGGGTTTGAGCTGCAGGAGTGTTACAATACTCAAAGGAGCTGCATGCTACATAACTCATTTCAAATCACAAAGGGGTCAGGTGACTTGTGGGCAGACAAGCCTTCCTCCCACCACCCCAATGGTTCCCATGGTGACAGTACACAGAGGCTGGGGGAAGCAGTGTGCACCTGGTTTTCTTAGAGATAGCAGTATGCAACAGGTCAAGGTGAATAGCTGCCATTGTGGGTCTAAGCAGACAATAATGTGATTTACTGTCATCATTGAATGCATTTGCAAAGCATGGTTCACATGAAACATTGGTAATGTGAAAGCTGTCATGTGGACCTGGGTGCGCACCGTGGTACCAAACCCAAGACTACCTGTAGGAGGTGGTCTGAGTTCGGTTGCAATGGAACTGTAGCGCGATTCGCGTGAATGTGAAAGCAACTCGGACTCAGGTGCGCACTCGTTCAGGAAGTAAAGTAACCTGCACATGCGTTTTAGCCGATGACGACATAATTCGTTTCGACAACACACGAAGATCCACACATTGCTGAAAGTCCCAAAAAAGTAATGACACCACAATGACATACAAGTACAATCAACACTATCAATACTGTCCGTCTGTCTATCATTACACCTTATGAATACTATATATAAATACTATTATAGGGTATAATAGGAGATGACAGTGGCGATAACTTCACCTTGGACACGAGCGTGAGTAAGCGTGCAGTGTAATAAAGATGCAGATTAATTCCTTGCAATCAGCTGTCTCCTCAAAAAAATGGTGTTTGCAAGCAGCAGCAAGCCACCTTCTCCTCGACATCTGATGAGTTACTCCATGAAGCAGAACAGGTAGTAGAACATATATGCAGTTGTCGTTCTCTCTGCTGTGCCTAATGGCACCAAAATAACAAAAAAACAGAGAGTATGATGAGCCGCATTGTGCTCACCATGCGTGTTTGTGATGACGTAAGATGAACGCAAATGGACCGGTGTTCGATAGAATCAAGTGAGTGTGAAACCAGACCAACGCCGCGGGGGGCACCGGGAACAATCGCACTCGGAATCGGACTGCAGCAAACATGCCCAGGGTGAAAGCCCCCTAAAAAATTTGATTTCAGTTGGACCAGTCCATGTTTCACAAAATCGAACTAACAGACATTGACATAGGCTTCGTCCAGCAAGTATACACTTCAATTGGACCTCAACTGGCATTGGCATTATGCGCATGCTCCGGAAAAAAAGGTGCTCCGCGACATGTATTTAAACCGAAAGTTGAACAAAACACAAAGCAGAGAAGGATAGCACCAACAACACAAAGGTATAATGGCGAACACAATACATTTTCATTTTTAGATGGATCAGCAATTTGTAAGCCATTCACACCTGTGACACATTGCTGTGCCACTAAATATTATTCTTTTGTTTCTATTCTGCCCATTGACTAATCCTCTTATGTCTGCCATCCCATACAAACCATAAACAATGCAGCAATTGCTTACCATTTTCACACCAATCTCGCTCACGACAGACGAATGCTCAGATGAGATGATCTAAAATGAAAAGAGCCTTCTGTGTGTGTGTGTGCCCTCTTGACTTTGTCGTTTGCTTGCTTTCGTCACTTCCGTTTATCTTCTCTGCACTGCACTGAACAGCCAGTCAGACTGATCTGTCTCACCAACGGGCTCCGCCGCCGATTCAACATTCTCAGTCGGCCGAAAAGCCACAGACGGGGGTCCAACCATCGGCTTGGTGTGTCAAGGCCTGAACAGACATGGAGTGTCTGTTCAGGCCTTTAAGTCTGTTAAATGGTCTTTAAGTGGTTGTCCAGAAAAAAAAAAATGTGTCCTGGGGATACAACTTCAGCAATCATGGACAATGCCTGTAATAGCCCTTTCCACCGAAATAGCGATGGGTTGCGTGCCTGTACTCTGCTTTTCCACTGACTTCAGAACCGAACAGTGATGTAATGGGGTATGCAACTACTTTCCCTGCCAATAAACAAAAATGGCGTTCGACAACAGTGTTTGTGTACAGCTTTTACTCTTTCTTTTGAGGGTATACAGTATTTAAAAATACGAAGTAATGAAATCCAACATTATTACATTGCTTAACAAGATTTTCATAGATGACATCTACACTAAAGATGACAGGTAGTGTAATTATATTATTTTGTATGAATTTATGGCTTAAATTGCTAAATTCTGTAAACTGTAACAGTGGAATCATATTTAACATTGGTGTAGCAGATGGTTATATTTGGAGTTTTGCCATAACGTATAATGTATTAATTGAGTATCCCTAAGTTTACTTAACAGATAGCCACAATCTTCCGAAGTTAGTGAGTACCTAGTCAAAAATCCCATTACTGGACAAAACAATGCACAAAATAAGAGTACAACAGTTTAAGGAACGCAAACAAAGTTGGCAAATATAATAACTTACTGAGATCAGCAGCAGAGGTCACCAGCGATTCTGTGTTTATCTGTGTATACGTGTTTTTCAATTTGTTTATGATTTGGTCAATTGTCTGATTGAAGCCGGCTTGCATCTTTTCATGCTGAATCTTCTTGTAGACGATTTTTTCCCCTTTGCAATCTCTATAGTTAATCTCGGTTCTCCATAAGGACCATATCACAAGTAGAGTGCGTTACCAGAACACTTATGATGTCTGATAATTTTGTGGGATTTTATTGTTTTTATAAAGTGAAGAAGTACTCTTTGCTGCAGACGGTAGCTACTGTTGTTATTTGGGAAAAAGTTGGTGACAAAACATTATCCCGCCCTCCACCCCTGATGCAATCGGTTCCTGCATGGAGACCAGCAAGCTTTTGAGGCCGGTGTCGAACCAGATTTTTTCTCTATGGTGGAAATGCATGGAGCAGTTCAAGAATTCGCACCGGCCCAGGAACCCGCCCTGAACAAGGGCTATAAGTGTCTGTTTTGACATGTAGTATCTAAATGGATGGCTTTCTCATATATGATAACAGAGATTGTGGGATGGCTTATCTCAGCTCTGCATCACTAAAAAGATACCTGGGGTCACAAGACATCTAGGATGAATCTAGCTCTGAAAACTGAGATCTGTGTGTCAGTGACTGCATCAACACAGTGGTTCTCAGTTGCTGGGCATGATTCAAAACTTGTAAAAATGTAAATTCTTGTAAATAGAACAAGTATTTACAATAGTTCATGTAATACCTATTTATTTAAACAATAAATATGCAACAAAACATATTTGCAATATAAATGCAATTTCAAGACTTCATATTTATTAATAGAATACATGGAATTTTTACATTTTAAAAAGCTCAAATCTGATGAAAAACTAATGATAAATTAGGATTTGTAAAAGTAATATTTTCGTAATGTAGCAAGTTAGAAGGCCCCCTGTATATTTAACAGCATTAGCTGAGAGACATTTTCTTCCATATGTACGTATAATGAAGATTACAACTGAAAAATACACAATCAATGAATCAAATCAAAACTGGAATCGAATCAAGAGCTTATGAATCGGAATCGAAACAAATGGGAACATCTGTAACAAAACCTTGCCATAACATTCAACAAAAATAAACATGGTTTGTGCCGACCACAATGTTTTGTGCAGTGAATTATTGGCTGCCAAAATCATAAATGCATTGAAATTGTTGAGTCAATGTTTATGAATTTCAATGTACAACACTTTACTTTTTAACTTTTTTGTGTAGACTTGATGTCTAATATAAAATCTGGTTCCTGAAACAAAAAAGTTGAAAACTACCACTTTGCCATATCAAAAACAAAGCTGTAAGCAGTGACCAATATAATGACCACATGGCTCACAGCCCTCTATTTACCCTTGATGTAGTCTTTGTATGGGATAATACTCTTACGTGAGGATTAGCATCTACTTGTGGCCACCCCCCAACTCCCCCACACTAGTTTAAATAACAGTGGAGGGGACATCTACATCAAGAAGCAGATAAAGTATTTCCCTCTGTCCCATGACACAGTTTTAACCAGAGTGAGACCAGGATATGCAGCCTGAAACTAGACAAATAGCTGTTTCAATTCAATGCATATGTTCTATTCTACAACAGCCATTTCTGCAAAGATGGAAATTTGTATGTTTGTAAAAGTGTTCCATAGACTCTGTGTAATTGCAGAAAGATAAAACAGTGAATGACTATATCTATATCACAACTATATCACAATCTGACGTTACACAGATGTAGCTGACATGTTATCTGCATATTAAATGCATTTTCCCCAATAAAGCTGTTGGATACATTTGGGTTTAACAATCTAATAAAGAAAGCGATACTGGCCGCCAGATTGTTTAAAAAATCTATTATTCATTTACGTATTTCCAGATTATAAATAAGATCACTGCCTGAAGTTATACCAGAATGCCTGGGCCTACTAATAAAGACAAGCAGAAAATACACCTGATCTTTTTAATCTTCACTAAAGGCCAGAGAATGTGTTTACGTGTAAAACGATTCAGGTTTCACCAACAATGGGACCGGTGGACTTTTAAAAAATAAACTCCCCTAAAACACACTTTTCATACTCTCATTAGATTATTTTTATATATATTATATATATAAATAATATAATTATATATATATATATATATATATATATATATATATATATATATATATATATATATATATATTCTCTGCTAACATTATGCCACAGTGTATATACATGTATCACAATATAATTTTGTAATTTTTATGAACCATAAATTGTGTGAACCAAACAACATAAAATAACATTTTCATCACATCAAACAAGTGTATCTGTCAGCATCCTGAAAGACACCCACTACACGATAGCCTCACTCCAAGTAACAACCCACTTGGGTCATAAAGTGATTCTACTGGCTAAAATAACTTTTAAAATCCTACGCAATCACTGTATGATTCATGTTGTCTTAACACAAGAAAACAAAGAATAACTTTTTATATAAATTATGTCACATACCATATTATTTAAACCAAAGATAAAAAAAAAAATGGCATACACACACAAATGACCAGGTACTTGGTACTTGTATAAGTCTTCAAAAACTGGTATTAATGCACACGTATGTGATGCTCCTGTTCTACATGCTCCATACGGGACTCGAACCGGTGTCTCCGGCATGGGAGGCGAGTGCACTAACAAGGAGGCTAAAGGCTACAGCCCCTAACTAGTCGCTAGTGCACCTCTTGAGGTCAGGAGAGTGAGGTTTATACACATTGCACAGCTATATATCAGCTGGCCCCCATTACACTTACCCCCTAAACCTCACTCCCATCCGGGTCACGGCACCATTGTGACACTCCTGTTCTACCCGCTCCATACGGGACTCAAACCAGCATCTCTGTCATGGGAGGCAGGTGTGCTAACAAGGAGGCTAAAGGCTACACCCTCTAGTGTCAGTCGCTAGTGCACCTCTTGAGGTCAGGAGAGTGAGGATTATACACATTGCTCAGCTATCCATCAGCTGGCTCCTCTTTACACGTACTAACAACTCATACTGCGTTCTTCTTAGACAGCTCTGTGTGAAGAACTGAGTTAAACTAAAGGTTTTAATCGCTGAAAATCTTCCTCTCCATGAAGGTAGTCACATCTCATTCAAAAGACATCCAAACTTTTGTGGTGGCAAAAAGACTTGTTTGAACAGTAAATCCAACCTGTAGTTAGCTGACCCAACAGTCCTCAAAAAGTTAGCTGTTACCTTTAAATTGTCTGGTTAAGCTTAATGAAATGTTGATTCATATCACTATTGGCTATCAAAATTGCAATGGCAAAAACCAAGGGCTTCTCTTTAATTGCATTTCGTCAACAGAGCTGACTGAACTGAGGAGATCATTGCAAACTCAAGTATGATATTACTCATATCATTATAATACTAGTGTAGCTAAGACTATTTATGATGACTTTGTGTCATTCTTTAGTTTAATCGATGATTATAACTAGCTGTGTTACTAGCAATAGTGTACCCAAAACTAGCTGGCTTTGAACCTGTCCTAAATGCTAGCTGAATTTTATATTATCTTTTAGAGATATTTGGAGGAGCTAGCTAGCGCTAGCTGTCTAATATGTCAAATCTAACACAAAGGTTTTCCGGCTTTCTACCACTACATATGCAAAGTTTACACTACATGATTTTAAGCCCGATTTTCACTCGCCAACAGTTTTGTGGAGATCGCCAACAAAAGCATGAAATCGTAGGCAAATTGGAGCTTGCTCCAGTAAGCGACGATCGCAATGTATGAACTATCAAAGACGCGATTTGAGAGAAGCGTAGTTGCATCGCTGATGTCAGCAAGATATCTAGAATGTTGAATATCTGGACCTGTCTGCAATTCCAAATCATGCAATGTGAAATGTAGTTTGACGGAATACAAATGCAGCGTTGACCTACAGCCAATGAGAGAGCAAGAAACGGGGCATGGGGAGTTTCAGTGGGAGGAGTCCTGATGTACCTGCAACAGAACCTCAGCTAGCATGGCTGCGGTATCAAGAATGTCTCATTGGACAGCAGAAAAGGAGGAAAAAATATTGTAACATTGGCAGGAGCACCAGCGCCTATGAGATGTTTCATCAGAACTGTACCACATCCGGGTGGAGAAAGAGAAGTCTTGGAGAGAAATTGCCAATTCTCTTGGACAGTCAGGTAAGAAGATAGAAGGTAGATTTTTCAGTAGGAGGTACTTTTTCATATTGTAACCAGTAAAATATATGATTAAAAACATACACATCATATTCTGAAATGCAAAGCATATGATCATGCATTTGTTTTCGTATCTCGTATCACTTCTCGCATGTACTCTGTTTTGAAATTTGGAGTCCAGGCAGAGCCTTCAGGGATTCGTCAATAGTGAAATGTTTTGTAATGTGTTTACCCGTCACCGATTCCTCATGTAATTTGAAAACGCTACGACTTCCATAACAAGACAGACAGTTGTGTAATATGAACGGTACCACGATCCGACATCTTTGAAAGTCGTGTTGTGTGTAGGAGGCATTAGTGTGCATCCCCAATGTTTGTAAACAATGGAATTGGTTTTTTATTGAAAGCAGTGGGCTTACCAGCCAGATAGCAATTCAGGTAGTAGAGGGTGATGTTTACATCTACATAGTGATACGCAGGTAAACTTGCACAAGCGGCAGTACTTGATGCCTTGGAGGTGAGAACCTGTTACAACTACAGACAACATGTACGCCTTACTATAACGATGAAAATGTTAAAAGCCATGCAAAAGTTAAAAACATTTGATAGAAAGTGTTGTAATAGAGATCTTGAGATCAAATTCATGTGTATATATGTTTTTGCATGTAATTATGGTGTAATGACATTTCAACTAACCTTAACAAAAATCTAGAGTTTTGGCAAACTAGCCGCAAACTTGCCACTCATTATTTTCACATGCAAACGAGCTTGTGATTTGCTGCAAATGTTTGCAGTTCTACCCCTATAGTGGTAAACCTGCAGCAAACCTTTGCTTACATGCGCTAAACATTTGATTATGTCAACCAACTTTGTGATTTTGCTAGCCCAAAAGATTGTTCTTAAAAATATATTTGAAAACCCAGAGGATTATTACAGATGCACTACAGGTATGAGGTATGAGTAGGGCAGAATCATTTTTTTATTTGTGATTCTTGGAGAGAGAAAAAAGCAGTAAAAAAAAAAATATTTTAAAATGTTATGATTAACCGTTGAAAAATGATTGTCTACAAAATGAAAGACATTTTGTTTTCACGAGGACACCTTTAGATCCTCATGACTGTCTGTGATGTTTAAAATATATTCTCATTATTTAATCATATCGTAACATTTTGATATTTTGACATTTTTATGAAAAGGCACATTTTGTTCAGGTCATAGAGTAAACATGAGAAAGTGTCTTGATATGTTTGCCTCATAATTATGATATTAGTAAAACAAAACTCACTCTTTGACTCATTCTTGCTTTAAAATGTAGTGGGCCTATATCATATTTTGTATGATGAATTATTATATATTAAGACTGAAAATCTGGGTCTGTGAAAGATGTCTAGAATCTGTAGCAAGCATAAAAAAACAAAAAATGCCTATTAGAAATGTTACACTGTGATGTTATATTACAAAACAAAGCGTTCATTTAATACACATCAGCTCCTTGGTCATAAAAGTGCCCATAGTTGAAGAAACAAAGGATGCAAAAACAGTTTATATGCACAGGGACGTTCAGCATTATCCTGAGAGGGTCAGTAATGTTTTGGCCATTATTTCAGCCCTATGTTGATATAAATATTAGTTGGCCAACTAACGTTTAAGGGCCTACGTCCCATAAGCCGCGTCCCGTTACTCGTTCTCCGTGTTTATTGGCTGTTTTGTCCTCAATCCTTCCGTTGCAGCTGGGAATAAAATCCGTTTTCCCCTCCCAGCTCAGATGAAGCAACAGTACGCAGGCGTGGCGAACGAAAAGAAAAGTTTACAAACGGAACACATAATGGGTAACGGTTATTAAAACAACGACTCAAGGGCGATGTTTATCAAAGCAGCGATGATGCGCGCGCCGTCGCTCACGTCGATACATTGTTTAATTCCAACAACTGCGCGTGAGTTACAATGTATCCAACACAAAGCACGTCAAACACAGCCGCGCTATTGATGCCCGTTGAGGGGAATAAAGATAGTTTTATATAGATTCACTTACATGAGCGGCAGTATCTGGCAACGGGACGGAGTCTGTCCGGTCCTATTGTGGTAAATATGGGCGCTGTGTTTGAAACCGGAGCCGCCCCGTAACACACACACACACACACACACACACACGCATCCCACGCTGCTGCGCCTCTCCGTGGCTGCCGTGACCACTGACCTCCGGAAACCACCCGCCTTCCAAACATCTGAAGTCTATATATTGTTATCGTTGCAAATGTAAATAAAAGTAAAACAATAAAGAATTAAGAACATGCCAGCGCATAGATAAGAGACTGACCAACAACAATGGCAATAGTGTGACTGCCTAAAATGATCACCAGAGACGGTATAATGTGCTTTAAAAGCCATACGTAGAATAACTTAACACGTAAATAAAACTTCTTATACATTTATACCAATAAGTGGCACTGTCACTAAATTTATATGAGATTGACAGGTCATAGTCGTTATTAAACATGCATAGTTTCATGTCATTAGCATTTCTAACAAGAAAGTCACAAACCCCAACAGTTATACCATGATCAATGCATATTTATACCATGATCAATGGAAACATGTAAATGCTTCACATGCTGGTCCCATTTTTCTCAGGTACCTTTAGCGCATGGTGCCCATGACATAGCCTCTACCAAGTTCCATAATGATAATCCAATGCATTTGTAAAAGACACTATTTTACAACAATATTCAAAATGGCTGACACCCAGTTGGCCAACATAGAAACATAGGGTATCATTAGATTCTGTTTGCCCTAAGGAGTATTAAGAGATAATGAGTTCAGGTCAAAGTATTCACAAGGCGAAAATAGCCTCTTTTTATTTCTTGACCAGTAGGTTGCACTGTGCCAAAACTGGTCAAGTGTCCTCAGGGCATGATTTATGCCTGATTTATACCAAATATATACCGGTATATACCATTTCAGATATAGCTTTACAACTTTTTTGGTGTACTTGCCATGAAATTCTTGAAACTGTATATGAGAACGGTTTGGTCTATTAAAAAGCTTTTAATAACTTTTTGTCACAAGTGTCCCTAGCTGAAACATATGTGAAAATATGTGCAATTTGGAAGTTTGGAATAGAAATTAGAAAAAGAGGGAAATGCAAAATAATGGAAAATCTAAATTATAACAATAGCATCCATTCGATTTGGAATTAGCCAAGGAATCATAGGAAAAAAATATGTTTGTTTCTAGCCCATTTGGTTCAAAAGTTATTTGCATAAATATCGGTGCAACTTTGACTGTAGGTGGCGCTAGAGAGTTTGAGTTAGAAACTCCAAATTTGCCGTGAGTATTGTTCAGACTCTCTCTGACCTGTGTGCCAAATACATCCATCCATCCATCCATCCATCCATGCATCCATCTATTATATACTTCCTTATTATCACACACAATAACACAAATTCACATCATCGTACATTATACCAAAATTTTGGTTGATCAAGGCCATAATCAGATCTTTATTTAATATGATACATTTTTACCATTGGTGAGATGAAGTTTGAAGACCTTTCAGATTTTCAAGATTTCAAATGGTCAAAAGTCCCCTTACCCCATAGCCTATATTCCTGCATCAACCACATACACCGTAAGCAGATGTAAGCTGCACCCAAAATGCAAGACAGCAGGGCCATTAATCTAAGACTTTACAGGTCAACTGGTTCATGTTTTTTAACAAATGTTAGTGTCAGGAAGACTAATTGGGGCATAGAAGAAAAATATCAGAACTAATTACAGTAGGTGCAGTCCCTTTCTCTCTCTTGGCCACACTTCATGCTATTAGACAAGACTTCATCCTGTTCAGCATATTGTTTGGCTATTTGCAGAATGGAATAGCTTGCTGCATACTGCACAGACAACACTGAAAGCTGCTTTGGCTACTATTAAATAAAAGTTATTGTTGTTTGTATTGCGCATTTCACAGTAAACTTCGTTTCCAAAAATAGATAAGATTGTATCAAATTTTCTGCCACTGCATTTAGCTCTTCAGTACCTAATGACACTAAACATTTGAGATAGATCTGGTAGATTGTGTCAGGATCTCTATCTAGTCTTGTTTTTAATGATGTTACGTTCGACACCAAAGCTCAGGGCCGGATTAACCATTAGGGCAACTGGTCCCTTGCCCAGGGGCACAGGACATCTAAGGGGCCCTGGGCACCGTCAAATATTATGTTAAATCACTTTTTGAACGCAGTCCTCCTAGTTATATGCAGATTTTTGAAACCCGTTCGATCAAAATATTATGTTAAATCTGTACCTTCCTGCGCAGCGGGCACGGGCGCATCGACTCACGTCACGTCACGTGACTTCACGCGCTGACATTTGAAATCGGTGGGAAGATGGAGAAACAGTTAAGCGGGAGCGCTAAAAGAAAATTAAAAAGAGAAAAGGAACTGAAATTAGTCGACAATTTGAAAAATATTCCAAAAATAGCTATTTTTTTTACTTCAAATCAGAGAAAAGGCGATGATAGCACTGAAATCCTTCCTTCACCTGTGGCTGTGGAAACAGCTTATGACGATGTTAACGTTGTTAACGTTAACGTTATTGCTACCACCAGTGTGGAAGCTAGCAGTAAAAACAGCAAAGAGCAAGAGGATGACGAGCATGAACAGCCTCCACATCACCACAATGCATTCCCAAGTCCAATTGAAGGAGCTGAGACAGCCAACAGCCCCAGCACCTTGAACGGGGGGACCCCTGAACGAGACGCTGAGGGAGGAAGCGATCCACAGAGGGCCCGCTGCCTTCCATAACCGGGCTACCAGGTACCCAGCATCAGTGAGGGAGTCTGGGCTTGGGTGTCGAACCCGCTCCCTAACAAATGACCTATTGAATTGCCGTCTTCAAAACAACGAAGTCGTACCGAGGGAATGGCTGCTTTATTCACCATCTACTGGCTCTGTTTATTGCCATGCCTGCAAACTCCTGTCACCCCAATGCCGACAACATGCCTTCATCAGTGGATTTAGCGATTGGAAACACTCTGAGAGGATCGGGGATCATGAAACAAGTTTGGAACGTAGATGGAATATGTTGTCTTTAATGCAAAGATCCAAAGTAGTTTGCAGAGTGGATGCAGCACTTGGGAATTATCTGGGGATAATGGAGCTTATTGCAAATTTCGACCCATTTTTAAAGGACCACCTTGTGAAGCATGGCAACAAGGGGAAAGGTAAGCCCTCATATCTCTCCTCCACTGTGTGTGATGAGTTTATTGCATTAATGGGTGAGAAAACAAAGCAAGTCATTGCAGATGAAATTAAGCAGGCAAAATATTGTGTTTTGTTTAAATTAATTTATAAATGAAATAATTAAAAAGGGAAGAAAAAAATAGAAATACACATCTAAATTAAATGAATGAACAAAAAGTAATGTGGGAAATATGCTTTAAAGACTGGGCAAAATAGGGATGAATTCAAAAAAATCTGTCAATGAGTTGCTGACGTGCACGAACACCAGCATGTACTGGGCATTTCTAGTGGATCTCCTTCCCTGATCTTTGAACACCTCTGGGTGCAGTTAGTTTGCAATGTCCTCCCAGATGTTTTGTTTTTCCTTATTTGTATGGTGTCCTTTAAATCTGTTAAAAATCTATCTCCTATAAAAGGACATTAATTTTATCTTTTTGAAAGGTATATTCTCTTGTTTTTGTTTTTTTTGTTCATCCATTTTGTCAGTGCTTCTGCCTGTATAGGTGCTTAATATAGACTTGTCTTGATTTCTAATCCACAACAAATGACGATTATTAGGTTAAACGTTCAGAATACGATTCCAGCACTTCGCGAATGGACAGCGACGCTTAAGTAGCACGTAGAGCGCGTTCTCGAGCGTCCATGTTAACTGCATTTTTGGGAAACGCACGTGGAATTGCGGCGAGCATTCGTAACCTTGCACGTAGAGAGCGCTCTTAAGAGCTAAGATACATTGTTATCGGGAAACCCAGTCCTGATTTGTTAGTTTAGAATTATAGGCTATATGCTCTTGGTGATAGCAACTTTGCGTGGTGGGACGGGAGGGGGGCCCTTGAGTCTTGTTGCCCAGGGCACAGGAAATTATTAATCCGGCCCTGCCAAAGCTTCCAAGCTTGTGTCGAAAAAACTACAGAATTCATATTGAAGTGCTGTATCAGACCATTTGTTTAGAAAAAAACATGTTATCTGTGATGCCCGAAACTTAATTCGGCTGAACACCGTGTTACTGCCTCAGTATCTAGTTCAAAAGAAGTGCAAATCCCAGTACAAGTTCAAACCCAATTCAGTCACATAAACACATTGCACTCACTTTAAATTTTTTTATATAACACAATAACTCATGGACGAAGCCCTTGAGGCTTGAGCGTTCACTTGGTTATTACAAAATGTATTTATAAACACTTTTTAAAAACATAAAAACAACATAATAGCATTGATAATACATTCATTTTATTGATTCAAGTAGGTGTATGTGGCGGAACAACCCGCCCCTCCCTCTCGTCATCGTCACCCCGCCTATTAGGGGGTGTCCTTCAGTCAAAGCCACAACAGTAGTTGGGCAGGAGAAGAGAAGAGGCACATTGTTAAAAAGCCTCGTTGGGGCTGCGGATGATGACGCTCACCTAAATTGGATTGAGCATCATCAAAGCTGCTATACAATCTCAGAGCACACCTCTTCTCAGGGAGCTGACTTCCATCTTCTTGTTTGCATGCACTGGCAACCTCGCAGATGCAGGAGCAGAGTGGGCCATGTCCGGCAGAGTAAGGTGCGTGCCGGACCCGCACCCTCCAGTGCAAATTAGATGTGATGCCGGGGGTCTGGAGCATGTATATCGGCCAATGGGCATGGATTCCAGGCCACCTTCCCCTCACACTTGCCGTGGCTCTAGGCAAGACAGACCACCAACAGAGCTACCACCCCTCATGCCACGGACCACGGAGGGAAGTGTGTGCAGCTGCCGGACCCCGGCCATGTACAGGATCCTCCTCTGGACACTCCCCATTCTACATGATGTCCCCTTTTACCGCTAGGATGCCAGACTCCCATTATTTTGGACACTTTCCCCCTTGGACACTTTATTCCCAGTTTTGCACATTTTATGTTTATTATTATTTCTAATAAACGCCTCTCTGAGGCTTGACACCACACCTGTCTCTTGCTCACCCCGCCACAGTGTGCTTAATTTTTTTAACCACCAGATGGCAGTAAATTGAAAAGTGTACAGAAGCTTCAAGTAAAGAACCCAATTTCAATAGCTTCAGAAAGCTTCAATTTTCCCATCACTACCTTGAGTTGCTCGCCCTCACTGCTGCTGTTGCCTTGAAGCCACTAGCCCTTGCTGGACCCCCTCTTGAGGCACCCTCCAGTCAAGGATGACCCTGCTGCAGTTTCCTCATTGGCATTCTCCTTCTGTGGGGCTCTCCTGGTTGTATTCGACATCACAGTAACTTCCTCTGTCTTGCCAGTACCTGTTCTGGAGCCACCCATCCCTCTTACCATTCCAGGTTACCCCACCTTCCTCTTGTTCTGGAGTTTCCCCTTTCTTCTCGCTTTCCAGAGCTGCCTGACCTGATCTCCACTCTGGAGCAGCCTGACCCTCTTCTTGTTTTGGAACCACTCAACATTTTCCTCCTCTGGAGCTGCCCCTTCCTGATCCTTTTCCTGAGCTGCCTGACCTGATCACCACTCTGGAGCTACACTACCTGGCCTATGTTCCATTCTTCCCTGACCTTATGCCCAATTGTGAACCATCTGACCCTGTTCCTCTAGAGCCACCAGACCCCATCCCTCCCATGAGCTGCCATACCCAGCTATTTTGAAGCCGCCTGACCCGCTCACCCTTGGATGGAGCCATCGGAGTGAACCCTACCCTGAACCACCTTGGTCTTCACCACTCGCCCCTCCTTTGTTGAAGCCGCCAGAGCTCTCCCCAGAAACTGAGCTGGTCCCTTGTTGCCCCTCTCCCACCTTCCCTTGGCCTGTTCTATATCCTTCTGCTCCACCTGAACTCCATTGGTCTGTTCTGCTGGCCATGCCCTACTGTGTCCTGCCAGCACCGCACTGGACTTTCCCACCAGTCCCTCTCTGTTGTTTTTGTGTTAGTCAGGTTGGGAACCAGGTGGCGTCCCTTAGAGAGGGAGTAATGTCAGGATCCTGCTCTCTCTATCGAGTCTTGTTTTTCACTTTAGAAGCAGGATCCTGACACTTCTGTTGTTTTGTGTTGCCTTTGTCTGTTGTCTTGTCAGTCATGTCTATCATTTACTCTACCCTGCTTGTTTCTGTCTTTGTCGTTCCCTGGCCCCGCCACCTCATTTCTTTAATGATCTCTTCACTTGGCAGTCCTCCTTGTTTGTCTCCTGATTTCTCCCTCTTTATATTCCCCTTGTATTCTTTGTCCTCTGTTGGATCATTCCTTGTGATCTCCTGAGGTTATTTTTTCTCCCTTCGGCCTGGTTGTGTTATTTTGTCAGTATCTGTTTTGCTCATCTTTTTCTTACTCTCTCATGGTTTGTTTGTTTTTGCCTTGACCTTTTGCGTTTTTAGTTTTTTTCCCTTTATAAAACAGCTTTTTAGTATGAAACAGTCTGAATTTGGGTTCTTCAGCATCAAAACCTGACAGATAGTCAGTGAATCTATCTTTAGTGGTTCAAGTAATTGTTCAACCAGGTCGATAACATAGTGCACAAAGAGGAAGTGAACATTCAAAAGACATGCTCTCTGGCAGAATAGCTATATTTTCAACAGTAACCTCAATGCTAATGACATGAAACTATGCATGTTTAATAACGACTGTGACCTGTCAATCTCATATAAATTTAGTGACAGTGCCACTTATTGGTAAAAATGTATAAGAAGTTTTATTTACGTGTTAAGTTATTCTACGTATGGCTTTTAAAGCACATTATACCATCTCTGGTGATCATTTTAGGCAGTCACATACTATTGCCATTGTTGTACGTATATGTATAGAAAGTATCATGTAACAGAATTAAATCTAACATATGATTATGAAAAAAACATGAAAACTGTTCTTGAACTTCTACAAACATGTCATTTTCCAGTATTAATAATTGATAATAAATGTAGTAAAATATAAAAAATAATGTTTGAAATGCCACACATATTTTAATTTTTTTTTTAAATCAAGAACCACGTGGAAAGAACACTCTAATTTAAATAGTATATTACACAATCAATAGATTCAAAATATATTTTTTAAATAAAAGCATATATTTTTATGATTTTTTTTCTAAAAGCAAAACATAATTTTGTGTTAGTTTAGAGATACTGTATATAATGTCTAATAAGAAGTAACAAAATGTAATTCTCCCTATTGTGGAAGAAATAGGCATAATGTAATATTAATGTTATTATTGTTGGTTTGACTGTTGATATATGACTAATTAATTTCATTGAATTGGGGTGTGGCCAATTAAATTAAAATCAAATTCATGAATTCAAAGGAAGACAATTTTGAAATTCTGAATTTGTCCCAATCCTGTTGAAGTAAGCTATTTGTTATCATTCCCATCCATCTCTATGTCAGTTGGAAGTACATGACCTACATACTGCCCTCCTTTTTATTGGGCACTCAGTTCTTGGCACACAGATGTAATTTTGCTTTCCCCCCTCATTTTGTGTACCTCTGGCATTTCAATCAAGAAATGAATCAATTTGGAGATATTCAAATCATGTTTTAAATTAATTCCGGTTCCTTAATCACACTGTAAATTGAAGTTTTGCATGTTTTCTGTCTCTCTACTTCCGTCATTCAAAAACATACAAGGCATGTCCTTAAAATACCAAACCAGCATTGTGGTTCAGAATGTTTATTAATGTACAAAATATACACTATATCACATATACACAAACACTCACACATACACATACACAAACACTGACAGCTGTGGTTCTGAGACACCTTGAGGAGGGCGGTTTGAGGACTCAGAGATGGAGATATCCGTTGTTTTACAGGATTAGCATTTCCTCTCTGGACCAGATGTGCCACTTCCATCAAATCAAATTAAGCGACAGCTCCGGTGATGCAGCTCAAAGTTAAATGAATCACTGTGGTGAAGGGACAACAAGTCCTTTAGGGCCTATTAAAAGCAATTCTTTCTTTCTTTATTTGACTCAGTTACACACACACACCTCTGTTGAGAGGTTTCCTGTGCCCCCTATGAAAGCCACACACACAGGATTTGCAGGATCTTCTGTGTGCTGAAAACAGTGGCTGCAGACTAAAAAAAAATGCATTCCAGTTATTTTCAGTCTGAATCCTCAACTTACCAGTTGTAAAAAGGCTTAGGCAGCATAGGCATTCAGTAATCTTACTTAATTACTCTTATTAGGCGCACTCAAACTCCATGGCTCATCTGTGTCATGCAATGAAACATTTCTGGTAAATAATACTTCTGGGTATTTGCTAATGATTTCATTTTATTGATATGTGTATTATGTATTCTGATATTACCTCTTACTAACCTGGATGTAGCTCCAATGCTTGTGGTGATTCATGAGCAACACTAGAGCATCCAGCTACTGTTATATTATCTGTTAAATTTGGAGAATCATTGTGATCAAGGTTCAAGTACACTACCGTTCAAAAGTTTGGGGTCACTTACTCATTCTTTATTTATTTATTTATTTCACATTTTAGAATAATAGTAGTCAGCAAAACTATGGAATAATAGAAATGGAAATATGGGAATTATTTTGTGACCAAAAAAATCCAAAATAAATCCAAAACTATGTAATATTTTAGCATCTTTAAAGTAGTCACCCTTTGCCTAGATTTTGCAGACATGTACTCGTGACATTTTCTCAACCAACTTCTTGAGGAATCACCCCGGGATGCTTTTTAAACAGTATTGAAGGAGTTCCCATCTATGTTGGGCACTTATTGGCTTCTTTTCTTCATATTTTGATCCAAGTCATCCATTTCAAAAACTTTTTTTTTTTTTAGGAAATTTTAGATTTGTAATTAAATAAATGTATATGTTTTGGCAGAATAATATTTTGTCTACAAAGTTAATTTCAAACTTTTAAGCATACACCTTCAGATCAAAAGATTTTTAAGATCATGAGAAACATTTCAGACAAGTGACCCCAAACATTTGAACGGTAGTGTATGTCCCACTGACTGGGTTTAATGAGAGTTGCAGTGCTGTTGTGTGTGACAGTAGGAAGGAGGGTGCGATACAATGAGCTAAAAGTTGTTGAGTTGTTCGCTGTCCTTTCCTGCTTATCACGGTGCCATTTTGTGGTCCGTTCTGCATAATGCACAGGCTCATTTGAGCTTATCGCATCAACTCACTGGACCGCACGATTCTCCCGATGGCCAGTCCGCCCTTGATTGGCCCCAAAGTGCATAGGCCCACCAGAAAAATGCCTGGTATGCCAGATTACCAGTCCAGACCTGTTGGCAAGCCTAACTTCGTTGGTCCACAGTGCATCTTTAGCTGGTTTCAGCAATGAAACAGGGCCGTTTCTAGACAAACTAGGCGGTCACCTTGGTTAGCCACCTGCTGGGGGAGGTTGATTTGCTTCACATTTTAAAATGTACAACTCTTATCTTTGGTTTTAGAAGGTGTACATTTTTTGCAAGTCAGAGGGCATGAGTTCAAGTCAAGTCCAAGTCATGCATCTCGAGTCTGCAACCCTATCACTTAGTGAATATATATTAGTACACATTGTGTTTCGTAAGGTGTGGGATTTGAGGGTAATTGCAGGTAGTGTGGGCTGGTCTGTATCTCTTCCTATTTTTTGCAGGGGTCATGTCATCAGGAATCAAATTTTAGTGTTCATTCTAATATAAAAACTTACTGTTAGTTTCAGAACTCAAAAGCTCCTCTCCGGTCCTAAAAGAGCATTTATTTTTTTCCAATCTGCAAAAACTACTCGATTTGAAATCAGCCACATATTGACGTTTAAGATTTGGTGTTCATTTGAATAGCCAAGCCTCTACACAGGGGCAGCCCATGGTATAGTATGACAGTGGAGATGCACAAGAGGATTTGAATTTTAAATGTTTTGTCAGAAGTGCTCTCTCATGACGAATGTGAGCAACTCTACCCATGTGTTGAGTGAAATATGCCACTAACATCCTTTCAGTACTGATAAATGGTTACAAAAACATCATCAACTAAATAGCCTTTCAATAAAAATAAACATGCTGCGCTCCCTGACCTGACACTCAAGAGTTGACAACATGTTGAAATAAACAATGTCTGCTATAATGTCGTGATACATCATGGTGCATGAGTTATTTATGCCACAACCATATACACTATCATTATATGTAGTGTCACTGCAAGCTTATAAGTTCCACCATCATGAGTGAAGTGGGAGTTTGACTAATTTTAATAACTAGTCCCCCCATATGTTGCATATTCATTTCAATGGGCATTAAAATCTCAAACTCTCATCCTCCACAATATTAATCACCCAGCTGACTGTGGCTACTCTATCTGCTCTGCTACAGCAATCGTGAAGCCGCATTCATGATTTGCGTCAGGGCGTCAACACCGCTTTGATCTCCACATGAAAAGCGCTTGCAGACAAAAACATCTCATTCTGCATTTTCATGATAGTTAAGACCTGACCTGCTTGTGTGGTCCTTACAGAAGCTGCAAAGTACTTGATTTCTGTCACAAGTCCCATCTGGGCTTGTTTTGTACATACAAATAGTGTTAAGAGGTTCTTTTCATTGCTGTTGTGTGTGTGTGTGTTGTGGTGTGTGCATCAGTGTAATGACTCCGGGTGGACAAATCGCAAAGGTTCCGCCATAGTCCAACCAGTGTTTTTGCTGGTTTATGCTTTATTAATGATAAATGCACTAATCGCGGTTAAGAAAAGCTAAAGTGTTAGAATTGTATTAATCTTGACAGCTCTAGTAAGTGCACCTTTAAAAGTACATTCCTTATCTCACATTGTCATTTAAATGGAAATGTTGACTATATCAATACAAATTATAAAATGTAGTACGTTTCAGGGAAATTAATACAAATATGATGGATAAAAATAATCAATGATAGACATTTTACAACTCGCATCCTCTCTGTGTGACCTGTAAAGCTGTCACTTGCGAGTCAATGGCAAAAAAGTCAGTAAATATAATGAACAAGAGCACAGGTTATCTCTACTCACATGCAAATTATTATCTAACTCTCACCTGGGGCATCAACAGAGTCTGGCCACCAGCCCTGCGTCCACAACAAACATAATTGTCATGGGGACCTGATAGAGACAGGCTGAAGTCCTCCAACACTGAAAGTGGTACTATTGTAAATTTGCTTCTAACCAATTAAGATTAAGATTGAGAGTAAATTGAGTAAATTCTTCAGATGTTGTTGTGTTCCTGGTTGTGGATAAACTGCATCTCTGCATCTCTGAAGGATCCCAACATTAGGAAATATGGCCTAAATGTATTTAAACAAAGTTACCGAATTTGTCAATGTGGGATTAAGTTAAGATTTATCAGTGGATTTTTTCAAGGACCAATTTGATTCAGTGGGGCAAAGATTTTAGCCAGTCATAACAGTGGGCATGCATACTGAAGTCTAACAGGGGACATAGCACAAAAACTATGCGTTTCTATTTATCATATTGCCAGGATGCTTTAAATTAAACTGCAGGTGTATTGGTAATGGGATAATGGTGGTTGAAGCACAAACTGGAAAATACTGAGATGACATTACTGCTAACAGGATGGCTGTTTAGTTCCATCAGAGACCTGTGCTCTTCCAGTCCCCTCCACGCAGGCAAGCAGACATATCGATCTGGCCCGTCCCAGACATTATTTCAGCCTGAGAAGAGGATGATGTATGGCTTCTAAAAAATGAGAAAAAAGAGGTCTTTCCAGCCACAGTTCCACTCTGTTTGCTTTGCCACTAAGCATGTCTGACACAATGAAATTGTCTGTGCTAGTCTGACAAATCCTTCTCTTCTAACTCCAGACTCTCTCACCTCCATACGGGCTCCCAGTGTGTCACTTTCACACTTTGATGTGGGTGAATAGAGTCAGAATGCTGCATCTCTCTGAGTTGTTGAGTACTTTACCGAGTTGGAGACCAGCATATGCTGTGTTTTGGATGCTAGTGTCCCTACCAGGTCTCTCAACCAGCAAGCCTCACTTGGTCAGCCAGTTACAATCGAAAGTCTATGCTGGTTGACCAGTCTTTTTGGTAAACGACATGGATATGCTGGTCTAAGCTGGTCTTTGCAACAGGATAAAACCACAGGTCCACTCCTGCAGCTTGATCCCACAACACAGCATTGTGGGGAGATAGTCAAGATGCTGTTCACACACATTCATCATCATTTAGTCACCCTCGTGTCATTAAAAACCTGTATGATATTCTTCTATGAAAGAAGAATTGTTGATGAAAACACTCGATTTGAAAAGTCAAAAGTTTAAATCATTGCATCAGTTGCAGATGTTTGGTTATTTTGTTAATTTCACCCAAAATGGATCCCATTTTCTATGGTTGTATATGATTTTATATTGTTTTGAAATGGTTATTTTAGTAAATAATAATTTCCCCTTCTATTATTTATTTTACACTATTGCACATATAATAAATACATTGTTGTCAGGGGTTAAATTTGTCTGGAATGGTTGACTACCATACTACTTTTACTATTTCTGCCATAAATTGACATAGCATTGCGAACCCTTTGAACACACATCACGGTTGTCATCGGTAAGTCTGGCCAGTCGTACTGTAAATAAGCTGTGTCGTCATCAGAGCTTGTGCGGCCACTTTGGAGCAACTGTGGTCTTGAATTGTCTTGAATTGCTCTTGCTGTACTTCGCAATTTTTTGTGGCATTTGTGTAATGGTAGCCAGCTGGTAGGTAGCTGTGCAGTTAGTAAACCGCTCTCCCCTGACCTCAAGAAGCGCACTAGTGACTGATGCAAGGGACCATAGCCTTTAACCTCCTCGTTTGCAGAGCCGCCTCTCATGCTGGTGACGCTACTTCAAGTCCCGCTCGGAGCGGGTCGAGCAGTACTGGTTACAGTGGTGCTGTGTTCAGGATGGAAGTGATATTTAGGGGGGTGAGTGTAACGGTAGCCAGCTGGTAAGAAGCTGTGCAGTTTGTAAAAATCTCTCAACTCAAAGATTAAGCATGCACATGAAAACTATTTTTTACAGCTGAGGATTGATTTAACTATCACTTTTTGCTTTTCTGAATAATAAAAAGGTTTTTCTTAAAAGAAAAGAAAAAAGAGAATAAAGTTTTCATTTTAAAATAACAAAGTATTAAGTATTCATCCATTATTAGGTCTCTCACGCTTCTGTTCGGCAGAGCCCTGCGTATGCACATGACAAATCTTTTTGAAACGGGATGCTTTTTTTCTTTTTGACCTAAATAACAGATATACTGAACGACTGTCAACATATATATACACTCACTTATCACTTTATTAGTTACACCTGTAAACCTACGTATTCATGTGATTATCTAATAAGCCAATCGGGTGGTAGCAGTGCAATGTATACAATCATGCAGATACAGGTCAGGAGCTTCAGATAATGCTCACATCAACCATCAAAATGGGGGAAAAAAATTTATGGATACTTCCAAATCTGTCTGTCATTTTGACAGATAAATAAAATGAAAACCATCCTTACGTGCTCCCCTCTCTCTCTATCACTCCTGCACATGATAATAAAGCACAGTAAGAAGAAAAAGAATACAATAAAATACAAATTACACCCCAGGTCTCCCAACTATCATATTTGAAGTTAATGTAAGCACAAAGGCAACATTTCAAGCAGAATTCTCTGTTATTTAGTAGTGTATGGCATTGGGAACAATCACACTTGAATTTGGATTGCAGCAAACGTGTCCAATGCATACTTCTCATATGTGTCACTGCATGGTGATATCAGACTCATTGAAAAAGTTCTGTCAAGTTCTTGTGCATGTGATCCACAATGCAGAAATATGATCGGAAAAGATTTTTAATAGTGACAGTAAGAGCATTTCCACACGCACAATGTGACGAGAACTTACAGGATTGGGACTAAACAGCTGTGTGGCCACAAGAATGCCAAATTGGAAGAGACTAATCGGAAAACGTTCATGTGGTCTGATGAGTTCAGATTTTCCCTATCCCAAAGCAATGGGCACATCAGGGTAAGAAGGGAAGTGCATGAAGCGATGTACCAGTCATGCATGGTGCCCACTGTACAAGCATCTGGAGGCAGTGTTACGATCTGGGGTTGATTCAGTTGGTCAGGTCGAGGCTCAACAATGTTATGCTGCAATAAATTGAAGTCAACTGACTACCTGAATATACTGAATGACCTGGTTATCCTATCAATGGATTTTTTTCTTCCCTGACAGCATGGGCATTTTCCAGAACAACAATGCCAAGATCCATCAGGCTCAAATTGAGTGGTTCTGTGAGCATGAGGAATCATTTTCACACATGAATTGGCCACCACTGACCTTAACCCCATTGAAAGTCTTTGGGATGTGCTGGAGAAGACTTTACGGAGTGGTTTGACTCTCCCGTTATAATAATGATTTTTTTTTGTCCAGGCAGTGTACACTGATGAGACAAAACATAACGCCTTAGATCCTGATGGTCCTCTACCTGCCGCCAAAACAGCACACACCTACAGATGCATGGACTCTACAAGACACCCCTGAAGGTGTCCTGTGGTATCTGGCACCAAGACATTGGCAGCAGATCCTTCAAGTCCTGTAAGTTGTGAGGTGGAGCCACCATGGTTCTGACTTGTTGGTCCAGCAAATCCCACAAATGCTTAATCGGATTGAGATCTGGGGAATTTGGAGGCCAGGGCAACACCTTGAACTCTTGATCATGTTCCTCAGACCATTCCAGAACAATGTGTGCAGTGTGGCAGGGCGCAGTATCCTGCTGAAAGAGGTCACTGCCATTAGGGAATATCATTGCCATGGAGGGGTGTACCTGGTCTGCAACTATGTTTAGGTAGGTGGCACATGTTATATTGATGTCCACATGAATGGCCAAATCCAGGGTTTCCCAGAAGAACATTGCCCAGAGAATCACATTCTCTCCACCAGCTTGTACACTTCACCCAGTGCATCCTGGTGCCATCATTTCCTCAGGTAAATGCACACATGTACACTTTCGTCCACGTGATGTAAAAAAACATGTCTCATCAGAAGTGAAGTCAAGTCATTTTTCTTTGTATAGCACTTTTAACAACACACATCGTTTCAAAGCAGATTTACAGAAAATCATGCATTAACAGAAAACAAAACTGTAATATCAATAAAGTCTTAAGAGTTATCATTGTGTAGTTTGATTAAAAATGATTGTAAATTGTGTATAAAAACGTAATTATTAAATAATAATTGTATTAATAACCCCAGTGAGCAAGCTGAAGGCGACTGTGGCAAAGAACACAAAACTCCATAAGATGTTGGTTAATGGAGAAAAATAACCTTGGGAGAAACCAGACTCACTGTGGGGGCCAGTTCCCCTCTGGCTAAACCACATGAATATAATGCCAACATTAGTTATTTGTGTGCAGTACAAGTCATGGTTTAAAATTATTAAACTAAGTAAGTGTTAAGGGCCAGTTTTTATTAAAAAAAATTGTATGAACTATAAGATTAATGACTAATGTCTTTGAAGTCCATCCTGGATTAACTGCAGAAGTTCAAATTGATGCATTGTCTAAGGTTCAGGCAGTGGCATTTGAAGTATTCCATGCCTTATGGTTGGAGTTGGCATCAGTTAATTTCCAGAAGTCCATCGTAATAGACTGAAGTGATGTCTGGTTGGCACCGGCTGTATTTAGTTGTCATCACTCAGATACCGAGGTGCTTTTGACGGTGGACAGGGGTCATCATGAGCACTCTGACTGACTCTGACTACGCAGCCACATAAACAGCAGGGTGCAATGCACTGTGCACTGAGACGCATTCCTCTCGTAATCATCAGTACATTTTCTTTGACTTTTGCCAATGTAGACCTTCTGTTGGTACGGGCCAGACAGGATAGCCTTTGTAGCCCTTGTGTATCGATGAGCCTTGGGCACCCAACATCATCAGACCACTGTTTGTAGGTATTCACCACTGCTGACCGAGAGCACCTCACAAGCCTTGGCGTTTCAGAGATGTTCTGACCCAGTCATCTGGTCATAACAATTTGTCCCTTGTCAAAGTCGCTCAGGTCTTTACACCTGCCCATTTCTCCTGCATTCAACACATTGACTACAAGAAATGTTTGTTAGCTTACCATCTAATCAACCAGACTTTGACATGTGACTTTGTTCTGAGATGATCAACATTATTCACTTCACCTGTGAGTGGTCAATGTTTTTGGCTCATCACTGTAGACCTTCTTGTGTCATACATCTTCTTGAATGTATGTTAAGTGTTGCATTGCAGTTGAGTGAGGGAACCTCATTTAGTTTTGTTCATTGCTCTACAATGTCTATAAATGACAGTGAACCTGACTTTGTTCGGCTTGTCCTTGATGAAAAGCTGTTGGTGCTGTCCATGATAGATCTCCGCTTGTTCATTACTTCAGTTAACTTCTGGAGTGACCGGTTGGCTGAGGTTTCTACTGGATCCTCAGTTTATGTGGCCTGTAAATATCTTGTATAATGTATGAGAAACTCAGTCCATCATAGTGACGGATACAAATTTTTTCTAAACCAACCTCATGTGACAAAATCTTGTCATACCTGATCTTCTGTAAAAGCAAACATTTTAGGATCACATTTTAGTAGATAGGCCTGTAGACTGAACATAATGTACTTAACTTAATGTAAGTGTTTTTATAAAATTCTCATTTACTTCCATAGTAAGTGCCTCAATGCAAGTTTTTGCTTATTTTATTTTTAAAAAAAAGGAGGAATGAGACACATTCATTTTTTGTAGTAAATATATTATGCCACAACTGCTTTCAATTGAGCCAAACTTGTATTGAGCCTGAAATACTCCTCTACAGTAGTTCTCAAATATATACAGGAGTATAACTGAGAAAATGTATAATTCCTGGGAGGATTTAAATAAATGATATAACCTCTTTCCTTGATATGGTTTGTACTGTGTGTGTACTATCGTTTAAGTAACAATTCACAAATTGTACTCTTTATAAAATAAAAGTTAATGGGGAAGTCTATCAGATGAGTCATCTGCTTTTTTAATGAAATGTAATGGATTCAAAAAGGTTGTCAAAACCTCTAATTCTGTTTTTGACTTTCTCTAGCATTAATGTGTAACGGCGTAGTGGTTTTTAAGCAAGGGTGAGAGAGTGAGAGAGAAATAAACTTTGCAATATCTACAAAACTGAATTTAGCAGAAAGTCAACATATTCATCAACCCATTTCCTGAAATCTCCCCAAGTGCCCTGGCTATGGCAAACATATCTACAAAGGCACACAAACAAGCATTGGCAGAAATACTAAAGGACAGGTAATGACAGAAGAGCATGTGCCAAAAAAGTATGTACAAACACACACAGGAGAAATAGATTAGAGCAAAAAGAAAGTCAGTGCCATAACATGTACAATCTACGGAGCCCCTACGGAGCCCCTTAGAGGACACAGAGCAAATTATTTTCTGAAATAGTTTTGCATTCCCTCACAAAAAGTTTAGTGTTCCCATGCAGTAGTTTGTGTTCCTTCGCATTAACTTTTGTGCTCCCTCTCAGTTAGTTTACCTTTATTCATTCCTTGAATTGACAATTGACAAATGTTGTTATACATACCAAGTAAATAAGGTTCTTTGCTGCATTTCAATTCAACTCGGAAAGTTGGAATTTTCAACTTCCCACTTGAAAAGTGCAATGAAACGCCACTAGAAGTCGGACTTCTGAATTAAAAAATTGCAGCAAGTCTCCAAACTGCTAATCATTTTGGGATTAGTGTCAGAACTGGCAGTCTAATGGACTTCTGCAAGAAGTCCATCTATTCCTGAGGTGTGGTTTGCAAAGGGCTGCCGTAATACTGCTGTCAGTATCTAAAGGGTTCAGTCTCTAGAGCATGACACTGGGGTTATGCAGGGTAAATCCCGTAGCAGTTCAGCTGTGCTTTGGCAGTCTGATTTTCTCCATTGCATACAAATGCAGCAGAAGTCCACAGCAAGTTTGCTCTATTGGGCAAGTTGCCTAACGGCCACGATTACTCTTCAGTATATTTGCTTTTCCTAACCAACTTAATTCTCTAAATGAAAGAGCAATGCTGTTGGGCCATCCAAGTCTCCTAAGGAAATGAAATGAATCCCTTCAACATTTCTCATAAAATGAAGCTCAGCTAATGTTTCCTATTAGTCCATATTTGCAGACTCATTAATGTTGTTTGTCTTCATATTCTTAGAAAAAAATTTCAATTGTTTTTTTTTGCCACGAGTAATCTATTGTTTAAACCACCAAACTATTTGTTTTAAAGTCAAGGGCGTAGATTTGTCTTGAGGGGATGTTAAATATTGGGGGGGGGGGTTGTACTTGCTTGTTTTCATCCATTAGAAATTGACTGGATAATGAAAACCTTTTGGGCAAAGCACCGAAGATGCGGAGCTCCTATTGTACATATTAGTGTTCTTCTCTCTCTTATTATGATTCTATGGCAGTCCATAGACCTATATGGTAAAAAGTTGTGAAATTTGGCACACTGGAAGGGGACAGTCTCAACATTTCTGGTGGGACATTTGGAGTCTCTTACTCAAACCCTCTAGCGCCACCAACTGTTTAAATTTGCCATTTTTATGCCTTTTGAACTGAATGGACAAGAAATAAATTTCTTGTCCATTCTTTTTCCTCTGTGTCCTCGAATGTACTCTACATAGAGCAGGGGTCATTAATTCTCATTTGAAATATTTTTTTTTTTTTTCTAAATCATGAAACTTTGTTTATTTCCAGGTTTGACTTAGACTTTTGAACCCCACTGTGTGTTTTTGTGTGTGTGTTTGCACTTTCCCATTAAGTATGCAGCCTAGAATCATTGTGGTTTAAGGAGTGTGTATGCTAGGTTGAAAATCGTTTATGCAACAAATTAAATAAATTGTATGCTGTCATCCGCTGAAACATGCAGCACGATCAACACAGTGAAGTTATTTACTTGCCACGATTCACTGAAAGAAGTCATCTGTGCTGCTATATCAGTAGCTCATGATGTGGGAATGGTGTCCACGCATGGCGCTCATCTGTTATCTGCCACAGTTTCATGCTCTTTTTTAGTATTTAGCTTCCATTCCGTTCATATTTAAATAAAACATGTTGCGTGATTACGAGAAAGGATTACATAAAGTAATTTGATGGCAAACATGCCAAAGCTTGAGCTTGGGCTATTTATATTTGGGTCTACCAAGTCAAATGACACCCAATGTTCCTATGTCAACCATATTGGGCAGCGTCCATTGTGAATTGGTTGTCTCGGGTTTTGCTACAACAGTCCACTCCCAGGTTTGCAAAACAGCCTTTAAATCACCTATTTTTCATGTATGCTCTGTTACATACTAAAGTGATAGTGTGAAAGCCCCCAGAGGTTTTGGCCTTTTATTATTTTCTGCTTTTATTGTTGTGCATTCACCTTGAGGAGACTAATCTGAATAGTGCTGATCACTGATCACGTCCTTCTTTATGTGGATAAAATAAATGTGTTTGACTTTAACCTTTGCATATTTCGAAACAATAATGGGGTGAATTCACTAAACAGTTGTGGCACTTTTGCGTGTCATATTTCAGCGCAAACATCACCCACAGTCTGGTATAATCAAACGCAATCAGCATTGAAATTGTGCTACGTCTACGGTATTTAAAGTAGTTCATTGTCATTCCTTCCTACGCAAGCACTTTCTATGTAAATTAGGCTCATTATAGATTGCGCTTCATTCATAATACTATTCATAAAGCTATTTATTCTATGTGCTATAACCCCCTGTTGAAAGCAAATAGTAATATATATCTATATTTGTATTTTTTTACTTTTGATTTTTGGGTAGTCTCAAAAACATAAGCAGGGTACCAGAAGGCGAAAGGCGGAAAATGTAGAATATCTAAATGGAAGTGTTTTCCATAATTAGAGGGAATAAATTAGTTGCATAGAATGCACAAAGTGAGCCTGCGATGACTGATCAATGCACAATGGAAATTCATCAATGAAATATGCCTAAGATGTACACTGCACTACATTTGATGAAGTGGCTATTTTGAATAAGTATGTCCTTTTGTCCTATGACAATGTCCTTCTTTTAACAAGCTGTGCCCTACATAATAATTGTGTAATTAATCACATTTGCATTCTAACTGTATAATTTTGATTGCACTTGCAATCTTTTCAGACCGTGCTGACTCTATATCAAAGTATAGAACTAAAAATTTGACTGGAGGAAAGGACACGGGAGCAATTGTTGGGGATAAGGGTGGGAATAAAAAAAACTATCCCCCAAAAATAAAACGAGTTATCGTATAGTTATTCGTAAATTAAAATTTAAGTTAGGGTTAACAAGTATGATACGCTAGTGAAATTTATACTTGTTTACCCAAAATGTTGCTAAGTTTCAAAATAAGATAACTTCGACAAAATATGATTTTCTTTTGGGGAAAAATTAAATGAGCAATATGCATTAATAAAATAACATTTATAATAATTTAGCAATATTCGAGAAGTGTTTAATTGTCGACTAGATGTGCAGAATAAATACTCCATTAGTTGATTACTCATGCACATCCCTAGATGGGGATGCTTAGATTTTGTTCTCGTGACTAGCTTTTATAACACTCAAGGCCGGATTATAATTCTGTGTCGAACCTATGCCGTAGGCAGCATGTAGTGGCCAACACAGTGGTTCTGCCTTTATAGTTATGCATTGGCATGGTTGGTGGAGTAATAGAATACATATAACTGGAGTACTTATTTAAAATACAAAATATAAGTAACTGTATTCCACTACCGTTACAATTTAAATCATTGATAATTAGAATACAGTTACATTCAAAAAGTATTTTGATTACTGAAGAGATTACTTTGCATTTTATTGTCATTTGTTTCATTTAATACTTAGTCCTTTCAGATGGAAACATTTATACATATAAATGATGTGATCCAAAGTGCATTTGAACAGCAGTGAAACACTTTCTTATGATGTTGCATTCATACGAGCAGACAGAGAAGTAAGTTTGAAGTAAGTTTGGAGCAGAAGAAATAGAAATAAACCTTGTGTAAATTGTCAGATTTACACTAAGCTAAAATGCTATTGCTAGCCATTGTACATGCACATGTTACCACACACGATCATATTTCTTATCAAGAAAAATTCACGTTAGATCATAATTTCTTTTTTTCTAGTAAGATCTTTGATGTTAGAGCAAAAATCATATTCTTGATAATAATTTTTGTATTGTTTTCCTTTAAAAATATTAAAAAATCCTCAAAACAAGATCAATTTGATGTATCTTGTTTTAGAAACAACACTATATAAGATATTTGGGTTCTTCAGAGAATGTATTTTTATCATGTGTATTTTGTCTTACTGTACTGACAGTTTTTATAGTCAGAACAAGTGAATAAATCTACCAGTGCTGAAGAAGTAATCCAAAGTATTTAGAATATGTTACTGGCCTTGTATAATCTAACGGGATATG
Source organism: Moxostoma hubbsi (assembly GCA_032164185.1). Taxonomy (NCBI): domain Eukaryota; kingdom Metazoa; phylum Chordata; class Actinopteri; order Cypriniformes; family Catostomidae; genus Moxostoma; species Moxostoma hubbsi. The sequence continues at coordinate 4,539,298 of JAVLUX010000003.1, read as the reverse complement.
TTACAAATTATATTTTACAGCATGTATTCTGTAACCTGTAGTGGAACACATCTCAAAAGTAACCTCCCAACAATGTGAATTAGTGTGTCTGAGTTCTGGGTGTACACAGCCAAAATGCAAGTGTATTGAGAGAAAATGTCATCATTTCTAAAATAATGATATAAAAATTTTCAGAAATAAACAAAAGCAATATAATTTCTGGATTCAACCATATTTATTTATTGTATTTATTGTAGCATTTAAAAAAAGTTCATCAAAGTATGTGAACATGTTGAGAGCAAATCAGACTGTACACAACTCTTCTACACTCACTCCCAGCATGCACCAGATGGCTCATAATTCGTCATGACAGTTTAGTGCTGAAAGGTGGGATATGGTGGGATCGCTGATAGCTTTTGAAAACTGAATTTTGAGGTGTAAAACCTTTTCTGGTTTGCTGCCAAATTGTAGCCTGCTACCTGACAGATAGCAGCTCAACCATTCAAACCTGAACTTGGCCACCTCAATCACAATTAAACAAAAAACACCACTCTCACTGAGCCCAGTGTAGACAGAAGATCTTCAGTTTCCATTAAATAAATGCAACTATATCTGTGCTTGCCTGTGGAAACATCACAGTGATGCTACAGACAGTGTTGTGGGTGGTTTCCCAGAGAGAGAGAGAGAGGGAGAAAGAAAGAAATAAAGTGATCTAATTTCTTTGTCATGTTGTTATTCTGAAGCTTGCAAACATTTTTGTTAAAGGGCATTTAAGTGGATTTATACTGTGTTCTTTCTGTTCATGAGCTGGAAATAGAATTGAATTGGCCACACACAACAAGAAGTTCAACTGGAATCTGAATTGGAATTACAGGAAGTGGAATTTACTGAATGGCAATATAAAAAAATTCAACTCAATTTCATTAGTCAAACACACAGATTACAGACAAAAGATTACATTATTTTTGTCTAATTGACTGATTTTTAGACGGTCCCTTACTACACCCTCCACAGTTTTAGCACATTTTAGCACAATGTGTGAACTTTTCAGATGGTCCCTTACCTCCCGAAGGCAAAATTTCCAAGTAATATGAAAGTTAAATTATTGATCTTGACATTTTTTGCTGTGATGCCATCGACCATCTTAAATACAACACAATCCTGTTTTTTATGGGATGGGTAGCAATCCTACTTGGTACATGAAACATGACAACTGTAACCATCAACAAATTGATTATTTTAAAGGGGTCATATCATGAGGAATACAATTACATACTTAGTGCGGAGTGGAGGCTTCATGCTATTCTCCGCGGCATCCACGCGCAACTCAACACACGCCCCACAGAGAGCGAGAACCACATTATAGTGACCACAGGAGGTTATCACATTTGACTGTACCGTCCCTAGCAACCGGGCCAATTTGGTTGCTTAGGAGACCTGGCTAAAGTCACTCAGCATGTCCTGGATTCGAACTCATGACTCCAGGTGTGTTAGCCAGCGTCTTTACTTGCTGATATACCCAGTGCCCCCAATAAATGTATTATTAAATACTAAACTTTCCCACAGTTGATTTGCACTTCATTCTACTAACTCAAAGTGCAATACAACAATAGTTTGCTACCCTAAAATTCAAGAATTGATTAGACATTCTTTATTCAAATCTTACTGGTGCACAAACCTGGTGTTTACATGTAGCTACTGTGACAAGTTGCCTATTTCCCCGCAGCATCTAAACAGAGCATTTATTGTAAGGCTGCCAGCCAATCTTAGATCTCAGCCGGGTTTTTATGAATGAGGGCTGTAATTGTGTGTGTTTAGGATTAGGGCATGTTTGCTGGTGTAAAAGCTTATTTGAAAGACAGCAGGCGAGTTTGAGCAGATAAACTGATATGCTCTTTAAAATACTGTAGACTAACAACCTATTCTGTCGTGTGAAACGTTTGTTTCATTTTCACTGATAGGGGGAGCTCTAGACTTTTCATTTGACGTTCACATTGCGCCTCAACGCAGGGTTGCCAGATTTACTAGTAAATGTAATCTTTTCCATTGTTGGGTATATTCCCACAAGCTCTGCTGTTGCCCTCTTTTTAAGAGAGAGACATGATGTTTGTGCATGTGTGTCTTTTCTTAGGGTTAGAAAATAAAATGGTTGTGGTGGTAGTCATATTTTCCTTCATTGCAAATGACTTTAACATCAGAATTGGACAACAGTCCCGAGAATGGATATTAAAAGGAATGTTTAATGTGTCAGTCTTGCTCAGAATTCTTAGTATAATTAGTCTCTTCTGTCTTTAGCAAATCTGTCTCTGTGTGACTAAATTTGGGGAATAAAGCCTTTGAGTTTCAGCACTCAAAAGTCTATTTCAACATTATGAGGAATTATGAAAATTAAAATCCCCCATAGTCTAAAGGCAGTCTCTAATTCTTTAAATAACTGACTGATATTTTATGTTGACAATATAAATATATGTATCTTTGTCAAACAAACAAACAAATAAAAAAAATCCTAAATAAATGTGAATTAAATTTATATTGCAATTTGGAGCAAATCCTATTCCATACACATTCCATACATCTGATATATTGCAATAGATGTAATATAAAATGAAATTATATGATTCATAAAACGTCACATGATTGTACATTTTTTTAATATTTGTTCCATTTATGTATATGTTAATATATGTAACATGTATTTTCCCAAATTCTAGTGGAATTTGAATATTTACATTTAGTATATGCTCAAATATATGAACACCCATCTGGATTGGTTCCAAATTATGACAGAAATTTATTATGACAGCATAATAATCTTTAGGAATTGTTGTAAATGAACTGTCAGACAGCATTGTATCTAAATGTACTCTGATCAGTAGCTTTGATATGATAACCGATTGGGATCTGGGACACAGCACTGAAAATAGACGCGCTTTTTGCCTCCTTTCGCGGGAATATCTGGCAACCTTCCTTCATCCCGCATTTCAATCGGTGTGTGCGCTGAGATCAGACTATCACCACGGTCAGGTCGGCGCATTATTCCGGATCTGCACCTGGACTACACCAGCACACTGCCTATTGGAAAACACATACATTTGGAGAACTCTGGATATACATAGGCTATATTTCCCGCTGTCTGACATTTATTTTGCTTTGGAGTACGGGCGGGATGAGGTGTGCCGAGGTGGCACTCAGACAGATGATGGGGATCCAAACAAGGAGCCTTTATATTCCTTCTGAGAAGCTCCTGTAAAATAACCAGTTATCAGGACACTGGTGACCCTGAGAGTGTCAGATTGGGGTTAACATTGGAGGACAGGAAGGAATTGAAGGTCTCTACGTTAGAAAATAAGTGTAGCACCATTTTTCCCACAGAGACGATTTTCATCGCTTAAAACAGACCGATTGTGTCCGGAGACGCGTGTGCGGACTGTGCGCGCCGGTGCGCAAAAAGACCGTCAATAACCAAGCGCTTCACAGAAAAGAGGGTAAGTTTAGACTTATTTCATTGAGACCTTATAGTGACACTACAAACCTCTGCTTTAAGAGAAATACCACTCTCCTGTTATTTTTGTTTAGATGTTTTCTTTCGTGCACCTGCTGGTTATTAACGGGCGTAATTAGCGGTACATCACCCATGTGCGCGTTTTGGGTGCCTTACATTTCCCAGTCGACCATTCTTTCCAATATCATAACCATTATCACAAGTCTTAAGTGGCTCATGGACATGATTAGTACTCAATAGTTCTAAGGCGGTGGAGAGGTTGGGGCAGTTTTATCCACTTTTACCGCAATGCTTCTTTATATGTGCATGTGGCTCAGATGCGCTCATCTGCATTTAACCCTTCTGCGTTAGCGCTGATGAATTCCTGCTGTTATACATTAATGATAAAGAATCTAATTAAGTACCTTTTGAACTTATTGGACGAGTTTATCTGTGGACGACTGAAGCGCGCAGCTGCGCAAAGGGAAACCGGGGAGATTGACGCAGTGTGCGGGGGGAAATGCAATTTTAAACGGATCTTTTATTCACATCACATGGGACCTTGTTCCTTAAAGCCCTTTGGGTGTTTCAGATGATATTCTGTTGTTGGAAGGAGACTGTATAAATGTCCATACTTCAGGCATAATGGAGCTGGCCTTCAGCTGGAGCCTCTAAAGGGACACTAGGAGCCCTTTTGTTAGTCTCACCTGAACGCTTGCTTTCCTCCTAAAGCTGCTACTTGACATTCTAGAGAAAGATCAAGTGAATAAGTTCTGCATTGATGCCTGGAGCATTCATGTTGTACCTTTTGCTCTCAGCGGAACATTCCAGCTCTCCAGAGAACCGGAGTGAACAAACCTTCAAACTGTGGCCGTTTTGGAAACTGGCCATGAGACGGTAAAAACAGTGTTGATTATCAGCTACAGGTTCATATAGCTTTCCCAGAAACCGAGTTTGTAAGGGATGATGTGCTGTGTTAATTGACATGCTTTTGGTTTGAACTTCCAATATCATTCCATTCATAACCTAATGTTTATCACTTGTTTTAGCTCAACTTGTGAGGCCGCACATGTTCCTCAAAAACGCCTTCTAGTATGATGTAAATATAGCAGAAAAGATGAAGTGCTTTCTACTGTACATTGAATAAGCTAGTTTAAGCGTGTACTTGGAAATATTAAGTAAATGTTACATTTAAACTACATTCAAACATGCTCTAGCTTTTAAAGGAGCACTCAGTAATGTTTATATATGTCATGTTGGATTTACACTGACACCTAGTGGCCTGGATGCAGCATCATTCAAAACACAGTCGTTTTCAGTTACAAATACCATTCTAGAAATTCACAATTCACAGTCCGCCATGATTAATTGAATCCATGCGTGAAAGTGTCCCATAACAGGACGGTTACTGAGATTTAAGGCCAAGGTATACTTTGGGTGTCTGCATTGCGGATTGCTCTGGTTACAGTATTCTGGGGCAGACTGGCCGTAGGGAGGACCGGGACTTTTCCTGGTGGGCTGGCCGCGAAACAGTGGTGAATGGTGCTGAATGGGTGGCGATAAGCTGAAACGGGCCACGCCTGGCTGAAGAGGGCCTCAAAACGGCACCTGAATGGGGCTGCAGAACTCCCCTCAACAACTTTTGGGACAGTGACAACATTCATAGCGACATACATATCATTCAGCAAAATATGAAAACGTCATTTTTGAAAGGTCTTCAGTAATGGTCTAAAAGGTCGCGCTGTGTGTGTGTGTGTGTGTGTTTCTGTGTGTGTTACTGTATTTTGCAGACCCGATGTGTCACCAGAAGTTATCTTGATCTGACAAATCCTCCCTTTTGGAGACATTTTTGGATATTCTCAATTTAAAAAAAAAACAACATTTTATTATTCTTATTTATGTATTTTTTTTGGTGTGGGGGTAATTGGTTTTAAATGAAACCATTTGTGTATATGTCCCCATTTAGATACCTTGATAAATATGTGTGTGTGTGTGTCCATCCACCCGCACTAACAGAGCTATCAGTCTGTCTTTCATCCAGAACATTTGTCATCCACGAAGAGCAAGGCCACTCTGGGAGAGATTTGATGCTTTGTGTCTCACTGCTTGTCAACCTGTGCGTTGCTTACAACATAACCTGTCTTTGTGAATTCTTCCTCAATGCCTGTGAGTTACAGTGGAGCAATGATGTTATGTGTGTGTGTGTGGGTTTGCTTAGCTACACTTCAGGGATGAAATTGTCCTCAGAAGTTAGCTAAATCTGACAAAACCTCCTTTTGGGGATGTCCTTAAATGTAAAAATGGTTTAGCTGTCTTGTAGGAGGAGCGTTGGGCTTAATATGTGTCCTTGTGTAGCTTTATGTAAGAAAATAATAGAAGAATGAGAATGGTTGACCTCATCACTGTGGTATGTCGATGTCTGGTTGTGAATCTACTGTTTACAGCGTTCAGAATGACCACTAAAGCACATTAGTCAATTTAATACAAACCAGCAAGCTCACAAACCCGACGTAAACAACAGTGCCATTATCTAAGAGTGTCTGTGTGGTAATAACGTTAGCTTATCAGTGTTAACCTAGCAGTACTTCCCCAATCTGAAAACACAGTTTTCTCATTAAGTCTGGGTAAGTCGGCTTGAGTCACCTGATATAGGCCGAGGACTTTGGGAAATGTGCTGTTGAGTGGCTTCCTGTGTGTGTGTGTGCGTGTGTGCACATTCAGTTGGTCTAAATAAGATTAGATCAGTTACCTTGTATCTCTCACACAGCTTATGAACCCCCACCTCAAACCTTGCACTTCATTTTTTCTGCATTCCCAGCAGCAGCTCTGAGGGTTGATTGATTGCCAGATGATCCTTTGACCCCGACCGGTCAAATTAAATCAGCGCCTCGCATTAATAACTATTGGGTCAAGGGGTTGACCTGCAATGTCGATTGGCTATGTATGTGTGTTAGTGCATGCCCTGATCAGGATGTGTCATGCTGTGACCAAAGTTCGACAGATAGATTGTTGGGCTGGATATCTTTGGAATGAGACATGGTGCAACATTCACTTGCGTGTGATTGTGCGATTGTGTTAGTTTTGGCTGGTTGGAATGGTCCAGTTTGCCACTGCTGCACCATTCTGTGGGCAAAAAGGGTGTTCCTCATTGCTATTCAAAGGTATTGTGTATTCTGTATTCTCTAGTGATGCACCAAAATAAGAATTCTTGGCTGAAACCAAAATTCTGTACAAACTGGCCCAAAAACCTCATGAAAATGGTAATTTCCAATTAGACTTTAATGATTACACTTGTTTTTTCTTCAGGTGGCTTTACTACTATAACATCTAGGCACCAATAACTTTTAAAATATTGGATTTGTTTTCTTCAAATATTGCTGTATATCTATAGATGTAAAAATGGACTTTTGGCTAATATAAGCACTTCTTTGCCGTACCAAGTTTAAAGAAAGAGTTTAAGAACCGTTTTGGGTGTAATCTTATTGCAAAGTAATTAGTTACTGTAATCTAATTACATTTAGAGTTAAAAAAAGTAGTATATTGCATTACAGATTTGTGATAGAACTCAAAGACACTGTTTTTTCTCCGTGTCAATGTTTCTGTTATCAAATTTTCTCTTTTTGAGAAAAGAAAACTTTGGGATTTTGGTGTCTGGAATTTTGGTGCATCCCTAGTATTGTGGCGATATTGTTTTTTTTTCTGCAAGCTAATAGGGCTGTCAACTGGGCTGAGAAACTAAATTTGAATTTTCACCTTAAATATTGCCAAAATTATAATTCAATTCAAATTTTAAAGTCGGCAGATTTTTAAATTGACAGTTTCCTTAAGGCCAAAGTATACTTGCATTGCAGATCTCTCCACGCACCGTATGTGTGATGTAAATGACATCATCAGCACAGCCATCTAGATTGCTGGCCACAGACTTTACTAAAGAGTGTCACAAAGCAGTTGTAGTGCGCATGCGACAAATGCGTTCCTATTCATTTGCGATTTAAGAAAATTTATATTACAATGGCAACGCAGTCGACAGGGCGCGAGACGATCCGGAATGAGCAAAATCGAAGTATACCTGGGCCTTAGTCCAAAAGAGGGTGCAATGAATAGGCCTACATGTAAACAATAAAGCACTTGAATTATTGCAGAGAACAATCCTGACTGTTTTAAAAAAAAGAGCATTCCATTTTAAAGTAATGTGCGTAGAATAAAAACAAGTTTTAGTTCTTTCATATTCTCCAATCGTAAGTTAAAAGTATAACGAGGGGGAAAAAACGCTTCAAAAGACAGTTGGTGCCACAATAGTACCTCAGACTCTAGCTTAATAATAACGGTGATATCACAGTATTTTTCTTTCATTACGGTTGTATTTACGGTAGTAATATTTCCAGATAGCGGTGCTTTTCGGCTGAACGTGTTGGTGAATTGGCTCAGACTAAAGCCCAGGCGAGGTTGTTCAAACAGACATAGCACAACAGAACGGCAGAATCTCGAGACGCTCATTTCAAAATTGAACTTCTTTCCTGACAGCATTTTAAAAAGCCATTGCTTAATCCTGAGAAATGCTGAAAAGAGAGAAAGACACAACAGCCAAAGACCTCCTTCAAAGGGGCTGTTCACACCAAACGATTTTGCAACCATCCAGTTGACCATTTGTTTTTCTATGTAAACTCGCGCTAGACGAACTTCTTTGTTTCGCCTCGTTTTGTTAGTTTGTTCAGCGTATTGTGCTGGAGCGTCGTTTTGTAGATGCCGTGTCAAGAACTTCAACCTTTAAAACGTGTCTCGAGTCTGTATTAGTTGCGCTACATCTAGCCTTTTTTTAATCAAAAAAATGTGATCGGTCTGAAGTCATCGCCAGTGCTTGGCACACTCCAAAAATCAAATGCACCGTTTAGGCTTTTGAATGTGCATTTTTTTTTTCCTGTCGAATATTCAAATGATATTATAAATGGTAAATGGTCTGCACTTATAAAGCGCCTTTTTAACCTTAACGGTATTCAAATCGCTTTACACTGTGACTCATGCACACACACATTCATACACCAATGGCTGCAGAGCTGCCATGCAAGGTGCTAGCCTGCCATTGGGGAGCAACTTGGGGTTCAGTGTCTTGCCCAAGGACACTTCGGCATGTGGAGTCATGTGGGTCAGGACTCGAACCACCAATCCTACGATTAGTAGCCGATCCGCTCTACCACCTGAACCACAGCTGCCCCAGTATATAAAATTGACTTTTTAAACGAGGGCTTTTGATCTTCTATTTATTCCTGTCTGCTGCCTTAGATGTCACAGCTCAGGATAGATGCAAATTAGCATTTTGAAGACCTAGTTTTCCTGCCTCTTCAGATTGATTAGTCACATGACGTATCGGTCAGATGATTGGCTCAAAAACAAATTTGTAATGACATGCCACTGTACTACACTTAATACTTCTGCCGGATGAGATCATAGAAAAAGTAAGAGAAGCCGTTCTAAGCTCAGCCAGTCCTCGTGCAAAGATGGCAGCAAGCAGTTTGTGTACTGCTGAGTAGAGGTCTGCACGGGCCTTAAAATGAAACCCGACCCGTACCCAAGACCGTGTGACCCACCCCTACCCGGCACGAACGATACCGTCAGATTATGAGCCCAAACCTGACCCGAATCCGAAATCACTTACCATCTTTATAATTTCTTCTCCTAGCAAGTACTGTCGCAATGGGCTATATTTTATGTAAGCATATAGGCAATATTGAAACAGTAAACATGCAGTTTAACAAGGCACAGCAGACACTTAGTACACTAGAGCAGAAAGGAAAAAAAGCATTGACTTACCGTTTATTCAATGAAACTTTGCTTGGTGCAGAACAATCTGGAATAATATGAAACAATGCAACAGTCCCCACTTTACAGCCTGAACATGTTCAGAACGTATCTTTGTGACTCCTTCACTAAAAACAAGCAAGACGCAGCACAAAGAATGAAAGAGACCGCAGCTTTGAACATTTTAATTTATTTTTCAAATTTACACTGTTTAAAAAGTCCTGCGAGAGATACTGAAAATTCGTCCAGCATGTGTTTACATCGGAAAACAAGGGGAAAACGGAACAGACGTGCAAATACATGTTTGTTGTGAACTGCCCTTAACTAGTCCATTTGCCCGTGTCTGTGTGAGAGATTGCTTGCGCAAAACAAGTTCAGTAGGCCTGTTTATTTTATTTTGTTACCTTTAAACCCCAACCTGACCCGAAGTCCTACTTGAAAAACTGAACTCAGCCTGAAACCCGTTGGGTTCTCAGCCCCAGGTCGGGTTGCAGATCTCTACTTCTGAGGGGTGCGCCTGCCAAAGGGGTGCGCCTGCCAAACATCTGCCATTGAGATGAACTGGAATGCTAATGTTAGTTATTATAGACCTTTTTGTGCCTGTGCAGGTGTCGGTTGAGATTTTGAAAGCTTTTTATTATAGTGATCCAAAAGCTCTGTTAGATTGTCACTTCACATGGAATGAGAGTTGAGAGTTTCCTTTGTAAGAGCGATCTGCTATTTACTCCCCTGAAGTGCAGGTGAGATATTGCTTTTCTTGTTTTATCTTCCTGTCAGCTGAACTGTTGCCCTGAAAATGCTTGCTGCATCTTGCTTTTTGCCCTGTATAAGTTGTGATTTTCTAATGGATTTCTCTGAGCAGCTGAAATTAATTTGTGCTTCTCCACTGGGCCCTAAGGGACTGTGCCCTCCCATTGGCCACCATGTTTTTTTGTGCCCTAATGAGGGTGATTTATAACAGGGCGGCTTAATTCACAGCCTGGGCGATACAGAGCCCTGCGATTCGTTAAAATGGTGTTGACTGTTTCCATATGGAGCGATCTCATTGGCCACTAATTTGCTGCTGCACCTATACACTTCTATTTTTTTTATAAAATGAATAATAGAAAAATAAGCATTTAACATTTTTTGCTACTTCTGCAAAAAAAAAAAATGTTTTTAACCAAGTGTTTTATTTTTTTATAAAACCGTTACCGATTTATTAGGTGGGTTCCAGCCACATCTTTTTTTATTTATTTATTTTTTCAAATTTTGCAATATCACAAAGCCCCAAGTATACTTCTGTTTTGTAGCAAATGCTTAGAATCTGCTTGCAGTCAAACAAGCCTTTCAAAGTATACTTTGTATACCACTGAAATGAGATACTGAACTATATCTCCTCAGGAGTTTAGACACAAAGATGCCTTTATAGTCCTGAAATGCAGGTATCTTCTGACCTCCTCACACACACGCTCTTGATGTGCACATTCACTGTTGTTACCACATTCGTCCCCTCTTTTTAGTAGCGATTACTTCTAGTGCTTATTAGTGACAGCAACTGCTCCATTGTGAATGTTGCCACCTTGTGGACCCACTAATTAGTGCAAATAATTTCAGGTTCGTGCACATTCAAAGAATCACGGTTAGAAAAATCAGGCTAAGCACGTTCAGTGTTTGAGCACACTGCTGATGACGACATTTGGAGTTGGCGTCCGCGTCTGAACGAAGTATAATTTTGGGCTTAAAATGCCAAGATGCCAATAAAATCTCCAAAATGCACATGAAAAACGTATAAATTCATTTGAGGTGAAAATTTGTTTTGACACATTCCTATAGAATTTATATAGGAATATAGATGCGCATCAAAAAACAAGGCATCTGCCGCTGAATGCTAGCAGACATGAAGTCCATCAGAGTTCTTTGTCTGCATATAAAATAAAAGGGCCACAGTGGCTTCAACTTCCATTTTCATCTCTATTTTGCACCAATTTCCCCAGACATGATGATTTTGTTCTATGCTATTTATTCTTAGCTATGCTAAGCTAATGCATAGTAAGGGTTGTCTGCAGGCAACGGCAAGAAGCATGGGGGTGGTAGCATCATGCTTTGGGGGTGTTTTTCTGCACATGGGACAGGGCGACTGCACTGTATTAAGGAGAGGATGACCGGGGCCATGTATTGCGAGATTTTGGGGAACAACCTCCTTCCCTCAGTTAGAGCATTGAAGATGGGTCGAGGCTGGGTCTTCCAACATGACAATGACCCGAAGCACACAGCCAGGATAACCAAGGAGTGCCTCTGTAAGAAGCATATCAAGGTTCTGGCGTGGCCTAGCCAGTCTCCAGACCTAAACCCAATAGAGAATCTTTGGAGGGAGCTCAAACTCCGTGTTTCTCAGCGACAGCCCAGAAACCTGACTGATCTAGAGAAGATCTGTGTGGAGGAGTGGGCCAAAATCCCTCCTGCAGTGTGTGCAAACCTGGTGAAAAACTACAGGAAACCTTTGACCTCTGTAATTGCAAACAAAGGCTACTGTACCAAATATTAACATTGATTTTCTCAGGTGTTCAAATACTTATTTGCAGCTGTATCATACAAATAAATAGTTAAAAAATCATACATTGTGATTTCTGGATTTTTTTGTTTAGATTATGTCTCTCACAGTGGACATGCACCTACGATGACAATTTCAGACCCCTCCATGATTTCTAAGTGGGAGAACTTGCAAAATAGCAGGGTGTTCAAATACTTATTTTCCTCACTGTATATGTAAACTTATGACTTCAACTGTAGCTACCAAAGCAATAGCCTGGAGCATATAGCACTAATTTCTCCCGACAGGAACTGTTAAAAGAGAAAGTCTTTATCTGTTTTAAATAATGGCTTTGCATTGCAGGATGTGAACTGCAGAATGGCTCGTTTCACAGGACCCTTTTTGTATGTGCTTCATAGGCCTGGAATCAGTTATGAGGATGTTTAGAGCAGGTTTGGGAGGGGGATGAGATGTTGCTGGCATTCAGCTCAAGGCCACTGAGCTAGCTTAGACTCCCTTCTCCACAAACTGATAAAGCAACATATCTTTGAGATTTATAAACACGGACGGCCTTTGTTTCTGCAGACAGTGGCTTTCTGAGAAAAGAAACTTTGCTGACTTTGAGTAAAAAGTCTTGGCTGTGTTATATTTCTGGTACCGTTTTGGACAAGTCTAACTTGCAGAAGAGTTGAAATGTCAATTTACTGCTTCTGTAAGAGAATAATATATATATATATATATATATATATATATATATATATATATATATATATATATATATATATATATATATATTAGAAAAATAGCCATTTTATATTAAATAACCAAAGCCCAGATTATGCATACCTGCTCTTTACTAAGAGCGATCAAGCTATAAAATCTAAAGGGATGCCAAATTAACAGAAGGGATGACTGGGGAAAAAAACACTACTTTGTTCCAGGCTCATAGGCTTCGAATCAGTAGTGCGCACCAGTGCCCGCCCACTTTTTCAGCCATCCTGGTTCTGGAAGTGCTTTAACCATTAATTTCTTACATGGGGATTTCATTTAATTCTTAACCCTTATGTGTTCATAAAAATGGTCCTTATAGGACAAAATGTACGTATAAAAAAAAAAACTGCCATAATATTATATATTAATATTATTTTCCACAACACCAGTCCTGATCATAACTACCAAATATGAATGTTTTCAGGATTTGAACCCTTTAAATGACAGTTTGTTCATATAATGCCACTGTTGTATTTTTATGAAAAAAACTACAAATATATATTTTTTGGGGATTATCACAGTCTGGGATATGTCAATGATTAGGAACAACATTGATTTTGATGCATTATTATTTTTGGTGCAGTATCAGATTAAAAAACATAACACACTCGGGACCTTAGAGGACAAAAATGTCCACGTCAAAAAAACTGCCATAAAAATATGTATTAATATTGTTTTCCACTTTCACTGACAGATATTTTAACCAACATCAGTCCTGATCATAACTACCAAATATTCATTCATTTTCAGGATTTTAACCCTTCAAATACCAGTTACATAATGCCATAATGTTGTTTTTTACACATGCACGTACGCGCACACACACACCAAAACACTCCATACCAACACACACACACAATTTTATCTGCATCGTTTATTCAGTTGGCCTGCAGCGCTCTATAATACAGTAAACAGAAAATAGGAAAAAAGCTTGTATTTGCTCCATAGAGTGAACATGAGAGAAATGGCGCCATCTGGTGGAAAATATTAAACATTTACATTTTGAAGCCAGGGCTCCGAATGAATGAAAGTATAATATCAGAGAATTCATGATTTTATGCTTTAATGGCACTGGGATCAAATATTGCAGTTTCAATAGGGACATAGTTGTCCTGAAGGTCCTGAGTGTAATATTTTGTGTACATATTGTACTATAGAAACTGAGGTTGAAATATAAAAGTTCCCTCAACAATATACACCTTTGTGTCTAAATTTATGCCTTTGGCATTAACACAGCCAAAATGATAGAAAAAATTTAAATGAAAGACAGATATGTCCCTAAGGTCACACAAAGGTTAATAAACAGAGCTCTAAGACATAAACCAACCCAAACAGCTCCAAGGTGAATCGCAGCATTACAAACTTTTATTTTAAGCATAAAAATCCAAAACAAATACAAAGGTACAAGACTGTGTACTTAACGACTTTAATAGCCACGTTTCACTATTGGGCCAAATGAGGGGGTGCTAGTGTGTTCCAGGGCCAATTGAGTTCCCACTGTCACTTCCGGGGCTTCATCGTGCTGCCTCTGGGCTTTCTCGGGGCCAATGGCCTTTTGCACCAGGGCTATCATGTTAAGGGCAATGCTGCGGGGCTATTTGCCTGATGTCGGGAACACCGATCGATTTTGGTCTTGTGGCTCAAGGTCCAAGCCTATTGGCTCCGACTGGCCAGTTGATAGCCCTGGCTCGCACTAGCCGATAGTGGAAAAGCGGCTGATGGGGCCATGAATTACAATCCCATGAAGCATTGATGGAAAAATATACAACTGTTGATTAAGTTAGCAATATATTTGAATTTCATTGCTAAATATTCAAATATGAGAGTACAGGAAGACTTAATTGTGTCATTTCCAGCACATCAAGCCACTAGGTGGTCACTGCACTTTGTTGGCTGCAAATCTCCGATTTATCTTATTTTTTTTTCTCTCTCTCTCTTTAGGATCATGGGTAGTGTAGTTCTTCACCAGGAATTCCGCTTCTAAACACAATTTCTGGAAATGACGCGATCCAATTGATTCAACAGGAGCAGTTACCATCGACTAACAACCTTAGTTCAAGGTTTGTCTGTCTTTAAAGGCTTATAAGTTATCGTTAGAAATGTATTTGCCTGTGGAAAAAGTGAATGGATTTTTTCCTTCCTCTATTATGCTTTTCACGCTTGAATTTGTTAACCCTGGGTTAACCATTCATGTCATTACCCTTTCATATCGCAGCATTCATGGTTTACTCTGAGTTAGTAATTAATAATGGGAATCAGGTTTCAAGATTTCATATGTACATTTGCACATTTATGAGGTTAATCACATTAACTGGACAAGTAGAGCATGCACTTGTCTTGAGTGGCAAACTAAAGCTAGAAGTTACCAAAGTCATTGACTCTATAAAAGGGTGTTAAATGATTGCCAATAATGGCAGGTCCTCACCAACAACATTAGGTGTGTGTTTGGTTTGCTTTGCGCGCGTGTGTGTGTGTGTGTGTGTCCAGTATTTGGTTGCTGTCAGTTGCTTGGTGCTTAGCATAGCCATTTGTTAGCAGGGACAGCAGCTAAATGCCTCTACGTACATTCTATTTAATTAACTAAATCAATCTCTTACCCATGCCTGAAATACAATTACTGCAGTGGGTGGTGCCAAAACACCTGCCGTGTGTTATCCTCCCTTCCTGGTCTCCATTTGTCTGTATTGTCCACATGGACTTTTCTTCTAAATTGTGTTGCTGCAAATTAGGACAAGCTATTACAGTGTGTGTGTGTGTGTGTGTGTGTGTGTGTGTGTGTGTGTGTGTGCGCGTGTGCGCTCGCTCATGTATTATTTATCTTGGTTTTGGTGGTGTAATGCGTCAATGAGTGTAACAGCAACACTGTTCGGCTGGTGCAGGTCATTCATATTCTGAAAATACTCATTTGACTACACCTGTGTGGGGGTGTGTGTGTGTGTGTGTGGGTGTGGAAGCATCATGCCCATTCAAACTAAAAGGAAATTACGATTTAAAAGTCCTCCTTAACCCTTGTGCGTCAATAAACAAACGTTACTCCGATGTCCTTAGAGGACACAAAAAAACTGCCATTATATATTCATATTATTTTCCACTTTCAATTAAACCAACATCAGTCCTGATCCTAACTACCAAATATTTATACATTTTCAGGATTTTAACCCTTTAAATGCCAGTTTGTTTATATAAAGGCACTGTTGTTTTTTACACACACACACACGATACACAAATACACAAATACAAAACACACTCTGACGTCCATACCAACACACACACAATTTTATCTGCATCATGTATTCAGTTGTCCTGCAGGTCTCTATAATACAGCAAACAGAAAATTGGGGAAAAACTTGTATTTGCTCCACAGGATAAACATGAGAGAAATGATGCCATCTGGTGGAAAATATTAAACATGTCAATTTTGAAGCCAGGGCTCTGAAATGAAAGCATAATATCAGAGAATTCATGTTTTTATACTTTAATGGCACTGGGATCAAATATTGCAGTTTTAATGGGTTTCAATGGGGACATTTTTGTCCTGAAGGTCCCGAGTGAAACTATTGTGTGGTGGTGAAATGAAAAAGACAAAAATGACCCTAAGGTCACACAAGGGTTAAACATTTAGTGATGTACGTGTGCTATCGAGGTCAATTTAATGTTTAAAAACATTTATTGGTTGGAAAGTTGATTTGGAAATAAATATAGCACTTTTTTTCTTTCTTTCATGGGTGAGGGTTTGGGTTAGTTTGTAATCATTATAATTAGCTTTATATAATAATATAAGTTGATAGTATGTACTCCTTTAGATAGCTTGACAAACAACCTGGCTGTTCAAACACAACTACTCATCTTTTTCTCCCTTCATTGCTTCGTGTCTCTCTCTCTCTCTCTCTCTCTCTCTCTCTCTCTCTCTCCTTGTTTCTCTTTCCGCAGTGTCGATTTGAGCCCTGTGGGCTTCATGCATAGGGATCTGTCTGTTAGGTGACATTGCTCAGTCCATTGGGGCCAGTGTGTGTGAGGCTAAATCTGTATGCAGCGCTGCTTCAGTAGCTCTGTTGTCCTGACTCATCCACAGCCAAAGAGGTGGCAATTGGGAAATAAAAATGGAGAGAGAGTGGCAGATGTTGCCAAAAATGCGTATTTTCAATCACCTGTTATGGGGTGGGCGATATACTGGGATAAATGTGTCAACCGGTATGAATTTTCGAGGATGAAGTGTATGCATAATGCTGCTGCATGGTCCGAGGGAATCTCATTGTGAATTCGGCGACAGTCGGTTGAAATAGTCAAGTCAGCTAAAAATGCGTATGTATGTAACAAAATTTGAACCACTGCCCTCAGTTGCCAAACCTGGAAGTGGTGTTGAACATATGGGCACATATGAGCTCTGGTTTCCGAGTGTAATGCCCACAGAGGGGCGCCAAAAGCGAGTTGTAAAATGAGTTGTTTTCAGTTGAATATGATGTAATGCAGTCAACAGAAATTCATACTTTGTTAACTGTACCCCCAAACCCCAACCCTATACCTAACCGTCAATGGAGTAAACATTTAGTCTTGGAGGGGAAATGGAAGCTCTGAATTGTACTCGTCATTGATTATGGGAACACGATTACTTGTTTCATCGGAGCAAGAATCCAAGCAAGAACATCTTTGTTTTGTTACTTTAGTTTACAGTACTCTCCCTAGTTCAGTAGTCAGGACTCTGACCAGGAAGTTGGACATTTTTAGGTCTGACCCATTTGCAAAATCACTCCTGTTTAGACGGGTTAGAGTTTTTAAAGGGGTCATGACATGAAGAAAAAAAATGTATAGGATATATAAGAGGTCTTTCTACTATAAAAACGTACAGTACATTTCTGAACGTAATCCCCAATGCAATAAAAGCATTTATTGAAACCAAGCTGCAAAAATACCTCGTTCTCTACTTCTGTAACTTCCCTACGTCATTAGGTTGCCCATTAATTCGTGACTGTCACCAATGCCTACTTAAATCATTGTACCCTTGACTCCGCCCACTGGTGCTCAATTCGTAAACTGAGAAGAACAAACGAGGCCTACTGTGTTCTAACTATTCCCGAACATCAAAGTGGACCCATCTGAACTATTTTCCATTATTTTTGTATTTAAACATTAACAGGCAGACATATTTGACCGCTTGATGGGTATAGTATCTCGCTCAGTTTTAAAAAGACGTGGTGTCAAGTTAGTCAACTCTGAAGAGAAGCAATTCAGCTGCTCTGCCTCTTGCTGTTTGAGCACAAACACGTCATGGATGTGTTCTTTTGCCCATCTGTGCAATTTTTTAATTGTTGGTGTATAAAAACGTGCACTGGATGGACAGCTTGGACCGTTTAGATGCATTTATGATGATGTGCATTTCAGTGCAGAATGATACTTGAGACTGGATGTTTGTGCGTGTGCACAACGCATCCATTGAGGCTTGAGGCTGTCTACACCAGGTGCGTTGACATGAACTTTCTAAACTGTTTATTTGGGTTGTTAGCAGTAGTAGCACCAGCATGTGCAGCGCAAAATGGAATGGGACATCCGTTTATTGTCAGCGGAATGTGACACGTTGCAACAGATGCTTTCAAGGTAGACGGCATCATTCATTATAATGGGTTCTATTGCTTTTGAGGTCCAGTGTAGACAGTGTGTGAATGTTGATGGTTGTGCTTAATATGAACAGTTCATTTTATTTAAAGAGCAGTTTTTTGGATGTGCATTGTGTAACACTTGAAATGTAGTTTTATAATGTTGTGGAGCTTGTTCATTATTTTCAGATTGAGTTTAAAAAATGGATGAATTTTTTCATCCATTTGAGGGACTGCACGCTGTTAGCCAATCAGAACAGTGGGCTTTACGTTGAAGTTTTAAAGAGGCGCTTAGGCCAAAACGGAGCATTTCAGACAGAGGGTTAGTGATGGGGGGGGGGGGGACATCTTGGAAGATCATAAATCTATAATGGAGCATTTCATGACCTCTTTTAAAAGAAGATTTAAAAATCCTTTGTATTTTATTTCTTTGTCATTTATCTTTAATAATAACCCTTGAATATCTACAACAAAATGCAATATAGTGTCATTTATAAAGCAACATTGCAGCTGCATTTAAATGCACAACCTCATAATTGTTTCACAGATAATTGAGTCATAAGTGTCCCAATGTTTCGTGGCTCAACACCCTTGCCTAAATTCCCGATATACTGATTGACGACATTGGGAGTTAGGGAGCGAGATGAGATGTACTCTGCGTCCCTCTTTCTCAATGATTGATATTGAAGATTACAGTAAACACCCTCCTGCCCACCATTAACGCCAACACATGCTCATGTTTATGATTTCTGTTTGATAAGTGTCAGACCACACAAAGGCAAAAATGGCTCTAGTCCAAGCTGATATTGATTAGAATGGCTGCAGCTCGGACTTCTGTGTAAATTAGCGCGAGTTAAGGGTCCATGCGTCATCCTAGTGAGTTTTTTTCAGGGCGGCTGTGAGTTATAGCGGCGCTCCAAGAATTCAGCTATATTATTCTGCATTTTCACTTGCCTTGTTCCTGCTTTATTTCATAATGGAGCGCCAGAAGTAATGTACGGGACATTCAAGGCTGAGTTAACATGGGGAAAAGAAAAAAAACGTTAATATTCGCAACTGGTTCCACTAATTTTTTAAAAAAAAAATTTTATCAATCGAATCTGTACGATTTTCATGACCTTCAGTTCCGTTTACATTTCTTGAAAGCTTGAACATATAGCGCGACCGGTGTAGTTTGATTGCTTGAATGAATTACTGTAATAAACAATTTATTCTTATGAGCCAGCTCTTTTTCTCTCTCTACAGCGCAAAACACACAGTTTGATCAATGTAATGCGGTTTCTGAGCGCATGACTCTTATGAGCCGGTGATTATTACTAACTTCCATCATGTCCAGCTCTTTTAATCTAGTTATAAAAAATGTAAGACTCCTAACACTTAAACTGATGGCCATATGTTTGGAATAATGTAAAGATTTTGCAGTTTTGGAAGGAAATTGGTACTTTAATTCACCAATGTGGCATTCAACTGATCACAAAGTATAGTCAGGACATTACTGATGTAAAAAACAGCACCATCACTATTTGAACAAAGTCATTTTTGATCAAATCTAGACCACAGCATCACTCCAACACCTTATCCTTGAGTAATCATGTGAAATTGATCATTTAATACTAGAAAATCACTTGATATTATATCAAACACAGTTGAAAGTTATTTAGTTCATTAAATGAAGCTTAACGTTGTCTTTGTGTTGGTTTTTGAGTTGTCACAGTATGCAATAGACCAGCATGTCTTAAGATCAATATTAGATCAAAAATGGCTAAAAAGAAACCGCTTTCTCTAGAAACTCATCAGTCAATCATTGTTTTGAGGAATGAAGGCTGTACAATGCTTGAAATTGCCAAAAAACTGCAGATTTCATAGAAAGGTGTACACTACAGTCTTCAAAGACAAAGCACAGCTGTCTCTAACAAGGACAGAAAGAGATGTGGAAGACCAGATGTACAACTAAACAAGAGGATAAGTACATCAGAGTCTCTAGTTTGAGAAATAGACACCTCACATGTCCTCCGCTGACAGCTTCATTGAATTCTACCCGCTCAACACCAGTTTCATGTACAACAGTAAAGAGAAGACTCAGGGGTGCAGGACTTATGGGAAGAATTGCAAAGAAAAAGACACTTTTGAAACAGAAAAACAAAAAGAAAAGGTTCGAGTGGACAAAGAAACACAGACATTGGACAACAGATAATTGGAAAAGAGTGTTATGGATCTTAACCCCATTGAGCATTTGTGGGATCAGCTAGACTGTAAGGTGCGTGAGAAGTGCCCGACAATACAGCACATCTATGGCAAGTGCTACAGGATGTGTGGGGTGAAAGGTCAAGTGCTACAGGAAGTGTGGGGTGAAAGGTCAAGTGCTACAGTAAGTGTGGGGTGAAATGTCACCTGAGTATCTGGACAAACTGACAGCTAGAATGTCAAGGATCTGCAAAGCTGTCATTGCTGCACATGGAGGATTTTTTGATGAGAACTCTTTGAAGTAGTTTAAAAATCTAATTGTAATGGTAATTTTTCATGTTATTAATGTCCTGATTATACATTGTGATCAGTTGAATGCCCCTTTGGTGAATAAAAGTACCAATTTCTTTCCATAGGCTCAAAATCTGTGCATTATTCCAAACAGCTGGACAACAGTGTAAATCAGGCAATACAGCTACTGACTGGTTGGTCACATGACAATGTGTAGTGAAAGATAGACCAACACATTACAAGTTTTGTAAAAAAATGAATGAAATGTGTTAGCAAATTTTATTTGTTTTGAATTTTTATATACATATTTTTACAGTATGATCAGTTATTGGATTGCATTTATGCCTCTAAAATGTCTTTTGAAAAGTAATTTACAAAGTCTGTGTAAACTTTAGAATTAAATTACATTCATCTCATTTGATATATCTGATCTAATGATATCTGAAATAATTTTACCGTTTCGCAGCAGACTGCTGAGGGCAGTAAATGTAAGAATCTTTAATGTATCCATTAAGGAATCGTAATTGTTAAGAGGAAACATTTATCCATTTGGAAGATGCTTTTATCCAAAGCGACTTATCGTGCACTAATTACAGAGACAATCCCCCCGGAGCAACCTGGAGTTGAGCAAGGCACTTGAGGACACAATGGTGGTGGCTGTGGGGATTGAACTGGCAACCTTCTGCTTACTAGTTCTGTGCTTTAGCCCACTACAGAATCAGAACCCTATCCTATCTCCATCCCTATACTCTCTTAAAAAAATATTGCGACGATATTGTGTGGTAAAATTAAATAAAACTCCGCTTGGGGTTTCTCTCACTAGGTTTTGGAACAGAACGACTGTCACAGGAGATTTCAGAGGCATTTTATTTGGGTTAAAATGGAGCGCTTGAGACATCAACAACTCTGCCTACACACTACGCTGAGTGCTGAAAGCAAGAGAAAGACAGTGACATTTTGATCCTTTAAAACTTCAAACAAAACAAGAAAACTTTAAGCAGGAAACTAAGAAAGTTGCAAAACTTGCGGATGAGTCAAACGCTTGTCTTTTCGTCGGGATAGGGTGACGAGGGCAAGTTATGCAGAGAGGTGTGGCACAGGAACACATGAATGTGTGAAAAGAGAGACGGCTCTCTCATCCTCTTTGTCTTCCTGTCTGTAACCACTCTTTTGTTCATGGTAATGACCCATCTTTTCTCTCAATAATGAAGAGGATTATCAATTCAATTCCAGTTCACACACGCACACACCCTGTGCAGGGCTGCAGTCTGCCAGGAACATTCAGCTGCACTGCCATAAGGAGGGTTTACCCATAATCCTCAGTGTTAAAAGACTTAAGAAAGAGACATGGCTGATGTCATAGAAATATTTCTGTCTTTTTGTCTGGGCTCGTCTCAGCTCATCAACAAACACACACACACAAACTAGTTATGGTTTGTTAGTCAGGCCAATAAATCAGCCAATATTTGCCCATATTGGCATCTGTCTAGGATTGGATTATCAGCATTGACAGATAACTGATTTTTCTGTTAGAGGCTGACTGATATATAAGTTTTGCTAATTAGTGCTAATAGCTACTTTTGGAAACTATCAGTTATTTGCAGAAATGAACGGCAATATTTTTGATCGCCTGATAACTGCACTTAGACTATTGAAGTGATTAATCATACCAAGTACCTTCCTACAGCCTTGCAAATGGATGATGCACATTTTCTTTTAGAGGCTGACCGATATATCAGTTTTGCTGATTAGTTTTAGGTTGCTAGGGAGGGTAGAGTCACATGGGGTAACCTCCTTGTGATAGCTATAATGTGTTTTGCTCTTGGTGGGGAGCGTGGTGAGTTGTGCATGGATGCCATGGTGGATGGAATGATGCCTCGACATGCTCTATATCTCCACGGTAATGTGCTCAACAAGCCACGTGATAAGATGCATGGGTTGACCGTCTCCGACGCGGAGGCAACTGAGATTCGTCCTCCGCCACCCGGATTGAGGCGAGTCACTATGCCACCACGAGGTCTTAGAACGCATTGGGAACTGGGCATTCCAAATTGGGAGAAAATCTAAAAATCCAAAATAAAAAGTGATTAATCCATACCAAGTATCTTCCAACAGCATTATAAATGGATAATGCGCATGTTCTGTTAGAGGCCGACCGATATATCGGTTTTGCTGATTAATTTTAGATTATCAGCCGATAAATGCGCTTAGTTGATTTAAAGTGATTAATCATACCAAGTATCTTCCAACAGCATTATAAATGGATAATGCACATTTTCTGCTTTTTAGGCTGACCGATATATCGGTTTTGATGATTAATTGATACCAATAGCTACATTTGGAAGTATCAGTTATTGGAAGAAATGAATGCAGGTAGTTCACCAATAGTTTAAGATTATCGACATCAGCTGTTAACAGCACTTAGCCGATTAAAATTGAGCGGGTGAGTGTTGAATTAATCTGTGCCAATAGCTACTTTTGGAACAATCGTTATTGGTAGAAATTAGTTAGAAATTGTTTTTTTCCCTGTGGTCTTTGTTAGAGGGTTCTGCAGGAGAAATAGAAGACATTATTATTGTCATACAATATACATTTTGCATATATGCAATAAAATAATCATTTAAATTTTATTTATTTATTTTTTCATATCCCAGCTAAGCTGGGGTCAGCCATGATACGGTACCCCTAGAGCAGATAGAGTGATGGGCCCAACAGTGGCATCTTGGCGGTGCTAGGGCTTGAACCCCTGAACTTCTGGGCAGTAACCCAGAGCCTTAACCACTGAGACACCTATTCAGTATATGCTAATGTTCCCTGTCAGTACTCAAACTTCATATCTGATGAATAATTAAAACAAAAAGTAATCTGGTGAATGTAAATGAAAACCCTTAATTTGGTGAAATATATATGAATACAAAAACTTCACCTGGTGAATGCTTCCATGTAGTGTATTGAAACCGAGCTAAGCTTCTGTTAGTGTTTATGGACTGAAGCATGTTTATGACGTTATAGAAAAGAAACATGTGAGGCGTGTTAGCCCGTCACAGGAAGGAAAGACTAAGACATTTTTTTTTTTAGCAACAAAACACATTCATTAAATCGATTTTAAAACTGTCAGGTGATTAATTGGTTATCAGCTCTTTTTCAGAATCGTCAAAATCGGTCAAGCTCTATTTTCTGTTATTAAAACTTGTTAGTGAATTTTTAGTAAATGACAATTTGACAGTTTTGTGTGCGTCTTATTTAGCTATCATTAACCCTTGTGCATCAGTAAAAAAAGTTACTCCGAGGTCCTTTAGAGGACAAAAATATCCATGTCAAAAACTACCAAATAATATTATATATTAACATTTATTTTTTACTTTCAATTCGTAATTTTTTTTAACCAACATCAGTCCTGCCAAATATTAATACATTTTTAGGATTTTAACTATTTAAATGCCAGTTTGTTTATATAATTTCTGTTATTTTACACACACACTCTGCTGACGTCCATACCAACACACACACAATTTTAGCTGCATCATGTATTCAGTTGTTCTGCAGGTCTCTATAATACAGCAAACAGAGAATAAGAGAAAAGCTTGTATTTGCTCCATAGGCTGAACATGAGAGAAATGATGCCATCTGGTGGAAAATATTAAATGTCAATTTTAAAGTCAGGGCACTGGAATAAAAGTATAATATCAGATAATTCATGATTTTATTCTTTAATAACACTGGGATCAAATATTTTAATAGGTTTCAATGGGGACATTTTTGTTAATTTCCTGAGTGTAATATTTTGTGTACAACGTGTATTATAGATGATTATAGGAACTCTCCCAAAAATACACACCTTTGGCAAAATGTACGCCGTTGGCATTAAATGATTGAAAAAACATAAATGTCCCTAAGGTCAAACAAGGGTTAAAATGTATTATATATATATATATAGTACATCAGTGTTATATTAGCCAGCGGCCATTAAAAACACAATTTGGTCAATCTCTATTATTGATGATTGATTCTAATCAGAGACTGTGTTGCCATGGATAGATGGGAGACGGGGGCTAAGGTCATTGTTGTGGTTATGCATAAAATCATGTATTTTGAACACCTAATTTGAATAAGAGTCGAGTGACTGGCCGCCTCAAACTGAGAGACTTGCTGAACACGCATAATGGTGGGGAATTGCTTTTTTTCTATTTTATCTATACTTGTCTAATGACCTACCATTACCCCTACCCCGGACACCTTCTCGCATTTTTAGATATTTCATCAAGACATTACTTTCTCTGTCTGTCTCAGTTTCATTTCAGCACAACGTCGAGTTTCAAAGAATCATGTTACATCATTTCATCACCATTTTTCAGCTGTGGACTGAAACATACAAAATCTAAAAACACTGCAAAGTTAAATATGCTAAACCGGATGGCAGAACTGTTTTCTGAGAAACAGACACAGCTGACGGCAGCACAGATATCACATTCGGCTGAAGAAAAGTAACGTCATTTTACATCCAAATCACTGCTGTGCAGTACAGATGCTCTTATGACTGACAGAATGTGTGTGTCTGTGTGTGAAGTGTTTCTTTGGTGTTGTTATTCCTTCAATGTCTCCTGAGATTTTGCTCTGTGGAGATCTGGAAGCATGAAAGCCTATGTGTTTAGTCTTTCATTCTTTCTCTGTGCATGAGGGTGTTTGTGAAAGATGCTTCATAAGACTTAAGCAAGAAAGAGAATTTATAATAGTGTTCAGAAAGTGCGTCATTCATTCTGAGGGGAAACGGCCGGAACAAGGAACGCACTTTATACTGGGTATGGTCCAAGAAGGCTCCGCTGGCCTGAGAATATCATTGAGGCACATAAACGTTAAGCTAAATGCCAGGTGATTTTAAAATAACATTCGAGAACCGTTCATATTCACAATCGGTTAAATAAAAGAATTTTGGAACGGAATGAGTTTCGGTACATTAGTGGTCTTTCACCGGCATTACTTAAGCTGATGTGGACACAACGCCTCGCTAAAAATATTCTTAAAATGTTCCTGATACCACTCTACAACACCACTTTTGGATTAGCTGTGCATAACATACACCTTACCAGGGTATCCTGATTCCTGAAAGAATGACTCTAATGAGCCAAATCTTTTAAATGTGCAGTCTGCAACATACAGCATACAGCGTAGACTATTCCTAAACAAATGGCTCTTATGAGCTGGTTATTTTTAATCTACAGTGCCAAACATATGACCAGTGCAGCCCGATTCCCGAGTACATTTAATATTATGAAACAATTCTTTTAAATGCACAGCACAACCAGCGTAGACTATTATTAAACAAATGACTCTTAGGAGTTGATTCTTTTAAATGTACAAGATGAAACATGCAGCAAGACCAGTGTTGACTGATTCCCAGATAAATGACTCTCATGAGCGGATTCTTTTGAATGTACACTTTAAAACATACTTCATACTAAAGGAATTAGTTTTATCAGCCGATTCTTTTTAGTGAGTCAAAAATGTATTTTGAATCTACAGCACGAAACATATATGACCAGTGTAGACTGATTCCCAAATAAATGACTCTCATGAGTTGATTCTTTTGAATGTACACTTTAAAACATACTTCATACTAAAGAAATTACTTTTATCAGCCGATTCTTTTTAGTGAGTCAAAAATGTATTTTGGTCAAAACATATGTGACCAGTGTAGACTGATTCCCAAATAAATGACTCTGAGTGGATTCTTTTAAATGTACAACGTGAAACATGTAACTAATGTGGTCAGATTCCCGAATGAATGACTTATGAGCCGATTCTTTTAAATGCACAGCGCAAAACATACAGCGCGACTAGCGCAGATGATTCCTAAACAAATTATTCTTATGAGCTATATATATTGAACCTATGCAAAACATACTTCATACCAATCAGATTACTTTTATCAGCTGGTTCTTTTTAGTCAATCTAATTAATCTTCCGGAAGCTTTTAGAGCGTTTCACTTTGTTTGTATTGTGTTATAAGCAAAGTTTTTTGGTGGTTATGTCAAGTAAATGTAGTTACCTGAACTTAGTAAAACATGTTGAGTATCTCTGCTAAGTTAAATGTTGCTTTTCCAGCTGGAGTTTCGCTTACTGCCCCCTGCTGAAAAGATATGGAACTTCAAGCTTATAAGGTTACTGATATGTCTTCATGTCATGTGGTTGCTCG